>CM061540.1:64760408-65960408 GCA_030864215.1 Capsicum pubescens | reverse complement strand
GAGTTTGCGGAGAAAAAGTGAGGGTACTTGCCTTATTTATTTGCTTCTGCTTCACAAGTGGCACCCTCAACAGACTGATTCCTCCACAGAACTTTGACCAAGGGAACTTCATTGTTCCTTAGTCTACAGATCTGATGATCTAAAATCTTAACTTGAATATCTTTGTATGACAGACTGTTCTATATATCTGAGCTTTCTAAGGTAACTACAACAGTAGAGTCACTGATGCACTTCTTATGCATAGAGACGTGGAAGATAGGATGAACGACTGATAAATCTGCGAGTAAATCAAGATCATAAGCTAACTTCCCAAAAAGACTCAATATTCTATAAGGGACAACATACCGAGGACTAAGCTTCCCCTTTTTACCAAATATATTCACCCCTTTCATGGGTGAAATCATCAAATACACTAAATCACCAACCTCAAACTCGAGGTCCTTTCACTATAAAAAAAAACCGCGTTTAGCAATGGATTTCTAGCAATAAGTTCATTTTCGTCGCTAATTAACGACGGAATTGCAACAAAATAGAAATTTTGTTGCTAAATAAATGAAATTAAAACTAATAGACTAATTAGTGACGGATTAGCAACAGAATATTAAATACGTTGCTATATTTTAGCGGTAAATATTGGCGCCTTTATTTTAGTGACAAAATTAGCTTCATAAATGGGGGGAATTTTTTTTTACATGGTGGAGACAGAAAGAACAATGAATGTTTTGTCACTAGAAGTATTTTACCATTCTTAGAAAATATATTAGGTATATTTTTAATAAATAACTAGCAACGCATTTATAATCCGTTGCTGAATCCGTTGCCCGACCAACTAATAGTATATTTTTAATAAATAAGGAGCAACAGATTTTTATCAATTGCTAAATCCATTAGCCGACCAAATAAATATTAGGTCTAAGTCTTTTATTTCACTTTGTTCTCAACGTTGTATCATCCGTCTCTCCCCGAAAACTATACTTGTTTCCCTTTTCTCTCCCTTTTATCTCAATTGAGAAAAGGGAATCACTTAATATCAGTCGAAAAGGATGTCAATCGATGAATTTCAAATCAAAATTAGAGGTAAGATTCTATATCTCATAATTTAGTTGTTTCTCCTCTTTTAATTTCTTAATTTCTATGTTAGAAGTCACTTGTAAATGATTTGTTTATGGTTTTTTGAGTTCTTTCACTTAGGGTTGTTAGATTATTGCGTTAAAAAGCTTGATAAATAATTATTTACTCGAAATGGAAATGTTTTTTTCTCAAAATTTCTATTTGTTGGGTTTTTGATACTTCCTGTTGCATCTTTATTAATCTAAAATTTCTTCAACATATTTTCTCTTTGTGTGGTTGAATTTTCAGTGTTTTGCGTACACTGATTATGTTAGGGTTTTTTATTTTTTCTCAGAAGTTCTATTTGTGGTTTGTTTGAGCTCTTTCACTTTGGTTTGTTAGTGGGATATTGTGTTGATAGGCTTTGATAGTATGAAAGAATTTTTGGGGTGAAAGCGCTAAAAATAAAATTGGTACTAATTTCTACACAAATAAAGCAAGAAATTTAAAGATTGGCTCTGCTCCTGGGGCATGTGCACAGTTATGTAGTTTTTAAAAGGGAAGTTTAAAGACTAGCTTTTTTTATTTTTAGTGTTTGTGACATTGCTTCAAATTTAGTAACCAATGTTTAGTAAAACACCGAAGTGCATTTTATCCAGGTATGTTGCTCCATCATTTCCGTATATATGTAAGAGTTGCCCGAATACAAGCTAAATTTAATAGTTTTGCTGGTGTCCTCGCTATTCTTTGTTTCTAAGTTGATGATACTCCCTCCATTTTTGTTTTACTTGTCACTTTTGGCATGGCACACTCATTATGAAAATAATAATTGGTATAGTGATTTTACCACATTACTCATATTAATAGATATTTAGCAATAGGTATTGAAAAATAATTTGAGGAACAACTAATTAATGCTAAGTGTAAAACATGGAAACAATATTTCGTCTTTACTTGATTTGTCAAAAATGACAAGTAAAAATAGAAATCAAATTAGGAAAATAGTAGCAAGTAAAAGCGAACGGACGGAGTAATATTTTTTATTGTGCCAAGTAATTAAGGAATCTTGTGGATACATAAGTAAATGGATGTTATGGTAAAGTCCCAATCGTTTGCTTTAAGGATTCATGTGTATACTATTTTGGAGATACTATATTTGTCCCAAGTTTTTTGTCGTGATCTAACTTTTACTGGGAAGAGTTGATATAGAAGTTGTTTTGGTTGACGATTATGTAGTGAAAAAAATACGTTTCTCCATCATCTTGTTTTCCATACAATGTCATCAAATCTTCAGGGTTATGTCGTGAACCTTGATCCTGCAGTCTTGACCCTGCCATTTGGTGAATCGATATTAGAGACACTGTTCGATATAAGGAAGTCATGAAGCAATTAAATCTTGGGCCAAATGGAGGAATTCTTACTTCACTGAACTTGTTTGCCACAAAGTTTGATAAGGTAAATTTTGATGTGATCTGTTTTTTCTTTTACTGAATAGGCTGTGAGACGATGTTTCCTATCTTTCTTGTGTAAGTACATAGATAGCCCTTAAACTTTGCATAAATTGTCTGTTAGATACTTCTGTTTTGCTAGTGGTCGTATAGACACTTCAAGTAGGGGGAATGTATCGTGTGAATATAGAAGTCTGACATGGCATACAACTTTATCACTCAATTTTAAGCACTTAAAAGGCTTAAAATGAGATGACATAGAGTTTCTTCCCATACTTCTTTTTTACTCTCTCTAATTTTTATCGAGTTGTGTTAAGGGGTGATAAGAAAATTAAGTTAGGGTGTTCATTTATTTAGTTGTGTAAAGGGATGTTAAGAAAATCAAGTTACGGTCGTTTTTCTTTGATAACCAAATTGCTACTGATTTTATAGAGAGGATATGCATGATTATATTTCTTGACTAGATACATCAAAACTTATTATGCTCATTTTTATGGTCTTGTCCACTTTGCAGATGAGAGAATTCGGTGATGCAAGGATGATCACTAGAATGTAAGTCTCATAATCTCAAGCAATTTCAGAATTTTGCTTGTTTACTATTTGTCTAAGCTTTTTCCTGGAGGATATATGAAAGGATTGATATATGTTAATGTTTCAGAGGATGCACGAAATCGTGAAGTATCTGAGTTCCGAGGAAAACTATCTGAGTTCCAAACTGTATTTGAATATCTAAGCCTGAGATCAGTCCTAGTTGATGAGTGATCTCTGAAACTGATAATGAGAATACTCTACTGAATCTGAGACTGAGATCAAGCCTATCTACCGGGTGACCTCTAGATATAATAATAAGCATCTGAATATTGGACAAAGCCTATCTGACGGGATGGTCCAGGAATCAATGGAACTATCTGAATTCCTTACTGAGATCGATGATTGTATCTGACAGTCCTGATTCTTGATTTCTACTATGAAGACTGATACTAAAAGTGTAACTGTACTGTAAATATGGGAGGTAGTAACCTAACCGACATGCCCCACTATTGTACTGGTAGGGTCCAATCTTTGCCCTGATTGGAAGGGTGTCAATACCATGCCATGGGTAGAGACCTCTGCTATGATCAAGCCTCTCTAACGGGTGACCCTGAACAGGAAATCAAGCCTAAGGCAATATAATAATCAAGTTTAGCCTTAATCTGATGGGTGACTCCTGTCCTGCGCTGGCTACATAGTTTTGGAGTACAGGGATTGCTACTAATGGCTCTGCCTTTATAACGGGAGAACCGTCATCCCTGCACTCACTCGGTGTTATTCCCTACTCCCAACTGAAAGACACTGAACAAATTAACTGCGCTGAATTTAATAACTAAACTGAACTGATTCTAAGTTTACTGAGTTCCTTGGACAGACGGAACACTACAAACATCTGATATCTAGCTAAGTCATGAGATTGCCGATCTTACTGAGTACTGAGTTTTAATAAGATTTTTGAGTCTTTCCTAAGTCACATGACTAACTGCAATCTATGGAACATAGCTTGACTGAGGATGTCTTGAAACATGACACTAGCTCTAGGCACACAACTATAGTTTTTGGGTACAAGTACCCCCAGGACTCGATGGAAGGAAAATGACACACATGACTGACTTGATCATAAAATTTGAGTCCACAATTCACAATATCATAAGTAAGGATTTCATAATAAGAATGATCTTCAACAAACTATCACATGATCGGGAATGCACACAACATCTATATACTTGCATGACTTCAATAACATGGTCATTCCATATCACAACAATATCATGAGCATCTCATAAAACTTCTTCAATTCAAGACAATAGCATGGGGTCACATTGAACATAAACTTAGAACATGGAATAGTCACCTAGGACTTATTATGTAATAAAAACATGATTTCTATTCCCTTAGGTATTTTCACAAACACCTTCCATGCACATCTTAGACATAGGTGGATTCATCAAGATTTCAAACATTCAACCACCAATTTCATATTTTTATACATTAAATACCATCATATCGTCACATAAAACATACAAAGACCCCATCTTAGGCATTATCAAACTTCAACCACATGAACATCAACCACCAACCACATAAACATCATAATACATACTTTAGAAGATTGTTCTTGAGCTTCATGGATGAAAGGAGTCAATGAATCAACTCACGCATACCTTAGAAGGATTATTCTTGATGATTGACGGAGGAATTTCCTCGAAATCGGATCTTCAAGATTAGTTATGCAACCCTAGTTGTTTTTCTCTTTTAGTTCTGTTGGATGATGAGCTGTGAGGTGATAATAGTGTTGTAATATGTTTAGAAGCTATATATTATGTAGGGTTAAGTTTAGGGACGTGTAAGGAGTGTTAAAAGACTTAATTACCCTTAAAATAACTCAAAATGGAGTATTTTTGGCACCTGGAACTGACTTAGGCGGCGCCCAAGTTATTGCCTAATCTAGGTTGGACGGCGCCTAACCAATCGTCTATGCTTACTGTCTCTCACAAAAATGGGCATAACTTTTCGCTCGGGTATTGGATTAAGGCGAAATTGGTATCATTGGAAAGATAATTAGATTCTCTATAATTTGCTGGGTCTATATCATCCAAAATACCACATTAACATAGAGTTATACTCGTTCAAACATTACCCTTGCAAAATCGAACACTAAAACTTGATGGATTCAAAAACTCTTAGTTTGTATTACTTTAAGTGACTCATATGAACATGCTTAATGCATAAAAATCTATCCTATCACTAGGATATTGATTATAAGTCATGTACTTAAGTATGAATCATAGGATAGGAGATTTCATACGTAGGAATACTTATTCACTTCCTAGCTTAAAAACATGCAAGGTATTATAATCGATACCCCTTGATCATTTCCAGTCTTCATACCAACATATAGCCTACCCTTTTAATATATATGTTGTTAGATCCACTGTCTCCTTACCTGATACATGCATGACATCTAGATCCCTTTGGATTTGATCAATAAAGTCATGTGGGTCTTCATTAATATTTGATCCGAAGAATGTGGGAGAAACCAATTTAAGAAAATCCTGCATCCGTAGGCTAGCTACCCTATCTACACCACTAGAACTTGTGGTTGGAATGGTTTGTCCTTGAGCTTTTCCAGCAACTATACGAGCCAACAGTTGCATTGCATTCCTTAGATCTTGGTCAGTAGCATTAATAGGTGGTTTTGAGGATGCGGTTCTTCTCCTCATTAGTTCTTCTGGAGATGGAGGAGTAGAAGAAGTTTGTGATACAAACTCAGCTTGAGCCTAACTTTGATTAGCTTTTCTAGGTGATGACTTTCTTGTCCCTTCTCCGGCATCCACATCTACTTGTTTACCTATATTCTTACTTCTTGTTGTAACCAGCATCTTTACTATAATGAGAAAAAAACAAGTTTAGTGGTTAAATATGACTTCACCTATGACTTGGGCTCTATTGCATGATTTAAGATGTGAAAAAAAACCCTTAAATGCCCATAGCCTCTTGTTTATAGATGTGGTGTAAAATACACCCATAGGCAAGACTCTACGTAGACACAACATTGTAGACTCCCTAGGACGACCTTCTCTAATACCACATTTGTCATGCCTCAAATCCTATTATGGCGGATAGGCACCCGTAGCCGTAAAGGCCCGAGAAAACTAATCCATAACCTTGTACTTCTCAAGAATGTAATGATGACAACCAAAGGTTCTGACAAATATGATATTATGCATCAATGAGAATAACTACGTAAGCAAGCACACAATTATATACAACATTTGGTCATTGGGGCCACCACATCTAAAAGACAAAACACTACTATATTTAACTATACATTAGATTACAAAGCCTCTAAAATATAGATAGACTTAGTTAGGGTCGGGACAAACGCCTGACCTACTCTTGACTATTGCACAATACTAAAATATATGCAACAGACTCAAAAAGGCCCAAATTAACCTGGAGCTCACCAAGAGTCACTAAATAGCCTATGCTCGTACTAGTGAGGTGTATTGTCTGAAGCACCCATGCATGTACCATAAAATATAGGTCCCCCACGAGGGACGTCAGTACAAAAATATGTACTGAATATGTAAGGCTAAAGGTGTTACATATAATACAAGAGCTCAATAGAAATCAGATACAAGTGTATAAGTAGTACTAGCAGACCACCTTTATATATACTTGTGGGATGACGTACATTACATTTTTTTCTTCATTTTTTTACCTTTCTTAACTCAATGTCTTTGTAAGTAATATAATGAAAATGAACAGCTGATCAGTGGTAAAAAGATAAATTGGGATCGACCCATGCTAGGCTTACGCACCTGAGTTATCACCCATTTAGTAACATTAGGATCGGCCCTTGCTAGGCTTATGCCACTGAGATTCCACCCACATATAAAGGAATCGAGATCGGACCATGATAGGCTTATTCCCCTTAGCTGACACTCATTTTACAAATTTATGTTACATAGTTTATTTAGCCTTTGAGATTGTTACTTTGGCGGTTATAACACTATGGTACCTTGAAACAATAATCTACCAATAAGAGACACGTAAACGAGCACTTAATGCAACAATAAAGAGGTAGGGAGCTGTTGGCACACAAATGAAGTATTTAGGAGCAGAAAATAACACATGGGTCTTATTTGAGTAAACGGAGAACTTATGAAATTTTCTAGTGAGCATAGACATGCAGGTTCAATAATAAGCATGTATTAAGGTGTTTTAACACATTATACAGTGGGATTAAGGTCATTGACTACATATAATTTAATGTTTTACAATTATGTATCACTTGTTATAGGATAACCTTGGAAGCTTACTTGATGGAACAAATGTTCGATTTATTGCCAAAGAGTGCAAATTAAAGTATGCCTTACATAAATCTGAAACTAACCCAACTTAACTTCCCACCTTTTAGATTACTTATCCACAATAGAATATTTGGTAAACTAGTATTATCAACCAATCAACACATTTGGGCTACTTAACTTCACCAAAATAGTAACCGGGCAGTAAGCACTTAAATTTATCAATCAAGGGTGTTATTTTAACCCTTGTCTTCTCCAATTACACCCACATACCATACATGTTCTTATAAGATTAACCGAAACCACCTCACCTTCATTACACCTCCCAAACAATACGCAAATCAGATTGGGCAGTAAACACATGCAATAATTAGTTTGGTGGTGTACCGCCACATCTTTCTTTTATATTTCAATTCAAACTGGTCACACCTTTCTCCACTATAAACCCGGAAGCCCATAACATATACATACAAAACAGTCCACAAAAAGTCTCAAATCCCTTTTATTGTAGCTATCAATTATTGAACTCATCAACTCTTGAGTTCTCAATAACAACACACCCATCATTCTTTCCCAAATTCATACATAAGGAGAACAAAATTTCCAGTCACCTTACTTTAATTTTGCAACTTATTCTTTTAATTTGAACTCCTCAAGAACTTTCACTTTCACTTTCCTTCACACTTTAAACCAAAGAAGAAAAGAAATCTCTTAGTAACAAAGAAAAAGTGAATAAGTAGCTTGTTCTATATTCTACCATGAATTAATAATTAAGAACTTATAGCATGTTTTACTAATCTTCCATGAGATAATTAAGATAAACCATAAGTTGTTTCACTTACCTTTGACTGCAAAAGTTAAGGTTTCTCCAAGAACCCTAGAAAGGAAAATAGGGTTTCTCCTTGTTGTTTAAAGAAAGTAGAGAGAATTTGTGAAGTAACCCTTTTTTGTGAATTAAGAATGAGGAAAAATGACCAGAAATTTGTCCTTATAAAGTCCCTAATTTTGGCCATCCACTTAGCTAATTTTTTACCACAAATTTAATTAAACTAGTTCAAGTAGGTGAAGTACCTACTTAAGGAGTTCAAGCAGCTCAAAATGTCAAAGTAGGTGATGCACCTACTTTTATAATTTCTTAGTTGGGATCAATTATATTTGACCCTTGGCAGATTTGAGTATTGGGCCTTTTCTCCATTTTCCTTCTTCTTTCACTTAGTTTGGGCCAAAATAAGTGTACAAATAAAGGCCAAAATCTAATTCATGAGCTTGGTCCATTAACTTGGCTCATATAACCCAAGTAGGTGACTCACCTACTAGCTTAATTAAGTCAAGTAAGAACCTCAATATTTTATTCCATTTTCAGCTCCTAATCACCTAAATATAACTTACAACTTGTACACACCTGGTAACTTTAAACTTTAGATTTAAATACCAACTTACGATTCCAAGTTACATAGTTGTATCGATGTTAACCTGATTGTGTCACATAAAAAGGTACGGGCAGTGTCTAGAATTCCCTCAACATCATTAATATTTGCGTAGAAAATCTCATCCATTACCTACCACAAGTTTATACCAAGTTACATATAAATAGAAAAAGTACAAGCAACATACGGGGTTTCACAAATAGCCTCTTGTCCATAAGTGTGGCGCGCAACACACTCAAGCACAAGACTCTACTAGATGCAGATTTTAGACTTTATAGGACTCTATTGAACCTAATTCTTTGATACCAAGTTTGTAACGCCCTATGTCTGTACCTCATACGTTACACAGTGCTCATAATCCCGAAAGACCACAAGCTAACCCATGACTGGTACCTGCTGTAACAACTGAATAGTAGTACTGTAATTATGTAAAAATTAGGTAGAAACTTTCCATAAGGTTCGAATCTGAAATAAATAGTGAAAGTGTACTTCTAACTGAAAATACTATAGTCTGAAAAATGTCTATTAGCTGAACATGGATTTGATGGGATAAGTCCCCAACTAACTCCGACTACTGAAATAAATAGAGTACTAAAATACTGTAATAATAAATCTATCCTTGAACAATGAGGACTCACCACTAGTCTGCTGATGATGGATCAGGCTACTAAGTATGCTGGGGAGATAGTTCATTTTAACCTATGATATAATACATCATAGCGAAAAAGAAAGGTATGCGTCAATACTTTAAATGTACTCGTATGCTAAGTGAAGTAGGCTGTCATACGTGGGTTCATATGCATGAACAATAACTGAATGAATAACATGAACATACTGAATTAGAGCACATGTATGAATACATAAACTTTAAATAAGGTCATGAAAAACACTGGATACTAATTTATGAATCACTTGTTTACTGATATCTGAGTTCTCTGATATTGTATTACTATTAATTGAGTGATTCTACCAGACAGTCCTAATTTTGTGGAACTATTCTGAGTTCCGTACGGAACTGAGTGACTATTTCTGATTGTCCTAATTTCAATAAAATTAAATTGAGTTCCATTCTGAAGACTATAACTGAGATAGTAGGAGGTAATTATCTAACCGACATGCCCCTATCTAAATAGACTGGGCTCCAACCTGTAACCCCAGTTGGAAGGGTGTTTGTACCATGCCAGTGTTATGACAAGCTAAGTTACCCTCATATGGTAGGTATCTAAATGAGAACGGTGGTACTCTCAACTGGCAGGTAGGATACCTCATCAACCTTCAACTGGCAGGTTGACATTTCAACCTACGATGGATACATAGTTTTTGAACACAATGACTACTTATAAGGATCACACCCTCTACTGGAAGGTTAGTCCCCATCCTTGGGTTTACTCGGTGTTGAATCATACTCCCAGCTGAATAGTCACTGAAATGATTCCTAGTTCATACTAGGCTTGACTGAACGGTTACAGATTATACTATCTAACAAAACCAAACTAAGTTCATTGAGTTCTATTGACTGATGGAATACTACTGAATTTTATTAACAAATGGAATTTACTGAGGTCTGAACTGAATACTGAATTGTACTGACTGATATTGAGTCTACTGAATTTTTCCTGAGTCTTGTAACTGACTAAGAGTACTACTTATCGTGACATGACTAAGATTATATTTTAACTGATGTTGGCTCTAGGTAATCCACTAAATTAACTGGTATTAAATACCCCCAGGACTCGATAACATAAATGTAAAGCATCACATGACCTTGCATAGCATATAAATATACACTTGTTCATAATGCATCTATATAGGTATCTTATCAAACACTTGAATGGAATGAACTAATATACATGCTAACATTATATAATCCCAATAATTAATTCACATGAACAATTCATCAAACACTTGTAAGGCATTATATATGCACATAGTACTATTCAACATATGAGCATCACAATTTCATGGCGTTAACATAAATTCACATGATACTACCTACATAATAATTGTTTTTACATAAATCTTACACTTAATCATGGTATAGAAACCAAATAAACATTATAATCATGAATACACCTGAATCCAAATCCTGGAAATCATGAAATCAATTTACTTAAAGTTTAAAAGAGTTTCTTGGACACCAAGGGTGGAAGGGATCCTTGGATAAACACTTGACATACCTTGGTATTCAAATTTGCGAAGAATGATGGAGTATTCTTGAAGACTGAATCTTGAATTTGAGATCCTAGGGTTTGCTTCTTGAGAAATTTTGAGAAAGATGAATGGATTTTGCCTCTAAAGGGGCTTAATCTTGGGTTTTGGGGACTGACATGAGGTGGGAAAAAACCTAATTACCCCTGAGGACGCACCTTTTCAATGACTAAAAGCTAATTTAATGATGCACAGACTGATGTGTCGCATCATTGGCATCAACATTATAGCCAACGTGCCTTGTCGGTACACTAGAATTTGCACTGGGAACTGGGAAAAATACTCATCGACGAAATAGTTGACGTGGCACATCAAGATCGCATCGATCCGCTGGTTTGAGCTTTCAAATGTTTTTCAAACAAAGTCCAAAAAATCTAAAACTTGTACAAGAACACCTACTGACATTATTGATCATTATTCTACCTAAAAATCATTACTTTAAGGTCATTAGGGTCATGAAATAGTGTCTCCAACCTACAAAGTCTAAAATAACACGAAGTCTGAATGCTTAGCTAAAATTTTCTAAGTCAGGGACCCCTTAAAAAGTTTTAAAGGACTGAGATAAGCTTAGGCTTTTGCGTGGTCTTACATATTCTGGCACTTAATATGGTTATCCCCAAACCATTAATGAATCACGCTAACTTCCATCATAGCTTACTACAATAACATCTCTAAATCATACCCTCATCATCATACTGAATTTTGAATAAAAAAACTTAAATTATTGCATACAGTATTTCATGCCTTCTGGTTCACCAATCATACAACTAACTCCATGGATACAAAACTTACTAAATTTAGATAAAACTATCCTGACTTAGCTACCGCTAATCTTCAGGGTTTATGTTTGTAACTCTATTTATATGTTATCATACGATTCTGAGAACGGATATGAAAACACATCTGACCCCTAAGCACTGAGGTACTACCCTTTATTCTATGACTGGTTTATTAGGAAACTAAAACATAACAACTCAATTTCTGCTATCAACTAAGGCATAATATGAATTGAGCCAATCCATGCTAATAATGATATCGAAATCAGTCATCTCTAGTTCTACAAGATCTACTAAAGTGATTTTTTGAGATACTATAACTGGTTAGTTTCTTTAAACCAGCCTTGCTATGATAGACTTACCCACTTGGATAGACACTGAGAAAGACCCTGATAATTCTTCTAGGCTGTTACAAAAGAAAATGGAGCCCCAGGATCTAACAAAGCATAAATATGAAGATGAAAGAACTGTAACATACCATTAACCACATTAGGAGAACTTTCCTGATCATGAAGGGACTGGAGTGCATATAATTTATTTTGGCGTTATTTACTGGTTGCAATGGAAGCGGCACCCTATAGAGTCGGGCGACCAGTTGCAACTTCGAAATGTCTGTGTTGACTAAGCTGACCCATCTATGGGCGTTCTATGAATCTTTGGCTGAGATTGCGACATTCATACCATACATCACTACCAGCCTTAAACACACCCTGATGATTCCGACCACACCTCCCGCATAGTGGATTAGTACGACCACTGTTCATGCTACCCTAGGGACTAGAGCCTAGCGCTCTATCCTGATTGTCATTACTGAAATTTGGCATTGGCGTACTAGCTGAAGAAGGATATGGGGATGAGAATTTTTTATAGAATTAGAAAAGCTTACCGCTCTCTGATCTTGACTTAAAATTACCTATCTTGTCCATCTTATTTTTTACCTCCTTATCCCTACACTTCTCCTCCTCACTATGATGAGCATGAACCAAAATCCTAGATAGGACAACAACCTATTGATTGTTCTTAAAAACTACTGAATGATCTAAGGTATTTAAAGTAGCTCTAAATTTGGCGTGAGATACATGCTCATTCAGGGGATCTTCCTGAATAGATGGATGTACGGGATGCTTCAAGTTCCTTTTTCCGTTGTTTCTTTTGGTAGGCATTGTCTATAAACAGAAGGAAGAATGAGTGAGAAGAGATTTTAAATAGTTCTCTGGATAATTTTCATTACATTAATAATGAAAGAAGGGAAACTTTTCCTCAAACATCTTTCAGCCTCATATCCATAAGTGTCACAACCTTCACACCCATGCACAAGTCTCTACTGAATGCGGCTTTCAGACTCCCAAGGATATAGTAGAACCTTAGGCTCTGATAGCATGTTTTATCATGATCTGAGGCTACCTGATAATCACAACAACGGTGCTTACGGTCACATGTGACCAAAAGAAAACTCATGAGTTGATACCTACTATGAGCACTAAGTAAACTGATAATAAATACCATATGTGACAAAAATAATCGATAATCCCATATGGCTTTAAATACTAAAACATAATTTAAATCTCAAGTCTAAACGTCTGATGACATACTGAAAAGAATTATTAGACAACTGAACTGATAAACCAACTAACTATCTGAATGACTGAAAACTTCTGAAAGCCTCTAAACTGATTGAAGAGTTTATTGGACAAGATGAATAAACTCCAAACTCAACTAACTAAAATAAAATTCAAAAATACTGAAATAACATGACAGGTCCTCGACATATTAGGACTCACCACAACTATTGTTGCTGATAAGATAAAATGTATAAGTACATCTAGGAAACTGAGCATCCGAATCTATTATATATGACATATTAGCACGAAGAAAAGTATGCAATTAGTACTTTGATTGTACCAGTATATGAGATGAGGTTAGGTTGGAATGCATAGGTTCTTATGCCTGAAATAATGACAGACTTAATAATTAGTGCATAAATCTATTAAAACATAAATAATCTGAGAATGCATGACCAAGCATATACAATGATTCTGGAATAGTCTGTAAACTGAAATACTAAAATTTAGTAACTTAATAACTGATGAACTATATGCTATGGTCAAGAAAACCTAAACTAAATTCTATAATGAATACTGAATATAGATTGCGGGAGGTATTTTATAACCGATATGCTCTAATTTGAGGTAATTGAGGTCCATACTGTAGCCCAACTTAGAAAGGTGTCAGTATTGTGCCGCAGGTACTAACAATGGTTGTATGGATCCACTAAAGTAATGTCCCAAGGGACTAATGAGTCACCCTTCTCTAGCAGGTGCTCTAATGAGATATGTGCTACCCTCTACTGATAGGTAAAAACTTAATCAACTCTTAACTGGCAGGTTCATATCTCTAACCTACGCTGGCTATGTAGTTGTGGAACCAAGGTATTTCTACTAAAGGTCACACCGTCTATTGGTAGGTGAGCCGCCATCCCTGAGTTCGCTCGATGATAAAGCTTAATCCTAACTGAATGACACAAATACTGGACTAAACTACGCTTAACTTAACAAACAACTAATCATAATAACTTACTAAATGATATTGCTCATGGTTTAACTAAAATAGTTTTGAAGATACTCAAATTAAGTAAACAACTAAGTATCAAACATTCATAACCCTGCAACACTAAATGAAAAAAACCATAAGGACATATGAAGATTTAAAAATCATAATAAAGGATCTTTGTTCAAAACCCAACATTTAGACATTTCATTAAACACATAGAAGTCATGAATTTAATCATAGGAATGGGTAAACCATGTGAGTGAAAACATAGTTAAAATACTAAAACCATGAATTAGGTAGTTAACATGCAAATTTCATCATTCAAACATATAAAGGTCTCATCCCATCGAAAATACTAGTAAATATAATTTATAATCAAAATTCGTAAGATCTTCATGGAGATAATTCATCATAAACATGTATAATTCATAATCTAAAACATAAAAATGGATTCTTAGACTCATGGATGAACATCACACATGCCTTAAACCTTAAATCTTTAAAGAGAAACACAAATCCTTAAGCTTACTTGAAGGCTCTTGTATATAGGAACTTGATTTCTTTGTTTTCTTCGAGAGAATACAATGAAATTTGATGATCTTGGGGAAAGGGTAGGTATTGCTTTTAGAGGAAATTGGATAATATGGGAAAATAACTCCCTAACTAAGCTTTAAAACATGGATTTATGAATTGATTCGATATGAAAAGACATTACCGCCCCTCAGGAGATTAAATTTATGACTGAATCACAGTTTGGAGGACCATCGTGGTGCTGTAAGGGGATCATCGCCATAAACACCATGATGTAGTACTATCACGGTGACTTCCTTACGCTCATATTCCCTAAGCGAAGATTTCGGAACTAATCTGCATGGGACTATCGAATCTCAAATGGAAGGTAATGATCAAGAAATGCCTCTTTAAACTCTTTCCATGTAGCTGAAGGTGCATCGATGTAACACCCCGATTCACTGAACCGGAATACTACACGATGCTCATGACCCCGAAGGACCACAAGCTAACCCATGACTGATATCTGTACCTGTAACTGCATAATATTCATATAAAATGTAGAAACATAAACAAAGAGGGCATAATTTTCAATCTTGAATAATAAGATATCTGAAATAAGGTGGTATCACAGTACCAAAACAAAACTGAAAATACTAAAGTCTAAATTTGAAAAACTCTATAATCTTCTGAAAGCCTCTAAACTATCTGAATAAGGAGTTGAAGAAACATGTCTCCAGCTAAATCCCTAAACTGAGAATAAACTGAAATACTGGAATAATAAATGTAACGATCATGTCCTTGAAAGATGAGGACTCACTACTTACTGAACTACTACCGCTTATCTGGAATCTGCACCTAAGAACCTATAGTGTAACATAAAAGAAAGCACCATAGCGCAAATGCGTCAATACAACTAAAATACTGAGTATACGTGGGGGTAGGCTAAATGCATGGGGTTTGTATGCATGAACATGATGACTAATATGAACGTGAGAATACATACATACATACATATGTAACTGCTATAGGACTCGTAGTGATACTGACTACTTGAGTTTGAACTCTGACAATATGAGTTTCATGATACTGAGATACTGAATGACTGATGACATGGATGATTGTATTTAATAGTCCTAATTCCGAGCAAAACTATCTGAGTTCCAAACTGTATTTGAATATCTAAGCCTGAGATCAGTCCTAGTTGATGAGTGATCTCTGAAACTGATAATGAGAATACTCTACTGAATCTGAGACTGAGATCAAGCCTATCTACCTGGTGACCTCTAGATATAATAATAAGCATCTGAATATTGGACAAAGCCTATCTGACGGGATGGTCCAGGAATCAATGGAACTATCTGAATTCCTTACTGAGATCGATGATTGTATCTGACAGTCCTGATTCTTGATTTCTACTATGAAGACTGATACTAAAAGTGTAACTGTACTGTAACTATGGGAGGTAGTAACCTAACCGACATGCCCCACTATTGTACTGGTAGGGTTCAATCTTTGCCCTGATTGGAAGGGTGTCAATACCATGCCATGGGTAGAGACCTCTGCTATGATCAAGCCTCTCTAACGGGTGACCCGGAACAGGAAATCAAGCCTAAGGCAATATAATAATCAAGTTTAGCCTTAATCTGACGGGTGACTCTTGTCCTGCGCTGGCTACATAGTTTTGGAGTACAGGGATTGCTGCTAATGGCTCTGCCTTTATAACGGGAAAACCGTCATCCCTGCACTCACTCGGTGTTAGTCCCTACTCCCAACTGAAAGACACTGAACAGATTAACTGCGCTGAATTTAATAACTTAACTGAACTGATTCTGAGTTTACTGAGTTCCTTGGACTGACGGAACACTACAAACATCTGATATCTAGCTAAGTCATGAGATTGCCGATCTTACTGAGTACTGAGTTTTAATAAGATTTCTGAGTCTTTCCTAAGTCACATGACTAACTACAATCTATGGAATATAGCTTGACTGAGGATGTCTTGAAACATGACACTAGCTCTAGGCACACAACTATAGTTTTTGGGTACAAGTACCCCCAGGACTCGATGGAAGGAAAATGACACACATGACTGACTTGATCATAAGATTTGAGTCCGCAATTCACAATATCATAAGTAAGGATTTCATAATAAGAATGATCTTCAACAAACTATCACATGATCGGGAATGCACACAACATCTATATACTTGCATGACTTCAATAACATGGTCATTCCATATCACAACAATATCATGAGCATCTCATAAAACTTCTTCAATTCAAGACAATAGCATGGGGGTCACATTGAACATAAACTTAGAACATGGAATAGTCACCTAGGACATATTATGTCATAAAAACATGATTTCTATTCCCTTAGGTATTTTCACAAACACCTTACATGCACATCTTAGACATAGGTGGATTCATCAAGATTTCAAACATTCAACCACCAATTTCATATTTTTATACATTAAATACCATCATATCGTCACATAAAACATACAAAGACCCCATCTTAGGCATTATCAAACTTCAACCACATGAACATCAACCACCAACCACATAAACATCATAATACATACTTTAGAAGATTGTTCTTGAGCTTCATGGATGAAAGGAGTCAATGAATCAACTCATGCATACCTTAGAAGGAATATTCTTGATGATTGACGGAGGAATTTCCTTGAAATCGGATCTTCAAGATTAGTTATGCAACCCTAGTTGTTTTTCTCTTTTAGTTATGTTGGATGATGAGCTGTGAGGTGATAATAGTGTTGTAATATGTTTAGAAGCTATATATTTTGTATGGTTAAGTTTAGGGACGTGTAAGGAGTGTTAAAAGACTTAATTACCCTTAAAATAACTCAAAATGGAGTATTTTTGGCACCTGGAACTGACTTAGGCGGCGCCCAAGTTATTGCCTAATCTAGGTTGGACGGTGCCTAACCAATCGTCTATGCTTACTGTCTCTCACAAAAATGGGCATAACTTTTTACTCGGGTATTGGATTAAGGCGAAATTGGTATCATTGGAAAGATAATTAGATTCTCTACAATTTGATGGGTCTATATCATCCAAAATACCACATTAACATAGAGTTATACTCGTTCAAACATTACCCTTGCAAAATCGAACACTAAAACTTGATGGATTCAAAAACTCTTAGTTTGTATTACTTTAAGTGACTCATATGAACATGCTTAATGCATAAAAATCTATCCTATCACTAGGATATTGATTATAAGTCATGTACTTAAGTATGAATCATAGGATAGGAGATTTCATACGTAGGAATACTTATTCACTTCCTAGCTTAAAAACATGCAAGGTATTATAATCGATACCCCTTGATCATTTCCAGTCTTCATACCAACATATAGCCTACCCTTTTAATCTATATGTTGCTAGATCCACTGTCTCCTTACCTGATACATGCATGACATCTAGATCCCTTTGGATTTGATCAATAAAGTCATGTGGGTCTTCATTAATATTTGATCCGAAGAATGTGGGAGAAACCAATTTAAGAAAATCCTGCGTCCGTAGGCTAGCTTCCCTATCTACACCACTAGAACTTGTGGTTGGAATGGTTTTTCCTTGAGCTTTTCCAGCAACTATACGAGCCAACAGTTGCATCGCTTTCCTTAGATCTTGGTCAGTAGCATTAATAGGTGGTTTTGAGGATGCGGTTCTTCTCCTCATTAGTTCTTCTGGAGATGGAGGAGTAGAAGAAGTTTGTGATACAAACTCAGCTTGAGCCTAACTTTGATTAGCTTTTCTAGGTGATGAATTTCTTGTCCCTTCTCCGGCATCCACATCTACTTATTTACCTATATTCTTACTTCTTGTTGTAACCAGCATCTTTACTATAATGAGAAAAAAACAAGTTTAGTGGTTAAATATGACTTCACCTATGACTTGGGCTCTATTGCATGATTTAAGATGTGAAAAAAAACCCTTAAATGCCCATAGCCTCTTGTTTATAGATGTGGTGTAAAATACACCCATAGGCAAGACTCTACGTAGACACAACATTGTAGACTCCCTAGGACGACCTTCTCTAATACCACTTTTGTCATGCCTCAAATCCTATTATGGCGGATAGGCACCCGTAGCCGTAAAGGCCCGAGAAAACTAATCCATAACCTTGTACTTCTCAAGAATGTAATGATGACAACCAAAGGTTCTGACAAATATGATATTATGCATCAATGAGAATAACTACGTAAGCAAGCACACAATTATATACAACATTTGGTCTTTGGGGCCACCACATCTAAAAGACAAAACACTATTATATTTAACTATACATTAGATTACAAAGCCTCTAAAAGATAGATAGACTTAGTTAGGGTCGGGACAAACGCCTGACCTACTCTTGACTATTGCATAATACTAAAATATATGCAACAGACTCAAAAAGGCCCAAATTAACCTGGAGCTCACCACGAGTCACTAAATAGCCTATGCTCGTACTAGTGAGGTGTATTGTCTGAAGCACCCATGCATGTACCATAAAATATAGGTCCCCCACGAGGGACGTCAGTACAAAAATATGTACTGAATATGTAAGGCTAAAGGTGTTACATATAATACAAGAGCTCAATAGAAATCAGATACAAGTGTATAAGTAGTACTAGCAGACCACCTTTATATATACTTGTGGGATGACGTACATTACATTCTTTTCTTCATTTTTTTACCTTTCTTAACTCAATGTCTTTGTAAGTAATATAATGAAAATGACCAGCTGATCAGTGGTAAAAAGATAAATTGGGATCAACCCATGCTAGGCTTACGCACCTGAGTTATCACCCATTTAGTAACATTAGGATCGGCCCTTGCTAGGCTTATGCCACTGAGATTCCACCCACATATAAAGGAATCGAGATCGGACCATGATAGGCTTATGCCCCTTAGCTGACACTCATTTTACAAATTTATGTTACATAGTTTATTTAGCCTTTGAGATTGTTACTTTGGCGGTTATAACACTATGGTACCTTGAAACAATAATCTACCAATAAGAGACATGTAAACGAGCACTTAATGCAACAATAAAGAGGTAGGGAGCTGTTGGCACACAAATGAAGTATTTAGGAGCAGAAAATAACACATGGGTCTTATTTGAGTAAACGGAGAACTTCTGAAATTTTCTAGTGAGCATAGAAATGCAGGTTCAATAATAAGCATGTATTAAGGTGTTTTAACACATTATACAGTGGGATTAAGGTCATTGACTACATATAATTTAATGTTTTACAATTATGTATCACTTGTTATAGGATAACCTTGGAAGCTTACTTGATGGAACAAATGTCCGATTTATTGCCAAAGAGTGCAAATTAAAGTATGCCTTACATAAATCTGAAACTAACCCAACTTAACTTCCCACCTTTTAGATTACTTATCCACAATAGAATATTTGGTAAACTAGTATTATCAACCAATCAACACATTTGGGCTACTTAACTTCACCAAAATAGTAACCGGGCAGTAAGCACTTAAATTTATCAATCAAGGGTGTTATTTTAACCCTTGTCTTCTCCAATTACACCCACATACCATACATGTTCTTATAAGATTAACCGAAACCACCTCACCTTCATTACACCTCCCAAACAATACGCAAATCAGATTGGGCAGTAAACACATGCAATAATTAGTTTGGTGGTGTACCGCCACATCTTTCTTTTATATTTCAATTCAAACTGGTCACACCTTTCTCCACTATCAACCCGGAAGCCCATAACATATACATACAAAACAGTCCACAAAAAGTCTCAAATCCCTTTTATTGTAGCTATCAATTATTGAACTCATCAACTCTTGTGTTCTCAATAACAACACACCCATCATTCTTTCCCAAATTCATACATAAGGAGAACAAAATTTCCAGTCACCTTACTTTAATTTTGCAACTTATTCTTTTAATTTGAACTCCTCAAGAACTTGAACTTTCACTTTCCTTCACACTTTAAACCAAAGAAGAAAAGAAATCTCTTAGTAACAAAGAAAAAGTGAATAAGTATCTTGTTCTATATTCTACCATGAATTAATAATTAAGAACTTATAGCATGTTTTACTAATCTTCCATGAGATAATTAAGCTAAACCATAAGTTGTTTCACTTACCTTTGACTGCAAAAGTTAAGGTTTCTCCAAGAACCCTAGAAAGGAAAATAGGGTTTCTCCTTGTTCTTTAAAGAAAGTAGAGAGAATTTGTGAAGTAACCCTTTTTTGTGAATTAAGAATAAGGAAAAATGACCAGAAATTTGTCCTTATAAAGTCCCTAATTTTGGCCATCCACTTAGCTAATTTTTGACCTCAAATTTAATTAAACTAGTTCAAGTAGGTGAAGTACCTACTTAAGGAGTTCAAGCAGCTCAAAATGTCAAAGTAGGTGATGCACCTACTTGCATAATTTCTTAGTTGGGATCAATTATATTTGAGCCTTGGCAGATTTGAGTATTGGGCCTTTTCTCCATTTTCCTTCTTCTTTCACTTAGTTTGGGCCAAAATAAGTGTACAAATAAAGGCCAAAATCTGATTCATGAGCTTGGTCCATTAACTTGGCTCATATAACCCAAGTAGGTGACTCACCTACTAGCTTAATTAAGTCAAGTAAGAACCTCAATATTTTATTCCATTTTCAGCTCCTAATCAACTAAATATAACTTACAACTTGTACACACCTGGTAACTTTAAACTTTAGATTTAAATACCAACTTACGATTCCAAGTTACATAGTTGTATCGATGTTAACCTGATTGTGTCACATAAAAAGGTACGGGCAGTGTCTAGAATTCCCTCAACATCATTAATATTTGCGTAGAAAATCTCATCCATTACCTACCACAAGGTTATACCAAGTTACATATAAATAGAAAAAGTACAAGCAACATACGGGGTTTCACAAATAGCCTCTTGTCCATAAGTGTGGCGCGCTACACACTCAAGCACAAGACTCTACTAGATGCAGATGTTAGACTTTATGGGACTCTATTGTACCTAATTCTTTGATACCAAGTTTGTAACGCCCTATGTATGTACCTCATACATTACACAGTGCTCATAATCCCGAAAGACCACAAGCTAACCCATGACTGGTACCAGCTGTAACAACTGAATAGTAGTACTGTAATTATGTAAAAATTAGGCAGAAACTTTCCATAAGGTTCAAATCTGAAATAAATAGTGAAAGTGTACTTCTAACTGAAAATACTGTAGTCTGAAAAACGTCTATTAGCTGAACATGGATTTGATGGGACAAGTCCCCAACTAACTCCGACTACTGAAATAAATAGAGTACTAAAATACTGTAATAATAAATCTATCCTTGAACAATGAGGACTCACCACTAGTCTGCTGATGATGGATCAGGCTACTAAGTATGCTGGGGAGATAGTTCATTTTAACCTATGATATAATACATCATAGCGAAAAAGAAAGGTATGCGTCAATACTTTAAATGTACTGGTATGCTATGTGAAGTAGGCTATCATACGTGGGTTCATATGCATGAACAATAACTGAATGAATAACATGAACATACTGAATTAGAGCACATGTATGAATACATAAACTATAAATAAGGTCATGAAAAACACTGGATACTAATTTATGAATCACTTGTTTACTGATATCTGAGTTCACTGATATTGTATTACTATTAATTGAGTGATTCTACCAGACAATCCTAATTTTGTGGAACTATTCTGAGTTCCGTACGAAACTGAGTGACTATTTCCGATTGTCCTAATTTCAATAAAATTAAATTGAGTTCCATTCTGAAGACTATAACTGAAATAGTAGGAGGTAATTATCTAACCGACATGCCCCTATCTAAATAGACTGGGCTCCAACCTGTAACCCTAGTTGGAAGGGTGTTTGTACCATACCACGTGTTATGACAAGCTAAGTTACCCTCATATGGTAGGTGATCTAAATGAGAACGGTGGTACTCTCAACAGGCAGGTAGGATACCTCATCAACCTTCAACTGGCAGGTTGACATTTCAACCTACGCTGGATACGTAGTTTTTGAACACAATGACTACTTATAAGGATCACACCCTCTACTGGAAGGT
Organism: Capsicum pubescens; assembly: GCA_030864215.1. Lineage (NCBI taxonomy): Eukaryota > Viridiplantae > Streptophyta > Magnoliopsida > Solanales > Solanaceae > Capsicum > Capsicum pubescens. Next base: position 65,937,501 of record CM061540.1, on the reverse strand, counting down.
TAGTCCCCATCCTTGGGTTTACTCGGTGTTGAATCATACTCCCAGCTGAATAGTCACTGAACTGATTCCTAGTTCATACTAGGCTTGACTGAACTGTTACAGATTATACTATCTAACAGAACCAAACTAAGTTCATTGAGTTCTATTGACTGATGGAATACTATTGAATTTTATTAACTAATGGAATTTACTGAGGTCTGAACTGAATACTGAATTGTACTGACTGATACTGAGTCTACTGAATTTTTCCTGAGTCTTGTAACTGACTAAGAGAACTACTTATCGTGACATGACTAAGATTATATTTTAACTGATGCTGGCTCTAGGTAATCAACTAAATTATCTGGTATTAAATACCCCCAGGACTCGATAACATAAAAGTAAAGCATCACATGACCTTGCATAGCATATAAATATACACTTGTTCATAATGCATCTATATAGGTATTTTATCAAACACTTGAATGGAATGAACTAATATACATGCTAACATTATATAATCCCAATAATTAATTCACATGAACAATTCATCAAACACTTGTAAGGCATTATATATGCACATAGTACTATTCAACATATGAGTATCACAATTTCATGGCTTTAACATAAATTCACATGATACTACCTACATAATAATTGTTTTTACATAAATCTTACACTTAATCATGGTATAGAAACCAAATAAACATTATAATCATGAATACACTTGAATCCAAATCCTGGAAATCATGAAATCAATTTACATAAAGTTTAAAAGAGTTTCTTGGACACCAAGGGTGGAAGGGATCCTTGGATGAACACTTGACATACCTTGGTATTCAAATTTGCGAAGAATGATGGAGTATTCTTGAAGAATGAATCTTGAATTTGAGATCCTAGGGTTTGCTTCCTGAGAAATTTTGAGAAAGATGAATGGATTTTGCTTCTAAAGGGGCTTAATCTTGGGTTTTGGGGACTGACATGAGGTGGGAAAAAACCTAATTACCCCTGAGGACGCACCTTTTCAATGACTAAAAGCTAATTTAATGATGCACAGACTGATGTGTCGCATCATTGGCATCAACATTATAGCCAACGTGCCTTGTCGGTACACTAGAATTTGCACTGGGAACTGGGAAAAATACTCATCGACGAAATAGTTGATGTGGCACATCAAGATCGCATCGATCCGCTGGTTTAAGCTTTCAAATGTTTTTCAAACGAAGTCCAAAAAATCTAAAACTTGTACAAGAACACCTACTGACATTATTGACCATTATTCTACCTAAAAATCATTACTTAAAGGTCATTAGGGTCATGAAATAGTGTATCCAACCTACGAAGTCTAAAATAACACGAAGTCTGAATGCTTAGCTAAAATTTTCTAAGTCAGGGACCCCTTAAAAAGTTTTAAAGGACTGAGATAAGCTTAGGCTTTTGCGTGGTCATACATATTCTAGCACTTAATATGGTTATCCCCAAACCATTAATGAATCACGCTAACTTCCATCATAGCCTACTACTATAACATCTCTAAATCATACCCTCATCATCATACTGAATTTTGAATAAAAAAACTTAAATTATTGCATACAGTATTTCATGCCTTCTGGTTCACCAATCATACAACTAACTCCATGGATACAAAACTTACTAAATTTAGATAAAACTATCCTGACTTAGCTACCGCTAATCTTCAGGGTTTATGTTTGTAACTCTATTTATATGTTATCATACGATTCTGAGAACGGATATGAAAACACATCTGACCCCCTAAGCACTGAGGTACTACCCTTTATTCTATGACTGGTTTATTAGGAAACTAAAACATAACAAATCAATTTCTGCTATCAACTGAGGCATAATATGAATTGAGCCAATCCATGCTAATAATGATATCGAAATCAGTCATCTCTAGTTCTACAAGATCTACTAAAGTGATTTTTTGAGATACTATAACTGGTTAGTTTCTTTAAACCAGCCTTGCTATGATAGACTTACCCACTTGGATAGACACTGAGAAAGACCCTGATAATGCTTCTAGGCTGTTACAAAAGAAAGTGGAGCCCCAGGATCTAAGAAAGCATAAATATGAAGATGAAAGAACTGTAACATACCATTAACCACATTAGGAGAACTTTCCTGATCATGAAAGGACTGGAGTGCATATAATTTATTTTGGCGCTATTTACTGGTTGCAATGGAAGCGGCACCCTATAGAGTCGGGCGACCGGTTGCAACTTCGGAATGTCTGTGTTGACTAAGCTGACCCATCTATGGGCGTTCTATGACTCTGTGGCTAAGATTGCGACATTCAGACCATACATCACTACCAGCCTTAAACACACCCTGATGATTCCGACCACACCTCCCGCATAGTGGATTAGTACGACCACTGTTCATGCTACCCTAGGGACTAGAGCCTAGCGCTCTATCCTGATTGTCATTACTGAAATTTGGCATTGGCGTACTAGCTGAAGAAGGATATGGGGATGAGAATTTTTTATAGAATTAGAAAAGCTTACCTCTCTCTGATCTTGACTTAAAATTACCTATCTTGTCCATCTTAATTTTTACCTCCTTATCCCTACACTTCTCCTCCTCACTATGATGAGCATGAACCAAAAGCCTAGATAGGACAACAACCTATTGATTGTTCTTAAAAACTACTGAATGATCTAAGGTATTTAAAGTAGCTCTAAATTTGGCGTGAGATACATGCTCATTCAGGGGATCTTCCTGAATAGATGGATGTACGGGATGCTTCAAGTTCCTTTTTCCGTTGTTTCTTTTGGTAGGCATTGTCTATAAACAGAAGGAAGAATGAGTGAGAAGAGATTTTAAATAGTTCTCTGGATAATTTTCATTACATTAATAAATAATGAAAGAAGGGAAACTTTTCCTCAAACATCTTTCAGCCTCATATCCATAAGTGTCACAACTTTCACACCCATGCACAAGTCTCTACTGAACGCGGCTTTCAGACTCCCAAGGATATAGTAGAACCTTAGGCTCTGATAGCATGTTTTATCATGATCTGAGGCTACCTGATAATCACAACAACGGTGCTTACGGTCACATGTGACCAAAAGAAAACCCATGAGCTGATACCTACTATGAGCACTAAGTAAACTGATAATAAATACCATATGTGACAAAAATAATCGATAATCCCATATGGCTTTAAATACTAAAACATAATTTAAATCTCAAGTCTAAATGTCTGATGACATACTGAAAAGAATTATTAGACAACTGAACTGATAAACCAACTAACTATCTGAATGACTGAAAACTTCTGAAAGCCTCTAAACTGATTGAAGAGTTTATAGGACAAGATGAATAAACTCCAAACTCAACTAACTAAGATAAAATTCAAAAATACTGAAATAACATGACAGGTCCTCGACATATTAGGACTCACCACAACTATTGTTGCTGATAAGATAAAATGTATAAGTACATCTAGGAAACTGAGCATCCGAATCTATTATATATGACATATTAGCACGAAGGAAAGTATGCAATCAGTACTTTGATTGTACCAGTATATGAGATTAGGTTAGGTTGGAATGCATAGGTTCTTATGCCTGAAATAATGACAGACTTAATAATTAGTGCATAAATCTATTAAAACATAAATAATCTGAGAATGCATGACCAAGCATATACAATGATTCTGGAATAGTCTGTAAACTGAAATACTAAAATTTAGTAACTTAATAACTGATGAACTATATGCTATGGTCAAGAAAACCTAAACTAAATTCTATAATGAATACTGAATATAGATTGCGGGAGGTATTTTATAACCGATATGCTCCAATTTGAGGTAATTGAGGTCCATCCTGTAGCCCAACTTAGAAAGGTGTCAGTATTGTGCCGCAGGTACTAACAATGGTTGTATGGATCCACTAAAGTAATGTCCCAAGGGACTAATGAGTCACCCTTCTCTAGCAGGTGCTCTAATGAGATATGTGCTACCCTCTACTGATAGGTAAAAACTTAATCAACTCTTAACTGGCAGGTTCATATCTCTAACCTACGCTGGCTATGTAGTTGTGGAACCAAGGTATTGCTACTAAAGGTCACACCGTCTATTGGTAGGTGAGCCGCCATCCCTGAGTTCGCTCGATGATAAAGCTTAATCCTAACTGAATGACACAAATACTGGACTAAACTACGCTTAACTTAACAAACAACTAATCATAATAACTTACTAAATGATATTGCTCATGGTTTATCTAAAATAGTTTTGAAGATACTCAAATTAAGTAAACAACTAAGTATCAAACTTTCATAACCCTGCAACACTAAATGAAAAAAACCATAAGGACATATGAAGATTTAAAAATCATAATAAAGGATCTTTGTTCAAAACCCAACATTTAGACATTTCATTAAACACATAGAAGTCATGAATTTAATCATAGGAATGGGTAAACCATGTGAGTGAAAACATAGTTAAAATACTAAAACCATGAATTAGGTAGTTAACATGCAAATTTCATCATTCAAACATATAAAGGTCTCATCCCATCGAAAATACTAGTAAATATAATTTATAATCAAAATTCGTAAGATCTTCATGGAGATAATTCATCATAAACATGTATAATTCATAATCTAAAACATAAAAATGGATTCTTAGACTCATGGATGAACATCACACATGCCTTAAACCTTAAATCATTAAAGAGAAACACAAATCCTTAAGCTTACTTGAAGGCTCTTGTATATAGGAACTTGATTTCTTTGTTTTCTTCGAGAGAATACAATGAAATTTGATGATCTTGGGGAAAGGGTAGGTATTGCTTTTAGAGGAAATTGGATAATATGGGAAAATAACTCCCTAACTGAGCTTTAAAACATGGATTTATGAATTGATTCGATATGAAAAGACATCACCGCCCCTCAGGAGATTAAATTTATGACTGAATCACAGTTTGGAGGACCATCGTGGCGCTGTAAGGGGATCATCGCCATAAACACCATGATGTAGTACTATCACGGTGACTTACTACTTTCAAAATTCAAACACGACCCAATCCTCATCCAAAAAATACAAAACTTTCCCAAGAAATGTTCCTCACACCTCTGAACAAGAATTAACTAAAAAACCAACATCTCAAGGTCCAGAAGACAAATTTAAAAATCCTCAAAGTTAATCAGCCAAAAATAGGACTAATTCCCTAACAATTAGTGAAATTTTCAGGCTTTAAGCCTCTTATGCATGTAACTAGGAGCTAAACTAAGCTAAGTACAATACAGGGTATTACAATATCTACTTTTTAGGAATATTTGTCCTTAAATGAGACTGATTAATCTGAGAGTACTGGAGAAACTAAAATCACATATTGAACATGCATAACTTAAAACATGATTACATTACTAAGCCAAAAACATTATACATGACTAAACTGAATTTCATAAACTAAACTAATTCCTTGAATACATACAATGACAAGAGAATCATGAATCTACAATGTGCACCCATAACACTATAGGACAAGTCAGAATCATGAATTCAGTACACCCTATATTTTTGCAATTCTCATCTCAACAATAATTCTTCTTACCATTTCAATAACTAAATTCAACCTCTTACTATGAATACACTAATGCACAATAGACCCATCCACTTATATATATATAACTGTGACATTTAAGCATATCATTATAACCATATACAAACATCAAGGAAACACCCATCAAGGTATTTAAACCGTACTCTCCAATGGTTCTATCATTAACAACTTCTATGCAATATTCTTAAGAAAATCACACACAAAATTTCAACTAACCATAACATATATAAAAAAAGCTTGGCCTTAATCTTACTCCATATTTATAACCTTAGAAAAAATAAGAATTCAATAATCTTTCACCAACATGAAACATTCACTCTCTCATATCTAATCAATTGTTCATCACAACTACTATTTCATAAAAAGAGGTCACTGAAAGGTTAGAGCATAAGGACGTAATGCATGAATGAATACTATCCATAATCTTTAACTCTTAAATGAGGCCTAAGAAATAGAGTATCCATGACATGGATTCATTATAGAGATAGAAACTGATGATATAGATGACATAATCTGAATTTCATTTATCCTTAAGAATGTAGCATGAGTACTAGAACTGAAATACTTTAAAGAATGAGTACATGAGTCATTAGTTGTATGACCTGAGTTTAGAGATCACTAATTTCATGGAATATGATTCGTACAACTGAGTGAACTGGAACTCCTTATACTAAGAACTGAGAGTGTACATAATTTTATGGAAAGTGCGTCAATTTGTGTTATGATTAGGGAACTTACATGTAAGGCATGAGTATATATTTTGATAACTAAAGTACAATTACTGAAATAAGAATGGGTTGGGCATTATCCTCCCTGGCTACTAATCTAGAATGTACTGGCATTAGTACTGGAAATTGATGTCCTGACTTGGTTACTTATTCTATCATCTCGTTCGAGGGATCCTTTTGATGACTTCTAAATTGAAATTCAACAACTTTACTCTATTATTTGGAATATAACAATGCTTATCGGTAATAAATGTACCATGAAAAAATACACTTGAAAGTGCAAAACCCGTTGCTAATACTCCCTTCTGAGATACAACTCTTAACTTTTTACAGCCCCAATAGTCATCATACAATAACTTAAACACTGACTAACTTAGAATCTTCATGAGTGTAACCATACACTGAGTTCACACTATTAAGAATTTTAACACTACTTTCTATTAGCTCAATCTTCAAGGATTCAAACTTCGATTCTTGCACTTAATATGGTTATCCACAAGACTTTAATGAATCACATTATCTTCCTTCATAGCCTACTAATATCACATCTCTAAATCACACCTACATCATCATACTTAATTTTTAATTAAAAAACATAAATTCTTGCATACACTATTTCAAGCCTTCTGGTTCACCTATGACACAACTAACCCCATGTGTTCAACATCTACTAAATTTAGATAACATTATCCCCACTTTGCTACTGCTAATCTTCTAGGTTCAGGTTTCTAACTCTATATTGTATGGTATCATCAGATTCTGAGAAGGGATACGAAAACACAGCTGACCCCTAGGCACTGAGGTACTCCCCTTCCATTCGATGGTTGGTTTATTGGGAAACTGAACTTGAACGACTCTATTTTTTCTATAAAATAAGTCATAACATGAATAAAGATAATCCATGTCGAGAATGACATCAAAATTAGCCATCTCAAGTTCTACAAGATCTACTAAAGTGATTTTTGAGATACTGTAACTGGGCATTTTCTGTAAACCAGTCTGGATATGATGGATTTACTCACTAGGGTAGACATTGATAAAGGCCCTACTAGTATTTCTAGGATGACAACAAAATTAATAGCAATATATGAGGTTAGAAAAGAAAGTGAAGCTCCGGGATCTAACAAAGAATAAATATGAAGATAAAAGACCTATAGTATGTAACCACATTAGGAGAAATTTCTTGTCCATGATGGGACTGGGATACATACAATCTATTCTAGTGATGTTCACTTGTTGCACTGGAAGCCTCACACTACTGAGTCGGGCGATCGGCTAGAACATAGGAACATTTGTGTTGATTATGATGACCAATATGTGGGCATTCTCTGAATCTGTATCCTGATTTTCCATATCAAAAACAAAAATCACTACCATCCCTACACAGAACCCGATGATTCCTACCACATCTCCTACAAAGCTGATTTGTACAGCGACTGTTTATGCTACCTTGGAGACTAGAGCCTAGCACTCTATCCCAATTGTCATTCCTGAACTTTGGCACTGGCGCACTAACTAAAGAACGAGATGGGGCTGTGAATTTTTTATGGAACTAAGAATGTTTACCACTCTATAATCTTTACTTAAAACTATATATTTTTTTCCTCTTATTTTGTCTCTCTTTCTCCCTACGCTTCTTCTCCTCACTTTGATGAGCATAAACCATAAACCTAGATAGAAAACAACTAGCTAATAATTCTGAACAACTACTGAATGAGCTAAGGTAGTGAAAGTATCTCTAAATTTGGCATGAGATACTTGCTCATTTAGTGGATCATCCTGAATAAGCAAATGTGTGGATGCTTCAAGATCTTTTTTCCGTTGTTTTTTTTGGGAGGTATTGTCTATAAATTGAAGGAAGAATGAGTCAAAAGAGAGTTTAAATTGAGCTCATGCTAATTTTCATTACATAAATAATGAAAGAAGGGAAACTTTTTCAAAATATCTTTTAGCCTCTTATCCATAAGTGTGGCGACCTTCACACAAATGCACAAGACTCTATTGAACGCGACTTTCAGAATCCCTAGGACATAGTAAAACCTTAGAATCTAATATAAAGTTTTTTTCATGATCCATGGCTATCCCCTAGCCGCAAAAATAGTGCATACGATAACAAGTGACTACAAGCAAACCCATGAGCTGGTTCCTGATATGAGCCCAGAGTAAACTGATAATAAACAACATATGTGAAAGAAAAAATGGATAATTCTACAAGGTTTTAAAAATAGAAATACGATTTAAATCACAAGTTTGAACATCTGATGACATATTGAAAAGAATGATCAGACAACTAAACTGATAAACTGACTATCTGTCTGAATGGCGTAAAACTTCTGAAAGCCTCTAAAATGACTGAAGAGTTGATGGGACAGGCCTAAATAACTCCAAATTAAATTAATTAAAATAAAATGTGGAAATACAAAAATATCATAAAAGGTCCTCGATATTTAAGGACTCAACACAAATATTTTTACTAATAAGATGAACTGTCTAAGTGCGTTCAGGAAGCTAAGCGTCCGAACCTAGGATATAAGACATCATAGAGTGAAGAAAAGTATTTGATTGGTACTTTAAATGTACTGGTATATGAGATGTAATTAGGCTAAAATGCATAGGTTCATGTGCCTAAAATAATGACTGGCTTGATAGCATGAGATAATTGACGTATAAATGCATTAAGACTGCAAAAATCTAAGAATGAATGACCAAGCATATACAATGATATTGAAATAGTCTATAAACTGAAAAACTGAAATTGGTAATTGAATAAGTAATGAACTATATGCTATGGTCAAGCAAACCTAAACAAAATTCTGTACTAAATATTGAACTGAGACAGTTTGAGGTATCATCTAACCAATGTGCCCTAATCTGAGCTAATCAAGGTCCAACCTGTTACCCCACTTTAAAGGGTATCAGTACTGTGCCATGGGTACCAACAATAACTGTATGGATCCACTAAATTGATGTCCTGAGGGATTTATGAGTTACCCTCATCTGGCAGGTTCTCTAATGAGATATGAGCTACCCTTAACAAATAGTTAAACACTTTATCAACCCTCAACTAGCAGGTTGATATCTCTAACCTACGCTGACTATGTAGTTCTGGAACCAAGGTACTACTACTAAAGGTCACATCCTCTACTGGCACGTGAGACCCCATCCCTGGGTTCTCTCGGTGCGAAATCCTACTCCGAACTTAATGACACTAATTACTGGACTAAACTACATTTAATTGAACAAACAACTGATCATAATAACAAACTAAATGATAATGTTCATGGATTATCTAAAACAGTTATGAAGATACTAAAATTATGTAAAAAACTAAGTATCGGGTGTTCATAACCCTCCAACACTGAATGAAAATAACTATAAGGACATATGAAGCTTTAAAAACCATAACAAAGGATCATTGTTCAAATACAAACATTTAGATATTTAATAAAACACATGGGAGTGATGAATTTAAGAATGGAAATGGGTAAAACATATGAGTGAAAGCATACTTACAATACTAAAACCATGAATTAGGGATTTAACATGGAAATTTCATCATTCAAATGTTTAAAGGGCTCATCCCATCGAAAACACTTGTAAACATAATTTATAATCAAAATTCGTAAGTCCTTCATGGAGATAATTCATCACAAACATGTATAATTCATAATATAATAAAAAATGGATTCTTGGCCTCATGGATGAACATCACACATACCTTAAACGTTAAATCTTTAAAAAGAAACACAAATCCTTCAACTTCCTTGAAGGTTCTTTGATTTGGGAACTTAATTCGTTTGTTCCTGTGGAGAGAAAGGAATGAAATTCGATGAACTTGGGGAAAGGGTAGGGTTTGCTTTGAGAGTAAATTGGAGAATATGGGCAAATAAAGCCTTAACTGAAGCTTTAAGTGATGGATTTATACATTGATTAGATGGGAAAAGACATAACTGCCGCACAGGAGCTTAAATCCATAGCTGAATTGCAGTTTGGAGGAGCATCGCAATGCGGTAAGGGATCATCTCTTTAAACATCATGATAGAGAACTATCGCAGTGACTTACTATATTTGAAATATAAACACAACCCAATCCTCGTCCAAAAAATCCTAAACATCCCCGAGACATACTCTTTACATGCCTGAACATGAATTAACTCAAAAACTAATATCTCGTGGTCGAGAAGACCAATTTAGAAATTTTTGTAGTTAAGAGGCCAAAAATAAGACTAAGTCCCCAACAATTAGTGAAATTTTCAGGTTTTAAGACTCTTAGCATTCAACTTGGTGTTGAACTAAGATAAGTAAAATATGGGGTATTACAATATCTCCCCCTTAGGAACATTCATCTTAAAATGAGCCTTATTAAGGTTAGAGTACTGGAGAAACTTAAATCATATGCTGATCATGCATAACTGAAAACATGATTACATGACTGAGCTTGAAACAAGATACATGAATGAACTAAATATAATAAACTGAACTAATTCCTTGAATATATGCAATGAAATGAGAATGGTTACAAGTATAAGATATAAATAAGAGAGTCATCTTATGAGTATCCATTGCCGCATGCTGGATCTTGTTTGTGAAGAAAAGTGGGGAGGTTTAAGATCCCTAAATGGTACTAACTTGGCTGAAACACTAAGGAAATACTGAGATAATGCACGAGGAACTTATGAACTAAATCATGACTGAATATCTGAATATGAAACATGGTGCATTAATTGAACTAAATTCACAATTTACATGGGTGCGAACAAACTATCTCTTGGAATAACAATATTCATAAACTTCTGACAGTAAGACTAGATTGGAAGATGGAAAAACCATAGGAACTTATTTGTCTTACTACAAAACTGAATTTTTGACTATACAGACAGAATTATACTGTAAGCTTATACTACACTGGTGTATTTCAAGACTATAATTATAACCATATACAAACTTCCAGGCAAACACCGATCAAGACATCTTTTCCATAGTCTCCAATACTTCTATCATTAACAACTTTCATGCGCTATTCTTAAGAAAATCACACACAATATTTAAAATAACCAAGACAAATATAAAAAAAATTGTCCTCAATCTTAAACCACACTTATAACCTTAGATCAAGCAAGCATACAACAATCTTTCTCCAACATGAAATATTCACTCCCTCCCATCTAAATAAATATTCATCACCATAACCATTTCATAAGGAGAGGTCACTTAAATGTTAGAACATGAGGACCTGATGCATGAATTAATACTATGAATAATCTTGGATGCTTATATGGTTCTTGAGTAATAGAGTATCCACGACATGGATTCATTACAAATATAAAAACTAAGGATATACATGACATAATTTTAATACCGTTTATCATTAAGAGTGTAGCATGAGTACTCGAACTAAACATACTGTAAAGCATGAGTACATTAGTCATGAGCTATATGACCTGTGTTTGGAGTTCATAAATGTCATGGAATATGATTCATACAGCTGAGAAAACTGAAACTACTTATACTAAAAACTAAGAGCATACATTATTCTATGAAAAGTGCATGAATTTGAGCTATGATCAGGTAACTGACATGTAAGGCAAGAGTATATATCATCATTACAAAATTATAACTATTGAAATAAGAATGGGCTCGGCATTATCCTTCCTTGATACTATTCTACAATATACTGGCATCACTACTAGAATTTAAGGTCCTGACTTGGTTAATTATTCGATCATCTCATCTGTACGACCCTTTTAATGAACTCTAAACTGAACTGCAACCACTTTACTCTAAAGTTTAGAATATGTCAATACTCATGAGTAATAAATTCACCTAAAAGACTACACTTGAAAGTGTAAAACCCGCTGTTAATACTCTCTTCTGAGATACAACTCTTATGTTTTTATAGCCCTAATAGTCATCTCATAATAACTTAAACACTAACTAACTTAAAATCTTCATGAGTATCACATACACTGAGTTTACACTATTAAGAGTTTCAACACTACTTTCTATTAGATCAATCTTCAAAGATTCAAACTTAGATTCTAGTACTTAATATGGATATCCCAAAACCTTTAATGAATCATACTTACTTCCTTCATAGCCTACTAATATCACATCTCTAAATTACACCCACATCATTGTACTTAATTTTGAATCAACAAACATAAATTCTTAGATACACTATTTCAAGCCTTCTAGTTGCCCTATTATTAAACTAACTCCATGGATACAAAATCTACTAAATTCAGATAACACTATGCCCATTTGTGTACTGCTAAAATTTTGGGTTCATGTTTCTTAATCTAGATTATATACTACCATAGGATTCTAAGAAGGGACCTAAAAACACATCTGACACTTAAGCACTGAGGTACTACACCTTCATTCGATGACTGGTTTATTGGGAAACTGAAACTGAATGACTTATTTTTCAATCAATTGAGGCATAACATGAATAGAGCCAATCCATGCCGAGAATGACATAGAAATCAGTCATCTCTAGTTCTACAAGATCTAATTAAGTGATTTTTAGAGATACTATAACTAGGTAGTTTCTGTATACTCGTCTAGCTATGATAGACTTACCCACTATGGTAGACACTAAGAAAGGCCCTACTAGTGTTTATAGGCAGACACCAAAATTAACAGTTATGAATGGGGTTACAAAAAAAAGTGAAACTTTGGGATTTAACAAATAATAAATATGAAGGTGAAAGACCTATAACATACCTGTAACCATATTAGGAGAACTTTCCTGATCATCACGGGACTAGAGTGCATACATTTTGTTTTTGCATTGTTCACTGGTTGCACTAGAAGTGGAACCTTTCTGAGTCAGGTGATAGGCTAGAACTTGGGAACGTCTGTGTTGATTACGCTAACCTACTAGTAGGCATTCACTGACTCTGTGGCCTGTCTTGCCACATCCAAACATACATCACTATCATACCTATACACACCCTGATTATTCCTACCACACCTCCCGCAGAGTGGCTTATTATGAACACTATTCATGCTACCCTGTGTTCCTAGAGCCTAGATCTCTTTATTGATTGTCATTCCTGAAAATTGGCACTGCTGCACTAACTGAAAAAGGATCTGGGGATAAGAATTTTTTATGGAACCAAGAACGGTTACCACTCTATAATATTAACTTAAAACTACCTATTCTAGCCCTCTTATTCTCTATCTCTCCTTCTCTCTATACGTCTCCTCTTCACTCTCTTAAGTATGAAACATAAGCCTAGATAGGACAACAACCTGCTGATCATTCTGAACAATTACTGAATGAGCTAAGGTAGTCAAAGTATCTCCAAAGTCAGCATGAGAGACATGTTTTTTTTGGGGAACTTTCTTAACAGGTTGATGTGTTGGAAACTCCAACTAGCCAATTTGAGGGTTCACCTTCTTAAAACTCCAGATAAGGGGCTTATTGTGCAGAATGCAGCAGAATCTTCATTAGTATCTAAAGTGAAAGAGAATCAATATGTAGATCCTATTCTATTACAACTTAAGTAGAATGTACTATGTGTTATGACAAAAGAATTTGAGCTTAAACATGAAGAAGTACTTAGGTGAAAAACAGATTGTTTGTGCCTAATTTAGATGAGCTAAGAAAGAGAATTATGACAGAGGTACATCATTCAAGGTATTCCATCAATCTAGTGTCAACTAAAATATATCATTATTGGAAAGAAATGTATTGGAGGGGTGACATGAAAAAAAACACTGCAGAATTTGTAGCCAAATGTCTGAATTGTCAAAGAGTTAAAGTAGAGCACCAAAAGACCAAGGGTTATATGTAATGTATATATCTTACAATCTAGAAGTTGGACATGATCAACATGTATTTCTTCAGTATTTTACCTCGTATATCTTGAAGGTTCAATTACATGAGGGTAATAGTTGATAGACATACAAAATTAGAACACTTTCTACCGGTTAGGACTACTTACACAGTTGAAGAGTGCATAAAATTCTATATCAAAGAGATAGTTCAGCTACATGGAGTACAAGCCTCAATTATATCAGATATGGGAGCACAATTTAATGATTTTTTTTGGAAATCCTTTCAGATAAATTTGGGAACAAAAGTGAATTTAAGTACAACCCTCAACCCTTAAACAGATGGACAAGTAGAACGTACCATTCAAACAATTAAAGATATGCTATGAGCTTGTGTATTGCACTTTAAGGGTATTTGGGATGAACATTTACCTATCATCGAGTTTTCCTACAACAATATCTATCATTCAAGTATCAAAATGGCACCATATAAAGCTTTGTATGGAAGAAAGTTTAGATCACTAATTGTATGGTTCGAAGTGGGTGAAGCTACATTGTTTGGGACATATCTTGTTCATCAAGCTATGGAAAAGGTTAAAGTTATCCAACAATGGTTTGAGACATACCAAAGTCAACACAAATCATGTGGTGATATTATAAGAATGGGGCTAGAGTTTGCTATTAGTGATATGGTATTCTTGAAGGTGTTACCAATGAGAGGGGTAATGAGATTTGGTAAGAAAGGAAAACTAAATCCACGTTATATAGGCCCATATATGATTATTCAGAGGTTTGGGCAAGTCACTTATGAGTTATATATACCACAAGAGATCTCAACAGTTCATCCAGTATTTCACGTCTCAATGTTTAGAAAAATTTTCAAAGATCCATCTCATATTACTCTTATTGAAGATTTACAAGTTACAGAAGATCTCATCTATGAAGAAATAAATATTTCTATTCTAGATCAAAAAGTTAAGAAGTTAAGGAATAAAGAAATAGCTTCTATAAAAGTACTTTGGAGAAACTATCAAGTAGAAGAGATCACATAGGAAGCTGAAGATGCAATAAAATCCAAGAATCCCTATTTATTCGACTACAAAGAGAAAGTCTAAGATGTTGAATTAGAGCAATAACAATAAGAACAACATATAAGTACTATGTGATAATTGGAATATTAAACTTAGGTTTGAGCATTTTTTGGTTGGATAGTTATGCTAACATTTGAGGATGAATTTTACCAAGGGGAGAGAGGAGGATCTAACACCTCGTATTTTGCATCTGCTTGCTCTATTTATATTTAACTTGGTAAAGCCTTGTGGTATAGGTAATAGACGAGATTTATTATGTGAGTATTGATGGTACAGATAGAGTTGTAGATACTGCCCGTACATTTTGATTTCATGCGACCAAGATAACATCGTTACAACGATTTAATCTTGGGATTGTAATCTAGTAATTGAATCTAAATTTTAAAGTGACCAAGTGTATACAAGTTGAAAGTTAAATTAAAAGGATTTAAGGACAGAAATTGGAGTAAGATATTAATGGGCTAGCTTGACTTAATTAATCTAGTTGGTAGGTCACCTACTTAAGCTATTTGGACCAAGTTAATGGGCTCAAGGATATAATCAGATTTGGGCCTATAGTAATGTTCTCAATTGGGACCAAATGAGTAAAAGAGGAAGAAAATAGAGAAAAAGCCCAATACTTAAAGCTCCCAAAGACTAATTTAATTAAGCCCAACTAAATATTAAGCAAGTAGGTGTATCACCTTCTTTGAAATTTTGAGCAGCTTGAGCCCTTAAGTAGGTGCATAACCTACTTTGACTAATTTGTGGCTGAAATAGGGTCAATAAGGGAGGTTCTATAGGTCTCAACATAGGATACATAATAATCATGCACAACTAAAATAAATTGCTAAACTGAATCTAAATAATTTTGAGCTTATGAGAAATTTGTGAGTGCATGAATTTACATAAGGACAATGATATAGCTGGATATATGATTAATAAAGAATGGAATTAAGGAAGAGTATTACCTTCGGCTAGATCTGAGTTTGCGGAGAAAAAGTGAGGGTACTTGGCTCACATATTTGCTTCTGCTTCCCAAAAGGCACCCTCAATAGACTGATTCCGCCAAAGAACTTTGACCAAGTGAACTTCTTTGTCCCTTAGTCTACAGATCTGATGATCTAAAATTTCAACGGGAATATCGTCGTATGACAGGCTATTCTGGATATCTGAGCTTTCTAAGGGAACTACAATAGTAGTGTCACCGATGCACTTCTTACGCATAGAGACGTGGAACACAGGATGAACGACTGACAAATCTTTGAGAAAATCAAGATCATAAGCTACCTTCCCAACATGACTCAATATTCTATAAGGGCCAACATCGGGGACTAAGCTTCCCCTTTGTACCAAATATCGTCACCCCTTTCATGGGTGAAATCTTCAAATACTCTAAATCACCAACCTTAAACTCGAGCTCTCTTCTTCTCACATCTACATATGACTTCTGGTGACTTTGGGCTATTTTTAATTTTTCTTTAATCAACTTAACTTTCTACATAGCTTCAAACACCGCATCGGACCCAAGCAAAGTGGCCTCACCCACTTTAAACTAACCTATGGGTGATCTAAACCTCCTCCAATATAGAGCCTAAAACGGGGCCATCTATATGCTACAATGGTAACTATTATTATAAGCGAATTCAATCAATTTAAAATGTTTATCCCAACTACCTTTGAAATCAAGAGCACATGCCCTCAACATATCTTCTAGAGTTTTGATGGTCCTCTCTACTTGACCATCTGTCTGAGGGTGGAAATCTAAACTAAGATGGACTTGGGTACCAAGATCTTTCTAAATGGCTCTCCAAAATTACAAAGTAAACTGAGTACCCCTATCTGAGATAATAGACAAGGGAACTCCATGCAATCTGACTAACCCTTGGATATACAACTTAGCAAAATCCTCAGCTATATACAACTTATACACTGGCATGAAATATGCAGACTTAGTCAATCTATCTACAATAACCCAAATCAAATCATGCTGATGATGCAAATGGGGTAAATCAGTCACAAAATCCATATTCACCTCTTTCCATTTCCAAGTGGGGATACCAAACTCTTGTAACATACCACCAGGCCTTTGGTGTTCTACCTTAATGTGTTGACACGTTGCACACTTTGCTACAAACTCTGCTATATCTTTCTTCATACCACTCCACCAATAGATATCCCGCAAATTGCGGTACATCTTGGTCGCACCTGGATGAATAGAATAACATGCACAATGCGCTTCTTCTATAATTCTCTGCCTTATCTCATCAACGTAGGGCACACACAATCTACATTTGTATCTCAACAAACTTTCTCCCCCTTGGGAGAAAACCTCCACCTTTTGGTATTTAACCAACTCCTTTAGTTTGACCAACCTAGAATCCATATCTTGCTTCTTCTACACCTCCCAAACTAGGGAAGATTCAGAACTATTTGGAACCCAAACATTCCTCTCGGCTGAATCAACAAACCTAACACCCAATCTAGCTAATCAATGAAATTAATGAGCTAACTCTTTATTATTTATCTCCACATTAGCAACACTGCCCATAAACAATATACTAAGGGCGTCTGCCATCACATTGGCCTTTCCTGGATGATACAACACACTCATGTCATAATTCTTCAACAACTCCAGCCACCTTCTCTGATAGAGATTCAACTCCCTCTGAGTAAATACATGCTTCTTGCTTTTGTGGTCCGTGAACACATCAACATGCACACCATATAGATAATCTCTCCAGATTTTCAAAGAAAACACCACAACAACTAATTCCAGATCATGGGTTGGGTAATTCTTCTTATTAGGCTTAAACTGTATAGAGGCATAGGCTATGACCTTACCTTTTTGCATCAATATACAACTCAAACCAACTCTGGAGGCATCATAATACCCCACAAAACTGTCAATACCATCAGGTAATGCTAGAATTAGGGTTGAAGTGAGTCGAGACTTCAACTCCTGAAAAGTCTTCTCTTAGGAATCTGACCACTGGAACTTAACTTTTTTTTGGGTCAATCTAGACATGGGAAACCTAATAGACAATAAACCCTCAACAAAATTTTGTAAGAAGTAGCTATACCCAAGAAACACCTGATGTATAACAAAGAGATGGGTCTAGGCTAATTTCTTACGGCTCCTGTCCTTTGGAGATAAACTCTAATATCGTCAGTGGAGACAATATAACCGAGAAAGGCTACTAATCTTAGCCAAAATTCATATGTGCTGAATTTGGCAAGCAATTGATGATCTCTAAGAGTTTGCAAGACAATTCTAAGATGATCTACATGGTCATCCTAACTACAAGAGTAGACAAGGATATCATCTATGAATACTATGACAAACATGTCCAGATACTGATTGAACACTTTGTTCACGAGGTCCATAAAAGTTATTGGAGCATTGGTTAGCATGAAAGACATGACTAGGAACTCAAAATGATAATAACGGGTTCTAGAGGCTATATTTGAAATATCACACTCCCTTACCTTATGCTGAGGATAGCCGGATTTATGGTCTATCTTTGAGAAATAACTTGCACCTTGGAGTTGATCAAATAAGTCATCAATTCTAGGAAGAGGATATTTTTTTACCGTAACTTTATTCAGCTGACAATAGTCAATGAACATTCTCAAGAAACCATATTTCTTTCCCACGAATTAGACGAAAGAGCCTCATGCAGAAACACTAGGCCTTATGAAGCCTTTATCTAAAAGATCATTAAGTTTCTCCTTCAACTCCTTAACCACTCGGGTGCGACAATCTATAAAAACATAACAAGAATTGAGCAAATCCATACAAAAGATAAGATCAAAATCAACCTTGTCTAACTCTATTAGGTCTGCTAACAAGACTCTATGAAGAACAATGATAGGACACTTTTTATAGATTTTCTTAGAAACAACTGACTCCCCTACTTGAGTGGACACCAAGAAAGGCTCAGGGACCTTTTCAGAACTTATCTCAAAATTTACTACAACTAATGGGGTCACATAGGAGAAACTTGATCTAGGGACTAATAAAACATAAACATCAAGATGAAAGAGACAAAGCATACAAGTAACAACATCTAGAAAATCTTCCTGCTCCTAATGAGATAGTAATTCATACAACCAATTCTGGTACTAACAGCCACCAGTACTGTACGAGACACCCTGAGTAGGGGTTGGGCGAGCTAGATTAGCTGGTGCACTATTAGCCTTAGTCTGGAGACAAACATCTATATTCCCTATCTAGCATGGATGCACTCTTTGATTCCGCGACCCACCTGGACACAACCATAACAACCTTTCTAACCCCAAAAACATTTACCTCCATGATTCTTACCACACTTAGCATATTGGGGATGGTTGGGCTTCCTACTCACAGTGTTCTGATACCTGGACAAAGAAGGCTTACCCCACTGCTCCTACCTATTTCTGGGTGTGGGAGCACTGACTAAACAAGGTGAGGGCATAGATGAATGATTCTGAAACTGCAAATAATTTCCTCTTCCAATCCTATTCTTACCATAGTTAAACTTCCCTGTTCTATCCTCTTATTTACTCTCTCTCTTTCTTTCATCTTCTCTGCCTTAATCTAATGAGCATGCATCATCAACCTAGGAAGATCCATGTCCCTAGTGAGTATGGTAGTCTTACACTCCTTAACTACTAACCCAGACACACCAGTCACAAACTTACTCATGTTTGACTTAGGGTCAACCTTCTGATCAGGGACATACTTAGACAACTGGTTTAACTTGAGGCAATAATCCTTCACTATCATTGAACCTTGCCTTAGGTTCATGAACTCTTCTATCTTAGCTTCACTCATCTCTCATGGGAAGAACTTTTCTAAGAATACATCTTAAAAAGTTTGCCAAGTCGGGGGGATCGATCCTCCCCTCTACTTTTCTTCCACATAACTACCCAATCATAAGAAACATCCTTCAGCCTATAGAATATCAATTCTACACTCTTCTCTTTATAAACATTCATAATTTAGGTGATCTTCTTCACCTCATCTAAATACAACTGTGGGTCCTTACCTGTCTTAAACCTAAAGAACTCTGGCATGTTCATTCATATTAAATCTTGAATTCTGTCTACAGCTAAAATCTCCATCTTACAGAAGTAGGGCTACAAATTTATGGTTTCCCTGAACATTAGCTATCACAGCTTGGGATAGCGCCTAAAAGGCAGCCCAAAACTCTACATGAGACATATTCTCATTCAAAAGGATCTCGAGCTGAGGTGGCTACTCATCGTTTTTACGTGTATTAGATTGATGAGGAGGAATTTTATGTCATGTGAAAGCATGAGTTAGAAGTAGATAGATACATTAAATGCACGATAGATCATGAAAGAAGAGATAATTTCCTAAAATGATCCATAGCCTCTTTCTCATTGATGTGGCATGCTTCATACCAATGATAAAGACTCTATGTAACGCGGCTTGTCTAACTCACTAGGACTGCTTAAACGTTAGGCTCTGATACCAAGTTTGTAATGACCAAAATCTAATTCTCGGGTTGCCATACGGTGTTGCAAACTACAAGTAGTCCTGATCTAACCCTGGATGCCTTTTCTAAATCAAAATCTCAAAGTGGGGAAATATGAATGAAAAATCATAGTAAATTCAGAATACTGTCTGAACTATCTTAGTATGTCTGATAATACTAATCTCATTACTTTAAATAAAAAAATACTAAAAATTTGAATACTGAAACAAAATCAGAACATAAAATCTTCTAGTCTGGCAAGCCTTTACTAACTGAAACTAGGGAGTAACTGGCACAAGCCCTAGCCGACTCCAACTATTTTAAATGAATTCTAAAGTATCAAATAATAGAATGGAAATTTGCATAACTAAGTCCCCAAACTATGAGGACTCACCAACTGCAGAAATATAGATGAGATACTCAAAAATCACTCACGCTGCTGAGATTAAGCACTTGAACCTACATTATGAGACACTGTCGCACATAGACATATATGTGGATCAGTACTTTGATGATGTACTGAGTATATAGTGGTAAATACAATAAATAAGCAATATCATCACAATTAATAAAATCATGCATGCTAAGTGTAAATAACTCGCATAGGCTTGAATAATATGAAATCTAAAGATCATACATCATGAATAGTAAAGAACATAATATAAATCTTTGAGCCATTACACTTAGTTTTGAAATCTATGTTTTGTTGTTATTTTCAATTCATATAGGTTACGTGAAATCTGTAAGTCAGTGTAGAAAATACTTTATCGTTTATCTGAAGGTTTATCTGTAGGGAAGGTTCTTCTAACCGACATTAGCCATGTAAGCATTCATGAATTCCAACGTCTTTGTCCCCCTAAGGAGGAACATCCTCACGTTGTGGAGATGAGTCAAACTCTTACTAGGGAGTATAACCTATCCGAGTGATCACATATCAATCATTCACGTAGAAGTGGGAATAATCAAAATCCTACGTTGGCATGTAGTTCTGCGGTATGAAACGGTAGTAAAGTACCCATATGGATGCTAAATACTACTCCCAAAATAATATCTATATGCTTATTCTGATGAAAATCCACTTTTAAAATAGTCTAATGGTTAATAATGAAAACCAACTGTATTCTATAAAGCTAAATCTATAATATGAATCTGTAAAGTGGATTTCACATCTATTCTGAGACCAAAAGGAAAAATCTTCATCAATAAGTTAAAAGGAATCAAGTCATAGGGTGCTTATGGCACAACAATCTTGAAATATCAATCTTTAATTAGGGCTTAATGACCCATGCAACAACTCTTGTTAAAACATCTAAAAATTTCATGCTTGATAACGTAAACATTTATACTTCAACCTAAAATCTGGAAATGACCGTACAATGCATAGAAATATGAATATTTTCATGTAATTCGACTTCTAAGTCAATGGAAATCTCATAAGTTTGTAAACAACAGTAATGGGAACATAACTTGAATTTCATGGAAAATCACATAAAATAAAATAACTTTCATAATTAAAAAAAAGTTTTGGGCACAAGGATAAAAGAAGTATCCTTGTTCATAACCCCGCATACCTCAATTGATGATCTTGATGCTAAAAACTTAATCTTGGGTCTCTTTTGAATCTTTGGAGATAACTTCTTAGAGTTCTTGAATTGGAGATTCTCAATCTTGAATTGCCTTGGAGAATAAATGGAGAAATTTGGATTTCATGGGGAGGAAGATTGATGAACTAGGATTTTTCTAGAGAGAGATTTGATAAAAAGTAGATGTAAA
The DNA here is from genome assembly GCA_030864215.1 of Capsicum pubescens. Classification (NCBI taxonomy): domain Eukaryota; kingdom Viridiplantae; phylum Streptophyta; class Magnoliopsida; order Solanales; family Solanaceae; genus Capsicum; species Capsicum pubescens. The sequence continues at coordinate 65,915,098 of CM061540.1, read as the reverse complement.
GTTCTTTTGGAGGGGTTTAATTCATTGTTTAGGACGGATTAGGTGCTGGGAGATTTACCAAAATTCCCTTTTCAAACACATAAACGGAACTGGAAAATCAAACAAAATCCCGACTTTTGTTCATGGTGCGACATGACACTATATCTCCAAGCAACTGGGAACATACATGGTGGCGTAACGCGGTGGTATCGCGCTACCACCTTGGATTGGACCTAAAAACTTGGTGCGACGCTGCAATATCGAGGTCCCTCATAGTAATTGGACAATTGGGGATTTGTCCCGCTCCACAATGTGCCAATATAGAGGAGGGCCACTAAAAATTTACAAATGTCATTTAAACCTTCTCCACGATGTGCTAATAACCCAAATGACTTTGTCTTACGACTGGAACTTAAAATAGCCATAACTTCTTACTCGGATATCGGATTTAGGCAAATCTTATATCGTTGGAAAGCTCATTCAATTTCCAACACAATGGGAAGACTTAATCTGAAAAATTCTATGCGAAATAATATATTATCTATCTTGGAATATATTTTTTACCTTTTAGGAATGAATTCAGGAAAGGAAAAGTATGGGGTGTTACAATATCTCCCCCTTGTGAACATTCATCCTCAAATGTTGTTGATTAGTCTAGGAATATTGAAGAATCTGAGGATACATAATAATCATTCACAACTAAAATAAATTGCTAAACCGAATCTAAATCATTTTGAGCTTCTGATATTTCTTTGAGTGCATGAATTTACATGAAGACAATGATATAGTTGGATATATGATTAGAAAGGAATGTTATTAAGGAAGAGTAGTACCTTTGGCTAGATCTGAGTTTGCGGAGAAAAAGTGAGGGTACTTGCCTTATTTATTTGCTTCTGCTTCACAAGTGGCACCCTCAACAGACTGATTCCTCCACAGAACTTTGACCAAGGGAACTTCATTGTTCCTTAGTCTACAGATCTGATGATCTAAAATCTTAACTTGAATATCTTTGTATGACAGACTGTTCTATATATCTGAGCTTTCTAAGGTAACTACAACAGTAGAGTCACTGATGCACTTCTTATGCATAGAGACGTGGAAGATAGGATGAACGACTGATAAATCTGCGAGTAAATCAAGATCATAAGCTAACTTCCCAAAAAGACTCAATATTCTATAAGGGACAACATACCGGGGACTAAGCTTCCCCTTTTTACCAAATATATTCACCCCTTTCATGGGTGAAATCATCAAATACACTAAATCACCAACCTCAAACTCGAGGTCCTTTCACTATAAAAAAAACCGCGTTTAGCAATGGATTTCTAGCAATAAGTTCATTTTCGTCGCTAATTAACGACGGAATTGCAACAAAATAGAAATTTTGTTGCTAAATAAATGAAATTAAAACTAATAGACTAATTAGTGACGGATTAGCAACAGAATATTAAATACGTTGCTATATTTTAGCGGTAAATATTGGCGCCTTTATTTTAGTGACAAAATTAGCTTCATAAATGGGGGGAATTTTTTTTTACATGGTGGAGACAGAAATAACAATGAATGTTTTGTCACTAGAAGTATTTTACCATTCTTAGAAAATATATTAGGTATATTTTTAATAAATAACTAGCAACGCATTTATAATCCGTTGCTGAATCCGTTGCCCGACCAACTAATAGTATATTTTTAATAAATAAGGAGCAACAGATTTTTATCAATTGCTAAATCCATTAGCCGACCAAATAAATATTAGGTCTAAGTCTTTTATTTCACTTTGTTCTCAACGTTGTATCATCCGTCTCTCCCCGAAAACTATACTTGTTTCCCTTTTCTCTCCCTTTTATCTCAATTGAGAAAAGGGAATCACTTAATATCAGTCGAAAAGGATGTCAATCAATGAATTTCAAATCAAAATTAGAGGTAAGATTCTATATCTCATAATTTAGTTGTTTCTCCTCTTTTAATTTCTTAATTTCTATGTTAGAAGTCACTTGTAAATGATTTGTTTATGGTTTTTTGAGTTCTTTCACTTAGGGTTGTTAGATTATTGCGTTAAAAAGCTTGATAAATAATTATTTACTCGAAATGGAAATGTTTTTTTCTCAAAATTTCTATTTGTTGGGTTTTTGATACTTCCTGTTGCATCTTTATTAATCTAAAATTTCTTCAACATATTTTCTCTTTGTGTGGTTGAATTTTCAGTGTTTTGCGTACACTGATTATGTTAGGGTTTTTTATTTTTTCTCAGAAGTTCTATTTGTGGTTTGTTTGAGCTCTTTCACTTTGGTTTGTTAGTGGGATATTGTGTTGATAGGCTTTGATAGTATGAAAGAATTTTTGGGGTGAAAGCGCTAAAAATAAAATTGGTACTAATTTCTACACAAATAAAGCAAGAAATTTAAAGATTGGCTTTGCTCCTGGGGCATGTGCACAGTTATGTAGTTTTTAAAAGGGAAGTTTAAAGACTAGCTTTTTTTATTTTTAGTGTTTGTGACATTGCTTCAAATTTAGTAACCAATGTTTAGTAAAACACCAAAGTGCATTTTATCCAGGTATGTTGCTCCATCATTTCCGTATATATGTAAGAGTTGCCCGAATACAAGCTAAATTTAATAGTTTTGCTGGTGTCCTCGCTATTCTTTGTTTCTAAGTTGATGATACTCCCTCAATTTTTGTTTTACTTGTCACTTTTGGCATGGCACACTCATTATGAAAATAATAATTGGTATAGTGATTTTACCACATTACTCATATTAATAGATATTTAGCAATAGGTATTGAAAAATAATTTGAGGAACAACTAATTAATGCTAAGTGTAAAACATGGAAACAATATTTCATCTTTACTTGATTTGTCAAAAATGACAAGTAAAAATAGAAATCAAATTAGGAAAATAGTAGCAAGTAAAAGCGAACGGACGGAGTAATATTTTTTATTGTGCCAAGTAATTAAGGAATCTTGTGGATACATAAGTAAATTGATGTTATGGTAAAGTCCCAATCGTTTGCTTTAAGGATTCATATGTATACTATTTTGGAGATACTATATTTGTCCCAAGTTTTTTGTCGTGATCTAACTTTTACTGGGAAGAGTTGATATAGAAGTTGTTTTGGTTGACGATTATGTAGTGAAAAAAATACGTTTCTCCATCATCTTGTTTTCCATACAATGTCATCAAATCTTCAGGGTTATGTCGTGAACCTTGATCCTGCAGTCTTGACCCTGCCATTTGGTGAATCGATATTAGAGACACTGTTCGATATAAGGAAGTCATGAAGCAATTAAATCTTGGGCCAAATGGAGGAATTCTTACTTCACTGAACTTGTTTGCCACAAAGTTTGATAAGGTAAATTTTGATGTGATCTGTTTTTTCTTTTACTGAATAGGCTGTGAGACGATATTTCCTATCTTTCTTGTGTAAGTACATAGATAGCCCTTAAACTTTGCATAAATTGTCTGTTAGATACTTTTTTTTTGCTAGTGGTCGTATAGACACTTCAAGTAGGGGGAATGTATCGTGTGAATATAGAAGTCTGACATGGCATACAACTTTATCACTCAATTTTAAGCACTTAAAAGGCTTAAAATGAGATGTCATAGAGTTTCTTCCCATACTTCTTTTTTACTCTCTCTAATTTTTATCGAGTTGTGTTAAGGGGTGATAAGAAAATCAAGTTAGGGTGTTCATTTATTTAGTTGTGTAAAGGGATGTTAAGAAAATCAAGTTACGGTCGTTTTCTTTGATAACCAAATTGCTACTGATTTTATAGAGAGGATATGCATGATTATATTTCTTGACTAGATACATCAAAACTTATTATGCTCATTTTTATGGTCTTGTCCACTTTGCAGATGAGAGAATTCGGTGATGCAAGGATGATCACTAGAATGTAAGTCTCATAATCTCAAGCAATTTCAGAATTTTGCTTGTTTACTATTTGTCTAAGCTTTTTCCTGGAGGATATATGAAAGGATTGATATATGTTAACATTTCAGAGGATGCACGAAATCGTGAAGTATCTGAGTTCCGAGGAAAACTATCTGAGTTCCAAACTGTATTTGAATATCTAAGCCTGAGATCAGTCCTAGTTGATGAGTGATCTCTAAAACTGATAATGAGAATACTCTACTGAATCTGAGACTGAGATCAAGCCTATCTACCGGGTGACCTCTAGATATAATAATAAGCATCTGAATATTGGACAAAGCCTATCTGACGGGATGGTCCAGGAATCAATGGAACTATCTGAATTCCTTACTGAGATCGATGATTGTATCTGACAGTCCTGATTCTTGATTTCTACTATGAAGACTGATACTAAAAGTGTAACTGTACTGTAACTATGGGAGGTAGTAACCTAACCGACATGCCCCACTATTGTACTGGTAGGGTCCAATCTTTGCCCTGATTGGAAGGGTGTCAATACCATGCCATGGGTAGAGACCTCTGCTATGATCAAGCCTCTCTAACGGGTGACCCTGAACAGGAAATCAAGCCTAAGGCAATATAATAATCAAGTTTAGCCTTAATCTGATGGGTGACTCCTGTCCTGCACTGGCTACATAGTTTTGGAGTACAGGGATTGCTGCTAATGGCTCTGCCTTTATAACGGGAGAACCGTCATCCCTGCACTCACTCGGTGTTAGTCCCTACTCCCAACTGAAAGACACTGAACAGATTAACTGCGCTGAATTTAATAACTAAACTGAACTGATTCTGAGTTTACTGAGTTCCTTGGACAGACGGAACACTACAAACATCTGATATCTAGCTAAGTCATGAGATTGCCGATCTTACTGAGTACTGAGTTTTAATAAGATTTTTGAGTCTTTCCTAAGTCACATGACTAACTGCAATCTATGGAACATAGCTTGACTGAGGATGTCTTGAAACATGACACTAGCTCTAGGCACACAACTATAGTTTTTGGTTACAAGTACCCCCAGGACTCGATGGAAGGAAAATGACACACATGACTGACTTGATCATAAAATTTGAGTCCACAATTCACAATATCATAAGTAAGGATTTCATAATAAGAATGATCTTCAACAAACTATCACATGATCGGGAATGCACACAACATCTATATACTTGCATGACTTAAATAACATGGTCATTCCATATCACAACAATATCATGAGCATCTCATAAAACTTCTTCAATTCAAGACAATAGCATGGGGTCACATTGAACATAAACTTAGAACATGGAATAGTCACCTAGGACTTATTATGTAATAAAAGCATGATTTCTATTCCCTTAGGTATTTTCACAAACACCTTACATGCACATCTTAGACATAGGTGGATTCATCAAGATTTCAAACATTCAACCACCAATTTCATATTTTTATACATTAAATACCATCATATCGTCACATAAAACATACAAAGACCCCATCTTAGGCATTATCAAACTTCAACCACATGAACATCAACCACCAACCACATAAACATCATAATACATACTTTAGAAGATTGTTCTTGAGCTTCATGGATGAAAGGAGTCAATGAATCAACTCACGCATACCTTAGAAGGAATATTCTTGATGATTGACGGAGGAATTTCCTTGAAATCGGATCTTCAAGATTAGTTATGCAACCCTAGTTGTTTTTCTCTTTTAGTTCTGTTGGATGATGAGCTGTGAGGTGATAATAGTGTTGTAATATGTTTAGAAGCTATATATTATGTAGGGTTAAGTTTAGGGACGTGTAAGGAGTGTTAAAAGACTTAATTACCCTTAAAATAACTCAAAATGGAGTATTTTTGGCACCTGGAACTGACTTAGGCGGCGCCCAAGTTATTGCCTAATCTAGGTTGGACGACGCCTAACCAATCGTCTATGCTTACTGTCTCTCACAAAAATGGGCATAACTTTTCGCTCGGGTATTGGATTAAGGCGAAATTGGTATCATTGGAAAGATAATTAGATTCTCAATAATTTGCTGGGTCTATATCATCCAAAATACCACATTAACATAGTGTTATACTCGTTCAAACATTACCCTTGCAAAATCGAACACTAAAACTTGATGGATTCAAAAACTCTTAGTTTGTATTACTTTAAGTGACTCATATGAACATGCTTAATGCATAAAAATCTATCCTATCACTAGGATATTGATTATAAGTCATGTACTTAAGTATGAATCATAGGATAGGAGATTTCATACGTAGGAATACTTATTCACTTCCTAGCTTAAAAACATGCAAGGTATTATAATCGATACCCCTTGATCATTTCCAGTCTTCATACCAACATATAGCCTACCCTTTTAATATATATGTTGTTAGATCCACTGTCTCCTTACCTGATACATGCATGACATCTAGATCCCTTTGGATTTGATCAATAAAGTCATGTGGGTCTTCATTAATATTTGATCCGAAGAATGTGGGAGAAACCAATTTAAGAAAATCCTGCATCCGTAGGCTAGCTGCCCTATCTACACCACTAGAACTTGTGGTTGGAATGGTTTGTCCTTGAGCTTTTCCAGCAACTATACGAGCCAACAGTTGCATTGCATTCCTTAGATCTTGGTCAGTAGCATTAATAGGTGGTTTTGAGGATGCGGTTCTTCTCCTCATTAGTTCTTCTGGAGATGGAGGAGTAGAAGAAGTTTGTGATACAAACTCAGCTTGAGCCTAACTTTGATTAGCTTTTCTAGGTGATGACTTTCTTGTCCCTTCTCCGGCATCCACATCTACTTGTTTACCTATATTCTTACTTCTTGTTGTAACCAGCATCTTTACTATAATGAGAAAAAAACAAGTTTAGTGGTTAAATATGACTTCACCTATGACTTGGGCTCTATTGCATGATTTAAGATGTGAAAAAAAACCCTTAAATGCCCATAGCCTCTTGTTTATAGATGTGGTGTACAATACACCCATAGGCAAGACTCTACGTAGACACAACATTGTAGACTCCCTAGGACGACCTTCTCTAATACCACATTTGTCATGCCTCAAATCCTATTATGGCGGATAGGCACCCGTAGCCGTAAAGGCCCGAGAAAACTAATCCATAACCTTGTACTTCTCAAGAATGTAATGATGACAACCAAAGGTTCTGACAAATATGATATTATGCATCAATGAGAATAACTACGTAAGCAAGCACACAATTATATACAACATTTGGTCATTGGGGCCACCACATCTAAAAGACAAAACACTACTATATTTAACTATACATTAGATTACAAAGCCTCTAAAAGATAGATAGACTTAGTTAGGGTCGGGACAAACGCCTGACCTACTCTTGACTATTGCACAACACTAAAATATATGCAACAGACTCAAAAAGCCCCAAATTAACCTGGAGCTCACCAAGAGTCACTAAATAGCCTATGCTCGTACTAGTGAGGTGTATTGTCTGAAGCACCCATGCATGGACCATAAAATATAGGTCCCCCACGAGGGACGTCAGTACAAAAATATGTACTGAATATGTAAGGCTAAAGGTGTTACATATAATACAAGAGCTCAATAGAAATCAGATACAAGTGTATAAGTAGTACTAGCAGACCACCTTTATATATACTTGTGGGATGACGTACATTACATTCTTTTCTTCATTTTTTTACCTTTCTTAACTCAATGTCTTTGTAAGTAATATAATGAAAATGACCAGCTGATCAGTGGTAAAAAGATAAATTGGGATCGACCCATGCTAGGCTTACGCACCTGAGTTATCACCCATTTAGTAACATTAGGATCGTCCCTTGCTAGGCTTATGCCACTGAGATTCCACCCACATATAAAGGAATCGAGATCGGACCATGATAGGCTTATGCCCCTTAGCTGACACTCATTTTACAAATTTATGTTACATAGTTTATTTAGCCTTTGAGATTGTTACTTTGGCGGTTATAACACTATGGTACCTTGAAACAATAATCTACCAATAAGAGACACGTAAACGAGCACTTAATGCAACAATAAAGAGGTAGGGAGCTGTTGGCACACAAATGAAGTATTTAGGAGCAGAAAATAACACATGGGTCTTATTTGAGTAAACGGAGAACTTCTGAAATTTTCTAGTGAGCATAGACATGCAGGTTCAATAATAAGCATGTATTAAGGTGTTTTAACACATTATACAGTGGGATTAAGGTCATTGACTACATATAATTTAATGTTTTACAATTATGTATCACTTGTTATAGGATAACCTTGGAAGCTTACTTGATGGAACAAATGTTCGATTTATTGCCAAAGAGTGCAAATTAAAGTATGCCTTACATAAATCTGAAACTAACCCAACTTAACTTCCCACCTTTTAGATTACTTATCCACAATAGAATATTTGGTAAACTAGTATTATCAACCAATCAACACATTTGGGCTACTTAACTTCACCAAAATAGTAACCGGGCAGTAAGCACTTAAATTTATCAATCAAGGGTGTTATTTTAACCCTTGTCTTCTCCAATTACACCCACATACCATACATGTTCTTATAAGATTAACCGAAACCACCTCACCTTCATTACACCTCCCAAACAATACGCAAATCAGATTGGGCAGTAAACACATGCAATAATTAGTTTGGTGGTGTACCGCCACATCTTTCTTTTATATTTCAATTCAAACTGGTCACACCTTTCTCCACTATCAACCCGGAAGCCCATAACATATACATACAAAACAGTCCACAAAAAGTCTCAAATCCCTTTTATTGTAGCTATCAATTATTGAACTCATCAACTCTTGAGTTCTCAATAACAACACACCCATCATTCTTTCCCAAATTCATACATAAGGAGAACAAAATTTCCAGTCACCTTACTTTAATTTTGCAACTTATTCTTTTAATTTGAACTCCTCAAGAACTTGAACTTTCACTTTCCTTCACACTTTAAACCAAAGAAGAAAAGAAATCTCTTAGTAACAAAGAAAAAGTGAATAAGTAGCTTGTTCTATATTCTACCATGAATTAATAATTAAGAACTTATAGCATGTTTTACTAATCTTCCATGAGATAATTAAGCTAAACCATAAGTTGTTTCACTTACCTTTGACTGCAAAAGTTAAGGTTTCTCCAAGAACCCTAGAAAGGAAAATAGGGTTTCTCCTTGTTGTTTAAAGAAAGTAGAGAGAATTTGTGAAGTAACCCTTTTTTGTGAATTAAGAATGAGGAAAAATGACCAGAAATTTGTCCTTATAAAGTCCCTAATTTTGGCCATCCACTTAGCTAATTTTTGACCTCAAATTTAATTAAACTAGTTCAAGTAGGTGAAGTACCTACTTAAGGAGTTCAAGCAGCTCAAAATGTCAAAGTAGGTGATGCACCTACTTGCATAATTTCTTAGTTGGGATCAATTATATTTGAGCCTTGGCAGATTTGAGTATTGGGCCTTTTCTCCATTTTCCTTCTTCTTTCACTTAGTTTGGGCCAAAATAAGTGTACAAATAAAGGCCAAAATCTGATTCATGAGCTTGGTCCATTAACTTGGCTCATATAACCCAAGTAGGTGACTCACCTACTAGCTTAATTAAGTCAAGTAAGAACCTCAATATTTTATTCCATTTTTAGCTCCTAATCACCTAAATATAACTTACAACTTGTACACACCTGGTAACTTTAAACTTTAGATTTAAATACCAACTTACGATTCCAAGTTACATAGTTGTATCGATGTTAACCTGATTGTGTCACATAAAAAGGTACGGGCAGTGTCTAGAATTCCCTCAACATCATTAATATTTGCGTAGAAAATCTCATCCATTACCTACCACAAGGTTATACCAAGTTACATATAAATAGAAAAAGTACAAGCAACATACGGGGTTTCACAAATAGCCTCTTGTCCATAAGTGTGGCGCGCAACACACTCAAGCACAAGACTCTACTAGATGCAGATTTTAGACTTTATAGGACTCTATTGAACCTAATTCTTTGATACCAAGTTTGTAACGCCCTATGTCTGTACCTCATACGTTACACAGTGCTCATAATCCCGAAAGACCACAAGCTAACCCATGACTGGTACCTGCTGTAACAACTGAATAGTAGTACTGTAATTATGTAAAAATTAGGTAGAAACTTTCCATAAGGTTCGAATCTGAAATAAATAGTGAAAGTGTACTTCTAACTGAAAATACTGTAGTCTGGAAAATGTCTATTAGCTGAACATGGATTTGATGGGACAAGTCCCCAACTAACTCCGACTACTGAATTAAATAGAGTACTAAAATACTGTAATAATAAATCTATCCTTGAACAACGAGGACTCACCACTAGTCTGCTGATGATGGATCAGGCTACTAAGTATGCTGGGGAGATAGTTCATTTTAACCTATGATATAATACATCATAGCGAAAAAGAAAGGTATGCGTCAATACTTTAAATGTACTGGTATGCTAAGTGAAGTAGGCTGTCATACGTGGGTTCATATGCATGAACAATAACTGAATGAATAACATGAACATACTGAATTAGAGCACATGTATGAATACATAAACTATAAATAAGGTCATGAAAAACACTGGATACTAATTTATGAATCACTTGTTTACTGATATCTGAGTTCTCTGATATTGTATTACTATTAATTGAGTGATTCTACCAGACAGTCCTAATTTTGTGGAACTATTCTGAGTTCCGTACGGAACTGAGTGACTATTTCTGATTGTCCTAATTTCAATAAAATTAAATTGAGTTCCATTCTGAAGACTATAACTGAGATAGTAGGAGGTAATTATCTAACCGACATGCCCCTATCTAAATAGACTGGGCTCCAACCTGTAACCCCAGTTGGAAGGGTGTTTGTACCATGCCAGTGTTATGACAAGCTAAGTTACCCTCATATGGTAGGTGATCTAAATGAGAACGGTGGTACTCTCAACTGGCAGGTAGGATACCTCATCAACCTTCAACTGGCAGGTTGATATTTCAACCTACGATGGATACGTAGTTTTTGAACACAATGACTACTTATAAGGATCACACCCTCTACTGGAAGGTTAGTCCCCATCCTTGGGTTTACTCGGTGTTGAATCATACTCCCAGCTGAATAGTCACTGAAATGATTCCTAGTTCATACTAGGCTTGACTGAACGGTTACAGATTATACTATCTAACAAAACCAAACTAAGTTCATTGAGTTCTATTGACTGATGGAATACTACTGAATTTTATTAACAAATGGAATTTACTGAGGTCTGAACTGAATACTGAATTGTACTGACTGATACTGAGTCTACTGAATTTTTCCTGAGTCTTGTAACTGACTAAGAGTACTACTTATCGTGACATGACTAAGATTATATTTTAACTGATGCTGGCTCTAGGTAATCCACTAAATTATCTGGTATTAAATACCCCCAGGACTCGATAACATAAATGTAAAGCATCACATGACCTTGCATAGCATATAAATATACACTTGTTCATAATGCATCTATATAGGTATTTTATCAAACACTTGAATGGAATGAACTAATATACATGCTAACATTATATAATCCCAATAATTAATTCACATGAACAATTCATCAAACACTTGTAAGGCATTATATATGCACATAGTACTATTCAACATATGAGCATCACAATTTCATGGCTTTAACATAAATTCACATGATACTACCTACATAATAATTGTTTTTACATAAATCTTACACTTAATCATGGTATAGAAACTAAATAAACATTATAATCATGAATACACTTGAATCCAAATCCTGGAAATCATGAAATCAATTTACTTAAAGTTTAAAAGAGTTTCTTGGACACCAAGGGTGGAAGGGATCCTTGGATAAACACTTGACATACCTTGGTATTCAAATTTGCGAAGAATGATGGAGTATTCTTGAAGACTGAATCTTGAATTTGAGATCCTAGGGTTTGCTTCTTGAGAAATTTTGAGAAAGATGAATGGATTTTGCCTCTAAAGGGGCTTAATCTTGGGTTTTGGGGACTGACATGAGGTGGGAAAAAACCTAATTACCCCTGAGGACGCACCTTTTCAATGACTAAAAGCTAATTTAATGATGCACAGACTGATGTGTCGCATCATTGGCATCAACATTATAGCCAACGTGCCTTGTCGGTACACTAGAATTTGCACTGGGAACTGGGAAAAATACTCATCGACGAAATAGTTGACGTGGCACATCAAGATCGCATCGATCCGCTGGTTTGAGCTTTCAAATGTTTTTCAAACGAAGTCCAAAAAATCTAAAACTTGTACAAGAACACCTACTGACATTATTGATCATTATTCTACCTAAAAATCATTACTTTAAGGTCATTAGGGTCATGAAATAGTGTCTCCAACCTACGAAGTCTAAAATAACACGAAGTCTGAATGCTTAGCTAAAATTTTCTAAGTCAGGGACCCCTTAAAAAGTTTTAAAGGACTGAGATAAGCTTAGGCTTTTGCGTGGTCTTACATATTCTAGCACTTAATATGGTTATCCCCAAACCATTAATGAATCACGCTAACTTCCATCATAGCTTACTACAATAACATCTCTAAATCATACCCTCATCATCATACTGAATTTTGAATAAAAAAACTTAAATTATTGCATACAGTATTTCATGCCTTCTGGTTCACCAATCATACAACTAACTCCATGGATACAAAACTTACTAAATTTAGATAAAACTATCCTGACTTAGCTACCGCTAATCTTCAGGGTTTATGTTTGTAACTCTATTTATATGTTATCATACGATTCTGAGAACGGATATGAAAACACATCTGACCCCTAAGCACTGAGGTACTACCCTTTATTCTATGACTGGTTTATTAGGAAACTAAAACATAACAACTCAATTTCTGCTATCAACTAAGGCATAATATGAATTGAGCCAATCCATGCTAATAATGATATCGAAATCAGTCATCTCTAGTTCTACAAGATCTACTAAAGTGATTTTTTGAGATACTATAACTGGTTAGTTTCTTTAAACCAGCCTTGCTATGATAGACTTACCCACTTGGATAGACACTGAGAAAGACCCTGATAATGCTTCTAGGCTGTTACAAAAGAAAGTGGAGCCCCAGGATCTAACAAAGCATAAATATGAAGATGAAAGAACTGTAACATACCATTAACCACATTAGGAGAACTTTCCTGATCATGAAGGGACTGGAGTGCATATAATTTATTTTGGCGTTATTTACTGGTTGCAATGGAAGCGGCACCCTATAGAGTCGGGCGACCGGTTGCAACTTCGGAATGTCTGTGTTGACTAAGCTGACCCATCTATGGGCGTTCTATGACTCTGTGGCTGAGATTGGGACATTCAGACCATACATCACTACCAGCCTTAAACACACCCTGATGATTCCGACCACACCTCCCGCATAGTGGATTAGTACGACCACTGTTCATGCTACCCTAGGGACTAGAGCCTAGCGCTCTATCCTGATTGTCATTACTGAAATTTGGCATTGGCGTACTAGCTGAAGAAGGATATGGGGATGAGAATTTTTTATAGAATTAGAAAAGCTTACCGCTCTCTGATCTTGACTTAAAATTACCTATCTTGTCCATCTTATTTTTTACCTCCTTATCCCTACACTTCTCCTCCTCACTATGATGAGCATGAACCAAAAGCCTAGATAGGACAACAACCTATTGATTGTTCTTAAAAACTACTGAATGATCTAAGGTATTTAAAGTAGCTCTAAATTTGGCGTGAGATACATGCTCATTCAGGGGATCTTCCTGAATAGATGGATGTACGGGATGCTTCAAGTTCCTTTTTCCGTTGTTTCTTTTGGTAGACATTGTCTATAAACAGAAGGAAGAATGAGTGAGAAGAGATTTTAAATAGTTCTCTGGATAATTTTCATTACATTAATAATGAAAGAAGGGAAACTTTTCCTCAAACATCTTTCAGCCTCATATCCATAAGTGTCACAACCTTCACACCCATGCACAAGTCTCTACTGAATGCGGCTTTCAGACTCCCAAGGATATAGTAGAACCTTAGGCTCTGATAGCATGTTTTATCATGATCTGAGGCTACCTGATAATCACAACAACGGTGCTTACGGTCACATGTGACCAAAAGAAAACCCATGAGCTGATACCTACTATGAGCACTAAGTAAACTGATAATAAATACCATATGTGACAAAAATAATCGATAATCCCATATGGCTTTAAATACTAAAACATAATTTAAATCTCAAGTCTAAACGTCTGATGACATACTGAAAAGAATTATTAGACAACTGAACTGATAAACCAACTAACTATCTGAATGACTGAAAACTTCTGAAAGCCTCTAAACTGATTGAAGAGTTTATAGGACAAGATGAATAAACTCCAAACTCAACTAACTAAAATAAAATTCAAAAATACTGAAATAACATGACAGGTCCTCGACATATTAGGACTCACCACAACTATTGTTGCTGATAAGATAAAATGTATAAGTACATCTAGGAAACTGAGCATCCGAATCAATTATATATGACATTTTAGCACGAAGAAAAGTATGCAATCAGTACTTTGATTGTACCAGTATATGAGATGAGGTTAGGTTGGAATGCATAGGTTCTTATGCCTGAAATAATGACAGACTTAATAATTAGTGCATAAATCTATTAAAACATAAATAATCTGAGAATGCATGACCAAGCATATACAATGATTCTGGAATAGTCTGTAAACTGAAATACTAAAATTTAGTAACTTAATAACTGATGAACTATATGCTATGGTCAAGAAAACCTAAACTAAATTCTATAATGAATACTGAATATAGATTGCGGGAGGTATTTTATAACCGATATGCTCTAATTTGAGGTAATTGAGGTCCATCCTGTAGCCCAACTTAGAAAGGTGTCAGTATTGTGCCGCAGGTACTAACAATGGTTGTATGGATCCACTAAAGTAATGTCCCAAGGGACTAATGAGTCACCCTTCTCTAGCAGGTGCTCTAATGAGATATGTGCTACCCTCTACTGATAGGTAAAAACTTAATCAACTCTTAACTGGCAGGTTCATATCTCTAACCTACGTTGGCTATGTAGTTGTGGAACCAAGGTATTGCTACTAAAGGTCACACCGTCTATTGGTAGGTGAGCCCCCATCCCTGAGTTCGCTCGATGATAAAGCTTAATCCTAACTGAATGACACAAATACTGGACTAAACTACGCTTAACTTAACAAACAACTAATCATAATAACTTACTAAATGATATTGCTCATGGTTTATCTAAAATAGTTTTGAAGATACTCAAATTAAGTAAACAACTAAGTATCAAACTTTCATAACCCTGCAACACTAAATGAAAAAAACCATAAGGACATATGAAGATTTAAAAATCATAATAAAGGATCTTTGTTCAAAACCCAACATTTAGACATTTCATTAAACACATAGAAGTCATGAATTTAATCATAGGAATGGGTAAACCATGTGAGTGAAAACATAGTTAAAATACTAAAACCATGAATTAGGTAGTTAACATGCAAATTTCATCATTCAAACATATAAAGGTCTCATCCCATCGAAAATACTAGTAAATATAATTTATAATCAAAATTCGTAAGATCTTCATGGAGATAATTCATCATAAACATGTATAATTCATAATCTAAAACATAAAAATGGATTCTTAGACTCATGGATGAACATCACACATGCCTTAAACCTTAAATCTTTAAAGAGAAACACAAATCCTTAAGCTTACTTGAAGGCTCTTGTATATAGGAACTTGATTTCTTTGTTTTCTTCGAGAGAATACAATGAAATTTGATGATCTTGGGGAAAGGGTAGGTATTGCTTTTAGAGGAAATTGGATAATATGGGAAAATAACTCCCTAACTGAGCTTTAAAACATGGATTTATGAATTGATTCGATATGAAAAGACATTACCGCCCCTCAGGAGATTAAATTTATGACTGAATCACAGTTTGGAGGACCATCGTGGTGCTGTAAGGGGATCATCGCCATAAACACCATGATGTAGTACTATCACGGTGACTTACTATTTTCAAAATTCAAACACGACCCAATCCTCATCCCAAAAATACAAAACTTTCCCAAGAAATGTTCCTCACACCTCTGAACATGAATTAACTAAAAAACCAACATCTCAAGGTCCAGAAGACAAATTTAAAAATCCTCAAACTTAATCAACCAAAAATAGGACTAATTCCCTAACAATTAGTGAAATTTTCAGGCTTTAAGCCTCTTATGCATGTAACTAGGAGCTAAACTAAGCTAAGTACAATACAGGGTATTACAATATCTACTTTTTAGGAATATGTGTCCTTAAATGAGACTGATTAAGCTGAGAGTACTGGGGAAACTAAAATCACATATTGAACATGCATAACTTAAAACATGATTACATTACTGAGCCAAAAACATTATACATGACTAAACTGAATTTCATAAACTAAACTAATTCCTTGAATACATACAATGACAAGAGAATCATGAATCTACAAAGTGCACCCATAACACTATAGGACTAGTCAGAATCATGAATTCAGTACACCCTATATTTTTGCAATTCTCATCTCAACAATAATTCTTCTTACAACTTCAATAACTAAATTCAACCTCTTACTATGAATACACTAATGCACAATAGACCCATCCACTTATATATATATAACTGTGACATTTAAGCATATCATTATAACCATATACAAACTTCAAGGAAACACCCATCAAGGTATTTAAACCGTACTCTCCAATGGTTCTATCATTAACAACTTCTATGCAATATTCTTAAGAAAATCACACACAAAATTTCAACTAACCATAACATATATAAAAAAAGCTTGGCCTCAATCTTACTCCACATTTATAACCTTAGAAAAAATAAGAATACAATAATCTTTCACCAACATGAAACATTCACTCTCTCATATCTAATCAATTGTTCATCACAACTACTATTTCATAAAAAGAGGTCACTGAAAGGTTAGAGCATGAGGACGTAATGCATGAATGAATACTATCCATAATCTTTAACTCTTAAATGAGGCCTAAGAAATAGAGTATCCATGACATGGATTCATTATAGAGATAGAAACTGATGATATAGATGACATAATCTTAATTTCGTTTATCCTTAAGAGTGTAGCATGAGTACTAGAACTGAAATACTTTAAAGAATGAGTACATGAGTCATTAGTTGTATGACCTGAGTTTAGAGTTCACTAATTCCATGGAATATGATTCGTACAACTGAGTGAACTGGAACTCCTTATACTAAGAACTGGGAGTGTACATAATTTTATGGAAAGTGCGTCAATTTGTGTTATGATTAGGGAACTTACATGTAAGGCATGAGTATATATTTTGATAACTAAAGTACAATTACAGAAATAACAATGGGTTGGGCATTATCCTCCCTGGCTACTATTCTAGAATGTACTGGCATTAGTACTGGAAATTGATGTCCTGACTTGGTTACTTATTCTATCATCTCGTTCGAGGGATCCTTTTGATGACTTCTAAATTGAAATTCAACAACTTTACTCTATGGTTTGGAATATAACAATGCTTATCAGTAATAAATGTACCATGAAAAAATACACTTGAAAGTGCAAAACCCGTTGCTAATACTCCCTTCTGAGATAGAACTCTTAACTTTTTACAGCCCCAATAGTCATCATATAATAACTTAAACACTGACTAACTTAGAATCTTCATGAGTGTAACCATACACTGAGTTCACACTATTAAGAATTTTAACACTACTTTCTATTAGCTCAATCTTCAAGGATTCAAACTTCGATTCTTGCACTTAATATGGTTATCCACAAGACTTTAATGAATCACATTATCTTCCTTCATAGCCTACTAATATCACATCTCTAAATCACACCTACATCATCATACTTAATTTTTAATTAAAAAACATAAATTCTTGCATACACTATTTCAAGCCTTCTGGTTCACCTATTACACAACTAACCCCATGTGTTCAACATCTACTAAATTTAGATAACATTATCCCCACTTTGCTACTGCTAATCTTCTAGGTTCAGGTTTCTAACTCTATATTGTATGGTATCATCAGATTCTGAGAAGGGATACGAAAACACAACTGACCCCTAGGCACTGAGGTACTCCCCTTCCATTCGATGGTTGGTTTATTGGGAAACTGAACTTGAACGACTCTATTTTTTCTATAAAATAAGTCATAACATGAATAAAGATAATCCATGTCGAGAATGACATCAAAATTAGCCATCTCAAGTTCTACAAGATCTACTAAGTGATTTTTGAGATACTGTAACTGGGCATTTTCTGTAAACCAGTCTGGATATGATGGATTTACTCACTAGGGTAGACATTGATAAAGGCCCTACTAGTATTTCTAGGATGACACCAAAATTAATAGCAATATATGAGGTTAGAAAAGAAAGTGAAGCTCCGGGATCTAACAAAGAATAAATATGAAGATAAAAGACCTATAACATACCGGTAACCACATTAGGAGAAATTTCTTGTCCATGATGGGACTGGGATACATACAATCTATTCTAGTGATGTTCACTTGTTGCACTGGAAGCCTCACACTACTGAGTCGGGCGATCGGCTAGAGCATAGGAACATTTGTGTTGATTATGATGACCAATATGTGGGCATTCTCTGAATCTATATCCTGATTTTCCATATCAAAAACAAAAATCACTACCATCCCTACACAGAACCCGATGATTCCTACCACATCTCCTACAAAGCTGATTTGTACAACGACTGTTTATGCTACCTTGGAGACTAGAGCCTAGCACTCTATCCCAATTGTCATTCCTGAACTTTGGCACTGGCGCACTAACTAAAGAAGGAGCTGGGGCTGTGAATTTTTTATGGAACTAAGAATGTTTACCACTCTATAATCTTTACTTAAAACTATATATTTTTTTCCTCTTATTTTGTCTCTCTTTCTCCCTACGCTTCTTCTCTTCACTTTGATTAGCATAAACCATAAACCTAGATAGAAAACAACTAGCTAATAATTCTGAACAACTACTGAATGAGCTAAGGTAGTGAAAGTATCTCTAAATTTGGCATGAGATACTTGCTCATTTAGTGGATCATCCTGAATAAGCAAATGTGTGGATGCTTCAAGATCCTTTTTCCGTTGTTTTTTTTTGGGAGGTATTGTCTATAAATTGAAGGAAGAATGAGTCATAAGAGAGTTTAAATTGATCTCATGCTAATTTTCATTACATAAATAATGAAAGAAGGGAAACTTTTTCAAAATATCTTTTAGCCTCTTGTCCATAAGTGTGGCGACCTTCACACAAATGCACAAGACTCTATTGGACGCGACTTTCAGAATCCCTAGGGCATAGTAAAACCTTAGAATCTAATATAAAGTTTTTTTCACGATCCATGTCTATCCCCTAGCCGCAAAAATAGTGCATATGGTAACAAGTGACTACAAGCAAACCGATGAGCTGGTTCCTGATATGAGCCCAGAGTAAACTGATAATAAACAACATATGTGAAAGAAAAAATGGATAATTCTATAAGGTTTTAAAAATAGAAATACGATTTAAATCACAAGTTTGAACATCTGATGACATATTGAAAAGAATGATCAGACAACTAAACTGATAAACTGACTATCTGTCTGAATGGCGTAAAACTTCTGAAAGCCTCTAAAATGACTGAAGAGTTGATGGGACAGGCCTAAATAACTCCAAATTAAATTAATTAAAATAAAATGTGGAAATACAAAAAATATCATAAAAGGTCCTCGATATTTAAGGACTCAACACAAATATTTTTACTAATAAGATGAACTGTCTAAGTGCGTTCAGGAAGCTAAGCGTCCGAACCTAGGATATAAGACATCATAGAGTGAAGAAAAGTATTTGATTGGTGCTTTAAATGTACTGGTATATGAGATGTAATTAGGCTAAAATGCATAGGTTCATGTGCCTAAAATAATGACTGGCTTGATAGCATGAGATAATTGACGTATAAATGCATTAAGACTGCAAAAATCTAAGAATGAATGACCAAGCATATACAATGATATTGAAATAGTCTATAAACTGAAAAACTGAAATTGATAATTGAATAAGTAATGAACTATATGCTATGGTCAAGCAAACCTAAACAAAATTCTGTACTAAATACTGAACTGAGACAGTTTGAGGTATCATCTAACCAATGTGCCCTAATCTGAGCTAATCAAGGTCCAACCTGTTACCCCACTTTAAAGGGTATCATTACTGTGCCATGGGTACCAACAATAACTGTATGGATCCACTAAATTGATGTCCTGAGGGATTTATGAGTTACCCTCATCTGGCAGGTTCTCTAATGAGATATGAGCTACCCTTAACAAATAGTTAAACACTTTATCAACCCTCAACTAGCAGGTTGATATCTCTAACCTACGCTGACTATGTAGTTCTGGAACCAAGGTACTACTACTAAAGGTCACATCCTCTACTGGCAGGTGAGACCCCATCCTTGGGTTCTCTCGGTGCGAAATCCTACTCCGAACTTAATGACACTAATTACTGGACTAAACTACATTTAATTGAACAAACAACTGATCATAATAACAGACTAAATGATAATGTTCATGGATTATCTAAAACAGTTATGAAGATACTAAAATCATGTAAAAAACTAAGTATCGGGTGTTCATAACCCTCCAACACTGAATGAAAATAACTATAAGGACATATGAAGCTTTAAAAACCATAACAAAGGATCATTGTTCAAATACAAACATTTAGATATTTAATAAAACACATGGGAGTGATGAATTTAAGAATGAAAATGGGTAAAACATATGAGTGAAAGCATACTTACAATACTAAAACCATGAATTAGGGATTTAACATGGAAATTTCATCATTCAAATGTGTAAAGGGTTCATCCCATCGAAAACACTTGTAAACATAATTTATAATCAAAATTCGTAAGTCCTTCATGGAGATAATTCATCACAAACATGTATAATTCATAATATAATAAAAAATGGATTCTTGGCCTCATAGATGAACATCACACATACCTTAAACGTTAAATCTTTAAAAAGAAACACAAATCCTTCAACTTCCTTGAAGGTTCTTTGATTTGGGAACTTAATTTGTTTGTTTCTGTGGAGAGAAAGGAATGAAATTCGATGAACTTGGGGAAAGGGTAGGGTTTGCTTTGAGAGTAAATTGGAGAATATGGGCAAATAAAGCCTTAACTGAAGCTTTAAGTGATGGATTTATACATTGATTAGATGGGAAAAGACATAACTGCCGCACAGGAGCTTAAATCCATAGCTGAATTGCAGTTTGGAGGAGCATCGCAATGCGGTAAGGGATCATCTCTATAAACATCATGATAGAGAACTATCGCAGTGACTTACTATATTTGAAATATAAACACAACCCAATCCTCGTCCAAAAAATCCAAAACATCCCCGAGACATACTCTTTACATGCCTGAACATGAATTAACTCAAAAACTAATATCTCGTGGTCGAGAAGACCAATTTAGAAATTTTTGTAGTTAAGAGGCCAAAAATAAGACTAAGTCCCCAACAATTAGTGAAATTTTCAGGCTTTAAGACTCTTAGCATTCAACTTGGTGTTGAACTAAGATAAGTAAAATATGGGGTATTACAATATCTCCCCCTTAGGAACATTCATCTTAAAATGAGCCTTATTAAGGTTAGAGTACTGGAGAAACTTAAATCATATGCTGATCATGCATAACTGAAAACATGATTACATGACTGGGCTTGAAACAAGATACATGAATGAACTAAATATAATAAACTGAACTAATTCCTTGAATATATGCAATGAAATGAGAATGGTTACAAGTATAAGATATAAATAAGAGAGTCATCTTATGAGTATCCATTGCCTCATGCTGGATCTTGTTTGTGAAGAAAAGTGGGGAGGTTTAAGATCCCTAAATGGTACTAACTTGGCTGAAACACTAAGGAAATACTGAGATAATGCACGAGGAACTTATGAACTAAATCATGACTGAATATCTGAATATGAAACATGGTGCATTAATTGAACTAAATTCACAATTTACATGGGTGCGGACAAACTATCTCTTGGAATAACAATATTCATAAACTTCTGACAGTAAGACTAGATTGGAAGATGGAAAAACCATAGGAACTTATTTGTCTTACTACAAAACTGAATTTTTGACTATACAGACAGAATTATACTGTAAGCTTATACTACACTGGTGTATTTCAAGACTATAATTATAACCATATACAAACTTCCAGGCAAACACCGATCAAGACATCTTTTCCATAGTCTCCAATACTTCTATCATTAACAACTTTCATGCGCTATTCTTAAAAAAATCACACACAATATTTAAAATAACCAAGACAAATATAAAAAAACTTGTCCTCAATCTTAAACCACACTTATAACCTTAGATCAAGCAAGCATACAACAATCTTCCTCCAACATGAAATATTCACTCCCTCCCATCTAAATAAATATTCATCACCATAACCATTTCATAAGGAGAGGTCACTTAAATGTTAGAACATGAGGACCTGATGCATGAATTAATACTATGAATAATCTTGGATGCTTATATGGGCCTTGAGTAATAGAGTATCCACGACATGGATTCATTACAAATATAAAAACTAAGGATATACATGACATAATTTGAATATCGTTTATCATTAAGAGTGTAGCATGAGTACTCAAACTAAACATACTGTAAAGCATGAGTACATTAGTCATGAGCTATATGACCTGTGTTTGGAGTTCATAAATGTCATGGAATATGATTCATACAGCTGAGAAAACTGAAACTACTTATACTAAGAACTAAGAGCATACATTATTCTATGAAAAGTGCATGAATTTGAGCTATGATCAGGTAACTGACATGTAAGGCAAGAGTATATATCATCATTACAAAATTATAACTATTGAAATAAGAATGGGCTCGTCATTATCCTTCCTTGATACTATTCTACAATATACTGGCATCACTACTAGAATTTAAGGTCCTGACTTGGTTAATTATTCGATCATCTCATCTGTACGACCCTTTTAATGAACTCTAAACTGAACTGCAACCACTTTACTCTAAAGTTTAGAATATGTCAATACTCATGAGTAATAAATTCACCTAAAAGACTACACTTGAAAGTGTAAAACCCGCTGTTAATACTCTCTTCTGAGATACAACTCTTATGTTTTTATAGCCCTAATAGTCATCTCATAATAACTTAAACACTAACTAACTTAAAATCTTCATGAGTATCACATACACTGAGTTTACACTATTAAGAGTTTCAACACTACTTTCTATTAGATCAATCTTCAAAGATTCAAACTTAGATTCTAGTACTTAATATGGATATCCCAAAACCTTTAATGAATCATACTTACTTCCTTCATAGCCTACTAATATCACATCTCTAAATTACACCCACATCATTGTACTTAATTTTGAATCAACAAACATAAATTCTTAGATACACTATTTCAAGCCTTCTAGTTGCCCTATCATTAAACTAACTCCATGGATACAAAATCTACTAAATTCAGATAACACTATGCCCATTTGTGTACTGCTAATATTTTGGGTTCATGTTTCTTAATCTAGATTATATACAACCATAGGATTCTAAGAAGGGACCTAAAAACACATCTGACACTTAAGCACTGAGGTACTACACCTTCATTCGATGACTGGTTTATTGGGAAACTGAAACTGAATGACTTATTTTTCAATCAATTGAGGCATAACATGAATAGAGCCAATCCATGCCGAGAATGACATAGAAATCAGTCATCTCTAGTTCTACAAGATCTAATTAAGTGATTTTTAGAGATACTATAACTAGGTAGTTTCTGTATACTCGTCTAGCTATGATAGACTTACCCACTATGGTAGACACTAAGAAAGGCCCTACTAGTGTTTATAGGCAGACACCAAAATTAACAGTTATGAATGGGGTTACAAAAAAAAGTGAAACTTTGGGATTTAACAAATAATAAATATGAAGGTGAAAGACCTATAACATACCTGTAACCATATTAGGAGAACTTTCCTGATCATCACGGGACTAGAGTGCATACATTTTGTTTTGGCATTGTTCACTGGTTGCACTAGAAGTGGAACCTTTCTGAGTCAGGTGATAGGCTAGAACTTGAGAACGTCTGTGTTGATTACGCTAACATACTAGTAGGCATTCACTGACTCTGTGGCCTGTCTTGCCACATCCAAACATACATCACTATCAGACCTATACACACCCTGATTATTCCTACCACACCTCCCGCAGAGTGGCTTATTATGAACACTATTCATGCTACCCTGTGTTCCTAGAGCCTAGATCTCTTTATTGATTGTCATTCCTGAAAATTGGCACTGCTGCACTAACTGAAAAAGGATCTGGGGATAAGAATTTTTTATGGAACAAAGAACGGTTACCACTCTATAATATTAACTTAAAACTACCTATTCTAGCCCTCTTATTCTCTATCTCTCCTTCTCTCTATACGTCTCCTCTTCACTCTCTTAAGCATGAAACATATGCCTAGATAGGACAACAACCTGCTGATCATTCTGAACAATTACTGAATGAGCTAAGGTAGTCAAAGTATCTCCAAAGTCAGCATGAGAGACATGTTTTTTTTGGGGAACTTTCTTAACAGGTTGATGTGTTGGAAACTCCAACTAGCCAATTTGAGGGTTCACCTTCTTAAAACTCCAGATAAGGGGCTTATTGTGCAGAATACAGCAGAATCTTCATTAGTATCTAAAGTGAAAGAGAATCAATATGTAGATCCTATTCTATTACAACTTAAGTAGAATGTACTATGTGTTATGACAAAAGAATTTGAGCTTAAACATGAAGAAGTACTTAGGTGAAAAACAGATTGTTTGTGCCTAATTTAGATGAGCTAAGAAAGAGAATTATGACAGAGGCACATCATTCAAGGTATTCCATCAATCTAGTGTCAACTAAAATATATCATTATTGGAAAGAAATGTATTGGAGGGGTGACATGAAAAAAACACTGCAGAATTTGTAGCCAAATGTCTGAATTGTCAAAGAGTTAAAGTAGAGCACCAAAAGACCAAGGGTTATATGTAATGTATATATCTTACAATCTAGAAGTGGGACATGATCAACATGTATTTCTTCAGTATTTTACCTCGTACATCTTGAAGGTTCAATTACATGAGGGTAATAGTTGATAGACATACAAAATTAGAACACTTTCTACCAGTTAGGACTACATACACAGTTGAAGAGTGCATAAAATTCTATATCAAAGAGATAGTTCAGCTACATGGAGTACAAGCCTCAATTATATCAGATAGGGGAGCACAATTTAATGATTTTTTTTTGGAAATCCTTTCAGATAAATTTGGGAACAAAAGTGAATTTAAGTACAACCCTCAACCCTTTAACAGATGGACAAGTAGAACGTACCATTCAAACAATTAAAGATATGCTATGAGCTTGTGTATTGCACTTTAAGGGTATTTGGATGAACATTTACCTATCATCGAGTTTTCCTACAACAATATCTATCATTCAAGTATCAAAATGGCACCATATAAAGCTTTGTATGGAAAAAGTATAGATCACTAATTGTATGGTTCGAAGTGGGTGAAGCTACATTGTTTGGGACATATCTTGTTCATCAAGCTATGGAAAAGGTTAAAGTTATCCAACAATGGTTGGAGACATACCAAAGTCAACACAAATCATGTGGTGATATTATAAGAATGGGGCTAGAGTTTGCTATTAGTGATATGGTATTCCTGAAGGTGTTACCAATGAGAGGGGTAATGAGATTTGGTAAGAAAGGAAAACTAAATCCACGTTATATAGGCCCATATATGATTATTCGGAGGTTTGGGCAAGTCACTTATGAGTTATATATACCACAAGAGATCTCAACAGTTCATCCAGTATTTCACGTCTCAATGTTTAGAAAAATTTTCAAAGATCCATCTCATATTACTCTTATTGAAGATTTACAAGTTACAGAAGATCTCATCTATGAAGAAATAAATATTTCTATTCTAGATCAAAAAGTTAAGAAGTTAAGGAATAAAGAAATAGCTTCTATAAAAGTACTTTGGAGAAACTATCAAGTAGAAGAGATCACATAGGAAGCTGAAGATGCAATAAAATCCAAGAATCCCTATTTATTCGACTACAAAGAGAAAGTCTAAGATGTTGAATTAGAGCAATAACAATAAGAACAACATATAAGTACTATGTGATAATAGGAATATTAAACTTAGGTTTGAGCATTTTTTGGTTGGATAGTTATGCTAACATTTGAGGATGAATTTTACCAAGGGGAGAGAAGAGGATCTAACACCTCGTATTTTGCATCTGCTTGCTCTATTTATATTGAACTTGGTAAAGCCTTGTGGTAGAGGTAATAGACGAGATTTGTTATGTGAGTATTGATGGTACAGATAGAGTTGTAGATACTGCCCGTACATTTTGATTTCATGCGACCAAGATAACATCGTTACAACGATTTAATCTTGGGATTGTAATCTAGTAATTGAATCTAAATTTTAAAGTGACCAAGTGTATACAAGTTGAAAGTTAAATTAAAAGGATTTAAGGACAGAAATTGGAGTAAGATATTAATGGGCTAGCTTGACTTAATTAATCTAGTTGGTAGGTCACCTACTTAAGTTATTTGGACCAAGTTAATGGGCTCAAGGATATAATCAGATTTGGGCCTATATTAATGTTCTCAATTGGGACCAAATGAGTAAAAGAGGAAGAAAATAGAGAAAAAGCCCAATACTTAAAGCTCCCAAAGCCTAATTTAATAAAGCCCAACTAAATATTAAGCAAGTAGGTGTATCACCTTCTTTGAAATTTTGAGCAGCTTGAGCCCTTAAGTAGGTGCATCACCTACTTTGACTAATTTGTGGCTGAAATAGGGTCAATAAGGGAGGTTCTATAGGTCTCAACATAGGATACATAATAATCATGCACAACTAAAATAAATTGCTAAACTGAATCTAAATAATTTTGAGCTTATGAGAAATTTGTGAGTGCATGAATTTACATAAGGACAATGATATAGCTGGATATATGATTAATAAAGAATGGAATTAAGGAAGAGTATTACCTTCGGCTAGATCTGAGTTTGCGGAGAAAAAGTGAGGGTACTTGGCTCACATATTTGCTTCTGCTTCCCAAAAGGCACCCTCAATAGACTGATTCCGCCAAAGAACTTTGACCAAGTGAACTTCTTTGTCCCTTAGTCTACAGATCTGATGATCTAAAATTTCAACGGGAATATCGTCGTATGACAGGCTATTCTGGATATCTGAGCTTTCTAAGGGAACTACAATAGTAGTGTCACCGATGCACTTCTTACGCATAGAGACGTGGAACACAGGATGAACGACTGACAAATCTTTGAGAAAATCAAGATCATAAGCTACCTTCCCAACATGACTCAATATTCTATAAGGGCCAACATCGGGGACTAAGCTTCCCCTTTGTACCAAATATCGTCACCCCTTTCATGGGTGAAATCTTCAAATACTCTAAATCACCAACCTTAAACTCGAGGTCTCTTCTTCTCACATCTACATATGACTTCTGGTGACTTTGGGCTATTTTTAATTCTTCTTTAATCAACTTAAATTTCTACATAGCTTCAAACACCGCATCGGACCGAAGCAAAGTGGCCTCACCCACTTTAAACTAACCTATGGGTGATCTAAACCTCCTCCAATATAGAGCCTAAAACGGGGCCATCTATATGGTAGAATGGTAACTATTATTATAAGCGAATTCAATCAATTAAAAATGTTTATCCCAACTACCTTTGAAATCGAGAGCACATGCCCTCAACATATCTTCTAGAGTTTTGATGGTCCTCTCTACTTGACCATCTTTCTGAGGGTGGAAATCTAAACTAAGATGGACTTGGGTACCAAGATCTTTCTAAATGGCTCTCCAAAATTACAAAGTAAACTGAGTACCCCTATCTGAGATGATAGACAAGGGAACTCCATGCAATCTGACTAACCCTTGGATATACAACTTAGCAAAATCCTCAGCTATATACAACTTATACACTGGCATGAAATACGCAGACTTAGTCAATCTATCTACAATAACCCAAATCAAATCATGCTGATGATGCAAATGGGGTAAATCAGTCACAAAATCCATATTCACCTCTTTCCATTTCCAAGTGGGGATACCAAACTCTTGTAACATACCACTAGGCCTTTGGTGTTCTACCTTAATGTGTTGAGACGTTGCATACTTTGCTACAAACTCTGCTATATCTTTCTTCATACCACTCCACCAATAGATATCCCGCAAATTGCGGTACATCTTGGTAGCACCTGGATGAATAGAATAACATGCACAATGCGCTTCCTCTAGAATTCTCTGCCTCATCTCATCAACGTAGGGCACACACAATCTACTTTTGTATCTCAACACACTATCTCCCTCTTGGGAGAAAACCTCCACCTTTTGGTATTTAACCAACTCCTTTAGTTTGACCAACCTAGAATCCATATCGTGCTTCTTCTACACCTCCCAAACTAGGGAAGATTCAGAACTATTTGGAACCCAAACATTCCTCTCGGCTGAATCAACAAACCTAACACCCAATCTAGCTAATCAATGAAATTATTGAGCTAACTCTTTCTTATTTATCTCCACATTAGCTACACTGCCCATAAACAATATACTAAGGGCGTCTGCCATCACATTGGCCTTTCCTAGATGATACAACACACTCATGTCATAATTCTTCAACAACTCCAGCCACCTTCTCTGATAGAGATTCAACTCCCTCTGAGTAAATACATACTTCTTGATTTTGTGGTCCGTGAACACATCAACATGCACACCATATAGATAATCTCTCCAGATTTTCAAAGAAAACACCACAACAACTAATTCCAGATCATGGGTTGGGTAATTCTTCTTATTAGGCTTAAACTGTATAGAGGCGTAGGCTATGACCTTACCTTTTTGCATCAATATACAACTCAAACCAACTCTGGAGGCATCATAATACCCCACAAAACTGTCAATACCATCAGGTAATGCTAGAATTAGGGTTGAAGTGAGTCGAGACTTCAACTCCTGAAAAGTCTTCTCTTAGGAATCTGACCACTGGAACTTAACTTCTTTTTGGGTCAATCTAGACATGGGAAATCTAATAGACAATAAACCCTCAACAAAATTTTTGTAAGAAGTAGCTATACCCAACAAACACCTGATGTATAACAAAGAGATGGGTCTAGGCTAATTTCTTACGGCTCCTGTCCTTTGGAGATAAACTCTAATATCGTCAGTGGAGACAATATAACCGAGAAAGGCTACTAATCTTAGCCAAAATTCATATGTGCTAAATTTGGCAAGCAATTGATGATCTCTAAGAGTTTGCAAGACAATTCTAAGATGATCTACATGGTCATCCTAACTACAAGAGTAGACAAGGATATCATCTATGAATACTATGACAAACATGTCCAGATACTGATTGAACACTTTGTTCACGAGGTCCATAAAAGTTATTGGAGCATTGGTTAGCATGAAAGACATGACTAGGAACTCAAAATGATAATAACGGGTTCTAAAGGCTATATTTGAAATATCACACTCCCTTACCTTATGCTGAGGATAGCCGGATTTATGGTCTATCTTTGAGAAATAACTTGCACCTTGGAGTTGATCAAATAAGTCATCAATTCTAGGAAGAGGATATTTTTTTTACCGTAACTTTATTCAGCTGACAATAGTCAATGAACATTCTCAAGAAACCATATTTCTTTCCCACGAATTAGACGAAAGAGCCTCATGCAGAAACACTAGGCCTTATGAACCCTTTATCTAAAAGATCTTTAAGTTTCTCCTTCAACTCCTTAAGTTCTATGGGAGCCATACAATATGGAGGGATAGAAATAGGATGAGTATTGGGAAGAAGGTCAATACCAAATTCTATCTCTCTATCGGGAGGTACCCCTGGGAGATCTTCGGGAAAAACATCAGGAAACTCATTGACTACACTAACTGACTGAATTGTTGGAGTCTCTGATTTAGTGTCTTTGACCCAAACAAGATGATAGATACATCCTTTAGAAATGAATATTTTGTCTTTAAGATAAGATATGAAATGACTTTGGGGAGACACTGAATTACCTGACCACTCAAAAACTAGCTCATATGGAAATTGGAACTTCACCACTCGGGTGCGACAATCTATAAAAACATAACAAGAATTGAGCAAATCCATACAAAAGATAAGATCAAAATCAACCTTGTCTAACTCTATTAGGTCTGCTAACAAGACTCTATGAAGAACAATGATAGGACACTTTTTATAGATTTTCTTAGAAACAACTGACTCCCCTACTTGAGTGGACACCAAGAAAGGCTCAGGGACCTTTTCAGAACTTATCTCAAAATTTACTACAACTAATGGGGTCACATAGGAGAAACTTGATCTAGGGACTAATAAAACATAAACATCAAGATGAAAGAGACAAAGCATACAAGTAACAACATCTAGAAAATCTTCCTGCTCCTAATGAGATAGTAATTCATACAACCAATTCTGGTACTGACAGCCACCAGTACTGTACGAGACACCCTGAGTAGGGGTTGGGCGAGCTAGATTAGCTGGTGCACTATTAGCCTTAGTCTGGAGACAAACATCTATATTCCCTATCTAGCATGGATGCACTCTTTGATTCCGCGACCCACCTGGACACAACCATAACAACCTTTCTAACCCCAAAAACATTTACCTCCATGATTCTTACCACACTTAGCACATTGGGGATGGTTGGGCTTCCTACTCACACTGTTCTGATACCTGGACAAAGAAGGCTTACCCCACTGCTCCTACCTATTTCTGGGTGTGGGAGCACTGACTAAACAAGGTGAGGGCATAGATGAATGATTCTGAAACTGCAAATAATTTCCTCTTCCAATCCTATTCTTACCATAGTTAAACTTCCCTGTTCTATCCTCTTATTTACTCTCTCTCTTTCTTTCATCTTCTCTGCCTTAATCTAATGAGCATGCATCATCAACCTAGGAAGATCCATGTCCCTAGTGAGTATGGTTGTCTTACACTCCTTAACTACTAACCCAGACACACCAGTCACAAACTTACTCATGTTTGACTTAGGGTCAACCTTCTGATCAGGGACATACTTAGAC
The DNA here is from genome assembly GCA_030864215.1 of Capsicum pubescens. Classification (NCBI taxonomy): domain Eukaryota; kingdom Viridiplantae; phylum Streptophyta; class Magnoliopsida; order Solanales; family Solanaceae; genus Capsicum; species Capsicum pubescens. The sequence continues at coordinate 65,883,945 of CM061540.1, read as the reverse complement.
AACTGGTTTAACTTGCAGCAATAATCCTTCACTATCATTGAACCTTTCCTTAGGTTCATGAACTCTTCTATCTTAGCTTCACTCATCTCTCATGGGAAGAACTTTTCTAAGAATACATCTTAAAAAATTTGCCAAGTCGGGGGGATCGATCCTCCCCTCTACTTTTCTTCCACATAACTACCCAATCATAAGAAACATCCTTCAGCCTATAGAATACCAATTCTACACTCTTCTCTTTATAAACATTCATAATTCAGGTGATCTTCTTCACCTCATCTAAATACAACTGTGGGTCCTTACCTGTCTTAAACCTAAAGAACTCTGGCATGTTCATTCATATTAAATCTTGAATTCTGTCTACAGCTAAAATCTCCATCTTACAGAAGTAGGGCTACAACTTTATGGTTTCCCTGAACATTAGCTATCACAGCTTGGGATAGCGCCTAAAAGGCAGCCCAAAACTCTACATGAGATATATTCTCATTCAAAAGGATCTCGAGCTGAGGTGGCTACTCATCGTTTTTACGTGTATTAGATTGATGAGGAGGAATTTTATGTCATGTGAAAGCATGAGTTAGAAGTAGATAGATACATTAAATGCATGATAGATCATGAAAGAACAGATAATTTCCTAAAATGATCCATAGCCTCTTTCTCATTGATGTGGCATGCTTCATACCAATGATAAAGACTCTATGTAACGCGGCTTGTCTAACTCACTAGTACTGCTTAAACGTTAGGCTCTGATACCAAGTTTGTAATGACCAAAATCTAATTCTCGGGTTGCCATACGGTGTTGCAAACTAGAAGTAGTCCTGATCTAACCCTGGATGCCTTTTCTAAATCAAAATCTCAAAGTGGGGAAATATGAATGAAAAATCATAGTAAATTCAGAATACTGTCTGAACTATCTTAGTATGTCTGATAATACTAATCTCATTACTTTAAATAAAAAAATACTAAAAATTTGAATACTGAAACAAAATCAGAACATAAAATCTTCTAGTCTGGCAAGCCTTTACTAACTGAAACTAGGGAGTAACTGGCACAAGCCCTAGCCGACTCCAACTATTTTAAATGAATTCTAAAGTATCAAATAATAGAATGGAAATTTGCATAACTAATTCCCCAAACTATGAGGACTCACCAACTGCAGAAATATAGATGAGATACTCAAAAATCACTCACGCTGCTGAGATTAAGCACTTGAACCTACATTATGAGACACTGTCGCACATAGACATATATGTGGATCAGTACTTTGATGATGTACTGAGTATATAGTGGTAAATACAATAAATAAGCAATATCACCACAATTAATAAAATCATGCATGCTAAGTGTAAATAACTCGCATAGGCTTGAATAATATGAAATCTGAAGATCATAAATCATGAATAGTAAAGAACATAATATAAATCTTTGAGCCATTACACTTAGTTTTGAAATCTATGTTTTGTTGTTATTTTCAATTCATATAGGTTACGTGAAATCTGTTTGTCAGTGTAGAAAATACTTTATCGTTTATCTAAAAGTTTATCTGTAGGGAAGGTTCTTCTAACCGACATTAGCCATGTAAGCATTCATGAATTCCAACGTCTTTGTCCCCCTAAGGAGGAACATCCTCACGTTGTGGAGAGGAGTCAAACTCTTACTAGGGAGTATAACCTATCCGAGTGATCACATATCAATCATTCACGTAGAAGTGGGAATAATCTAAATCCTACATTGGCACGTAGTTCTGCGGAATGAAACGATAGTAAAGTACCCATATGGATGCTAAATACTACTCCCAAAACAATATCTATATGCTTATTCTGATGAAAATCCACTTTTAAAATAGTCTAATGGTTAATAATGAAAACCAACTGTATTCTATAAAGCTAAATCTATAATATGAATCTGTAAAGTGGATTTCACATCTATTCTGAGACCAAAAGGAAAAATCTTCATCAATAATTTAAAAGGAATCAAGTCATAGGGTGCTTATGGCACAACAATCTTGAAATATCAATGTTTAATTAGGGCTTAATGACCCATGCAACAACTCATGTTAAAACATCTAAAAATTTCATGCTTGATAACGTAAACATTTATACTTCAACCTAAAATCTGGAAATGACCGTACAATGCATAGAAATATGAATATTTTCATGTAATTCGACTTCTAAGTCAATGGAAATCTCATAAGTTTGTAAACAACAGTAATGGGAACATAACTTGAATTTCATGGAAAATCACATAAAATAAAATAACTTTCATAATTAAAAAAAAGTTTTGGGCACAAGGATAAAAGAAGTATCCTTGTTCATAACCCCACATACCTCAATTGATGAACTTGATGCTAAAACCTTAATCTTGGGTCTCTTTTGAATCTTTGGAGATAACTTCTTAGAGTTCTTGAATTGGAGATTCTCAATCTTGAATTGCCTTGGAGAATAAATGGAGAAATTTGGATTTCATGGGGAGGAAGATTGATGAACTAGGATTTTTCTAGAGAGAGATTTGATAAAAAGTAGATGTAAAGTTCTTTTGGAGGGGTTTAATTCATTGTTTAGGACGGATTAGGTGCTGGGAGATTTACCAAAATTCCCTTTTCAAACACATAAACGGAACTGGAAAATCAAACAAAATCCCGACATACATGGTGGCGTAACGCGGTGGTATCGTGCTACCACCTTGGATTGGACCTAAAAACTTGGTGCGACGCTGCAATATCGAGGTCCCTCATAGTAATTGGACAATTGGGGATTTGTCCCGCTCCACAATGTGCCAATATAGAGGAGGGCCACTAAAAATTTACAAATGTCATTTAAACCTTCTCCACGATGTGCTAATAACCCAAATGACTTTGTCTTACGACTGGAACTTAAAATAGCCATAACTTCTTACTCGGATATCGGATTTAGGCAAATCTTATATCGTTGGAAAGCTCATTCAATTTCCAACACAATGGGAAGACTTAATCTGAAAAATTCTATGCGACATAATATATTATCTATCTTGGAATATATTTTTTACCTTTTAGGAATGAATTCAGGAAAGAAAAAGTATGGGGTGTTACAATATCTCCCCATTGGGAACATTCATCCTCAAATGTTGTTGATTAGTCTAGGAATATTGAAGAATCTGAGGATACATAATAATCATTCACAACTAAAATAAATTGCTAAACTGAATCTAAATCATTTTGAGCTTCTGATATTTCTTTGAGTGCATGAATTTACATGAAGACAATGATATAGTTGGATATATGATTAGGAAGGAATGTTATTAAGGAAGAGTAGTACCTTCGGCTAGATCTGAGTTTGCGGAGAAAAAGTGAGGGTACTTGCCTCATTTATTTGCTTCTGCTTCACAAGTGGCACCCTCAACAGACTGATTCCTCCACAGAACTTTGACCAAGGGAACTTCATTGTTCCTTAGTCTACAGATCTGATGATCTAAAATCTCAACTTGAATATCTTTGTATGACAGACTGTTCTATATATCTGAGCTTTCTAAGGTAACTACAACAGTAGAGTCAGTGATGCACTTCTTATGCATAGAGACGTGGAAGATAGGATGAACGACTGATAAATCTGCGAGTAAATCAAGATCATAAGCTAACTTCCCAAAAAGACTCAATATTCTATAAGGGACAACATACCGGGGACTAAGCTTCCCCTTTTAACCAAATATATTCACCCCTTACATGGGTGAAATCATCAAATACACTAAATCACCAACCTCAAACTCGAGGTCCTTTCGCTATAAAAAAACCGCGTTTAGCAATGTATTTCTAGCAATAAGCTCATTTTCGTCGCTAATTAACGACGGAATTGCAACAAAATAGAAATTTTGTTGCTAAATAAATGAAATTAAAACTAATAGCCTAATTAGTGATGGATTAGCCACAGAATATTAAATACGTTGCTATATTTTAGCGGTAAATATTGGCGCCTTTATTTTAGTGACAAAATTAGCTTCATAAATGGGGGGAATTTTTTTTTTACATGGTGGAGACAGAAATAACAATGAATGTTTTGTCACTAGAAGTATTTTACCATTCTTAGAAAATATATTAGGTATATTTTTAATAAATAACTAGCAACGCATTTATAATCAGTTGTTGAATCCGTTGCCCGACCAACTAATAGTATATTTTTAATAAATAAGGAGCAACAGATTTTTATCAATTGCTAAATCCATTAGCCGACCAAATAAATATTAGGTCTAAGTCTTTTATTTCACTTTGTTCTCAACGTTGTATCATCCGTCTCTCCCCAAAAACTATACTTGTTCCCCTTTTCTCTCCCTTTTATCTCAATTGAGAAAAGGGAATCACTTAATATCAGTCGAAAAGGATGTCAATCGATGAATTTCAAATCAAAATTAGAGGTAAGATTCTATATCTCATAATTTAGTTGTTTCTCCTCTTTTAATTTCTTAATTTCTATGTTAGAAGTCACTTGTAAATGATTTGTTTATGTTTTTTTGAGTTCTTTCACTTAGGGTTGATAGATTATTGCGTTAAAAAGCTTGATAAATAATTATTTACTCGAAATGGAAATGTTTTTTTCTCAAAATTTCTATTTGTTGGGTTTTTGATACTTCCTGTTGCATCTTTATTAATCTAAAATTTCTTCAACATATTTTCTCTTTGTGTGGTTGAATTTTCAGTGTTTTGCGTACACTGATTATGTTAGGGTTTTTGATTTTTTCTCAGAAGTTCTATTTGTGGTTTGTTTGAGCTCTTTCACTTTGGTTTGTTAGTGGGATATTGTGTTGATAGGCTTTGATAGTATGAAAGAATTTTTGGGGTGAAAGCGCTAAAAATAAAATTGGTACTAATTTCTACACAAATAAAGCAAGAAATTTAAAGATTGGCTCTGCTCCTGGGACATGTGCACAGTTATGTAGTTTTTAAAAGGGAAGTTTAAAGACTAGCTTTTTTTATTCTTAGTGTTTGTGACATTGCTTCAAATTTAGTAACCAATGTTTAGTAAAACACCGAAGTGCATTTTATCCAGGTATGTTGCTCCATCATTTCCGTATATATGTAAGAGTTGCCCGAATACAAGCTAAATTTAATAGTTTTGCTGGTGTCCTCGCTATTCTTTGTTTCTAAGTTGATGATACTCCCTCAATTTTTGTTTTACTTGTCACTTTTGGCATGGCACACTCATTATGAAAATAATAATTGGTATAGTGATTTTACCACATTACTCATATTAATAGATATTTAGCAATAGGTATTGAAAAATAATTTGAGGAACAACTAATTAATGCTAAGTGTAAAACATGGAAATAATATTTCGGCTTTACTTGATTTGTCAAAAATGACAAGTAAAAATAGAAATCAAATTAGGAAAATAGTAGCAAGTAAAAGCGAACGGACGGAGTAATATTTTTTATTGTGCCAAGTAATTAAGGAATCTTGTGGATACATAAGTAAATTGATGTTATGGTAAAGTCCCAATCGTTTGCTTTAAGGATTCATATGTATACTATTTTGGAGATACTATATTTGTCCCAAGTTTTTTGTCGTGATCTAACTTTTACTAGGAAGAGTTGATATAGAAGTTGTTTTGGTTGACGATTATGTAGTGAAAAAAATACGTTTCTCCATCATCTTGTTTTCCATACAATGTCATCAAATCTTCAGGGTTATGTCGTGAACCTTGATCCTGCAGTCTTGACCCTGCCATTTGGTGAATCGATATTAGAGACACTGTTCGATATAAGGAAGTCATGAAGCAATTAAATCTTCGGCCAAATGGAGGAATTCTTACTTCACTGAACTTGTTTGCCACAAAGTTTGATAAGGTAAATTTTGATGTGATCTGTTTTTTCTTTTACTGAATAGGCTGTGAGACGATGTTTCCTATCTTTCTTGTGGAAGTACATAGATAGCCCTTAAACTTTGCATAAATTGTCTGTTAGATACTTCTGTTTTGCTAGTGGTCGTATAGACACTTCAAGTAGGGGGAATGTATCGTGTGAATATAGAAGTCTGACATGGCATACAACTTTATCACTCAATTTTAAGCACTTAAAAGGCTTAAAATGAGCTGACATAGAGTTTCTTCCCATACTTCTTTTTTACTCTCTCTAATTTTTATCGAGTTGTGTTAAGGGGTGATAAGAAAATCAAGTTAGGGTGTTCATTTATTTAGTTGTTTAAAGGGATGTTAAGAAAATCAAGTTACGGTCGTTTTCTTTGATAACCAAATTGCTACTGATTTTATAGAGAGGATATGCATGATTATATTTCTTGACTAGATACATCAAAACTTATTATGCTCATTTTTATGGTCTTGTCCACTTTGCAGATGAGAGAATTCGGTGATGCAAGGATGATCACTAGAATGTAAGTCTCATAATATCAAGCAATTTCAGAATTTTGCTTGTTTACTATTTGTCTAAGCTTTTTCCTGGAGGATATATGAAAGGATTGATATATGTTAACGTTTCAGAGGACGCACGAAATTGTGAAGTAATAGGTCGGAATACCCTAGCCCATGTTATCTATTCAGGATGTAAAATGTTGATCGGGTGAAAATTTGTAAGATACTAATATTAAATATTATTTGATATTCAAGATAACAAGATGATTTTATTACTCTTTTTGCTCCAGCCCAATGGAATAGGTCGACAGATTCATTCCACGAGGCTACAAATCCTGTTGGATCTTCGGTTATTTAGGATAGTGATCGTTAGCACATGGTATTAGACATCAGCAAAAAGAAAGTAAAACTCTTCATATATTCAATGTCTAGATTACAGGTTGACCTTGTTGAGCTTGCAATAAACGACATAGTTAATGTTCCGAAGGCATGCTCTGATAAAATATTAACAGAGTTATGTTTGTATCTTCTATTGCTACTTCTGTCTTGAACCCTAACTGGCTGAAGTCCAAATCGATGGATGAGACTTGTTGGTCTAACAGAAAATTCTGCAAGGCAACAAATATATAGTTTGTGAATTTTACTTCTATGTAAATTTAAGATTATTATTCATGTTTCTTGCATACGATATGTAATGTTGGTTTAGTAATATATGATCTGTATATTGATTACTTAATTACTTGAGTAGTGTGTTGTCTGATTGAGTTAGTCCTTATAATATAAATTCAGATTTGACTCTTAAGTGCTTATTTTTCTAGAGAAGTTCCCTATCTGAATGTGTTTTATACTTCCAAATGCATGCAGAACTGGTACTATTTACTGAGAAAGAAGCTTGGTCATATGCAAAGTAAAGGTGAAAAGAGATGGTAACTGTGCTCCCAACACTTGTTATAGGGCCGATGTTGTCGAAGACAACAAATGCAAGTAATTTGGTTCTCATTAAGCTGCTTAAAGGAACCAAGAAATCATAGTTATACTTCACTATTTTAGTGTTTCTGCATCATTTCTTCTTCTTATATATTTTTGCATGAGTTGCTTTGGGAATAATCAGAATTCACTTTTCCGCACAAGCTTCTTAATTATTTTTATTTGCAAGCATGAGCGTACATTTAGCATGTAGATTGTTATTTCACTTTTGTTCCTTCCGAAAAAATTAACACAGGATGGTATTGTATCAGTTTCTTGAACTAAGTATTAGATTGGAGTATATTAAGCTGATGTGTGTTAGCTAGATTATTTATAGTCAAAATAACATTTTTCTCCTGATGTTTTGTTCAATTTTATAACGTTCCTTCTTGTAAAAATACCAAGCAAAAATCCTTTATGATGGCAACTACAAATTCAACCAAAGTCCTAATAAGAGTTGCTTCTCTAAAGATAGCTTTTACTTTTGTTGTTTATCCATCACTAATTCTTTCTTATATTGGACAAGCTGCGTATCTTTCCAAACATCACATTATTGAAAGTGATTACCACATTGTCTTTTATGTATCAGTAGCTGGTCCATTTGCATGTTCACACACATGGTCATTAAGGAAAATCTTTCGATGATGAACATTCCCGAATTGTTCATGTAAGACTAAATCTTAATGTAGTAGTTTACTTAATTCTTATTTTTTAGTTTAAAGTAGTTTTTGGTATCTAATTATTTTAAATACAATCCGTTTTAATTTCACTTCATCTATTACAGGAAAGATATGAAGAAATATTATGAGAAAAAGAATTTTCAGAATCTGATATTGATCAAATTGAAGCATATTACCAAGCTGTGGGGGGAGAAAAAAGTGAAGACTATTTGGTCTTGGATATGAAGCAAAAGGTTACTACTTTGGACGATCTTCATTCCTTAGTTGATGATTGCAATCTCGATCAGTTGTGATACTTTTGACGATCAGTGCATTGGTTTTTGATGGTCTATTTTGTTGAAAATGTTTAAAATTGTGCAACAACAATATACACTTGATGGATGTGGGTTATTTTAAGAATAGTTTGAAGATGTTTGGACATAATTGTGTTTAGATGGGTGTTGTGATACTATGGATGTTTTGGACATAATTGTGTTTAGATTTTGCTATCTTTGGTATTATGGATGATATCGGTTCTTTTAAGGATAGTTGGTAGATGTTTGCAATGGATTGAGGAAAATTATCTTTTTTCACAAAAAATTGGGGACTACATATAAAAATTTTTAGCAACGGACTAGCAATGAAATATTTGATCACGAAATAATCAAAATGACGAAATACAATATGAAATTAGTAACGACATTTATAAATATAATAACGAATTTATTCGTTGCTACAAATGGCAACAGATATAGGTCGTCTCTATGACGTTGCAAAACTAGCAACAAATTTTATTTTTTCCGTTGATAAATGGTTAGCAACGCTCAAAATAGCAACGACACATATTCCATCGTTGATCCATTTCTAATTTGATATAGCAACGGATATATGTTGATTAGCAACATTTTCGGTCTGTTGCTAAATGCTGTTTTTTTTGTACTGCTTCTTCTCACATCTACAAATGACTTCTGATGACTCTGAGCTATTTTTAATCTTTATCTAATCAACTTAACTTTGTCCATAACTTCGAACACTGCATCGGGCCCAAGCAATGTGGCCTCACCCACTTCAAACCAACCTATGGGTGACCTTCATCTCCTCCCATGTAGAGCCTAAAATATGGCTATCTGTATGCCAGAATGGTAACTATTATTGTAAGAGAATTTAATAAATGACAAATGCTCATCCTAACTACTTTTGAAATTAAAAAGCACATGCCCTCAACATATCTTCTAGAGTATGAAGGGTCCTCTCTACTTGACCATCTGTCTGAGGGTGGAAAGATGAACTAAGATAGACTTGGGTACCAAGACCCTTCTAAAAGGCATTCCAAAATTACAATGTAAACTGAGTACCCCTATCTGAGATAATAGAAAAGGGAACTCCATGCAATTTGACAAACCCTTGGATATATAACTTAGCATAATCCTCAGTTAAATAGGATTTATGAACTAGCAAGAAATGCACTGACTTAGTCAATCTTTTTACAAAAACCCAAATCAAATCATGTTGACAATACGAATGGGGTAAACTAGTCACAAAATCCATATTCACCTCTTCCCACTTACAAGTGGGGATACCAAACTCTTGCAAAGTACCACTAGTCCTTTGGTGTTCTACCTTAACCTATTGATAAGTTGCACAATTTGGAACAAACTCATCTATATCTTTCTTCATACCACTCCACCAATAGATATCCCATAAATCATGGTAAATCTTGGTATCACAATGATGAATAGAATAACGTGCACTATACGCTTCTTCCATAATTCTCACTCTCAAGTTATCAACGCAGGGCACACACAATCTACTTTGGTATCTCAAAATGCCATTTACCTCTTAGGAGAAAACCTCCACCTTTTGGTCCTTAACCGACTCCTTCAGTTTGACCAAACTAAAATCTATATCATGGTTCTTCTTCACCTCCAAAAGTAGGGAAGATTAGGAACTATTCTGAACCCAAACATTCCCTTCAGCTGAATCAACGAACCTAACACCCAATCTAGCTAATCGATGAACTTCTCAAGCTAACTCATTCTTATTTCTCTTCACATGAGCAACACTGCCCATAGAAAATCTACTAAGGGCATATGCCACTACATTAGCCTTGCCTAGATGATACAACACACTCATGTCGTAATCCTTCAACAAATCCCACCAGTTTCTCTGACGAAGATTCAACTACCTCTGAGTAATCACATACTGCTAGCTTTTGTGGTCTGTGAACACATAAACATGCACAACATAAAGATAATGTCTTTAAATTTTCAAAGCAAACACCACAGCAGCTAATTTTAGATCATGGGTTAGGTAATTCTTCCCATGAGGCTTAAGATGTCTAGATACATAGGCTATAACCTTACATCTTTGCATCAACATACAACCCAAACCAACCTTGGAGGCATCATAATACACCATAAAACCATTTGTACCATCAGGTAATGCTTCAACTGGGGATAAAGTGAGTCAAGTCTTCAACTCCTTAAAACTCTTCTCACAGGAATCTGACCACTGAAACTTAACTTTCTTTTGGGTTAATCTAGACATAAGAGATTTAAAACACAAGAAAGCCTCAAAAAAATGTTTGTAATAACCATCTAGATCGAAGAAACACCTGATGTATGACAAAGAGATAGGTCTAGGACAATTTCTTATAGTTTTTGTCTTTTGGGGATCAACTCTAATACCGTCAGCGAAAATAATATGACCGAGAAAGGCCGCCGATCTTAGCCAAAATTCACACTTTCTGAATTTGGCGAACAATTGATGATCTCTAAGAGTTTGCAAGACAATTCTAAGATGATCTACATGTCCATCCTCTCTACAAGAGTACACAAGGATATCATCTATGAATATTACGACAAACATGTCCAGATACTGATTGAACACTTTGTTCATGAGGTCCATAAAAGTTTTTAAAGAATTGGTTAGCCTAAAAGAAATGACTAGGAACTCAAAATGACCATAATGGGTTCAAGAGGTTGTCTTTGAAATATAACACTCCCTTACCTTATGTTGATGATAGTGGATCTATGGTCTATATTTGAGAAATAACTTAAACCTTGGAGTTGATCAAATAAGTCATCAATTCTAGGAAGAGGATATTTGTTTTTGACCATAACTTTATTTAGCTGATAATAGTCAATGCACATTCGCAAGAACTATCTTTCTTTCGCCCGAATTGGATGGGAGAGCCTCATAGAGAAACACTAGGACTTCTGAAGCCTTAATCTTAAAGATCTTTAAGTTGCTCCTTCAACTTCCTAAGCCTTGCAGGATCCATACAACTTGGTGGGGTATACATAGGTTAAGTAGCGGGAAGAAGGTCAATACCAAATTCTATCTCTCTATCGGGAGGTACCACTAGGAGATCTTTAAGAAAAACATCAGGAAACTCATTGACTACACTAACTGACTGAATTGTTGGAGTCTCTGATTTATTGTCTTTGACCCCAAAAATATGATAGATACATCCTTTAGAAATCAACTTTTTGGCTTTAAGATAAGATATGAAATGACTCTTGGGAGACACTGAATTACCTGACCACTCAAAAATTGACAATCTATAGTAGCATAATAAGAATAAAGCCAATCCATATTAAGGATAAGATCAAAATCAACCATGATTAACACTATCAGGTCTGCTAACATGAATTTATGAAGAATAGTTATAGGACACTTTATATAGATTTTCTTAGCAACAATTGACTCCCCTACTGGAGTAGACACCAAAAATGGCTCAGGGATCTTTTAAGAACTTATCTCAAAATTTACTCCAACTAATGTGGTCACATAGAAGAAACTCGATCCAGGGTCTAATAACACATAAATATTAAGATGAAAGATACGAAGCATACCAATAACAACGCATGGCGAATCTTCCTTCTCCTGAAGGGATGGTAAGGCATAGAACAAATTCTGGCACTGACCGCCACCGGTACTAGACGAAGGCCCTAAGGAGGGGTTGGGCGACCTAAATGAGCTTGTGCACTATTAGCCTGAGTATAGAGATGAACATCTCTATTTCCCTATCTAGAATGCCGACACTTTTTGATTTTATAACCCATCTGGACTCAACTATAACATCCTTTCTGACCCCATAAACATTTACCTCTATAATTCTTACCATACTTAGCACATTGGGGATTGTTGGGCTTCCCACTCACACTATTCTTAGACCTTGACAAATAAAACTTACCCCACTGCTCCTGCCTATTTTTGTGTGTGAAAGCACTGGCTGAAGAAGGTACGGGCATAGATGAATGATTCTTAAATTGCGAATGATTTCTTCCTCCAGGTCTATTCTAACCATAGGAAAACAGCCTTGTTCTAGCCCTCTTATTTGCTCTCCCTCTTTACTTTATCTTATCTGCCTCAATCTGCTGAGCATACATCATCAACCTAGGAAGATCCATGTCCCCAATAAGCATAGAAGTCCTACACTCCTTAACTACTAACCCAGACACACCGTTCATAAACTTACTCATGCTTGACCTAGGGTCAACCATCTAATCAGGGGCATACTTAGACAATTAGTTGAACTTAAGGCAATACTCCTTCACTATCATTGAGACTTGCCTTAGGTTTATGAACTCTTCTTCTCCCATGGAAAGAACTTTCCTAAGAACACATCCTAAAAAAAATTTCAAGTCATGGGGGCTACATCTTCCCCTCTACTTTTCTTCCACATCATTACCTAATCATTAGCAACATCATTCATCCTATAGGATGCCAATTCTACACTCTCCTCTTCAGAAACATTCATAATTCAGGGGATCTTGTTTACCTCATCTAAATACAACTGTAGTTCCTCACTTGTCTTCGACCAAAAGAACTCTGGCAGATTCATTCTCATAAAATCTCAGATTCTGGCTATAGCTAAGTCCCCATCTTGCTGAATTAGGGCTGCATCCTGACAGTTGCCCTGAATATTAGTTGTCACATCTTGGTCTAGCGCCTGAAAAGAAGCCCGAAACTCTGTATGTGACACATTCTCATTTAAAGGATCAGCAGGATGAGGTGGCTGGTCATCATTTATGCGTGCATTATAGCGACGAGGAGGAATTTTCTATCATATGAAAGCATGAGTTAGAAGTAGATAGATAAACTGAATGTACGATAGATCATGAAAGAAGAGATGATTTCCTAAAATACTCCAAAGCATCTTGCTCAAAGATGTGGCATGCTTCACACCGATGATCTAGACTCTATGTAACACGACTTTGCTTACTCAGTAGGACTATCTAAACCTTAGGCTCTGATACCAATATTGTAACTCCCCGAAATCTAATTCTCGAGATGCCAGATGGTCCTCCAAACTACAAGTAGTCCTGAGCTAACCCTGGCTGCCTTTTCTAAATCAGAATCTCAAAGTAGAGAAATATGAATGAAAAATCATAGTTAATGCAGAAAACTGTCTGGACTATCTGAGCATGTCTGATAAAACTAATCTCATCATTCCAAATAAACAAATACTAAAAATCTTAATACTGAAACAAAATCAAAATAGTAAATCTAGTAGTCTGGCAATCCTCTACTAACTGAAACTAGCGAGTCACTGGGACAGGACCCAGCCAACTCGAACTATCTGAAATGAATGCTAAAGTATTTAATAATAGACTATAAATCTGAATAACTAAGTCTCCAAACTATGAGGACTCACCAACTGAAGAAATGTAAATAAGATACATGAAAATTACTCACGTTGCTGATACTGAGCACCTGGACATATATTATGAGATAATGTAGCACATAGACATATATGTGGATCAGTACTTTGATGATGTACTGAGTATATGAGGGGGAATGCACTAAATAGTCAATGTCATAACAATTTATAAAATCATGCTTGCTAAGTGTAAATGACTCACATAGGCTTGAATAATCTGAAATCTGAAGATCATAAATCATGAATAGTAAAGCACACAATGTAAATATTGTGAGACATTACATTTAGTTCTGAAATATGTGTTCTTTTCTTATTCTCAAATCATATAGGTTAAGTGAAATTTGTAAGTCTGTATAGAAAATACTTTATCTTTTACCTGAAGATTTATCTATAGGGGAGGTTCTTCTAACCGACATAAATCATGTGAGTATTCATGGAGTCCAACGTCTTTGTCCCCCTATGGAGGAACATCCTCACGTTGGGGAGAGGAGTCATACTCCTTCCGAGAAGTATAACCTATCTTAGTGATCACATATCTGTCATCTATGTAGAAGTGGGAATAATCTAAATTCTATGTTGGCACGTAGTTCTGGGGTATGAAACGGTAGTAAAATACCCATCTCGGTGCTTAATACTACACCCAAAAAATTACCTATATGCTTATTTTGATGAAATACACTTTTAAAGTAGTCTAATGGTTTATAATGAAAACCAACTATAATTCTATAAAGCTAAATCTATAATCTGAATTAGTAAAGTGGATTTCATATCTATTTTGAGACCAAATGGTCAAATCTTTATCAATAATCTGAAAGGAATCTGGTCATAGGGTGATTATGGCACAACAATCTTGAAATAACAATCTTTAATTAGGGCCTAATGACACATGCAACAATCTCATGTTAAAACATCTCAAAATTTCATGCTTTGGAGATGACTTCTTAGATTTCTTGAATTGGGGATTCTCAATCTTTAATTGCCTTGGAGAATAAATGAGAAATTTTGATTTCTTGGAGAGGAAGTTTGATGAACTAGGGTATTTCTTAAGAAAAATTTGACGAAAAGTTGATGTAAAGTGATTTTGGGGGAGTTTAATTTATTGTTTAGGATGGATTAGGGGCTGGGAGATTTACCAATATGCCCATCTTAAATTGATTAATGGAACAGGAAAAATTGAAAAAATCCCAACTTTTGGCCTTGGAGCGATGCGCCACGATCATGCCAAGCAACGGGAAAATACCAACGTTGTGGATGGGACTTGGAATATGCATGGTGGCGCGACGTGGTGGTATCTATTTTCCACCTCAGATGGGACCAGGAAAATTGGTGCGATGGGCCAATATCGCGGACCCTCACTGGAATTGGAAAATTGGGGATTTGTCCCTCTCCGCAATGCACCAATATCGTGGAGGGCCACTATAAATTGACAAAAGTCATGTGAACCTTCTCTGCGATGCGCTAATAACCTAAATGACGGTATCTTATGACTGGAACATAAAATAGGCATAAATTCTTACTCGATTATCGAATTTAGGCGAATCTCATAGCGTTGGAACGCTTATTAAATTTTCCACACAATGGGAATTCTAAATCTGAAAAATTCTATGCGAAAAAATATATTATCTATCTTGGAAGCTTTTCTTTAATCTTCTAGGGATGAATTGAAACTAGGAAAAGTACGGGGTGTTACAATAAAACCATTTACCAACCATTTATATTATTAATACAATGTCTTATTTCAAAACACAATTCAACATGTCATAAGATCATTCTCATTGGCAATTTCATAAACAGGTTGAGGGCATACAATTATCATACCATTATTCAAACAAAAAACCATCAATATAGGGTTAACCATAAACCCTTAGTCTAAATCACAATTCCCAAGCACCCATATATACCAAAGAATTATTAAAACATCCATAAACAAAATTTAAATCATGAGAAGTCAATGTTCAACAATATTGAACCAAATCCTCAACCTTTATTTTCAAAACCACCATTAATGATTCATGAACACTGCTTTAAACATATGATTTTAGTGAACTAACAATAAAGGAAGAGTCATATGCCTGAGTTACAAAGATTTATGGAGAGATTTTGATCTTTAAGACCATAGGTGGCCACCTTGATGATACACTAGCCCAATCTTTCTTGAGAAGTTTTTGAGAGAGCTTAGAGAGTGTTTTAATCTTCCTAAGTGTATAATGAATGCCCAATTTGTGTTATAAGACATGGGGTCTTAAGGGCTTGGAGTGAGAAATGTTAATTTCCAAAATACCCTGAGCTTAAATGATGTAGAAACTCACATGCAGTTATGACTTGACACTCCAACTGGTCACCACAAAATACAATTGATACCATAAAGTTGTCACTATAACAAAAGGTTGGAAACCCCACTTTATCCAAATTACAACTACCTTGACCTACTCGTCACTAGACCATGTGACTGGTGAGGTCTAGCAGTATCCAATACAGAACACCAAGGGCTAAATACAGGACAATATATGATTAGACCCTAACCTTCTTATCATATGTCCATATGACTCGTATAGAGTTTCTCATAACCAAGAAAAAACATGGACAACAGCACACTAACCAACATATGTCAAGGTTCCCTAGACCCATCACCACACCATATGACTTATGGTGTTAGTCGTAATATGAACAAAAACTTCAAAACACAATAAATTTGAAAAGGCTAACATTTTGGGCATCTCAGTCTCCCTCTTTATGATCATTTGTCCTCGAATGATGGGACAAGGTAATACAAGCACAATTGAACTCAACACGACTTTACTCTTACCTTTAACTAAGTTAGAAAATAGTTATTCTAAGTAAAACACCATTTTTCTTTAAAAAGATAGAAAAATAAGGATGTTAAGAATAACACATACCTCAAGCATAAATTTCTAAAACTAGGAATAGGAATGGATGCTTGGACATCATGTCCTCCTCGACTTCCTAAGTAGTTTCCTCGAACTTTTGGTTCTACCATAGAACCTTTACCGAAGCCACGTCTTTCATTTGCATCCGACAAACTTGTCTATCCAAGATCCTTACCTAGACCTTCTCATAGGACAAAGAATCTATAAAACCAATTTTCTCCAAGGGAACAACTAATGAAGAATCACCCACAAATTTCCAAAAAATAGACAAATGGAATACAAAATGAATGGAACTCATGCTATAGGGAACCTCCAACTCATACGCAATGCTACCAACCCTTCTCAAAACTAAGCATAGGCCAACATACCAGGAACTGACGTAATACCCCATGTCTGGAAGTTTTTGTGCATCATACGACTTCTTCCATGAGTTATACATACAACATATGAGTGGTATGTTTTAGTCGTATGTAAGATAGTGTGGCATAATAAATGTTATTTTGTGGGTAAGACTTGACTCCTTGAGGTCGTCAAGTAGGGTATGAGTAGTATGAAGGTCAATCATAAGTTCATCAGTATAGACTCCTTAAGATTCTAACCAAGCTATGAGTAGGGGCCTAAGAGTCATATGAAGATTATACTAGTCATAGGTGGAACTCATATGTTGACCAGTGTTCCTAATGCACATTTTTTTGGGTTCATCTTCAATTGATGTTTTCTTAACCTTTCGAAGAACTTTCATAATTTTTTGATGTGGTCGATTCTTTATTTTTAAAAGACTACCAAATCATCCACATAAGGCTCGCATATGTTATGTAGGAGGTCACTGATAATTTGTGTCATCGGTCTTTGATATGTTGCACTTTCTTTTTCCTTTTTTGGGCATATCATAGTAAGGAAAGGAAGTGAGGGAAATAATTCGAATTGAATAGCTAAAACTACTAGAACTCCTATTTTTCTCTTCTAGTTACTCAAACACCTCTTTCTTATCAAAGGCTCTGGCAGCTGGAACTCCATCGGCAATGACTCTTACCACTACAACCTAGGCACTCAGGCCTTGGAGTTGATCTGTCAGTCCACCGTTACCACAAATAGGATGTCCCTGCATAACTTCTTGAAGGATTTCCCATAAAAACGGCTATTTTTCTCGAACCCTTTGGATATCATTTTTCTTGCCTTAATATATAAAACAATCTGAACCTTAAGAACTAAAGTACTACCCCTCTATTCAATATCTAGATTATTGGGAAATTAAAACTTGATAATTCTCTTTCTATATTCAACTGATGCATAGCACGAGTGGAGCCAATCCAAGTCGATAATGACATCAAAATTAGTCATCACTAACTCTAAAATATCAACTAAGGTAACTTTTTTGATACACTATTACAGGATGATTTCTATAAACCTATCTAGCTTTAATAAACTTGCCACTGTGGTAGATACTAAGGAAGGATCTACTAACGTCTTGGGGATGATACTAAAGTCAAAAGCTATATATGGAGGGTCAAAGGATAGTGAAGATCCGGGGTCCAACAATGCATATACATGAAGATGGAAAACTTGTACTGTACCCATAACCAAATCAGTAGATTTTTCCTAATCATGTCAAGTCTGGAGAGAATATAATCTATACAATGCTATCCACTAATGGCATTGGAGATGACACCCTGCTGAGTAGGGAAATAGTCTAAAGCTGAGGAAAGATTGGACTGGCCATATTGGTGCAAATCACCTCCCTTCTAGACTACCATTTGACATTCCTTAATCCTATGGCCCGAATGTCCACACCCAAAGCACACATTACCGCCTACCTAATATTCACCCTGATGGTTCATACCATAATTCCTATAGAGAGGGTTGGTATGGACATTGTTTACATTACCACTGGACTTATATCCAGGCGCTTTATCCCCACTATCCTACCTGAACTTAGGCATTGGCGCACTGGCTGAAGATGGAGCTGGGTCTAAAAATTATAGAAAAACTAAAATTGCTTACCGCTTTCTGACTTCAGTTGTAAGAAGTTAAAATAACCTATTTTCCCCTCTTTTTATTCTTTGATTCTTCCTTAAGTTTCTCCTTCTCAATATTATGATCATGAACCATAAGTTTAGATAGGTACATCTCCTTAATCAACATGGAAGCCCTACACTCCTTGACCACACTATGAGATACACCAGATATGAACTTACTCATAGTGGACCTAGAGTCAGCCACCATAGTAGGAGCATACCTCGCTATTTGGGTAAACTTGATTGAGTACTCCCTCACACTCATACTACTCTGCTTCAAATTTATAAAATCCAAAACCTTAGCTTTTCTCAACTCCAATAGAAAGAACCTTTCTAAGAAAGTCGTGACAAACTCCTCCCACTTTATAGGCCCTGCCTTAATACCTCCATATTCCTTCCACGGCTTGAATTACGTGTGGGATAATCCCTTTAACTGACATACATCTAAGTCCACACTCTCACTAGATATGACACCCATGATATATGTCACTTTTAGCAAAATATCCAAAAACTCCTATAGATCCTACTTAGATGTGGATCCAAAAAACAAATGGGGATTTATCCAAGTGAAGTTCTAAATTCTAGCAGTTTTTGTATTCACCACTAGATTTTCTGGAGAAATAACCTATTGGTTATTCTGAGCAGCTACAAAATGGGCTAAGGCCACGAAAAAGGCCATAAACTTAGTGTGAGAGGCATGGTCATTCAGGGAACCTTCATGAATAGGTGGGGCGCGATGATCCCCATTTCTTCTTCTGTTGTTCCTTCTAGGAGTCATTGTTTGTAAATGGATAGAATAATGAGTTAGAAAAGAAGGTATTGAATAGAGCTCATGGTCTTTCACATGACATGCACACAGAAATAAGGGAAATTGTTCTTAAAACATCTCATAGCATCTTTCCTATAAGTGTGGTGTGCTTCACACCAATGCATAAGAATCTACTCAATGCGGCTTTCAGATACCCTAGGACACGTTAAAACCTTAGGATATGATACCAAGTTTTGTCATGACCTAAGGCTACCTGTAGTCATTTCACCGAGCTTAAGGACAACAGTGACCTCAAGGTAACCCATGATCTGGTACCAGCTGCGAGAACTGAAAAAAATAATAAATGTCTAATGTGTGGAAGATAATTTAATAAAATACTAATATGATATAATACTTAATTATAGTTCAACATGCCTAAAACAACTGAATAGACTGAAAACTAACTTACTGTCCATCTGTCTGAAAGCCTCTAAAATCATAAGGAGTTGATGGGAAAACCCCCCAACTAAATTTGACTGACTGAATATGAACAAATTCTAAAATAGTGAAAATAACATGTTATGTCCTCAATCGATGAGGATTCACCACTACTGCTATTGGAAAATGTTGTAATCTCTAACGATGGCCAACGAATTGAGCATCTGAACCTATGTTATAAGGCAATACAATACAGAGAAAAGTATGTGGTGAGTAATTTGAATGTACTGGTATGTAAGACACAGATTAGTGAAGTACATGTAAAATCTGAGAATGGATGCAAGACACGTAAAAATTTGAATGAAATACCAAATATCATATATATTGACATGATCTGAATACCTGAAATAATCTTAATAACTAGTTGAATAGATACTGATATCAAACTAGTTGATGAAGAAATTTTTAACTGAAATAGATTGAGTACTGACTGAAAATGTGGGAGCTATCATGTAACCGACATAAACCATGGGTGTTACCATAGAGTACAACGTCTGAACCACATTGAGGAAGGATAGTCCATCCTTGCCATTAGAGTGGAACCTAAACTAGAGTGATCTCTAAACTAATCCCATGTTGGGCAAGGGGAAATACTCTTTGGCGAGTCACTAAATCCTACGGGACACATAGTTTCAGAGAAGTAAGATGCACTAAACCCACACTTCCCTATCGGTGTTAAATCCTACTTCTAAACTGAATGACACTGGGGTTATTCATGGTTTAACATACCATGGTATTTTACTTACAAAGCTAAACCTATACTTGAATATAGTAATGAAAACATGGTTTTACTAACTTATGAATTGGGAAAGTCTATAACAAAAAGTAAACACAAAGGTATTGGTTGTTCGTAAACTACCAACATTGATTAATTATGAAATTCCATAACAATTCTATATCAATACAATGAAGTTTAAATCAAGATATCAACCTTGTCTTTCAAAATAGGAATAGAGACAACTCTTACACACTCTAGTCTTTTAATCCACAATATGATATTATGCTTCAATTTATGAGAATTTGGGGTTGAACCCTAATGTAAACATGTATTTAAACTTAAAATAATGATTTTTAGTCACTAGGGTGAAAGCATAACCTTGTTCATAAATGCCACATGCCTGGAATTTCTTGACTTGTGAAGAGGGCTTGAACTTTGGAACTTGAAAGATGACTTGGTGAAAAAAACCCTAATCTTGATATTCTTGAAGATGGAGAGGATGAAAGTGTTATTAAATTGATTGAAAATGGGAGGAAATTAATGCTCTTTAGAAATATAGGTCATGGGTTGGGAGTTGATAAATGGGAAAAGACCAAAAGGCCTTTTAACCAAACTTCACAGAAATTGGTTGTCAGTCTTTATGAATTCACCATACACTCATATGGTAAGGTATGGCTAGGCCTCCTGACTCGTAAGCTTGGCAGGAGACAAGAGATTATACACTGATCAACATACGATCATAAACCTACAACTAGTAACATCTCCATATGACTCATAGCCCCGCACTCGTAATTTGGATAGAATCTTCGGGAGACTATATTGTTGAACTTACGAATTTACTTCATATGACTCGTACGATGCTTGACAACTTCTAGGGTCAACTCGTACCTTGAGTAACTTAAATCACCCCACATTGACATGTGTACGATTCACTACATACGACTTATATGAAGTATGTATGATTCAATAAGCTAAGTCATATGAACATAGAAGTTTACAAACACGGGGTCTTACACTTCTTTCAAACACATATGATTTCACCTTAATCAATATCAAAGTAGAAAGTTATATTCTTTTTACTTGAAGGTGTTTGACTGCCAGAGATTGACGACATGCATTGATGATCCATCCACTGGTTAAAGACCTAATAGTCATAACTACTAAAGATAAAAATAGTAAAGATTGAGGAATTGAGTTTATGAGTCATCAATGGATGAGAGGCCATCAACCAAGTCGTTAGACGAGAAGTTTCAGTATTATTTTAGTTTTCTTAGGGTAGTTTGGTCCTTTCCTTACCATGAAATCCTTCTTCATGACTTAAATCAGTCAATAAACATTATCTACTCATCATTTAGTAAGCATTCATTGCTCTTTCCCTCTCCACTTTCAAGAGAAATGAAATTATGGTTTTTTTCAAAGTTCATCTTCTAAGGCTTTAAACTCATGTTTTACTTTAAAATATCTATAAGTTCAGGTATGTGGGGTTTGAACAAGGGGCTTCTTTCATCCTTGTGCTAAAAAAAATTCATTTTTTATAAATGATTTTTATTTATTTGCTAAATTGGGTTTATACCTATTTATATGATTCTGAAACTATGATGATCCCTTGTGAATTTTATTGCCTTTAGATCATGAATTGATGGTTTAATCATGTTCTTACTCATATGATTGATCTTATGAACTTAATTTTACAATTTTTTACATAAAATACCATGAGTTGAATATGTATATGATTTTAGCATGATTCATTACCTTACAAGAAATCTAGAATTATGATTTAAATTTAATATAAAATTTAAATATTTTCTTATGAAAATGAATTAGAAATAGAAACATTATTGGATTTCAAACAGATTAACTTATATACTCTCTTTATAGTGTATTTCATATATTATGAGCACTAGTATAATTTTTGAAGTAGTATTTAGCACGGTTAAAGGGGTCCTCATTAGTATAGAGTCTCTCCCTTTGGAGAAAGTCCTCATTAGTTGAATGTTTCCTTATTTTCATGATTAAATTAATGCAAATCATAGTTCTTTACCCTGGTAATGTATTGAACACCCTACTAATAAGATTTACAAGTTAGGCTCCATGTTGTTTAAATAGGGTATGCTGCTTGTAAGAATCTCCCACAAAAATATTAATTTTAAAAACAAAGTCTAACGACTCACTTATTTTACTAGATTTTTTTTTATACTTATGTTTTATGATATTTCAACTTTTAGTTTTATTCATGAACATGGTGAGTCTGTGTATACTTGGTATTCTTATTCTATTTTATGATATGTATAACAGTTTAACTTATTGCATGTACCCCATACATTCAGTACATTTCATAAATAGTGAACATATATACCAATGCGTGGCTATAATGTTTTATATTGTAGGTATTACTTCTGTCTCACAATATCATGTTTTAACATATTATATTTTCCAGCCAGCAAGTTATGGGTTTTCTTTATTCGAGAACTTTACTTAGTTTATGCAATGACCCTTTAGGTTATTTTCTTTATTGTCTGCTTATTTTAATCATTAGAGCTTTTCCATAGCTTCATCAAGTCAATTATGACATAATAGAACTAATAGTTTGGTTACCAGGCAGTTCGTTTAGTTTTAGGACCAATTCACCAAATAGAAGTTTTGTTGGTTCCGAGTGACCACCAAGTAAAAACTTTAGTTTAACAACATCGAATGCAAATTATAACCATAACCATGTAATAAGATTTGGAATATCGATTTTTGCCCAGAAATACCCTTGATTTAGGTCCCAAGACACCCGAGTTCATTTTGACCAATTGGTCGAAAAGTGAGAAAATTGATAGGCATGGGTGTGGGCCACACAATTGGTCTAAATGCACTTATATGGAAAATATGACTTCACCAATGCATTTGGAATGACAAATTTAATAGGTTTACTTACTTCATTTGCAAAAAATAGTGTTTGAATGAGTTTGGTAGGTCAAAAACAAGTTTTGACCTTGGGAACCCCATATAAGCGCAATTTCGATACTATAAAAAGCCCTCTTGGTTTATTTTTGGCCATTCTACACTTTCCTTTGAACCCTGAAGCCCTAGAATAACTTGTTAACTTAAAATTAATTCTTCGGGTGAGTTAGAAGGTTGATTAACATACATATTTATGATTAACAACGAATTTGAGATAAGAATCCTTCCATTTTATGCTCAATTTTTTTTAATTTCTTACCAAGACCCCAATTAGCTTGATAACATAATTTTAGACCAAATAATCTTGGTTTTCACTTTATTCTTGAGGATTATAATTTCTTAATAATAGTTAAACATATGGTTGATCTGAAAAATGTGTTTCTTGTATGTGATACGCCCAAATTACAACTCTTGTTAGAAAGTGCAAGCGGTCGCTGTCAAATATAGAACCCAACTGGGTTGGGTGTCGAATCCCACAGGGAATACTATGATCACTAAGTATTGTGATTATTATTAGACTGTTGATCAATGGTTCCAAGGTAAGGGGGGTTTCAGTTTAGGTTCACAATAATATTATAAGTGTAACGATGAGATGATATGTGTAATAATCTTTGATCACAGAGAATGACAAATTAGGGTTATGTCCACTTTGTAGCTTCTACTTCTCTATTAACTATGAGTAATACGGATTTTATACATGCATGCACTTATAGAGAGACATATTCTAATTCTAAATCCAAGTGTTTCTCAACCATCAAGGATTTATTCACCTTAGTTCTCTCGAATCCAAAGTGTACAACCAATTGTACGAACTCTCCAAGAAGTTAATCCTGCTAAGGCATTAACGTGTAAAATAAAGGTTGGAAACCCTATTTTCTTGTCACACTCTCTTTTCCAAACAGTAACTTTTCTATCGAACAAGTTATTGCTATAATGGAACATTCCCTATGTTTGCAACCATGAGAATTCAATCAAAATGAAGAGAGTAATGATATAAGTGGATTAACACATCATAAATTCAAAAATCCATAGCAATAGAGAGTATACTACAAGGTTTCCATAACCCAAACAAATAAACTTAGCTACTCATGAATAAAACGGAAATCAAAATAGAAATATTCATCATACCAAAACTTAGAACGATCTTGGTGATAAAGATGAATAGCGAAAATAAGAGAGAAAAGCGTTTCTCTCTCTCCGTCCTCAAGCTAAGCCGTTTTCTCTCGTTTTCAAAATAATACAGAATGTGAATAATCCCTAAAAATTCAGCAATAAGGCTTTTAATAACATCCTTCTCTAATAAATTGCTACTACATCCTTAACTATTTAGAAATATTGTGTTTGCCCGGGAAAAAGTTCCCATACATCACATTCAGTCCAAAAGCTGATTTCCTTTTTATGTGATGTTTTCTTTGTTGTCCACAGGCCCCAAAGTTCTGTAATCTTCCTCATTAGTACCTGAAAAACATGCTAATCACATAGGTCAGCTCACTTAACTAAAAATAGACTAAAAGTGCAAGAATTATGTATTTTATCCTCAAAACTTAGCTAAAACATGGGTAAGTTATGGTGCTTAGACGTATAAATTCGCCCAGCATCACCACCCCACACATAAAGCTTTGTTCATACTCAAACAACATATCTATTTATGCATACTACACAAGCCTTAGCACCTACAAATGAAGACACGATGCTCAAATAGGATCACACAACAATTATGAACAAGAAGTAGCTTCAGGAATCATTCCTAGATACAACCTACCCTCAAGAATAGACTCATTAAGTTGGAAATTTCATGCATATCATTCAACAAAATCATATAAATTACCCAACCTTCATCAACCATGTGCCCTCACAACAAGAGAGTTACCCATAATCACTCACAATTATGCAATTTCTAAGAAAATGCGCATAAGAATCAAGTTGTGCTCACTCTCACAACGAATTCTCAAATTACAACTGATGGCCATATGCTTTCCCTTAGTGTAATACTCCACAAATATCAGAATGCTAAGATTAGGATCAAATAGGTTTTTTACGGGTTGTAATGCAGGCTAAAGGATGGGTAGGAACTATTTTGGCCAGAAATAGTGACTATCTTCCCTAAGCGATTTAATACACTACATTATGCAATTATGATCAATCTCAAACAACCAATTTACACTTCTTCTATCTTCACAGATTTTCTTTTCACCCCAACTCGTTAAGCTTAATTAATAACACTATTGTGGGAGTATGCAACCCTTTCAAATTTTTTATTTTTTTATTTTTTTATTTTTTGGCACCCTTTTCATGTTACGCACCCCTATAATAGCCACCTTCAACTTAAGCAATTTGCCTTAGTTGAGGTGCACAGTGTCCAAGAAGGACCGGGGCCAAAAAAAAGGTTCATTGTAACATGTTCGGGATAAAATTTTGAACTCTTTCAACAATTTTAGCTACTCCCAACCACATTAATTGCTCACGCCAATAACTAGACTTTGGGGCATCAATTTCACCTTTTTCCTCTTATTCTCAAACTCTTAACTCACATTGATTTTACATTAAAGCGCTTAGGAGATTTTTGGATCAAATTACGGTCTATTAAAGAACGGATTAGGCTACATATGAGGCTAACAAAAGAATAAGGTAAAGGATCGATGGGTCTATCTAAGATAATGTACAGAGGTAGGTCAAAAGAAGGTATGAACAATGGCTATCAAAGAAATGCCTAAATCATCTCCTAAACTCACAATCTTTATTTCGCTTTGCATACACACTAGGAAAGTTCTAGCATCAGTTACAATAAGGAATATACAATAGTCTTACACACTCATGGCACATGGTCAACTCAATTAGGAGCATTATAGATTCTCGACCGAACAATTACATGAATTCAATTAAAACCAACAATCACAACAAGAGTCACAACTAAAGCCTAGGTGTTTCAAACGTAATGATTCATCACATATTTAGGTTATAATGTCATATGATCCACATGAGCATTTACATGTAATTGAAAGACTACTTTTCTCTTAAGACGGTCGTCATCCATCCATCATCGAGAAAAACACCTAATTATGACTAAATAACTAACAAAATGAACAAAATAACTAATCCTATCCACAAGTATACTAAGGAGAAGGTCATATTTTCTTACGAAACAAGTAGCAAAGTAACCAGCCACCCCACACTTAAGCTCTGCACTGTCCCCAGTGTAAATAACAAGATAAAGAACCTGGATAGTAGTACTTCTCATCCACATTAGGAGTCATGCCACCTGAATGGAGATCATCATTGGAGCCATTTTTCCTGTATTCATCCTGTCATCCATGTCATCCACACATAATGAAACTAACTATAATTAATATGAGGGTGGTGAAGTCACCACCCCACACTTAATTTGTTAGTATCAACTAATTTCATGTTATTATCAGGTACTCAGACTTCACCGACATACACTTTGACATGGTGCACCACGTTAGTCACAATACAATTCAATCACTTCAATTTCCCCATGTCTATTTCAATGAAACACTTTTTTATCAAAATCATACCTTACACTTTCAACCATATCAAGATATATAAAACACCATCACTTTCCCAACATAGCCATGGAAAAAATTTAATTCATAATCCTCAAGTGATCAATTAATAACTACAACATAAATTCAAAACACCTAAGGATTAAGAAAAGAACACTTACCTTGAAGATGAAGGATTGAATAAAGTGAGTCGATGTTCTTGGGTTTTAAAAGTGGTGAGGAGCTTGTAAGATTAGTAGAGCAAAGAGAAGGGTTTTGAGAGAGGAGGGGTGATGATAGGCGTATTTACACGCCAAAAGCACCATAATTTACCCATATTTTAGCTAAGTTTTAAGGACAAAATAAATAATTCTTGCATTTTTAGTCCATTTTCCTGTAAGTGAGCTAACCAACGTGATTAGCATGTTTTTAGGTATTAATGATGAAGATTTCAGCACTTTGTGGACCATTTGGTAGGAAGGGAAACATCACATAAGAGGGAAGGCAGCTTTTGGAAGCTTATGGACTGAAAGTGATGCATGGAGACCTTGTCCCGGGCAAAAACAGTATTTCTAAAGACTTGGGGATCAGCAGTAACTTAATAGGACTAGGACAAGGATGTTATAAAAACCCTATTTGCTGAATTTTTCAGCATGCATTCATTCATGCTTTTCATTATTCACAAATTGATAGATACTTTCATTATTCATTCGACTTTCTAGTATTATTCACGTTACAGAATCTGTAAGTTTTAAGACAGGGAAAAACGGCAAGCACGTGAGCAACGAGGGGAGCAAAATCGTCAATCCCTTTTGACGCCAATCTCATCCCCACCGTGAGATTATTCGAGCTTTGGTATGATGATGATGTCTATTGTGATCTTCATTGTAATCATGAGTAGCTAAACTTCTCTGTTAGGGTTATGGAAGCCTTTTGATATACTATCTATTACTATGAGTTTGTGAATTCTTGATACATATGCTACTTATATCATTACTCTCTTCATCTTAATTACATTCTTGTGGTTGCAAGCATATAGAATACTCCATTATAGCATTAACTTGTTCGAGAGAAAAGTTACATGTTTGGAAAAGAGAGTGTGACAAGGAAATAGGGCTACCAACCCCTATTTACACGTTAGTGTCGAAACTGAATTAACTTCTTGGACAGTTTGTACCGTTAGTTACACGCTTTAAGCTCGAGAGAGTTAAAGTGAAGTAATCCTTGATGGTTGAGAAACACTAGGATTTACCATTAGAATACGAATCTCTATAAGTGCATGCATGTCTGAATTCCGCATTACTCATAGTTAATAGATACGTAGAACTCATAAAGTGGACATAACCCTAACTTACAATTCTCATTGATTAAAATCTTACTAAACATAGAATTCCGCTTTTACTTTGCTATTTTGATACTTTTAATTAACGCCTAAACCATCCCCCATTTCCGTAGAATTTTTGACCAACAGTTTGCTAACAATTGCAACACTTAGTGACCAAGTATTCCTTGTGGGATTAGACACCCAACCCAGTTGGGTTCTATATTTGACAGCGACCTCTTACACTCTTACAAGAGCTGTAGTTTGGGCGTTATCAAAATTTTGGCGTCATTGCCGGGGAATACAATTTTCAACTAAGTTTGTGATAGTTACTAGACCCTTTGGTCTAAAATTCTTGAATTTTACTTTTAGTTGTTGTTTTTGTTTTATTCAGGTTCTGTTGAGTGCATGCCAAATACTCATAGTTCTGGTCAGCCATTATTACCCATAAATCCTGAACCTTAGCTTATTGGCAGAATGGATGCACAGCGTGACATCGACAGAAGGGCGGCTCAACAAGAGCAGGCTAGATTAGCTGCACTGGCAGCTGCTCAATTACATCAGCAGAATATTGATAACCCAGGTCGGGCAATAAATCCTGATGATGAGGACCTGGGTGATGATGAGTTACTTAATCCACGGCGTACTGATGAGGTGGAGGCACTTATGCACAGGGGAGATCGTCAAGCTAGAATGAGACCTGACCGCCGAGCTGTGCAGGATCCTTTTGATGATGATGATGACGATCTTGATGGAGATGGTTCCACAGGGGCTATTATTCCTCCGCCCTTGGCACCTGGATCTAAGTTCAATATCACTAGCACCATGATTCAGCTATTGCAGCTCAAAGGTTTATTTGGTGGACTAGCAGGCGATGATCTGAATATGCATCTGGTCAATTTTATTTCAACATGTAAGTCGTTTGATAATACAGGAGTTGGGCAGAATACAATTTGGCTGCGCTTATTTCTATTGTCTCTGTCTGGGGAGGCAACTCTATGGCTGAACGGGCTAACTCCTGATTCTATTACTAATTGGAGGCAACTGAAAGACGCTTTCCTAGAAAGATTCTTTCTGTCATCCAAGAGAGCACAGTTGAGAGATGAGATCAGGAATTTCTGACAGCTTCCAACTAAAGCTCTCCACGAAACATGGGAGAGGTTCAAGAAGAAGCTTATGCGGTGCCCAAATCATCAGATGACCAACATCCACTTGATGGAGATATTATACAGGGCTTTGAACTCAGTGACTAAGCCAGTGGTTGATAATGCTGCAGGCGGGTCATTCATGGACCTTACTTTTCTTGAGGCAAGTGATATGCTAGATCGTATGACAATGCAGAGTAGAGCTTGGCATACCAGGGATTCTGAGGTAGCAAGCTCTACAGTATCTATTGGCTTGACTGTAGAGCAGAGGCTTAGACAAGTGGAACGTGACCAAGATATGGCTCACATGAAAATGCACATGGATCTTCTTACCAAGCATTTATTATCAGGGAAGACCGAAAAAGTTAAGGTCATTGTATCACAGGGAAGAGATGAATCCGACTCTGAGGAAGAAGCGAACTACTTGAATAATCAGGGGGGTTTCCAAGGCAATGCCCAAGGAAACCAAGGTCGGAACTATTATGATAAATCTAGATACAAGGACCGCGATCAAGGTGGTTGGAAGAATAAGACTGACAGGAGTGGTTTGTATGTTCCTCCTGTAAATCGTGAGGCTGTGGCGTCTGGCTCTGGGAAGATGTCCATGGAAGATATGGTGGATAAGCTGTTGAAAGGAGTGGAGGCAACCAACATGGGTGTAACCGAGGTGAAGAATGATTTGTCTTCAATAAATCAATTGGTTGACTCGCATTCTACTGCAATAAAACAGCTGGAGCAACAATTGAGCCAATTATCAGCGGCATTCAACCAAAGAAAGGCTGGCACCTTCCTAGAGACACTGTGCAAAACCTAAGGAATGATGGATCATGTATGGCTATTACTACCCGGAGTGGTAAAGTGTTGGAAAATCCATCCACAGGCAAGCAGGTGGTTGATGATATAGCAGAGAATGTTGATGAAGCAGAGTTTGAAGATGCCGTAGAAGCTGAAATGAGTGCTCATGATGTTACACCTAGACGTCACCAGCCTAAAAAGAGTGATAATCGGAAGCAAGATAAAAAGGAAGTGGTGAAGAAAACGATTCCTCTTCCACCACCACCTTTTCCTCAGAGACTGAAGAAGAAGGCTGATGACACTCCTAAAAAGGTTGATAATCGAAAGCAAGATAAAGAGGAAGTGGTGGAGAAAACGATTACCCTTTCACCACCACCTTTTCCGCAGAGACTGAAGAAGAAAGCTGATGACACCAGGTGCAGTAAATTCATGACCATGTTGAAGCAACTGACTATTAATGTTCCGTTGGTGGAGGCGCTGGAACAGATGCCTGGGTATGCGAAATTCATGAAGGACCTATTGACTAAGAAGCGGGCAGCAAGTTATGAGATGGCAGATAATGTTCATTATTGCAGTGCAATCGCTACAAGATCGCTAGTACAGAAGAAGGCAGATCCTGGTGCTTTCACTATTCCTTGCACGGTTGGATCTTTGGATTTTGCTAAGGCATTGTGCGATTTGGGAGCTAGCATCAATTTGATGCCGCTATCTATTTACAGAAAGTTGGGGTTGGGTGATCCTACACCAACTAATATGCGGCTCGTGATGGCAGATAGGTCGGTAAAATGGCCTATTCGTATCTTATATGATGTGTTGGTGAAGGTTTCTACCTTCATCTTTCCTGCAGACTTTGTTATTTTGGATTGCGAGGTGGATTCTGAAGTTCCCATAATCTTGGGGCGTCCTTTCCTCGCAACTGGAAGTGTGCTTATTGACTTAAGAGCTAATGAGCTTTTATTTCTGCTGAATGAAGAAGTGGTCCGTTTTGATGTATGCAAATCGATGAAGCATCCTAGAGATATGGATGTGTTCTCTGTAGCTGATGTTTACTATGAGGATGAGAAAGGATTATCTGTAGAGAAGCAGCTTATTATTGAGCCATTGTCTGCTGTGCTGTGGAATTTTGAGAGTGAGGAGGTTGAAGAATATGAAGAAACCGTTTGTGCTCTAACAGGAATAAGGTCCTATTCTCATGCTCCTAAGAAGCTGGACCTTGATCTTAAGAATCGACCGTCACCAATAGCGAAGACTTCCATTGAAGAGCCACCAGTGCTAGAATTGAAAGAGCTCCCCAGTCACCTAAGGTATGCATTCTTGGGAAGTGGAAATACACTTTCGGTGAGTGTTGCGGCTGATTTAGGTGAACAGCATGTAGAGGCTCTCATCTTTGCTCTGAAGAGGTACAAGAGAGCTATGGGTTGGACTATTGATGATATAATTGGTATCCCTCTTGGGATATGTATGCACAAGAGTCATCTCGAAGAAGATTGCATACCTATAAGTAAGCATCAGCGTCGTCTGAATCCATTCAGAAAATGATCCACCATCTATATCGATGAAATCTAAGTAATCGAGGTAACTATGTCGTGCTGCTACAATAAATCAAGCGCTACATGGGAGGCAACCCATCATTTTTAGTCGTTTTGTTTTCCTAGGAGTTTGTTTTTGTTAAATAAAAATCCAAAAAGAAGAGTTGAGCCACGACCAAAACTAAGGCGCTTGGTGGGAGGCAACCCATCGTTCTAATTGTTTTTGTTGCTTTTGAGTAAATGTAGGTGTAATACGTATAAAGGAAGAGATCTAGCCCAAATTTTAATTTGGAATTGTGTCATGTTGAAGGTGGTAAGTTTGGAATGAATAAATAAAGGCTATTGGTTAGGCATGGCCTATGCAAATCTAGGCAACGAACAAGGCAAGGCCTATGCAAATCTAGGCAACGAACAAGGCAAGGCCTATGCAAATCTAGGCAACGAACAAGGCAAGGCCTATGCTATGGCCTAAGCTCTCTGAATCTACAATGCCATAGCATAGGCGCCGCCTATGCCCAACAATGCCATAGCATAGGCGCCGCCTATGCCATTGCCTTTGCTCTCTGAATCTACAATGCCATAGCATAGGCGCCGCCTATGCCTAACAATGGCATAGCATTGGCGCCGCCTATGCTCAACTAGGCTTTGCAAAAGGCGCCGCCTATGATAAGTATAGGCAAAGCATTAGGCGCCGCCTATGCTTACTTTTTGGTCTCCTAATCCAATTTTAAATGGGTCAAACCCGACCCAAGCCTTGTCCTATAAATAAAACTTCAACATTAGAACAAAACACACTTATTTTCTCAGCCTAGGCGCTGCCTTTACTCTCCAAATCTCTCAAAATTTTTCTTTTTGCTCTTCTAACCTTGCAAGATCATCTTCCGAGGCCATCACCAAGTATGTACTTCTTTTATATTTCGTAGTTATTACAATACTACGCCTATAATGATTTGTTAAAGCTTGAAGTGGTGTTGGTGATTTGAATGAGGTTGGTTTGTTCTGATACATCTAGTTGAGTGAAAGAATACGTGTGGGTGTTCTTGACTTTATTTCGACTTTTATTTGATTGTTATACACTGTCATAGTTTTATGAAGTCGAAATTGTGAAGTTAATACATAATCTTGTAAGTTGAAAGCTTGAATGTTTGAATTACTCGTTCATCGAGATACCGATTATGATTGACCACAAGCATAAGATGGTGTGATTATGCCTATGCAATAACTTGTTTCTATTTGTGGTACGATCCTTATGTGGTAGTTTGGTTCAAAAAGTGCATTTATCCAAACATAAAAGTATAGACAAGATTACATGAAATAGAATCGGAAAGAATAATTAAGATGACATGAACGTATGACTGTGCTGAACATGTTGTTGGAACATATCGCCTAAATGTATGTCGATGAAGTCTGAGTAATCGACATCACTCACTTAATTAGTCTGTGCCAACAAATTAAGTGTGGGGTGGCACCGCTACAATTTGTTTTTTGATTGAATCTTCCGAGATGAAGCTAACATGACTCTATTTTAATCTCAAGTAGAATGGCCCCAAAAGGATGACATGGAAAAGAAAAAGCGACCACCTCACAGAAAGGACAGAAAAGGTCAAGAAAGGAGCAAGCTGAGTCCTCCTCTCTACAAATACCTCGATGCACTTTTGGGATCACATGGGGTACATTTTGAGGAAACTCTGAGTATGACGACTCTGATGATGATTCTGACGCAGGGGGTATGACCCCAGACATAGAAGAGGAGTCCGACTTATCAGGTTTTCCTTATTTATTTTCTACTGAGGGCAGTGTGTCCAGTCTAAGTGTGGGGTGTTGGTATTTGTATACTTCTTGTACTTCTTTGCCTACATTTATTCTAGTTCTTGTTTGTTTTAATTAGTCGTAATTAGTTAGTTTAATTTTAGATTTTTTTTTTAGATTTTGCATGAAATTGTTCTGATAGGCGACATGGTATTATGACAAGAGTTTGTGCCAAAATCATCATTACTATTGAGACATTTAGGCTCTAAGTGTGACTCATTGTGTGATAAGTGTGTGGTTTAATTCATTAATTTGTTGGGTCAAGAGTCTATACTCTCCCAATAAACTTGACCATGTGCCTTGTGTGTGTGAGGTTATAGTATATTCTGTGTTGTGACTGATACTAGAACTTGCCTGGTGTGTGTGTAAAGAGAAATAAATAGTGTGAGTTTAGGAGATGGTTTAGGCATTTCTTTGGCAGCCTGTGATTGTTTACCTTCTTTTTACCAACCTGTGGACATTATCCTAGTTAACCCCCTTTGAGCCTTTAGCTATTTTCTTTGACAGCCTCATATGTAGCCTAATCCATTTTTTTCAAGACCATAATTTGATCCAAATTCCTAAGCGCTTTAAATTGTAGAGTCATGTGACAAAATAAGAGGAAATTGGGTGAGAGTGATGCCTCAAAGTGTATTGGTACTTGAAATTATTGTGAATAAGAGTGGCTATCATAGAGGTGTTTTATAAAAAAAAAACAGAAATAGAAAAATAAAGAAAAAAGTTGTATATTCTCATCTTTGTGTTTATAATTGAATAACAAAATAGGTGAAAAGGGGTGTTAGATGAAAAGAAAGGTAGAAGGGTTGTTTAAAAGAGAGTGTTAATGAAATAACGTAGTGTATTAAAGCGCTTAGGGAACATAGTCACTATTCCTGGCCAAAATAGTCCTACCTGTCCCTTAGCCTACATTACAACCTGTAAAGACCTACTTGATCCTAAGCTTAGCATTCTGATATTAGTGGAGCATTACACTAAGGGCAAGCCTATGGTCATCAGTTGCAACATATGAATTCTTTGTGAGAGTGAGAGCAAGGAGAATCTTGTACACATGTTTCGAAAAATGCAAAACTTGTGAGTGATTATGGGTGATATCTTGTGTAAGACACACATGGTTGATGAGTTTTGGGTAGTTTTGTATGATTCTTTGTGCCTTAACTTGTGGATACGAATTAACCATCATCACGAGTCTATGTTGGAGGTTGAATTGTTTCTTGTAGTGAACAAAAAAACTACTCTTTGTTAATAATTGTCGTGCCTGTCTTGTTGAACATTTTATGTTGTTGCTGTGATATTCTAAGTAGATGATTGCAAGGACATAATATTTTGTTCGAGGACGAACAAAGCTTTAAGTGTGGGGTGTTGATGATAGGCGTATTTACACGCCTAAAGCACCATAATTTACCCATATTTTAGCTAAGTTTTAAGGACAAAATATATAATTCCTGCATTTTTAGTCTATTTTCCTGTAAGTGAGCTAACCAACGTGATTAGCATGTTTTCAGGTATTAATGATGAAGATTTCAGCACTTTGTGGACCTTTTGGTAGCAAGGGAAACTTCACATAAGAGGAAAGGCAGCTTTTGGAAGCTTATGGAATGAAAGTGATGCATGGAGAACTTGTCCAGGACAAAAACAGTATTTCTAAAGACTTGGGGATCAGCAGTAACTTAATAGGACTAGGACAAGGATGTTATAAAAACCCTATTTGCTGAATTTTTCAGCATGCATTCATTCATGCTTTTCATTATTCACAAATTGATAGATACTTTCATTATTCATTCGACTTTCTAGTACTATTCACGTTACAGAATCTGTAAGTTTTAAGACGGGGAAAAACGACACGCACGTGAGCAACGAGGGGAGAAAAATCGTCAATCCCTTTTGACGCCAATCTCATCCCCACCGTGAGATTATTCGAGCTTTGGTATGATGATGATGTCTATTGTGATCTTTGTTGTAATCATGAGTAGCTAAACTTCTCTGTTAGGGTTATGGAAGCCTTTTGATATACTATCTATTACTATGAGTTTGTGAATTCTTGATACGTATGCTACTTATATCATTACTCTCTTCATCTTAATTAAATTCTTGTGGTTGCAAACATATAGAATACGCCATTATAGCATTAACTTGTTCGAGAGAAAAGTTACATGTTTGGAAAAGAGCGTGTGACAAGGAAATAGGGCTACCAACCCCTATTTACACGTTAGTGCCGTAACTGGATTAACTTCTTGGAGAGTTTGTACCGTTAGTTACACGCTTTAATCTCGAGAGAGTTAAAGTAAAGTAATCCTTGATGGTTGAGAAACACTAGGATTTACCATTAGAATACGAATCTCTATAAGTGCATGCATGTCTGAATTCCGTATTACTCATAGTTAATAGATACGTAGAACTCATAAGGTGGACATAACCCTAACTTACAATTCTCATTGATTAAAATCTTACTAAACATAGCATTCCACTTTTACTTTGCTATTTTGATACTTTTAATTAACGCCTAAACCATCCCCCCTTTCCGTAGAATTTTTGACCAACAGTCTACTAACAATTGCAACACTTAGTGACCAAGTATTCCCTATAGGATTCGACACCCAACCCAGTTGGGTTCTATATTTGACAGCGACCGCTTACACTCTTACGAGAGATGTAGTTTGGGCGTTATCAAGGGGTTGGGAGGAGCTTAGGTGAAAGAAAAATGGAGTGGGATTTAAGAGTAGAGAATATGTTTAAAAGATGAGACATGGGTCGGTTTGATCCATTAAAAAAATGAACTATTAGGCTAAACTTACACTGATAGGCGGCGCCTAACCTATCGCCTATGTTGACATAGATGGTACCTACCCTATCGCCTATGTGAGGCAGTAAGCATAGGCAATGGCATAAGCGGCTCCTAAGCTATCGCCTATGTTTACATAGGCGGCGCCTAAGCTATCGCCTATGTTGACATAGGCGGCGCCTAAGCTATTGCCTATGTTGACATAGACGGCGCCTAACCTATCGCATATGTTGACATAGGCGGCGCCTAACCTATCGCCTAAGTGAGGCAGTGAGCATAGGCGATTGGAAATATCCCGATCCCAAAGCCCACCACTGACCTCATTGAAAGTCACAAAATAAAGTCGCACCGCGAAACTTTTGGGGTCGAATTAACATAATTCAAGGCACGAATCTAATGCAAATCATACTTGAGCCTTACACATTTGACCACTCCAACTTACCTGTAATGTTCCCATCACTCCTAAACTTACCACCATTGACATGTCTCGCTTCCAAATCAAAATTGGTACTAATATTCTCCTTAGTACTTCGTGCACCTACACTTAATCAAAAATAACAACAATGATTACAAAGATGGGTTGCCTCCCATGCAGCGCCTAATTTAACGTCGCGGCACGACTTGATTATATTGACTACTCAGACTACGTCAAAATACATCGATGATACCATTTGTACCTCATTTGTTGGATCAAGACAATGCTTTATTCTTAGTCCAACCACTTTGTAGTCACTCACATCCTTGTTTGCAAGTTTAACCAAACCAACTATGGTCTCCACAAAAGACATATCCTTAACTGGTACATCTCGCTTATCTTCATAGAATACGTCAACTATCGAGAAGACACTCATCTCTTTTTGTTGTTTCATAGACCGACATACTTCAAAGCTAACTTCTTTCTCATTGAGCCTAAATTTCAGCTCATTCAGCTCCATGTCAACTAACACCCTTCCAGTTGCTAAGAATGGCCTACCCAAAATTATGGGTACTTCAAAGTCCACTTCACAATCAAGAATTACAAAATCGGTAGGAAATATAAAATCAACAACATTTACAAGTACATCATGTAGAATCCCAATCGGTCTTTTTACTGATCTATCCGCCATTAAAAGCCGCATATTAGTGGGCGTAGGATCTCCCAAACCCAATTTCTTGAAAACCTTCAATGGCATAAGATTGATACTTTCCCCAAGATCACAAAGG
The DNA here is from genome assembly GCA_030864215.1 of Capsicum pubescens. Classification (NCBI taxonomy): domain Eukaryota; kingdom Viridiplantae; phylum Streptophyta; class Magnoliopsida; order Solanales; family Solanaceae; genus Capsicum; species Capsicum pubescens. The sequence continues at coordinate 65,846,426 of CM061540.1, read as the reverse complement.
GCCTTTTCAAACTTTAGCAATCCAATCGTACATGGAACAGTAAATACTCCTGGATCAGCTTTTTTCTGGACAATAGATCTTGTAGAAATAGCACTACAATGATGAAGATTGTCTACCATTTCATAGCTCACAGTCTTTTTCTTTGTCAACAGGTCTTTCATAAACTTAGCATATCCGGGCATCTGTTCCACTGCTTCAACTAAGGGCACATTCACTGTCAACTGCTTCAACATAGCCATGAATTTGCTAAACTTGCCATCATTTTTTTTTCTTCTTTAATTGTTTTGGAAATGGAGGTGGCGGCCTTGGAATTTCAGTTGGAGCAACTTTTACCTCCTTTCTTATGCCTTGATCTACATCACTAACATGCTTCGGCTTAGTTGGTTGTTCAAATTTCGTACTTTTCTTTTTCAAACCTCCCAACTCCATAGGCACCACTAGAGATTCATCAACCATCTCCCAATCCATTTTAACCTCATCAGTATAAGAGGAAGCTCCCAAACCTGGACTAGATAACATCTTACCGCTCCTAGTGGTAATGGCCATACACGATCCATCAGTCCTTGAATTCTGAACTGTATCACTTGGTAGAGTCCCATTCTTTCTTTGGTTGAATGTTATGGATAATTGGCTCATCTGCTGCTCCAATTGTTTAATAGCAACTGAGTGCGAATTTACAAGTTGACTTATGGAAGATACGTCACTCTTTATTGTAGTCACCCCAGAATTTGCCGCCTCAACTCCCTTTAATACTTTCTCCATCATGTCCTCCATAGATATTTTGCCTGAACTGGTAGCAGCATTATCACGGCTTCCAGGAGGTACATACAGTCCACTCCTGTCACTTTTATTCTTCCAATCTCCTTGATGGTTCCAACCTTGGTTTCCTTGGCCACCACCTCGGAAACCCATCTGATTGTTCAAGTAATTGGCTTCTTCCTCAGGATCGGAGTTAGCCCTTCCCTGTGATGCTATAGATTTAACCTTCTCTGTCTTTCCTGATAATAAATGCTTAGTGAGAAGGTCCATCTGTGTTTTCATGTGAGCCATATCCTGGTCACGTCCCTCTTCTCTTTGCCTCTGTTCTGCCGTCATGCCAATAGATACAGTAGAGCTTGCTACCTCAGAATCTCTGGTATGCCAAGCTCTACTCTTCTTTTTCATGCGATCTAGAATGTCAGATGCCTCAAGAAAAGTAAGGTCCATGAATCACCCACCCGCAACATTATCTACCACTGGCTTAGTCACCGAGTTCAAAGCCCTATATAATATTTCCATCAAGTGGACATTGTTCATCTGATGGTTTGGGCACCGCATAAGCTTCTTCTTGAACCTCTCCCAAGTCTCTTGGAGAGATTCATTTGGAAACTGTCTGAAATTGCTTATCCCATCTCTCAATTGTGCCCTCTTGGATGGCGGAAAGAATTTTTCTAGGAAAGCATCTTTCAGTTGCCTCCAATTGGTAATAGATTCAGGAGTTAGCCCGTTTAACCATAGAGTTGCCTCTCCAGATAGAGACAGTAGAAATAAGTGCAGCCGGATCGCATTCTGTCCAACCCCTGGATTGTCAAATGATTTACATATTGAGATAAAATTAATCAGATGCATATTCGGATCGTCGCCTGCAAGTCCACCAAATAACCCTTTGAGTTGCAATAGATGGATCATGGTGCTAGTGATATTGAACTTGGATCCGGGTGCCAAGGGCTGAGGAATAATAGCCCCTGTGGCACCAGTCCCATCCAAGTCGTCATCATCATCATCAAAAGCAAGTTGCAGAGCTCGGCGTTCGGGTCTCATCCTAGCTTGACGATCTCTGTTGACATTCCTGCTCACTGGTGCAGCCACATCATCTGCACGCCTTATATTTAATAACTCATCATCACCGAGGTCCTTATCATCAAGATTTGGTACCCGACTTGGGTTATCAGCATTCTGTTGATTTACTTGCGCAACTGCCAATGCAGCTAATCTAGCCTGCTCCTATTGAGCAGCTATCCTTTCAGGGTCTCGTTGCGCATCCATTCTGCCAATTAGATGTGGTTCAGGATTTATAGGTAATAATGGCTGACCCGATCTTCGTGTGTTTGACATGCAATCCACTCAACCTAAAAAAAACAAAAACAACAAACAAAAACTAAAATTTGAGAATCTTTGACCAAAGGATCTATTAACTATCACAAACTTAGTTGACAACCGTATTTCCCGGCAACGACGCCAAAATTTGATACGCCCAAATTACAACTCTCATTAGAAAGTGCAAGCGGTCGCTGTCAAATATAGCACCCAACTGGGTTGGGTCTCGAATCCCACAGGGAATACTATGATCACTAAGTATTGTGATTATTATTAGACTGTTGATCAAAGGTTCCAAGGAAGGGGGGTTTCAGTTTAGGTGCACAATAATATTATCAGTGTAACGATGAGATGATATGTGTAATAATATTTGATCACAGAGAATGACAAATTAGGGTTATGTCCACCTTGTAGCTTCTACTTCTCTATTAACTATGAGTAATACGGATTTTATACATGCATGCACTTATAGAGAGATGTATTCTAATTCTAAATCCAAGTGTTTCTCAACCATCAAGGATTTATTCACCTTAGTTCTTTCGAATCCAAAGTGTACAACCAATTGTTCGAACTCTCCAAGAAGTTAATCCTGCTAAGGCATTAACGTGTAAAATAAAGGTTGGAAACCCTATTTTCTTGTCACACTCTCTTTTCCAAACAGTAACTTTTCTATCGAACAAGTTATTGCTATAATGGAGCATTCCCTATGTTTTCAACCACGAGAATTCAATAAAAATGAAGAGAGTAATGATATAAGTGGATTAACACATCATAAATTCAAAAACCCATAGCAATAGGTAGTATACTACAAGGTTTCCATAATCCTAAAAAATAAACTTAGCTACTCATGAATAAAACAGAAATCAAAATAGAAATATTCATCATACAAAAACTTAGAATGGTCTTGGTGATAAAGATGAATAGAGAAAATAAGAGAGAAAAACATTTCTCTCTCTCCGTCCTCAAGCTAAGCCGCTTTCTCTCATTTTGAAAATAATACAGAATGTGAATAATCCCTAAAAATTCAGCAATAAGGCTTTTAATAACATCCTTCTCTAATAAATTGCTACTGCATCCTTAACTATTTAAAAATATTGTGTTTGCCCAGGAAAAAGTTCCCATACATCACATTCAGTCCAAAAGTTGCTTTCCTTTTTATGTGAAGTTTTCTTTGTTGTCCACAAGTCCCCAAAGTGCTGTAATCTTCCTCATTAGTACCTGAAAAGCATGCTAATCACATAGGTCAGCTCACTTAACTAAAAATAGACTAAAAGTGCAAGAATTATGTATTTTATCCTCAAAACTTAGCTAAAACATGGGTAAGTTATGGTGCTTAGACGTATAAATACTCCCAACATTAGTATGTGGAACCCACTTATGGTTATTGGTGTCATTTTTATATCTAAAGTACAATATTGTAATATGGGTGTCTAAATTCTCGTATGATGTGTAGATTGTGTTTTTGATTGCTTGGCACCTTGATGAAGCTTCTAGGAAAGGAAAAGAAAATGTTTAGTGGTTTGTGAGCTTTCTTTGAATTTGAGGTAGATTAGCTTACTTCTTGTTAGATTGAGCTATGTTATTGAATAAATATTATAGTTTGTTAGATTGGGAGGGGTTCTAGGTCTTGGATTGATTAAATGGTAACCCTTGAGATTAGTTGAATTATTATTGCCATTTGAACTCATATTGTTAAATACTTGACTTGTAGTCTAAAATTTGGGTTATTTGGACTTCATGTCTCATGGATGGAATAAGAAATTCTAGTTTCTTTATATAGATGAGAGTGACCTTGTCACTCATATTAGGGGCATATTGGTCCTTATTATCTATACTTGTGGGAATGCCTTAGTTTCCATGAAGGAGTTTGGAATATAGCTTGAGATAGACTTTTACGTTAAAGACTATTGTGGCTCGTTATTCATCTAAGACTTGACTTAGACACCTTATCTTGTTCCCGGTTAGAAGATGGACTTAGTTTATACTTTGGTGGATTAGTTAAAAGTTCTTGACCCATCTTAAGTTTGAATCGATATTGTTTCCTTGGAGGCTTTAGTTGCTTGTTAAATGCTTAGAGAATACATTTGGAACATGATGGGTTGCATTGGTAAATTAATTATGGTGATTACATTAGAAGTAATAAATTTGGTTGTTGACTAAATTATATTTAACGCTATGTGTATCTATGGATTTTTCTATTAGTCAAGCCCATAACATATTTGTGAGTTTTTGACTTTGTTCTTATTGTATGTGAGTTTTTTGATGTGTTCCCTATCTACCTACCTAGTATTTCCCCTGTCCATAAGATCAAGTTTGCTATTGACCTCGATCCTATCACCTAACTTTTTTCTATGGCACCTTACCATATATTTTCTACCGATCATAAAGAGATGAACTCTCAGATTTAGGATTTTCTTAGTAAGGGTTTTACTGGATAGAGAGTGTCCCTATGGGAACCTTCTATATTGTTTGTTGCGAAAAAAGATGGCTCCATGCACATATGTATTGATTATAGGCCTCTTAATAAGGAAAAGGTGAAGAACCGTTATCCTATGCTTCACATTAATGATTTGCCTGACCAACTTTAAGGTACATAGTATTTTTTATGATTGACTTTAGATATGGTTACTATCAGTTGAGGATTCATGTTGAGGATATTCCGAAGATAGCTTTTAGGACCCGTTATGGTCATTATGAGTTTTTAGTGATGTCTTTTGGGTTGACTAATTCCCCAGTTGCATTCATGGATTTGATGAAATGTGTGTTCATACCCTAACTAGACTCCTTCATTATTATGTTTATTGATGATATTCTTGTGTATCTAATGAGTAGTGAGGATAATGTACAACACTTGAGGATCGTGCTCCAGACTTTGCGAGATCTTATGCTATTTGCCAAGTTCCACAGGTGTGAGTTCTTGCTTGAGTCAGTGACATTTCTTTGACATATAGTGTCTAACGCTAGTATTATGGTAGACCCATCTAAGATTTAGATGACTCAAGATTGGTATAAGCCCACATTTTCGATAGAAGTTCATAGTTTCATTGGTTTGACTTGTGAGTTGAGATTTTGAAAGCTCAAGGATTTTCTCATTTATCTTATTCGTTAGCTCTTCCAGTTAAAGGTGAGATATTCATCATGTTTTGTGATGCCTCTAGTATTAGTCTTGGTTGTGTTCTGATGCAATAGGTCCGTGTCCTTGCCTATGCTTCTAGACAACTTAAGGTGCTTAAGCACAACTATCACACTCATGATTTGGTGTTGGAAGCAGTAGTTTTTTCTCTTAATATTTGGAGGCATTACTTGTATGGTGTGCATTGTGAGATTTTCATCGATCATCGCAGTCTTCAGTATCTTATGACCCAACGAGATCTTTATGCTCTAAAACTCAGATGGATGGATTTTCTTAAGGAATATGATATTTCCATCTCGTGTCATCCGAGTAAGGAAAATGTGGTAGCTGATGTCTTGAGTCACAAAGCAATAAGTATGGGTAGCTTGGCCTGCATATTGGTTTCTCAGAGGCCTATGTGATGTGTGAGAAGATGCCAACAACTTTGAGGCTTTTTACTAGAAATAATTATAAAGTCTTATGTAACTTTCATCGTTTTTGATTGCTTTCTCTTTGATAATGCAGGAAAGTCGAGATGCAAGAAAACCAAAGACAATAAGATCAAAAGAGGTTAATTTGGAACAAGTGTCCATGAAAGTATAGTTGACGACTTGTCTGATAAGTCATCAAATTTGAGATAAGTTATCAGAGTCATCGTCAGCTATAGATAGGGTGAGGAAGTTAGAGAAAAAGTTTGATGACATCTCTGATAAGTCGTCACAACTCTGATAAGCCATCGAAAATGCTGCCATCCTAAGGCAGTACATGAGATTTAAAGTGAAGAAGTGACGACATTGTCTGAAATGTCGTCAAAGTCCTGATAAATGGTCAAAGTGATCGTCATCCTTAGGAAGTGTATGAGATTCAGCTGGAAGAAGTGACGAAAGCCTGTGATAGGCCGTCATAGTTGTGATAAGCCATCAGGCATAGGCAGTTCTTGAGAATTTGAAGTGAAGAAGAAATGACAATTCTGATAAGTCGTCACATGTTTGATAAGTCATCAGTCCTCATCGTCAGATAAAGACAGAACTTTTTCAAATGAGAAAAGGAGCTGACGATATTCTTGATAAGGCATTAGACTCCTGATAAGACGTCACACACTTCATCGTCTGTCCGAGAAAATATTGTGATCTTTGATTTTGTTTTCATAATTAGGATGAAGTATTTAAAGCATATGTTAGGGTTTTCTAATTATAAATGGGACAGAACATCTGGAACTTAGGGGAAGGAAGTTTACTTTTGTTTTTGGCTCTCTTAACTTAGAATTTAATTTTCAACTCTTTGATTTGGTTGTGGGAATTTTCTCTTAAACTTTGAAGAGAATCAACTTCAAACTTCATATTTTGTAAATTTAATTACTTTGAATGATGATTATAGTTGTTGCTATCCCTTTCTTTCTCATGTGGAACTAAAACCCACAACTAGGGTTGTGGGATCTATGATTATTCCTCAATGGATTTAATAGTTGGTTAGTGTTTGAGTGATTGTGGGGACCTCTTGAAAATATCTTTGTTATGATTGTTATTTATTGGTTGCAAATAATAAATCCCGCCTTATGTTGATTTGCTCGTACTGAGAAATAAACTAAAGGTAGAAAATTATCAACAAGGATTTTGGAAGGTTAAGCTGCCATCTAATGATTAATGTTGTAACAAGATTGATCACCTTGAGATAAAATCAATATGAATAGAATGATTTCCTAAGTTCGACAGAATTAGGGAGTTCAACATCTAAGTAGGTTGAGAAACACTTAGATGGATTGTCGAAATTGATAGTTTGGTGTTTCCCACAAGTCACGAGAACCTAACACTACAACTATTATTTAATGGGGATTAATAATCATCGTGATCACAACCCTAGTTCCTCTCTATCATTGATTTGAACTATTGAAATTTTAGTTTTGAGCTCTGAAGCAAGTTAAAACTTTAACACTTGTTTGATCATCAAAAAACCCCATTTTATCTTTTTGTATCATATGTTTGAATTCAATTTATAGTGATAGTTTAAAATTAGTTTAATCGCCACTCACATTGTTCCCCGTGGATTCGACCCCGACTCCAAAGTTAAGTAAATATATTGACGATGACCTCCATGCACTAAATTGATGTGTAACTTGAGCCTTATAAAAATGGCATAGTTGCCAGGGAACAATTTTGTGTTTTGAGTTTCTTTATTATTTTAACCTACTTGCTTGAATTCAAACTTGTAAATATTTGTTTCTAGTTTTCTTTTATTTCTTGTTTTAGGTAGATTTTTATTTTAGTTTACTTATTACTATGGCATCGTGGAATTTACATGAGCTTGGTGGTTGGAAATCTTATCTTGATGATCCATGCCCATATTGTGATGGACCTCACTTTTGGTAAGATTGTAGATATGCTCTCCGGAGAGAGATGTGTGCACCATCTCTATCATACAAGGAGTATGATTATTCTGTATGTAGTGGTCAAGATGGATATTGGAGTGATTGCCCAAATGCCCCCTCCTTCTATTGTGCTAACCCAAATTCTAGTTCTTCTTATGAGTTTGATAGGTCTTATGGTTAAGAAAAGGAAGGAAAAAACACCGGTAAGAGTGGCATTAAAGCTATGTTATAACGAATGTAGGATCTCCAAAAAGAAACGTATGATATCGTATGTGATATGCATCAAGAAATAAATTCAATAATTCATTAGGAGATAGATATAGAGGTCAATATTTCAAGCCATTCTTTTATATTATGTTTAGATGATATCTTATCTGTGGAATCATTTAAAATAATTGAAAAGTGTGAAGATGAGGAGCAAGAACCCTATCTTGATGTTGAGATTGATGTTGAGAAACCCTTAGGGATTTACCAACCAACCGAACCAACCATGAGAGATGATGCCAAGATTGAGGACATGGTGCTAGAGGAAAAAAAAGAAACCAAGAAAATCTCTAATAAAGACTCTAGCCCAATTCGAAGTGAAGATGTCAAGAAGGTGAATAAAAGTGAGTGAGTAGTATATGGTGTAACTTTTGAAGTAGGATTGATTGGGCCTCATTCAAAGCACTTTTGTACATTATGTTTAGATGATATCTTGTCTGTGGAATCATTTAAAATAGTAGAAGAGTGTGAAGATGAGGAACAAGAATCCTATATTCTTGAGTTTACATTAGACAAGAAACATAAAAACACACCTCACTTTAAGGCTGAGTGGTTTACCACGCTCAATCTATTACTCAACTTCTTAATTTTTATACCATCCCCTATGACCGAGGCAAGAAAACGGACTCTAAGTTGGGGGTGAAATTCATATCCTCAAGGTGGAGAAAAAAGCTGATTTGGGTCGTGCCGCGATGCTAAATTAGGCGCTTCTTTGGAGGCAACACAAGGTATTTTATTATTTGTATTCGTATTATGTGATTGACATCAGATTTTTGCACCCATGATGCCATAGGTATGTTTCTAACTCTCTTATTTTGGTTTGACTCATTGGGGACATTTCATGATTTTAAGTTGAGAGTGGGGTTACTTGTGGGTGTTAATGTTCTTTGTGATTTTTGTTTCCGTGCTTCTTCTCCTCAGAGTCTTCTTCCTTGTAGAGCCGGATGTTTAGGCGTATTGTTATTTGTTGTAAAATATTGTAGTTGACTAGGAGAAATACAAGTACCATTGGTAGTTAACATATTTTTGTTGATTTTTGAACACCTCTCCAATGGTCTGTATTATAAATGTGTCATATGCATTTATGTGTGACCACTGTGCATCTTTTTACGACATTAGTACTAGTGACATGATAACCATTGCTAAACAATTGCATGAACCGAATGGGTAGTAGCTTGTGATGTAACTTTGTTCCATTTGTGTGTGAGATACTACCTAGTTCCCATTCTGTGTTAAATCCAAAACGTGCCCGGTTGGTCTTGCCTTGGTTGTAGGATAGCAGTTAGGAGAGGATCACAGGTCGTTGTTGATATTAGTCCACTTTTAGCCTAAATGACCTTCTATGTGTGAATAATATCCCTTGATCCATATTTTGATCTTGAATGCCTATTCTTTTTATTAAACTTATCACCTTTCTATTTGTATCACAATGATCCTGTTTTGGCCCTGGTCGTCCTTGGACATTGCGCACTTTAACTTAGGCAAATATCCTAAGTTGAGGGTGGCTATCTTAGGAGTGTGTGATTTAAAGTGAGTATGAAAAAGGGTAAAGAAATATATATATATGTAAGGCTAGGTGTGGTAGAAAAGAATGAAAAAAATAGAAATGATTTTCAAAAAGACTGACTGCACCCATCAGGAGTATGTGTGATCAAGAAATGAGAGAATTAGGTAAAGGTAAATAAGTGAGAACCCAAAAATAGTGTAGTGCCAAGGAGGCTTAGTTACTTTAAATATCCTTGTGTATCATACCAGCCCCAAGCCTATATTACAAGATGAAGAAAAGTCCTATAGTGATCCTAACTTAAATTTCTGAAAGCTTCGATAATGAAAATAAGGGCAAGGTTATGGTATTTGGCATACATTGACTGAAACTTCTTTCTGAGATTGAGTATCTCTTGACCGTCCCCGCATTGACATGCTTGGTTCACATATGAGTGAGGAGGGACCTCTTTGTTGTAAGGGCACACTAGTTACATTGCTAGTTGCTAACTTGTTTTGATTGTGTAATCTTGGTACATGCATGGTTGTTGTTGCTGAATTGATGCTATCTCTTAATTCTTGTGTGTCACATTATTGTACTTAAATAATATGCACAGTTGTTTTTTAAATTAATTGACCTTGGAGATGGTGAAGATGTTTTGAGCTAAAATAGATGATTGACTGCCGAATGTGTTTTGTATCCTCTTACTTATGTTTTAGTTTCTTGAGGACAAGCAATTGTTTTAAGTTGAGGGTGTTGATGTGTGAGAAGATGCTAACACATTTGAGGCTTTTAACTAGAAATAATTGTGAAGTCTTAAGTAACTTTTGTTGTTTCTGATTACTTTCTCTTTGATAATATACGAAAGTCAAGATGTAAGAAAGCCAAAGAGAATAAGAGCAAAAGAGGTGAATTTGGAACAAGTGGTCATGAAACTGCAGTTGACGACGTGTCTGATAAGTCGTCAAATTTTTGATAAGTTATCAGAGTCATCTTCAGTTATAGATAGGGTAAGGAAGTTGGAGCAGAAATATGATGACATCTCTGATAAGCCATCAAGAATGCCGTCAGCCTAAAGTCGTACATGAGATTAGAAGTGAAGAAGTGATGACATTGTCTGATATGTCATCAAAGTCCTGATAAGTCGTCAATGTCATCGTCAACCTTAGGTAGTGTATGAGATTCAGTGGGAAGAAGTGACGACAACATGTGATAGGCCGTCAGAGTTGTGATAAGCCGTCAGGCTCGTCGTCAAGCTTAGGCGGTGCTTAAGAACTTGAAGTGAAGAAACTACGACAATTCTAATAAGTCATCACATGTCTGATAAGCCATTAGGCTTCATTGTCAGATGAAGACAGAACTTGTTCAAATGTGAAGAAGAGCTGGCAACATTCTTGATAAGTCATCAGACTCCTGATAAGCCATCACACACGTCATCGTCTGTCCGAGAAAATATTATGATCTTTGATTTTGTTTCCATAATTAGAATGAAGTATTTAAAGCATATGTTAGGGTTTTCTAATTATAAAAGGGGCGGAACATCAGGGACTTAGGGGAAAGGAGTTTACTTTTCTTTTTGGCTCTCTTAACTTAGAATTCAATTTTCAACTCTTTGATTTGGTTGTGGGAATTTTATCTTGAACTTAGAAGAGAATCAACTTCAGACTTCATCTTTTGTAAGTTTAATTACTTTGAATGATGATTATAATTGTTACTATCTCTTTCTTTGTCATGTGGAACTAAAACCTATAACTAGGGTTGTGGGATCTATGATTATTCCCATATGGATTTAATAGTTGGTTAGGGTTTGAGTGATTGTGGGGACATCTTTATAATTCCTTTGTTATGATTGTTATTTATTTGTTTCAAACAATAAACCCCGCCTTATGTTGATTTTCCCAAACTGAGAAATAAACTAAAGGTAGAGAATTATCAACAAAGATTTGGGAAGGTTAAGCTCCCATCTAATAATTAATGTTGTAATAATATTGATCAACTTGAGGTAAAATAAGTATGAATAGAATGATTTCCTAAGTTTGAGAGAATTTGGGAGTTCAATATCTAAGTAGGTCGAGAAATACTTAGATAGATTGTCGAAATTTATAGTTTGGTGTTTCCCACAAGTCACGAGAACCTAACACTACAACTATTATTTAATATGGATTAATAATAATAGTGATCCCAACCATAGTTCCTCTCTATCATTTATTTGAACCATTTATTATGGATTAATAATAACACTACAACTTAACACTTGTTTTATCATAAAAAAAACTCATATTATCTTTTCGTATCATTTGTTTGAATTCCACTTATATCTATAGTTTCAAATTAGTTTAATGGCCACTCACATTGTTCTTCGTGGATTCGACCCCGACTCCAAAGTTGGGTAAATATATTAACGACGACCGCCTTGCACTAAATTGATGCGTATGTTGTGCATTATCACTATGGCACGGGACGTTATTTCCTTACCAAATTTATGGTTTATCTTGATATTTAGATCCTATGTGGATTTTGGTTTGTGTGGAGACAAGGTCCTCCTTATTTGAGCAGGTTCGTAATCGTCATTATAAGAATGGCAAGTTGTGCCTTCTTCGTGATCAGGTGTTAAGTGGTGAGTGTGAGAGGCATACCATTTATTTTAAGGGTATTTTGATATTCCAGGGCCATATTTATGTTACTCAGGTTGGTGATGTGATTCAGCCAATTTACATGTGGCTCACAGCTCTACATATTCCATTCATCCCGGTACAACTAAGATGTATAGAGATTTGAGACAATGTTATTAGTGGGACAACATGAAGGGATATGTGGAAGACTTTTTTGGTCGTTGCCTATGTTGTCAGCATGTAAAGCCTGAGCATTAATGTCCTGGTGGTTTGACCTAAAGATCACTTATTCCTAAAATAGAAATGGGAATAGATTACTATGGACTTCATCAATAGTTTGCCTCATACATCACGTGATTCCTATGGAATTTGGGTTATTGTGGATCATTTGACCAAGTCAGCACATCTCATTCGTATTCAGATGGACTTCAATGCTAAGAGACTAGCCCATATTTATGTTCTGGAGATAGTTCGTTTACATGGGGTGCCTATTAATATTATTTTAGACTGTGGTTCAACTTTTACTTTGAGGTTTTACAGAGTTGTGTAAAATCTTTTGTAACTCCTCGGGAGTACATGTAATATCCCGTATTTTTATAACTCAGTTCCGCTCTTAGTGTACGAGATATTCTATGTAGCACTTTCAATGCACTTAGAATTTTCCAGATTTAGACCAGCAGGTGGTAGGAAATTGAATTAGCTTTCCAACGATATAAATTTCACCCAAATTCGATATCTGAGTGAGAAGTTATGGAACTTTTAGTGAAGTAGTATGCCAAATTGAGCGACACCGCATCGCGGTGATAGGCCAAATGGCATTTTCCAGTTTCTAGTGAATCACCATAAAAGTACCGCGTTGTGATGAAGTTCCAGTTCCCAATTGGCATTTTCTAGTGTGTCAATGCGATAACGACGCGTCGCGCCAGTATGTCATTTCAGAATTGTAACTTTCCAGTGAGACTCCACGATACCTCCACATCACGCCAATGTGCAATTTTTCACTCGTCCTTGGACTACACTAGCCGACAAAAATCAAGTGACTCACCGCGATGTCACCGCATCGCGGTGATGGTCAAAATTGGAATTTTCAGTGACAAAAATTTAATTCTTTCCAGGGGCATTTGGGCCTTTTTTCATGACCCTAATCATCCCCAAACATGAAATTTAATCCCTAGTAACTTGATTAGTCATTATTTTACTCAAATATCCTCAAATCAAAAACATTTTCTCTAAATAAGCAAACTCTAGCCTTCAAAAATCAAGGTCAAATCTCAAGAACTCTATCAACAAACTTCAAGAATAAATCTTTTCAGCTATGTTAAGTGTTCATTCATGGGTTCCTTTCACCCATGGAGTTCAAGTACCATGTTTTAAATCCAAGTTGTGATGTTTACAAGTTACCATGATTTTAATTGTGATTTTAACCATGAATTCCTATGAATCTTGTCCTATACCATGTTTTCATGAAATTGATGTTGATTATTACACTCCACATGATTAAATATTGTTTTCCACTGATTTAATTCATGATTTGTGATATTGGTATTGAAATTGTGCTTTTACTACAAGCTTTAAATTATTCTCATGCCTAATGTACACCATGCATACCAAGTGTTGATAAAATGCCTACAAGGAGGAACATTGAACAAATGCTTTTATGTTATGTCCTCCAAGCTTAAGTACTATTTTACTCTTATTGATGTCGAGCCCTGGGGGTTATGAATTCCAAAAAACATAGTTCTTTACTTACTCTTTGTATCTTTAGAATAGTTTCAGAATATGTTATGAGCATTATCAGTTTAGTCAGTCATCAGAATTAGTTAAACTTAGAATAGTTGAGCATTTTGAGTCAGTTCAATTGGGAGTAGGATTTAGCACTGAGTGAGAGCTGGGATGGAGGCTTCCCCGTCATATAGGTAGAGTTATTAGTAGCAGTCTATGTACTCCAGAACTATGTAGCTAGTATAGGATATGCGGAGTCACCCATCAGTTTAGGCTTAACTACCACGCAGGGGTCACCCATTAGTTTAGGCTTGAAACTCTTAGTCGTTCAAGATAGTACATCAGTGTAGTGTATTCACACAAACAGTATTAGTGGCTATGGAACGGTACTAACACCCTTCTAACTAAGGTTACAGGTTGGACCTCGATTTTCTCAGATTGGGGCATGTCGGTTAGATGATACCTCCCACAGTCTCAGTCTAGTAATTTGTTCAGTAATTCATTTTCAGCTGCTTGACCATAGCATATAGATATCAGTGATTTAGTTATCAAATCTTAGAATTTTAGTATATACAGATTATATTTCAGAACATGTTATATTCTTGGTCATGCATCCTTAGTACTTAAAGATTTCATGCATCATTAGTATTTACATATTTCATGTATCCTTAGTGTCTACATATCTCATGCACTTTATTCAGTACTTCATGTTGTATGCATATATTCAGACAGTTATTATTCATGTTCATGAAACCATACATATCATTCTACCTCATTTAGCATACCAGTACATTCAAAGTACTGATCGCATACTCTTTTTATGCGCTATGATGTATCATATCATAGGTTCGGACACCCAATTCCTGGATCGCACAAACATTTTACAACCCGTCAGCCATTGCAGTGGTGATTCCTTATATTTTGAGGATAGATTATTTATTTTCATGCTTTCAATTTAGTAGCTAGTTGGAGTTAGTTGGAGACTATCCCATCAACTCATATTTAATCATTTTAGAGGCTTTCGAACACTACAGTCAGTTATCGAATATTCAGACTTCAGTTGACATTATCAGATATGTTATCAGTATTAAAAATTTAGTTTAAAGATTCTATCCATTTTATTGCTTAAAACCATATGGCTTATTAGTTACTTTTCTACACTTGTTATTATCCTATTCAGTTCCCTCCACAGGTACCGAATCATGGGTTAGCTTATGGTCCCTCGGGACAGTAACAAATGTGTGATGCCCAGGGTGTACTCTCAGGGCATTACAGTACACCTTGGATGCCACATTGTTCTTACAATCCCAAGTGACCACAAGCTAACCCATGAGCTGGTACCTTCTGTGAGCACTGAATAAAACTTATAATAATGACATGTGCAAAAAATAATTGAAAAATGCCTTAAGGAAGTTATGAAAATAAGACAACTAAATCCATAAAATCGATGCATATGCAGAAATACTTGAATTTAACTGATAGGATTGACTAACTAACTGACTATCTGAAGTTTCTAAAAGCCTCTAGACTAACTGAGGAGCTTATGGGACAAGCTCCCAACTAATTCCAACAGACTAACTGAAAGGAAATATTGAAAGAAACATAATAGAAATTTGAAATATGAGGACTCACCATTGCTGCTGCTACGAATAAGATGAAATTTCTAAGCGCATTCAGTAATCTGTCTATATGAACCTATGATATTAAACATTATAGTGCAAGAAACGAGTATGCAGTTAATACTTTGAATGTACTGGTATATGAGATGAGGTTAGGCTAAAATGGATGGGTTCATGTGCATGATATAGTAGCTAAGTTATTGACATGAGGTAGCAAAATATGTGTACATGAGAAATTGAAATACAGAGAATACATGACCAAACATATAATATATATGAAATAATCTATAAAACTAAAATACTGAAATCTGGTAAATGAATACTGAAAAACTGTATGGTATGGTTAGATAAACTAAACTTAATTTTGTACTGAGTACTGAAATTAAAATTGTGGGAGATATCATCTAACCGATATACCCTAAATTTGAGTTGATAGGGGTTCATCCTGTGACCCCAATTGGAAGGGTGCTTGTACCATGCCACGGGTACTAACAATAGGTGTGTCAACCATAAACTAGAAGAAAGACATTTTGTCAACCTTAAACTAACAGGAAGACTCATGAGATATGTGTCAAACCTAAACCAGCAGGAAGACATCTCAAATATACACTGGCTACATAGTTCTATAACTCAGGGATTGCTACTATAGGTCAAACCCTATACTAATAGGAATGTACCCATCCCCGGTTTCTCTTGGTGCTGAATTCTAGTTCCAATTGAACTAACATTGATTATGGGACTAAACTAAGTTTAACTGTAGAAGGAACTGACTCAGATTACTGAACTGATCTAGGTTTGACTTACATTAAAACTGACTGAACTAATAATGCTCATACATTCCTAAAACCATTTTGAGAATAGTGAGACTAAGTAAACAGCTAAATTTTAGGCATTCATAATCGCCAATACTAGATAGCAATAACAATAGGACCACATGAAAACTTTGAAAACCATAGAGGGGAATCCTTGTTAAACCTTCAACACTTAGGCATTTCATCAAACACATGAAGGTCATAAGTTAAAGTATGGGAATAGTTAAATTTTGTGATATTAAGATAATCACAATACTAAAATCATAGGTTGAGGATGTAACCTGAAAAAATACCATTCAAACGTGCCAAGGGCAAATTCCAACAAAAACACATGGTAAATATAATTTGAAATCAAAGTTAAATATAGCTTCATGTATATAATTCATAACACATGTAAAAATCATAAATTTAAACTCGAAAATAGATTCTTGGACTACATGGGTGAAAAGGACCTATGAATGAACATCACACATACCTTAATTGATAAATTTGTGAAAGGTCTTGGTGGTCTTAAAGTTTGAGCTTGAATCTTGGAGAGGCTGGGATTTGTTTTTGAGAGAGAATGGTTTCTTTTGAGAAGATTTGTGAATAAAGAGGCAAGTTTTTCCTTTTGGGACCCTTAATCGCGTGTTATGGACCCTTTCGGTAAAGGGAAAATGACCCATTTTCCCTTAAAAACATAGAACCAATAACTGTAAAATAGGGGGGGATGATGGAGCGTGTACCATGGGCTAATTGCGTTCCCTCACTACCTCTCTCACAAAAATGGCTATAACTTTTTACTCGAGTATCGAATTAAAGAGAAATTGGTATCGTTGGAAATCTGACTCAATTATCTACAATTTTTTGGGTCTTAATCTATGAAATTCTACAAATATCAAAAATTATAAACGTTCAAAGTATACCCCTATAGAATCGAATACAAAACTTTGGGCGAATCACAGGCTCTTAGCTTAACTTTATTCTAAGTGATTCTTACAAATATTTTTCACATCGAGATCACTTCACACTCTAGCATAAAGATAATGAAATGTTTATTCAAAATAAATTCATAGGATTAAATTTAACATACGTAAAAATGATGTTTCAAAGTCTAGCCAAAAGATACGGGGTGTTACACCTTGCATTCGCAAACTGATAGTCAATCCAAGCAGACCATTAAGGTGCTCAAAGATATGCTCTAAGGTTGTGTCAGGGATTTTAAAGGAATATGGTATTAGTACTTAGCATTACAGGAATTCACATATAAGAACAAAAATTATTTAAGTATTGATGTAACGCCGCGAGTCTGTTGCCCAAATGCTACACGGTGCTTACAATCCCGAGGGACCATAAGCTAACCCATGACTGATATCTACTATGAGCATTGAATAATAATACTGTATAAATGTTGAAAATAGGCTGAAATGTCATAAGGTTCATAATATGAATATTGATAAAGAATAACAACTGTAATTATATCTGATAAAACATCTAAAATTTAAAAGACTATCTGAACTAGTCTAGTCTAAAAAGCCTCTATCTAAACTATTTGAATGTGGAGTTTATGGGACAATCCCCAAACTAACTCTGACTACTAAAACACTGAAACTACTGTAATGCTTAAATAAAAGCATATCCTCGATAGATGAGGACTCACTACTGAATTTGTTGCTCCAAACTAAATTTGTCTAACAATGATCAGGAATCTATACATCCGAACCTATGATATGAGACATCATATCACAAAGAGAAAGTATGCATTAGTACGTGGAATGTACTGTTATGCTAGATGAGGTAAGGTTGAATGCTTGGGTTCATATGCATGAACAATAACTTACTGAATGATATAGAGTAACTGAATATAAGAGTACATGGATAACTGAAACTATTTTAAATACTTAGTATACAATACTGTGCATATGCGTATATAATTATATACTTCATCTTAGCTATTACTGAAGCTGAGTACTGATTTTTGATAATTGAGTAACTAAATTACTAATACAGAGTTACTAATACTGATTGACTGTGTCTGACAGTCGTAATTCTATAGAACTGAACTAAGTTCTAAACTAAGACTGAAACTGAGACTATGGGAGATAGTCATCTAATCGACATGCCTCTTTTCTGAATAGATTTTGGGACCAACCTGTAACCCCAGCAGAAAGGGTGTC
The DNA here is from genome assembly GCA_030864215.1 of Capsicum pubescens. Classification (NCBI taxonomy): domain Eukaryota; kingdom Viridiplantae; phylum Streptophyta; class Magnoliopsida; order Solanales; family Solanaceae; genus Capsicum; species Capsicum pubescens. Next base: position 65,828,205 of record CM061540.1, on the reverse strand, counting down.
AGTACCATGCCACGGGTAAAGACAAGCTGAATAGCCATCCTAATATTCCAGGTGACCTGAATGATAATGGTAGTACACTCAACTAGTAGGTAAGACACCTCATAAAACCTCAACTGGTAGGTTGATGTTTTAACCTACGTTGGCTACGTATTTCTTGAATGTAAGGACTATTTCTAAGGATTACACCCTCTACTGGAAGGTGAGCCCCCTTCCTTGAGTTTACTCACTGCTGAATCATACTCCCATCTGAATGAAACTTATTACTATACTAAGCTAAACTAGGTTGATACTTAGTTTCAGTGAGTTCTGTAACTGACTGAGTTCACTGAGTTCTGTGACTGCCTGAGGACTTACTGTTTTGGGATACAATTGAGACTATTTTTTAACTATAGAAGCTCTAGATAAATGTCTAGATTGTCGGGTATTAAATACCCCGAGGACTCAATAGCATGAAAATAAAGCATAGCATGATCTTAAGAAGCAAAACAATGTCCACTTGTTCATAATTAATTCATAGAGACATTTTATCAAACACTTGTAGGGCATAAGTATGTACATAATTGGGACTACATAATGACATGTCATGATTCAACTATTTACTTCACTTAGGCATTGTAGCAAACATATGGGAATCATGGATTATTTTACATGATAACGGTCAACACATGAACATCATGAATACAATACTAACTTGCAATTTCAAGGGTTTAGTATATAATTCACATAATTCATCACCTAAACAATTTTAATTTCATGGAAACTTATAATTATTCATAAATTGAAACCCAATTACTATCCTCAAAAATAAAAAAATAAATTTTAAGCATGGAATTCATAATTTTGATATCTTGTAAGTTTGAAAGGGGTTCTTGGACTTCTTGGATTAAAGGAACCCATGAATGAACACCTAACATACCTAGGAATATTAAATCTTGAAGGTTCTTGGAGGAATTCCTGAGTTTGTTCTTGATTTCTTGAAACTAGGGGTTTTCCCTTTGAGAGAGAATGTTTTAATCTTGGGAGAAAGTGAGTGAATAATGAAATATTAGGTTATTTTAGGGTTTAATTTCATGTTTAGAAAGATTAGGGTCATGGAAAAAATAGCAAATTACCCCTGGGAATGAATTAAATTTTGTCACTTAAAATCTTGAGTTTGGCCTACACCGCGACGCGGTGGCATCGTAGTGAGCCAATGGAATTTGGCTAGAACTATTCTAAAAGAAACAAAGTTGAAATGGACCCTTGGTTCAACATGGAACCATCATGGATCTTTACATGAATTTGACAACTGGGAAAATGGCTAGTGGCACGACACAGTGGGTTCGCGTTGCCATACTAGAAAATGACAATTATGAACTGGAGCATTGGCGCGATGCGCCATTATCGTGGAGCTTCACTGGAAATAGACGACTACTATTTGGCTGGTCTTCGTGATGCGTTGATGTGCCAGATGGCACACTGTTTTACAAAAATGGCTCTAACTCTTCTCCTGGGTATCGGATTTGGGCGAATTATAGTTGGAAACCTGACTGAATTTCCCATGCAATGGTAAGTTCTAAACTAAAAAAACCTAAGTACTTTAAAAAATTTATATATGAATACCCATGCACTAAGAGTTAAATTAAGCTAGGGAAATATGGGGTATTACAATATCCCCCCTTGGAAGCATTCATCCTTAAATGAGACCTATTAAGTTGAGAAACACTGAAAAACTGAGTTTACACACTAAACATGCACAATTGAAACATGATTGCATGACTGAAATCACTAATAAGCTAAGATTTCATACTGAACATGCCTATCTGTTGTATGAGTACATGACTAATCGGATTCAAGAATGCATGACTAAATATGCAACTATAATGGGTACCAAGTTTGTAAATTTAACTGGACATGGAACTAAGCTAATCTAAGAAAGACTATTACCTAAAGCTGAATCTAAGTTTGTCAAGAAGAAGTGAAGATACTTGACCTGTATATCTGTTTCTTCTTCCCAAGTTGCTCCCTTAACGGACTGATTATGCCAAAGAACTTTGACCAAGGGAACTTCTTTCTTCCTACGTCTTCGAATCTGATGATCAAGTATTAGGACTGGGACCTCTTCAAAAGAGAGATCATTCTAAATTTCTACGCCCTTTAAAGACACTATGACTGCTGGGTCACCAATGCATTTCTTTAGAAAGGAGACGTAGAACACTGGGTGTTCTAAAGAGAGATCTAATGTCAACTCAAGCTCGTTAGCAACCTTTTTGAAACGGCTAAGAATTCTATAAGGACCGACATATCGGGTACTAATCTGTCCCTTCTTACCGAACCTCTTTACCCCCTTCATGGGCGAGATTTTTAGGAACATAAAATTTTCGACTTAAAACTTGAGATCTTTTCTCCTCACATCTGTATACAATTTTTGTCAGCTCTGGGATGCCCTAAGACTTTCTCTGATCAATTGAACCTTCTATAAGGCATCAAATGATATCGACCCCTAGTACTGTGTCCTCACCTACCTTGAACCAAACAATTAGAGATCTACATCTCCTACCACAAAGAGCCTCAAACTTAGCCATCTGAATACAAGAAGAATAGTTTTTATTATATGCAAATTTGATCAAAGGAAAGTGGTCATCCCAACTACATTTAAAATCAATCACGCATGTTCTTAACACATCTTCTAGTATTTGAATGGTCCTTTCTTCTTGACCATCTATCTGAGAGTGGAAAGTTGTACTGAGGTAAACTTGGGTACCAAGACCCTTTTGGAATGCTTTCCAGAAGTAAGAGGTATACTGGGTACCTCTATTTGAGATGATGGATACTGGGACTCCGTGTAATCGGACCAACTCTCTGATATAGAGTTTGGCATAGTGTAACACCTTAATTTTCTAAACCGGAATGCTACACGGTGCTTATAACTTCAAAGGACCACAAGCTAACCCATGACTGGTATTTGTACCTGTACACAACATATTATATATGTAAAATGTGGAAAACATGAACAATAGGACATAAGGTTCAACTGAATAAAGTGTCTGACAAAACATAACATCCATATGGGTGACAAATACCCTAAACAACTGAAGTCTTAATCAAATATGAACTAAATCTGAAAGCCTCTAAATATTGTCTGAAATAAGGAGTTGAAGGAACATGTCTCCAACTAACTCCGTCTAACAAAACTGAACTGAAATAATGAATGAAATAAAATAATATCATCCTCGGATGGATGAGGGCTCTCTGCTACATTGCGTACTGGAAATCTACTGCTACTGCTGATCTAGAACTCGTGACTCTGAGCCTATGCTGTAACATATAAGAAAGCACCATAGAGTAAATGCGTCAGTACAACAGAAAGTACTGAGTATACGAGTAAGGTTGGATAAATGTAAAAATGTTTACATGTATGAGAAATGCTAACTGACTGACTTATATGAATGTGAGAGTGCAAGCATGCATACATAGTAACTGAGATTGCGAATACGTGATATCTAGATATGTACGCTAATACAGGGTTTACTGTTATCTAACATGACTGATACAAGAATTTTGATAACATGGATGACTGTGTCTGATAGTCCTGAATCTGCTGTAACTACCTGAGTTCCGTACTATAACTGAATTGACTGTAACTGACAGTCCTAGTATACTTAAATCTGAAGAACTATCTGAGTTTTTTTACTGAGACTGGGACTGAAATAGTGGGAGGTATTTGCTTAATCGACATGCCCCAATAACGCATATAGCTAGGTTGGGGTCAAATTTTTGCCCCGACTGGAAGGGTGTCAATACCACGCGACTAGTAATTACAACTATTAGTGACCCTTAGCTGGCAGGTCCTTGAATGAGAATGGTGGGAACCCTAAACTAATAGGTTAATCCACCTCATCAACCCTAATCTGGTAGGTTAATATGTCTCAACCAACGTTGGATACGTAGTTCTGGAACACAAGGATGACTACTAAGAATCACACCCTAAACTGGCAGGTAAGTTCCCATCCTTGGGTTCATTCGGTGCTAACTTCTACTCCCATATGAAGAGACTGAACATGATTTAACTGGTTGTGCATAGACTAAGTAACTGATTTCCGTTGACTGACGAAATAGTAATACTATCTGAGAAATTATTGAGATCATGAGATTTCCTAAGTCACATGACTGACTGAGTTCTATAGATCATGGCTTGACTGAGATTATCATGATAACGTGACATGTCTCTAGGTACACAACTATATTTTTCGGGTACTAGTACCCCCAGGACTCGATGGAAGGACACTTACATAAATAACTGACTTGATCATAAAATGGAGTCCACAATTCACCATATCATAAGTAGGGGATTTCACACTAAGCATAGTTCTCAACATCTTACGTATGGAAGGGAAATTCATACAACATGTGTATACTTGAATAGCTTCAATATTATGCTCAATCTATATCACAACAACGACGCATATCAATCATGTGGAATTCATGAGAAATCATAAAGTATAGAGCATGGACTTGTCATTTATGGACTTTTAAATCATGGGACATGAATTCTATCATCCTAGGCTATTTTATCAAACACTTTGCATGCATTGTTTTAGCTTAGGTGTGTTTTCATGAATTTCCCCATTTTAAACCATATAAAGTTCATGGATTTCAACTGATGAATACATATGCTTCATGAAGACACCTTTAGGTATAATCTTGAAACTTAAACAACAATCATCAACATGTAAATGGTCATATCACAATAGGACAATCATAATATAATATTTAAAACATGGTTCTTGAGCTCTATGAACGAAATGGTTCCATAGATGAACACTAAGCGTACCTTAGATGGAAGAATCTTGATGATTAATGAAGAAATTTGCTTGAACTTGAATCCCCAATTGAAAACCCTAATGTGTTCTTGAGACGATTTTGAGAGAAAGAGTATGGTTTTGTGAAATAAGGTCTTAATTACATGTTTATGGAATATATAGGGGTGGAAAGATGACCCAAATATGCCTCTAGATGCATCATTTAATTTTTGTGAAAATTACCTGATTTGGGCCCCCGACACGACGCGGAGATATCGCGTTGCCAACCGTTTGGGACCTGGAAACTAACTTCAACATGGTGGAATCACAGAGATACACTGGAAATTGACAAACGTCATTTTGGCTTACGGCACGACGCGCCACTGACTGAAATGATGTTGCTGAAACTTTAAATTGCCATAACTTCTTCACCAAGTATCTATTTTAGACGAATTTGGTATCGATGGAAAGCATATTCAATTCTATACAATTTGGAGGGTATAAATCTGCCAAAATACCACCTATAAACCAAGTTATTCTCATCTAAAATGACCTATGTGAAATCACACATGAAAACTTAGTGGATTCAAAAGTTCTTAGCTTAGTTTACTCTAAGTGACTTTTATCAACATTATTAAAACATCATAAGATCTATTATAACATGGATACTCATCCTAATTCATATACTCTAATATGAACCACAGGGTAGGAGGTTTCATGTGTACGAACAACGGTTCATTTCTAGCTTAGAAATATACGAGGTATTACAATATCTCCCCCTTTGAAACATTCGTCCTCGAATGACACTGACTGAAATGGGGATAAATGATAAACTGGAGTATGTGCAAGACATATACTACTAGAACATGATCTCATGATGGACATGACTGATAAGCTAAGCATATCATATTGGATATGCATATCTGATGTATGAGTAACTGATTCATGAATGCATAACTGAGATTTATAATAACTTAGTTCTCCTAATGAGAATAAATATTAGATGCAATATTATACACTAGACTGATACATAAATGCATGACTGAATATGAAATGGTACTTGATACCATATTTGTGATGAAACATGAGCATGAACTGAATACCAAGTTGTATAGAATACTTAACGGGAAACCGAATAAGCTCAAGAAGAACTGTTACCTTGAGCTTGATCTTGATTGGCAGAGAAGAGGTGAGGATACTTGGTATGCATTTCTGCTTCTGCTTCCCAAGTAGATCCCTCAATGGAATAATTTTTCCATAGAACTTTGACTAAAGGGACATCTTTGTTCCTCAGTCTACGAGTCTGATAGCTTAGAATTTCGATCGAAATTTCCTTATAGAAGAGACTGTTCTGACTGTCAATGCTCTGACTAGGGGCTACGACTGATGGATCACCTATACACTTCTTGATCAAAGAGACATGAAATACTGGATGAACTGAGGCTAGATCTGAAGGCAATTCGAGATCATAAGTTACCTTGCCTAAGCGATTGAGAATCTTGAAGTGACCGACATATCGGGGACTGAGCTTTCCCTTCTTGTCGAACCTCTTCACTCTCTTCATGGGAGAGATCTTAATATAGACATAGTCATCGACCTCAAACTCGACATCCTTTCTACGAATGTCAGCATACGACTTCTGTCAGCTCTGAGCAGCCCAGAGTCTTTGTCTGATTAACTGGACTTTCTCTAAGGCGTCGAATACTAAGTTAGGCCCTATGACTGAGGCCTCACTAACTTCAAACCACCCGATTGGAGATCCGTACCTCCTACCATAAAGAGCTTCAAATGGAGCCATTTTAATACTGGAATGATAGCTATTATTGTATGCAAACTTAATCAAAGGCAAGTGGTCATCCCGAATTTCCTTGAAATCTATTGCACACATCCTTAGCATATCTTCAAGAGTCTGAATGGTCCTTTCTGGTTGACCATCTATCTGAGGATAAAAAGTTGTACTGAGATGAACTTGTATACCAAGACCCTTTTGGAATGCTTTCTAGAAATGAGAGGTGAACTGGGTACCTTTGTATGAGATAACAGATAATGGAACACCGTGTAATCTGACCAACTCCCTGATATAGAGTTCGGCGTAATCCTTGTCTGAATATGAGGTATGGACTGGAATAAAATGGGCTAACTTGATCATTCTATCTACAATGACCCAAACTGAATCATGTTGATGATGAGTTCGAGACAAACCCATTACGAAGTTCATGTTTACTTCTTCCCACTTTCAAGTAGGAATGGTAAACTCCTGCATAAAACCACTAGGTTTTAGATGCTCTATCTTAACCTGCTGACATATAGGGCACTTAGCCAAAAATTCTACAAACTCTCTTTTCATCCCACTCCACTAATAGATCTCCCATAGGGTACGGTACATCTTAGTGGCCCCTGGATGAATAGAGTATAGTGCACCATGCGCTTCTGGAAGAATTCGCTTCTTTAAATCATCTACACCAGGAACACAGAGATGACCCTGACAACGAATGACACCATGTCCCCCTTGGGAGAAAACCTCTACTTTCTAATTCTGAACTGACTCTTTTAGTTTGAAAAGGATAGAATCCCTGTCATGCTTTTCTTTCACCTCGAAAAGTAGAGATGACTTTGAACTATCCCGAACATATACACCACCCTTTGAAGAATAAACTAAGCGACACCTAGTCTAGCAAGCTGTTGGATTTCCTAAGCTATTTTCTTCTTTCTATCCTCAAAGTGAGAAACACTACCCATGGAGAGTCTACTGAGAGCGTCGGCCACAACATAGGCCTTTCCCGGAGGATAAAGGACACTCATGTAATAATATTTCAAGAGCTCTAACCACCTTCTCTGATGAAGATTGAGATCCTTCTAAGAAAAGACATAATGGAGACTCTTATGATCTGTGAAGATATCTACATGAACTCCGTATAGATAGTGCCTCCAAATCTTCAAGGAAAATACTACGGCTACTAACTCAAGATCATGAGTAGGATAATTCTTCTCATGGGGATTTAACTTCCTAGAGGCGTAGGCTATGACCTTACCATGCTTCATGAGGACACAACCCAAACCTACTCTGGATGCATTATAGTATACTACAAACCTATCTTAACCATCTGGAAGAGCTAAGACTAGAGCTGAGGTGAGTCGAGTCTTCAATTCCTAAAAACTCTTCTCGCAAGGATATAACCACTAAAACTAGACCTTCTCCTGAGTCAATTTGTACATGGGGGATGCAATAGAAGAAAATCCCTTAACAAACCTCCTGTAATAGCCAGCCAAACCTAAGAAACTCATGATATCTGATGAAGAGACAGGGCGAGGCCAGTTTCTTACTGTTTTGGTCTTCTGAGGATCTACTCTAATGCCATCACCAGAAATAATATGGCTAAGGAATGATACTGACCTTAGCCAAAACTCGCACTTAATGAATTTGGCAAATAGTGGTGATCTCTGAGAGTCTGAAGAACAATTATGAGATGGTCTGAATGATTATGCTTTGTGCGGGAATAGACCAGGATATTATCTATGAAGACTATAACGAATATGTTCAAGTACTTCTTGAACACACGGTTCATCAAGTCCATGAAAGTGGTTGGGGCATTGGTAAGACCAAAGGATATAACTAGATATTCAAAGTGACCATATCAAGTACGGAAAGCTATCATTGGGATGCCATATTCTATAACTCTGAGTTGATGATAGCCTGATATGAGGTCTATCTTAGAAAAATAACTGGCACCCTAAAGTTGGTTAAACAAGTCATCTATTCTGGGAAGAGGATACTTGTTCTTGACCGTAACTTTGTTGAACTGATGGTAATCAATACATATCGAGAGAGAACCATCTTTCATGCATACGAATAAGACTGGTGCGCCCCACGGGGAAATGCTGGATCTAATGAATCCCTTATCTAAGAGATCCTTCAACTGATCCTTCAGTTCATTGAGTTCTACTGGTGCCATTTTGTATGGCAGAATAGAAATACGCTGAGTATCTGGAAAAAGGTTAATCACGAAGTCTATTTCCCTGCCTGAGATTAATGAAATCAAGAAATTTTTCCTCCTTCAGCTCTTGGGGAAAGAATCTGTCTAAGAAAGTCGTGATGAATTTCTCCCACTCTATAGGACCTGCACCATCTACACTCTCGGACTTCCATTATTTGTACCAAGTGTGAGTAACATTTTGTAATTGGTATGCGGATAACTTGGCACTCTGACAATAAGTAACTCCCATGATGTCAATGACCTTGTGTGCTTGGTCAATGAATTCTTGAGGGTCTTTCTCAGACTTGGACCCGAAGAAAGATTGAGGGTTCATTCGGGTGAAATCCTGAATACTAGCTGCGATTGAGTTGGCCATTGGATTGGCTGAAATAACTGGTGGCCGTTCATTTTGGGCAGCCACAGACTGAGAAAGTTTGGTGAATACGGCCCTAAACTCCGCATGAGAAAAATGCTCGCCCAAAGGATCTTCGGGCTGAGGAGCGGGCTGGTTTCTTCTCTTTGGAGGCATATTCTGAAATAAGAGAAAAATAGATTAGACTGAGAGTTTAACTTTAGGTTATGCTCACTAGCACGACATGAATACTGAAAGAGAGGAAACTATTCCTAAAACATCTCATAGACTCTTGCACATAAATGTGGTGCACAACATACCAATGCACAAGACTCTACTAGATGTGTCTTTCAGACTTCCTAGGACTCTATTGAACCTTAGGCTCTGATACAAAGTTTGTAACACCCTAATTTTCTAAACCAAAATGCTACACGGTGCTGATAACCACAAAGGACCACAAGATAACCCATGACTGATATTTATACCTATACACTGCATATTATACATGTAAAATGTGGAAAACATAAAAAATAGGCCATAAGGTTCAACTAAATAAAGTGTCTAACAAAACATAACATCCATATGGGTGAAAAATACCCTAAACAACTAAAGTCTGAATCAAATCTGAACTAAATCTGAAAGCCTCTAAATACTGTCTGAAATAAGGAGTTGAAGGAATATGTCTCCAACTAACACTGTCTAACAAAACGTAACTGAACTAATGAATGAAATAAAATAATATTCTCCTTAGATGGATGAGGACTCTCTGCCTCTCTGCCTACTGGAATTTCTACTGCTACTGCTGATTTAGAACTCGTGACTGTGAGCCTATGGTGTAACATTTAAGAAAGCACCATAGCAGAATTGCATCTGTACAACTTAAAGTACTGAGTATACCAGTGAGGTAGGATAAATGCAAAAGGGTTTACATGTATGAGCAATTCTAACTGACTGACTAATATGAACATGAGAGTGCAAACATTCATACCTAGTAACTGAGATCGTGAATATGTGATATCTTGATTTGTACGCTAATACATGGTTTATGTTATCTAACATGACTGATACTAGAATTCCGACAACATGGATGACTGTGTCTGACAGTCCCTAACCTTATGGAAATACCTGAGTTCTGTACTATAACTGAATAAACTATAACTGAAAGTCCGGGTATACTAAAATCTGATGAACTATCTGAGTTCTTTTACTGAGACTGGGGAAGAAACTGTGGGAGGTAGTTGCTTAACCGACATTCCCTAATAACGCATATAGCTAGGTTAGGATCCAATCTCTTCCCCGACTGAAAGGGTGTCAATACCGCACCACTGGTAAGGACAGTTGTGAGTGACCCTTAGCTAGCAGATACTTGAATGAGAATGGAGGGAACCCTAAACTGACAGGTTAATCCACCTCATCAACCCTAATTTTGTAGGTTAAGATGTCTGAACCTACGCTGGCTATGTAGTTATGGAACACAAGGATGACTACTAAGAATCATGCCCTAAACTGGCAGGTGAGTTCCCATCCTTGGGTTCACTCGGTGCTAACTTCTACTCCCACCTGAAAAGATTGAACATGATTTAACAGGCTGTACATGTACTGAGTAACTGACTTCCGTTGACTGAAACAATAGTACTACTATATGACAATTTATTGAGATCATGAGATTTCTGAGATTTTCTGAGTCACAAGACTGACTGAGTTCTATAGATCATGGCTTGACTGAGATTATTATGATAACATGACATGGATCTAGGCACACAGCTATATTTTTTAGGTACTAGTACCCCCAGGACTCGATGGAAGGAAACTGACACACATAACTGACTTGATCATAAAATGGAGTCCACAATTCACCATATCATAAGTAGGGGATTTCACACTAAGCATAGTTCTCAACATCTTACGTATGGAAGGGAAATCCATAAAATATAAGTATACTTGCATAGCTTCAATATCATGCTCAATCCATATCATAACAACGACGTATAACAATCACGTGGAATTCATGTGAAATCATAAAGCATAGAGCATGGACTTGTCATTTAAGCACTTTTAAATCATGGGAAATGAATTCTATCATCCTAGGCCTTTTTATCAAACACTTTGCATGCATTATTTTAGCTTAGGTGTGTTTTCATGAATTTCCCCATTTGAAACCACATAAAGTTCATGGATTTCAACTAAGGAACACATATACTTTATGAAGACACCTTTAAATATCATCTTGAAACTTTAACAACAATCATCAATATGTACATGATTATATCACAACAAGACAATCACAATATAATATTTAAAACATGGTTCTTGAGATCTATGAACAAAATGGATCCATAGATGAATACTACACATCCCTTAGATGGAAGATTCTTGATGATTGATGAAGAAATTTGCTTGAACATAAATCCCTAATTGAAAACCCTCATGTGTTCTTGAGAGGATTTGAAGAAAAGGAGTATGTTTTTGTGAAATAAGGTCTTAATTATGTGTTTATGGAATATATAGGGGTGGAAAGATGACCCAAATACCCCTCTAGATGCGTCATTTAATTTCTGTGAAAATTACCGGTTTTGAGCCCCCGGTGCGATGCAGAGATAATGCGTTGCACCCCATTTGTGACCTGGAAAATCACCGTGATGCAGTGGAATCATGGAGAGACACTGGAAATTGACAAACATAATTTTGGCTTACGGCGCGACGCGCCACTGACTGAAATGACGTTGCTAAAACTTTAAATCACCATAACTTCTTCACAGGGTGTTCGTTTTACGCGAATTTGGTATCGACGGAAAGCTTAGTCAATTATGTACAATTTTGAGGGTATAAATCTACCAAAATACCCCCTATAAACCAATTTATTCTCGTTCAAAGATAACCTATGTGAAATCACACACGAAAAGTTGGTGGATTCAAAAGTTCTTAGCTTAGCTTACTCTAAGTGACTCTTATGAACATGATTAACACATAATAAGAGATATTCTCACTAGGATACTCATCCTAATTCATGTACTCCAATATGAATCACAGGATAGGAGGTTTCATATGTAGGAATAACGCTTTATTTTCTAGTTTAGAAATATACGCGGTATTACACATAGTCCTCGGCTAAATAGGAAGTACGAACTAGCAAGAAATGAGTAGATTTGTTCATCCTATCTATGATAACCCAAATCGAATCATGTTGATGATGAGTATGAGGTAAACCCATCACAGAGTCCATGTTCACTTCTTCCCATTTCCATGTGGGAATACTGAACTCCTTCATGGACCCACTAGGCTTATGGTGATCAATTTTAACCTGCCGACAAGTAGAGCACTTATATACAAACTCTACAATGTCTCTCTTCATCCCATACCACCAATATATCTCCTTCAAATAGCGATACATCTTAGTGGCCCCTAGATGAATCGAGTAACGCAGACCATGCCCTTCTACAAGAATTCCTTGTCTCAAGTCATCTACACCTAGCATGCATAGCCGACCCTGGAAATGCATCACACTATCTCCCCCTGGGAGAAAACCTCTACTTTATGATCTTTATCTAACTCTTTTAACTTAACAAGGATGGGATCTCTATCTTGCTTTTTCTTTAATCCAGAAACTAGAGATAATTCTGAACTATTTTGCACCCACACACTGCCCTCTGTTGAATCGACTTAGAAGATACCTAGAAAGGCAAACTGATGAACTTTATAAGCTAATTTCTTCTTACAACTCTAAAAATAAGCTACACTACCCATAGACAATGTACTAAGAGCATCTGCCACTACATTGGCCTTGCCCTAAAGATACAGAACACTCATGTCATAATATTTCAATAACTCTAACCATTTTCTCTGACACAAATTCAAATATTTATGAGAGAACACATACTACCAACTTTTGTGATCTGTGAACACATAAACATGCACCCCATACAAATAATGCCTCCAGTTCTTTAAGGAAAACACTACAGCTGCTAGCTCAAGATCATGGGTAGGGTAATTCTTCTTATGAGGCTTAAGCTTTCTAAAGGAATAAGCTATGACCTTACATCTCTATATGAGGACACAACCCAAACATACTATAGATGCATCACAGTACACAACAAAACTATTCGAACCATCTGGTAACACTATAACTATGGTTATAGTGGGTTGAGTCTTTAACTCCTAAAAACTCTTATCACAAGAATCTGACAACTGAAACTTGACTTTCTTCTGAGTCAATCTAGACATGGGGGATGCAATAGACAAAAAACCTTCAACAAACCGACAGTAATAGCCTGATAAACCCAAGAAGCTCCTGATATCTAATGGAGAAATAGGTTTAGGCCAGTTTCTCACTGCTTCAATCTTTTGAGGATCAACCTTATTGCCATCACCAGAAATAATATGACGAACGAATGCTACTAACCTTAGCCAAAATTTGCACTTACTGAATTTGGCGAACAACTGATGATCTCTAAGAGTTTAAAGTACTATTCTAAGGTGATTTGTATGATTATTCTCGCTAAAGGAATAGGCAAGAATGTCATCGATGAAGACTATAATGAACATGTCTAAGTACTGCTTGATCACGCAATTCATTAAGTCCATGAAGGCTACTGGGGAATTTGTAAGAACAAAGGACATGACAAGAAACTCGAAGTGACCATGCCGTGTTTGGAAAGCTATTTTTGGAATGTCACATCCTCTGAATCAAAGCTGATAATAACCCGATCTGAGGTCTATCTTATAAAAGTAATTGGTGCCCTGAAGTTGGTTAAACAAGTCATTGATTCTAGGAAGTGGATATTTATTCGTGACTGTATCTTTTCTCAACTGACGATAGTCTATACACATCCTAAGAGAACCATCTTTATTACACATGAATAAGACTAGTGTGCCCCATGGGGAAACGTTGGGTCTGATGAACCCCTTATTTAGATGGTCCTTTAACTGTTATTTTAGCTCTTTAAGTTCAACTGGAGCCACTCTGTCTGGTGAAGTAAAGGTAGGCTGAGTATCTGGGAGAAGGTCTATTCTGAAGTCAATTTCCCTTTTGGGAGGAACTCTATGAAGATCTTCAGGAAACACATTTGAGAATTCATTCACTACTAGAACTGACTCAAAACTAGGAGTCTTTGACTCGCACAAGATGATAGAAACACCGTTTGGATATCATTTCTCTCTCTCTAAGGTATGAAATAAAATGACCCTTAAGTGTTGTGGTACTACCCCTCCATTCAAGGACTGGTTCATTTGGAAACTAAAAATGAACAATTTTGTATCTACAATCAACCGAGGCATAGCATGAATGGAGCCAATACATGTTAAGAATGACGTCGAAATCTGTCATTACTAACTCTACCAAGTCTGTTGAAGTTAATTTACGATATAGCATAAGTGGATAGTTCTTGTATACCCATCGGGCTATGAAATATTGACTTACTGGGGTAGAGAAAGAGAAAGGTTCTATTAAGATTTTTGGCTTGACTTTGAAGTTGACTTCTATGTAAGAAGATACAAAAGACAAAGAAGCTCCTAATCTAATAATTTATATGCATGTAAATGGAAGATCTATAATGTACCAGTGACCACATCAGGAGAACTTTCCTGATCTTGCTTGGACTAAAGTGTGTAGAGCCTGTTTGGGCATTGCCCACTGGTGGCACTTAAAGCAGCACCCTTCTTATTCGGGCCACCGAACTGATCTAAAGGACAACTGTACTGACCTTGAGAACCTTACTGAGGACAATCTCAAGTCCTATGGCCAGGCTTACTACACCCAAAACAAACATCACTGCCATCCCAGTAGACACCATGATGGTTTCTGTCATATTTCTGACAAAGGGGATTTGTTCGAGCACTATTGAGACTACCCTGAGTTTTAGAGTCGGCACCTTATCTTTCTTACCATTTATGAACTTATGTACTAGAGAACTGGCTAAGGACAGAGCTGGAGCTGAATTTTGTATGGAAGACATGTTCGGCTAGGGGATCTGCCTAAAAGGGATGAGTTAATGGTTGTGTTCCTATTCTTCATACGTTGTTCTTTTTGGGAGGCATGTTCTGTAAAAGGAAGGAAGAAATGAATTAGGCTGAGAGTTTAACTTGAGCTCATGCTCACTCACATGACATAAATACTGAAAGAAGGGAAACTTTTCCTAAAAATATCTCATAGCGTCTTGCCCATAAGTGTGGCGCTCTACACATATGCATAACATAAGACTCTACTAGAAACAACTTTCACACTCCCTAGGACTCTATTGAACCTTAGGCTCTGATACCAAGTTTTTAATGCCCCAAGTTTATACCCCAGATGCTATACGGTTCTTACAATCCCGAGGGGTCACAAGCTAACCCATGACTGATATCTGTTGTGAGCAATGAATATTAATACTGTAATAATTGGAAAATAGGTTAAAATGCCATAAGGTTCACAATCTAAATACAGATAAAGAATAAGAACTGTACTAATATCTAATAAAACATTTGAAATTTGAAAGACTATCTGAACTAGTCTAGTCTAAAAAGCCTCTATCTAAACTATTTGAATGTGGAGTTTATGGTACAAGCCCCAAACTAACTCTGACTACTAAAACACTGAAACTACTGTAATGCCTAAATAAAAGCATATCCTCGATAGATGATTACTCACTACTAAATTTGTTGCTGCAAACTAAATTTGTCTAACAATGATCGGGAATCTGTGCATCCGAACCTATGATATGAGACATCATAGAACAAAGAGAAAGAATGCATTAGTATGTGGAATGTACTGGTATGCTAGATGAGGTAAGGCTGAATGCTTGGGTTCATTTGCATGAACAATAACTTACTCAATGATATAGAGTAACGAACTATGAGAGTACATGGATAACTGAAACTATTGTAACTACTTAGTATACAATACTGTGCATATACGTATATAATTATATACTGCATCTTAGCTATTACTGAAGCTGAGTACTGATTTTTGATAATTAAGTAACTAAATTACTAATACAGAGTTATTGATACTAATTGACTGTGTCTGACAGTCCTAATTCTATAAAACTGAACTAAGTTCTAAACTAAGACTGAAACTGAGACTATGGGAGATAGTCATCTAATCGACATACTTTTTTTTAAATAGATTTTGGGTCCAACCTGTAACCCCAACAGAAAGGGTGTCAGTACCATGCCACGGGTAAAGACAAGCTGAATAGCCATCCTAATCTTCCAGGTGACCTAAATGAGAATGGTAGTACACTCAACTAGTAGGTAAGACACCTCATCAAACCTAAACTGGTAGGTTGATGTTTCAACCTATGCTGGCTACGTAGTTCTTGAATGTAAGGACTATTTCTAAGGATTACACCCTCTACTGGAAGGTGAGCCCTCATCCTTGGGTTTACTCAGTGATGAATCATACTCCCATCTGAATGACACTTATTACTATACTGAGCTAAACTAGGCTGATACTTAGCTTCAGTGAGTTCTATAATTGACTTAGTTCACTGAGTTCTGTGACTGCCTGAGGACTTAATGTTTTGGGATACGACTGAGACTATTTTTTAACTATAGAAGCTCTAGATAAACGTCTAGATTGTCGGGTATTAAATTCCCCGAGGACTCAATAGCATGAAAATAAAGCATATCATGATCTTATGAAGCAAAACAATGTCCACTTGTTCATAATTCATTCATAGAGACATTTAATCAAACACTTGTAGGGCATAAGCATGTACATGATTGGGACTACATAATAACATGTCATGATTCCCCTATTTACTTCACTTAGGCATTTTAGCAAACACATGGGAATCATGGATTATTTCACATGATAACGGTCAACCCATGAACATCATGAATACAATACTAACTTGCAATTTCAAGGGTTTAGTATATAATTCACATAATTCATCACCTAAACAATTTAATTTCATGGAAACTTATAATTATTCATGAATTGAAATCCAATTACTATCCTTGACATGAAAACAATCAGTTTCAAGCATTCAATTCATAAATCAGAGATCTTGTAAGTTTATAAAGGGGTTCTCAGACTTCATGGATAAAAGGAAACCTTGAATGAATACATAACATACCTGGGAATATTAATTCTTGAAGCGTCTTGGAGGAATTCGTGAGTTTGTCCTTGATTTCTTGAAGCTGGGGTTTTGCCCTTTGAGAGAGAATGTTTTAATCTTGAGAGAATGTGAGTGAATATTGAAATGATAGGTTATTTAGGGGTTTAATTTTGTGTTTAGAATAATTAGGGTCATAAAAAAATACCAAATTACCCCTGGGAATGAATTAAATTTTGTCACTGAAAATCCCAAGTTTGGCCTGCACCGCAATGCGGTGGCATTCGGGTGAGCCGCTGGAATTGGGCTAGCACTTTTCAAAAAGGGACGAACATGAAATGGACCCTTAGTGTGATGCGGCACCATCGCGAAGCCTTACTAGAATTTTACAACTTGAAAAATGGCTAGTAGCGCGATGCGGTGGGATCACGTTGCCATACTGGAAAATGACAATTGTGAGATGGAGTATTGGCGTGATGCTTCATTATCATAAAAATTCATTGGAAACTGACGACTTCCATTTGGCTGGTCACCGCGACACGCTGATATGCCAGATGGCTCAATACTTTACAAAAATGGCTCTAACTCTTCGCCCCGGTATTAGATTTGAGTGAATTTTATATCATTGAAAATATCACTGAATTTCCCATGAAATTATAAGTTCTAAACTAAAAAATCTTGAGTACTTTAAAAAATTTAAATATAGATACTCATGTACTAAGAGTTAAATTAAGCTAGGGAAATATGGGGTATTATAATTGAGATGATGCCTTATAAGGCTTCGTATGGTAGGAGATGTCGTTCTCCAATAAGATTGTTTGAAACTTTTGAGGTGAGACCTCATGGTTCAGATTTGCTCTAAAACTTGTTGGATAGAGTTCGGATGATTCAGGATAGGCTGAGAGTAGCTTAGAGTAGGCAAAAGGCCTATGCAGATCATTCTCTTTATTCCTTAAGATTTGGAGTTAGTGATCGCATATTCCTTAGTGTTTCACCCATGAAGGGTATGATGAGGTTCATAAGGAAGGGTAAGATAAATCTTTGATATATTGGTCCTTTAAGGATTCTCCGCACAGTTGGGAAGGTAGACACTTATGAGTTAGCTTTACCTCTAGATTTTTTCACTGTTAATCCAATTTTAGATGTGTCCATTTTGTGAAAGTATATTCTAGATCTGTCTTATATGCTAAGATGGGACTCGGTCTAGTTAGACGAGTATTTTACCTTTGTGGAGGATCCTGTGCTTAGTTTTGCAAGTGATGTAAGGCGTTTGCATAACAGAGAGATTCCTATAATTAAGGTTCAGTGGAGACACCACCTAGTAGATGAGTCCTCTTGGGAGATTGAGAGTGAGATGTGGACCCTATATCCTCACTTGTTCGAGGCTTTGGGTACTTCTTTATCCTTAACTTTCATGGAAAAAAGTTCCTTAGTAGTGGATATTGTAATGACCCTTCAGGTTATTTTTTATATTCTCTGCTTATTTTCACCATTAAAGCTTTTCCAAATCATCCCCAAGTCATGTATGACTTTCTGTAACTAATAGTTCGATTACCAGGCGATTCATTTGGTTTTAGGAATAATTCTCCATTTAGAAGTCTTCGCTGGTTTTGAATAGTCATTAAGAAAAAACTTCAGCTAAACAACTTCGGATGTAAATTCCAATTATGCCAGCAACTCTAGAATAATGTTTTTAGTCTATAAAGACCCTTCATTCAGTTCCAAAGACACTTGAGTTAATTTTGACTAATTGATCGAAAAGTGAAGAGAACGCTAGACATGGGTGTGGGGCCTATAATTGGTATAAATAGCCTTTCATGAAAAATACAACTTCACTAATGCATTCAAAATGTCAAATTTAGTGGAGTTACACAATTCATTCTAAAAAAATAGAGTCTGAAAGATTTAGGGAGTTCAAAAACAAGTTATGACCTTGCGAACCCCATATAAGTGCGACCGCAGTACTATAAAAAGCCCCCTTGGTCAAATTTTTGACTTTTTCCACTTTTCTTTGAACCCTAGAAACCCTATATTGTCTTGTTAAATTCAAATTGATGCTCGGGTGTGAGTTAGAAGCTTGACTAACATATATATTCGTGATTAACAACTGATTTTAGGTAAGAATCCTTCCATTTCATACTCTAATATCTTGAATTTTTGACCAAAACTCCAATTAGCTCGCAGGCATAATTTTAGACCAAAATAAGCTTTCTTTTCACTTGATTCTTGAGGGTTATTGTTCCCTAATGATAGTTAAACATTGGGTTGATCTTAGAGATGTCTTTTTTATGTGTGGGACCCATTTGGGGAGGGGGGTTTGGTGTTATTTTTGGTCCTGAAGCACAATGGTGCAATATGGGTATCAAAATTCTTGTAATGATGTGTATATTATGTTTTTGATAACTCGAAACCTTTAAGAAGCATCCTGAAATGGAAAAGCAAGGGATTAGCGGTTCAATAGCTTTCTTTGGATTTGAGGTAGGTTAGGCTTACTGCTTGTTTGACTGAGCTATGTTTTAGTATAAATGTGATATTTTTTTTGATTGGGAGGGGTTCTAGGTGTTGGATTGATTAAATGGTAACACTTGGGATTAGTTGAATTATTTAATCCATTTGAACTCATATTTTTGAATACTTGACTCGTAGGCTAGAATCTTTGTTATTTGGACTTCATGTCTCATGGATGGCATAAGAATGATCTAGTTTCTTTAGATAGATGAGAGTGACCTTGTCACTTATTTTAGAAATTATTTGGATTTAGTTACCTACACTTGTGGGAATGCCTTAGTTTTCATGAAGGATTTAGGAGTAATGCTTGAGATAAACTTTTACCTTAAGAATATTGTGGCTCATTAATCATCTAAAACTTGACTTAAACACCTTATATTAGTCCCTGGTAGAAGATAGACTTAGTAAATTCTTTGGTGGATTAGTTGTGGGTTCTTGACCAATCTTAAGTTTGGATTGATATGGTGTCCTTAGAGGCCTTAGATGCTTGTTAATTGCTTAGAGAATACAATTGGGAACATGATGAATAGCTTCGGTAAATAAATTATGGTGATTATATTTGAAGTAATAAATTTGGTTGTTGACTAAATTATGTTTAATGTTATAAGTAGCTATAGATTTTTCTATTAATCAAGCCCTTGGTGATGTTAACGTTTAGTCCATTAACTAGACTATTATTTCGGGCTTTGGGCTATGATATTATTTATGTCTTATTTTTTCCTAGTAGCCAAAGTATTGAATATGCTAGGAAATCTTTCTTGTTTCTAAGATTATGAGTTAAATACTATGGTCTCTAGAAGATATGTTTATTTACTACATGTTAAGATATGATACTAACCATGTGGAATCCGGTAATGCATCATTATATTCATGTTATATAGATTCAAACATCTATTGATAACTTGTCCTTGACGACGAACGAGGAGATATAAAGGTATGTTCATCCTTAATTCTCTTTACTTTAGACCTCATGGGTCCTGCACTTTACTTTAGCCCTTGTAGGCATTGTCATTTACTTTATCCCTTGTAATCTCATCATTTACTTTAGCCTTTATGGGGCTTGCCTTTGATATTGATATTGATTGCCTATTGTTATGATATGATGATACCCAGTCCAAGTCTGTAGGAGGTTTTGATGATATTGATATCTTAAAGGGACAAAGTATATATTGATATGATGATGATGCGTAGCAAGGCTGGATGATTGATGATGTCCGACAAGGCCGGAGGATGATTACTGATGTGCTTACGTGCATGTCTACCAATTTGAGTTAGGATAGCTTTATGTATTGAATATATAAATATATATGATGATGTCCGGCAAGGCCGAGGATATGTGTCACGACCCGAGGCTACCCTCTAGTCGTAACACAGTGCTTAGAACCACAAGTGATCCTCAACTAACCCATGTACTTGTATACTGCTTGAGAAACTAATTTATAATGTATATACAAACTAAATTTGCTGAGAGAAAACATAATAATGAGAAAATCTGAATAATTATAATACTGATAAAGTTTACAACATGATAAAACTGAAGAGAGTACATAAATTATATATCATGACTCTGATTGACTATATATGAAGCCTCTACTATACTGAGTGTAGGGGGCTGGAACATGCCTCCAACTATTACAAATCAATACATAAGAATAATAAAACTACATTACATGATCTACAACTATCTGGAGTTCCCGAGATAAGAAAACTCATCACATACTGGTTGAATGTTGAGAATTGTTTGACCCTAGAGTATGGACTACATCTTGTACCTATATCATGAAGGAATGTAACCACAAATGCTTATATCTTCTTAGTACTTTGGAATGTACTGAATAAATGGAGACATGCATTAAATCATGGAAATATTTAAGACATGCTTAAAACTGAGGACATAAGTTATTTACTGAAACATACATTTTAACATGGATATACGTGAAAACTATAAGACATAGTGAGATTTATAAATCATGAGCCAAAAATAATTTTGTAAGATGGGAAGCAGTTGAACCATGAATATTGTATGTGAATTTCATATAAAACTGAATATACTATAAAATTGAACTGAGGATCATGTATGGATACTGAGCATTAAAACATAAACATGTAAGATGAATGCAATACCAAGTATAACATGTACTAAAATCATCTGAATAACTGCATAACTGATATCTGTATAAGTAATAACTAAAAATCTGATTAGTTGGTCAAGCAAAGCTGAACTGGTATAGAGTGAGTACTGACTAAAGTTGTGGGAGCTATCATGTAACTGGCATAAACCATGTGGTCTATCATGGAGTCCAACATTTGAACCTTATTGACGTGGTTTTTTCTATCCTTTCCATTGAAGTAGAACCTAAACTGGAGTTACCACTAAACTGAGCCTATATTGGGCAAGGGGAAAACTCTCTAGCGAGGGCCTTAAACCTACGGTGACACGTAGTTTCTTGAAAATAGGATGCGCTGAACCTAAAATTCCCTCTCGGTGCAAAATCCTACTCTCAATTGAAAGACTCTAAAACACTAGCTGGTGCATACACTAATAATTGATTTGCTCATGTAAGGTATTTTAAAACTAATAGTGCATACCTAATTTGAAGAAATCATGATCATGTAAACTGATGTATTTAACATGAAATAATATTGGTGGGTTCACTATAAAAATGATGATCTAAATATGGTTATAAAATCATCATTCGGACTGACTTGTTACTTAAAACTAAAAACATGCAAAAACATATAGGTATCGAGTGTTCATAACCCACTAGCACTGAATAATGCAAAAATAAAATAAGATAATATCACTTAAAACATTGGTAGAAAGTCATAATTCTGAGTCCCAAAACATAATATATTTCATTGAATTAATGCAGTACATTAATTTGAACATGGGGATGTGTTAAACTTGAGAGTACAACCTGGTAACATGGTTTAATTCATATCATAAATTTGAGGATTTAACATGATATTGACTAAACATGACATGGGGTTTTTGAACTTCAAGTAGATAGGAGCATGATTTACATAGGATAAAACTATTATCATGACTTGAATGTAAAAATAAAGAGGAAAACTTAATAAATTTCATAATTTACATTGAACTAGATCATAAAAGAGAGAAAAATTCATACTTGAAACATAAAGGGGATTTTGGGACTCAATGGGTGGAAGAAACCCATTGATGAATACCTCACATACCTCAATTACTTGAATCCCTAAAAAAAAACTTGAAATTGAAACTTGAATTTTTTTTCTTGGGAATTGGGGAGGGTTTTTATTCGTTAACTAAAGAAAAATGGTCAAAAATGCCCTTTTGGGGCTTTAATTTATTACTTGGGTGCTTTTGGAGAGGGGGATGACCAAAAAACCCCTTGGGATTTTACTTATGAATGCAGGAAATATATATTCGGCATCTTGGAGGGTAATATGGAGCTTAAGGTCTGTAACACGGAGCCATCACATACCCCTACTGGTTTCTCATGAAAATGCTCATAATTATTTGCTCGGATGTTGGATTAAGGAAAAATCAGATGCATTGGAGAGAGGAATCAATTATATATAATTTAATTGGACTTGAGCTAAAATATTCCACTCATTTCCAAAGTTCTACACATTCAAAGTTGACCCTTATATGATCAAATACCAAAATTTGGCCAAATCTAGAGATCTTAGCTAAACTTTGCTCTAAGTACTTCCTATAAACCTTTTTCACCTAATAATCACTCTTAATACTAGGATATTTATCATGAAACTTATATTCACATGGGAATCATTGGTTTGGTGCTTATAAACATAGGAACGACAATTCAAATTCTTACAAAAAAATGTATGGTGTATTAATATGATGATGCTCGGCAAGGCCGGAGGGTGATTATTGATGTTCCTATGAGAATGTCTACCAGTTCGAGGATATGATGTTATTATTGGATTCCATTTTAAGATCACTAGTGTTAACTACTTCTTAAGTAGAATAGTTATGAGTATTGATTATAGGAGGAATTATAATGATTATTGCTTAATGACGAATTGAGACTAGTTAGTAAGTGGGATCTTGTGTAAAATTGAGGATTCACCTAGTTGGTAATGTTAGCATTATGTAATGGATTAATTAAGGAGTATTAACTATCAGAATAAGCTAAGTAGTTGATAGTTGTCTATTAATGTAATACCCCGTGTATGAAAGCCATTGTGCAGCTTATGACTCATCCCCTTAAGTGGTACATATACCTTATGAGTCGTATGTTTTAAGTTGTTACCTATGATAGTGTGGAGTAGTTGAAGTCTATTATAGATATAATTTGACCCTAAAATCATCATAGAACATTATGAGTCGAATGAAGTAAAGTTGTAAGTTCAGAAGCATAGGTTCCGTAATTTTTTTCCAAATTATGAGTGGTTGTTTCAGGTAATATGGAAAAGCAACAAGTCATAAGTTACCACTCGTATGTTGAACAGTGTGTACGATCTTTGACACTTCAAAGCTTACGAGTTACTAGTATAACTTGTATCCTCACCATATGAATCGTATAGTTGGCTCATGATGCCTGGCGATCAATTTCTGTAAGTTTAGTTATGGAGATTTTTTTTTCTCCTCTTTTAACTCCTAACCCATAACCTATAACCCAAGAGAGGCATTATTTTCCTCTTTATTTCATTCAATTAACATATTTTCTCCGCCCATATTCAAGAACAAAAGTATTATGGTTTCACTCACCAAGTCATCTCTCAAGCCTTAAAGTTTAAGTTCTCTTTCCAAAACAAGTAATTCCAGGTATATGGGAATAATGAATAAGGTTAATCCTCCATTCTTGTGCCAAAAAAGTATGATTTTAATAACGAATTTACATGTTTTATATTAGGGTTTATCCCCCAAATTCTAATGTATTGAAATATATGATTATCTTGGGATTTTAAGGTTAAAGATGCATAAAGGTTACGTTTATTCATGTTTTGCACTTTAAGATTAATATTTTGCTTTGAATTTCATGACTTTTATTTGGGATTTTGATGGAAGATTTCTATATGGATGTTGATCATGATATTCTGCTACAAGTGTTATTAGGAAAAGTAAGAGTTTTAAGATTTAAGAAGAAGAGTTATGTGTACAAGAAAGTTTAAGGTTTTGTAGTTCCATTCATATGCAATATAGCATGATTCAAGAAATATTTATCTCTTGATGTAAAGATAAGGCATGAAATACATAGCTTGTTTATCTTGATTATGATTTAATGTATAGAAAAACATAACTTGTTTTTAATCTATAAACCTTATGCTATTTTAAGGTGGATTTCTTAAGTATCAATATATATATATATATATATATATATTCTAGGAGTAGTATTTAGTACCAAGAAGGAATGTAGATGAGCATATCCTAAATTCCTGCAAACTACAATCCACCATAGATTAAGCTTTTCCTGGAGAGGATGAAGTATAGTGATCACTTAAATTAAGGTTCTATTTTTATGGCAACGGTAGAACAACTCTCTCAACGTGGGTAAGATGTAATACATGATAGCTCACATAGTTTATATCGGTTTGAAGAATCTCCCATAAGAAAGAGTAGAAGTAAAGATTTTAGAAACTAAGTGTTTTGGATCACTAAGCTTATTCATGTGATTCATTATCTATATTTTATGATATGGTCTTATTTATTTTTATTCAAGTCCATGGTGAGATATTTTTCCTTAGCATGCATCATTTGAAAGTGTAGATATATATTCAGTTCATATTTTACATATGCATTCACTCCCACATACTGAGTGTATTCAGAAGTACTGACCCAATATGTCTATGGTCTACATTATTTTATAATATAGGTTATAGTGATCATTTCTAACAGCACGATTGACTATGGAATCATCACTCATATCCCAAATTTTGATGAGTCCTCATAGTCTGAGGACCCATCTTATCAAAATCTTGTTCATTGATGAAAGTACTTTAGTTACTTGATTTTTTTTTATGTTTAGGTCAGCAGGGGTTTGTCTTAGTGGCTCTCTAGTTAATAGTAGAGGCTTGTCAGAGTGTCTATCTTTTAAGTTCAAAGAGTTTGTTTAAGGTTTCCAAAGTTAAAGATTTGCATTAAGTTATGGAACTGTTTACCTTTAGTTTCTATATATGTTAGTTCACTTTTCATGTGAGTTTCTAGTTGAACAGATATCATGGGTAAACTTAGGTCTATTCTTAGTCTTAAGCATTCTATGAATTCTAGGGGGTACTTCTGGGGCGTTACAAACTTTGTATAAAAGCCTAAGGTTTTAAGGAGTCTTAGGGAGTCATATAAGCTGCGTTATGTAGAGTCTTGATCATGAATGTGAAGCATGCCACATTTATCAGTAGGAGGCTACAGAATGAGTTAGGAATCATCATTTCTTTCATGATCTATCCTTTATATAGTTGTCTCTATCTTCCTTAACTTATGTTTTTACATAATAGAATATGCCTCCCCACCGAGCTGATACATCTAAAAATGGTGATAAACCACCCTGGCATGCAGACCCTTTGAATGAGAATGTATTTTATACTAAATTTCAGGCTGTCTTTCAAGGGTTGGCTAAAGTTGTGAATGCCAATGTTATAGGAAACCAATAGGCAACAATCCCACTTTAACAAAATGGTAACCTAGCAACATCCTAGATTTAGGAATTTATGAGGATAAATCCACGTAAGTTCCATGGGTCAAAGGTGGATAAGGATCCTCAACTCTCTATTGATGAAGTGAAAAAGATTACTCAGATCAAGCATATAATTAAAAAGGAGATTGTAGGCTGCTATCCTATTGGCTGAAGGATGTTTCTTATGATTGAGTCACTATGTGGAGGATGGTAGGGGTGAGAATGCAACTCCTATGAGTTGGAAGATATTTCAAAATGCTTTTCTAGATAGGTTCTTTCCTCATGAGATGACAGAGTCTAAAGTGGAGGAGTTCATGAACCTGATGGAGGACTCTATGAAAGTGAAGGAGTACTGCCTTAAGTTTTCTCAGTTAGCTAAATATGCCCCAAAGTTATTATCTAACTCTAGAGCTCGTATGAGTATGTTTGTTACTAACATGTCTGATTTAGTGGTCCAGGAGTGTAGGACTTCTATGCTTATTGGGGATATTGATAGTGATCAATTGATGGCTAATGCTTAATAGATTGAGGCAGAAAAGTTAAAGAAATGGGAAAAGAGAAACAAGATAGTTAGGATTTGATAATTTGAGTATAGTCAGCCAAGGTATGGAGAGGGAAGTTGTTCAAAGTATCACGGTCATTCATCGATGCCTGCGCTATCTACAGCCAATGACCTTGCACTCAAGACCAGGTAGGAGCATTGGGGAAGGACTTTGAATTCTAGGTCTCAGAACAGTGTAGTTGGGAGGCCCAATTACCCGACATGTGCAAAGTATCCTAAGACCCTTCTTGCTTAGTGTGTGATGGGTAGAGGGGGTTACTATGGTTATGGTAATATGAGCCACAAAATCAAGAAGTATCCATATGCTAACTAAGGAGGTAGATATGCTAATCCTCAGTCTCAGGCTACTAATCTAGCAGTCCATACAGGTCGCCCAGTTCCTCTATAGGGTTCATCATCCAGTACCAGTGGTGTTCAGTGCAAAAAACAATTTTATGCTTTATTATACCATTAGGAGAAAGAGATTTCACAAGATGTTATCATTGGTATGTTTCGTACCTTTCACCTTAATGTATATGTGTTGTTAGACCCAGGATTAAATCTCTTTTATGTAACTCCATTGGTTGCTGTAAATTTTAGGGTAGGTCCTAAAAATATCAATAAGTCCTTCTCGGATTCTACCCTAGTGGGTGAGTTAGTTGTTGCTAGGCGAGTATATAGGGACTTTCCTATTACCGTTCTTTATAAGATCACACTAACGGACCTAATAGAGTTAGAGATGGTAGATTTTGATGTTTATATAGCCATAGATAGGATTCATTCTTGTTGTGTATCAATAGATTGTCACACCTTCCTGGTGAAGTTTTAGTTTCTTAGTGAGGCAGTTTTTGAATGGGAGGGTAGTTCTATGTCTCCCGAAGGTCGTTTCATATCTTATCTTAAGGCTAGAAAGTTAATACCAAAAGGGTGTATCTACTATTTTGTTTGAGTCAAAGATACTAAGTATGAAGTCTTGATAGTTCAATCAGTTTGAGTAGTAAATGAGTTTCCAAAGGTTCCCTTTAACGATTTGCCAGGGGTACCTCCAAATACAGAAATAGAATTCGGTATTGATCTTCTTCCTGAAACTCATACCATCTCTATCCTTCCATACCGCATGGCTTTGGATGACCTTAAAGAGTTAAAAGAACAGCTAAAGGACCTCTTAGACAAAGGTTTCATCAAACCCAGTGTTTCTCCAAAGGGTGCTCCGGTCCTTTTTATGTGTAAGAAAGATGGTACTCTCAAAATATGTATAGATTATACATAACTAAACAAGGTTAACATCAAGAATAAGTATCCTATTCCTAGAACTGACATTTATTCTATCAGCTTTAGGGTTCCCGATGGTTTTCCAAGATTGACCTTTGGTTGGGATATCATTAGTTGAAAGTCAAGGAGCAAGATATTATGAAAATAGCTTTCCTATCAAGATACAGTTATTTTGAGTTTGTAGTTATGTCATTTCGATAGACAAATGCTCCCACATTCTGTATGGATTTGATGAATAGGGTCTTCAAGCAATACTTAACATATTTTTCATTGTCTTTGTAAATGACATACTGATGTATTCTAGGAGTGAGGAGGAATATGCAGATTATTTGTGAATAGTAATGTATACTCTCAAGGACTGTCAATTATAAGCAAATTATGGTAGATGTGAATTTTGGTTTCAATTTATTACCTTTTTGGGGTATGTTATTTTAGGGGTTGATAATAATGTAGATCCTCAAAAGACTAATGTAGTGAAGCACTGGCCTAGAGCCATCACTCTATCCAATATCTGGAGTTTTTTGGGTTTGGCTGGGTATCATAGAAGATTTGTTGAAGGGTTATTCTTTATAGCCACATCCTTGACTAAGCTGACCCAAAAGAAAGTGAAGTTTGTATGGTCGGATAAGTGTGAGAAGAGTTTCCAAGAATTTAAGGATAGATTGACTTCGACTCTAGTGTTATCTTTACCAGAGGGGTTAGATGGATTTATGGTGTATTGTGATGCTTCTAGAGTTAGGTTAGGTTGTGTGTTTATTCCAAATGGGAGATTGATAGCTTATGCCTCTAGACAACTTAAGGATCACAAGAAGAATTACCCAACTCATGACTTGGAGTTAGTTGCCATGGTATTTTCCATGAAAATTTTGAGACATTACTTCTATGGGATGCATGTTTAGGTTTTCACTAACCATAAAAGTCTTCAGCATGTATTTTCTCAGCATAAATTGAATCTTCATCAAAGGAGGTTGTTAGAGTTACTGAAAGATAATGACATGAGTGTGCTCTATCATCCAGTTAAGGACAACATGGTGGTTAACACACTAAGTAGGATTTCCATGTGTAGAGTGGCTCATGTGAAAGAGGAAGAACGGGAATTGTCAAAAGAGGTGCATAGATTTGCCCATTTGGGAGTACATTTGCTCAACACTGATGATGGGGGAGTAGTAGTTCAGAATAGTTTGGAATCATCTTTGGTAGTCAAAGTGAAGGAGAAATAGTGAAATGATCCCATAATTATCCAAATATTTGAAGTAGTCCAGGAACAAAAGGTTAAGGTTTTCTCCCAAGGGAGAGATCGTGTACGTCGCTATTAAGGTAGGCTTTGTGTTCCCAATGTAGATGGGTTAAGGGAAAGGATACTAGTCGAGGATCATGGTTTGAGGTATTATATTCATTCGAGTGCTACTAAGATATATCGCGACTTATAAGAAATTTATTGGAGGAATGGTATTAAGAGAGACATAACAGAGTTTGTGGCCAAATGTCCCAACTTCCAGCAAGTTAATGTTAAACACCAGAGATCGAGTGGTACTCTACTGGAGATTAGCATTCCTACCTCAAAGTGGGAAGTATTGAATAAGGATTTTATCATAGGGTTGCCTCGTACAAGACGTCAGCATGATTCTATTTGGGTCATAGTAGATCTAATGACTAAATTAGACCATTTCCTATCTATAACAACTTTAGATAAAATGGAATATTATGCCAAAATGTATATTTGTGTGTTAGTAAAACTTAATGGGATACACTTTTCCATCATCTCAGATAGAGGAACACAATCTACTTCACAGTTTTGGTAGGTTTTAGAATGACCTTGGTACAAAAGTTAATCTTAATTCTGCTTTTCATTCGCAGACCAATGGTCAGGCCGAACACATAATTCAGACATTAGAAGACATGTTGAATGCGTGTGTTTTAGACTTTAAAAGAAGTTGGGATGATCATCTACCTCTGATTGAGTTTTCTTCTAATAATATTTATCATGTTAGCATTCAGATGGCTCCATTTAAAGTACTATATAAGTGAAGGAACAGATCACCCATAGGATGGTTTGAGGTTGGTGAAGCAACATTGATTGGGCCAGATTTAATTCTTGAAGCTATGGAAAAATTTTAGTTGATTTGTGAAAGATTGAAGACTGCTCAGAGTCTTTAGAAGTCATATACAGATGTAACGAGGAGAGAACTCAAGATTGAAGTAGGTGATTTGGTATTCCTGAAAGTGTTGCCAATGAAGGGAATACTGATATTTTGAAAGAAAGGAAATCTAAGTCCCTAATTTTTTGGTCTGTATGAGATAGAGAGGCATGTAAGAGAGGTTTTTTATCAATTAGATCTTCCGTCAGAGTTAGCTATGGTTCACCTAGTGTTCCTTGTTTTGATTCTTAAGAAGTACATTGGAGATCCAACCTTTGTAGTTCCCCTAGATAGTATTGGGGTTAAAGATAAATTGTCCTATGAGGTGATTCTTGTAGAGATACTTTATAGGCAGGTTTGAAGACTAAGGAATAAAGAAGTAGCGTCACTAAAGGTTCTTTGGATAAACCAATTACTTAAAGGGTCCATATGGGAAGATGAAGAAGACATGATGACCAAGTATCCTCATATTTTTCTTCCAACTCAGTTCCTACCAAAGGTAAATTGTTATTTTCATCCAATAATCTATCTCTTTAACCCCGTTTAAGTATTCTTAAGTCATATCTTATGTTTTGAGTAATTGGATCCTTGTGATAGATATAATGTTGTTTATAAGTTTGGTTTAGAGGTATTAATTCTTTTCTAAGTCCAAATCCTAGATTAATCTCATTCAAGGAAGAATGTTTCCAAGGGGGAGATATTGTAATACCCCATGTCTGAAAGCCACTGTGCAACTTATAACTCATCCCCTTGAGTCGTACATACACCTTATGAGTCGTATGTTGTAATTTATACCTATGGAAGTGTGGAGTAGTTAAAGTTTGTTGTAGATATGATTTGACCCTAGAAATTATCATTAATCATTACGAGTCATATGAAGTGATGTCGTATGTTCAGTGATATAGGTTCCCTAAGTTTCTATCCAAGTTACGAGTGGCTGTTTCAAGTCATATCGATAAGAAAAGAGTCATAAGTTACCACTCGTATGTTGACCAGTGTACTATCTTTTCCATTGACAAGCTTACGAGTTACTAGTGCAAATTATATCCTCACTATACTCATCATATAGTTTGATCGTGATGACTGGCGATAAATTTTTGTATGTTTAGCTAAGGGGCTTTTTAGTCTCTTCTGCTCTTATAACTCCCAACCCATGACCTATAACCCAATAGAGGTGCTATTTTCCGCTACCTTTCAGTCAATTAACATATTTTCTCCTCCCATCTTCAAGAATAACAAGATTAGGGTTTCACTCACCAAGTCATCTCTTAAGCCTCAAAGTTCACGTTTTTCTCATAAGTCAAGAAATTCCAGGTATGTGGAGTTTATGAACAAGGTTAATCTTCCATCCTTGTACCCAAATAGCATCATTTTTATATTGAATTTACATGTTTTATATTAGGGTTCATCCGTCAAATGCTCATATATTGAAGTATACCATTATTTTGTGATTTTAAGGATAATGATGCATAAAGGTTACATTCATATTTTGAACTTTAATATTGACACTATGATTTGAATTTCACTACTTTGATTTGAAATGCTGATGAAAGATTTCTCTATGGGTATTATTCCTAATATTTTGTTACGATGGTTATTAAAGAAAGTAAGAGTTTCAAGATTTAATAAGAAGCATAAAGTTTACAAGAAATTTTAATCTTTTGAAGTTCCATTCATATGCAATATAGCATGATTCGAGGAAGCTTGATCTCTTAATCTAAAAATAAGACATGAAATCTACAACTTGTTCATCTTGATTATCATTTAAAGTAAAGAGAAGCATAACTAGTTTTTAGTCTATAAAACCTTATGCTATCTTCAGGAGGATTTCTTATGTATGAGCATATATATATTCTGGGAGTAGTATTTAGCACTGAGAAGGGAATGCGGATGATCGTATTCTAAATTCTAGAAAACTATGAGCCACTGTAGGTTAAGCTCTTTCACAATATAGATAAAGTATAGTGATCACATAAGTTAAGGTTCTATTCTAATGGCAAGGGTAGAACATTTCTCCACAATTTGGGTAAGAAGTTGGTCTCCATGATAACTCACATGGTTAATGTCGGTTAGAAGAATCTCCCATAAGAAAGAGTAAAATTAAATATTTTAGAAACTAAGTGTTATGGCTCACTAAGCTTATTCATATTAATCCATGCTTTATGACTTGCAGTTTTTATTTTTACTCAATTCTAAAGTGAGTCATTTATGCTTAGCATGCATCATTTTGAAAGTGTGCATATATATTCAGTTCATGTTTTACATATGCATTCATACCCATATACTTAGTACATTCAAGAAGTACTGACCCACATATATGTCTATGTGTTACATTGTCTTATAATGTATGTTTTTGTACTCGTTTCTAGTAGCACAATTGTAATACCACAAAAAATCCAAACCAATATTAGAGCCATGTACCAAGCTCATAAATAGTACATAATGGTTGTTTTATAGTTTTATGAGTAATTTAGATGTATATTAAGGCTTCAAATAACTCCTAGCTATCAGATGAATCAAAACATTCCTCACCGATCGAATTCTTGAGAAAGATATTGCCATAGTCAGATTCAAACGACAATATGTATCATTTTACTTGGAATTTTTGAGCTAATGACCTATAAACATATATATAATTTAATTACCTTTCCAACTATACAAAAATTTCCTAAATCCGATATCGGAGCAAAGAGTTATTCCTATTTTACTCCAGCATGTCAGGCTGGAAACTGTGTGACGACATTCGTGGTAACTTACCACATTTGTGATTCCCTACCACAAAGGTCGTCATCCTTAGGAAGAAAACAACTCCTAAGTGACGGCATTCCTAGTAGATTACCACATTTGTGATGCCTTACCACGAAGGTCGTCAGCCTTAGGCATAAACCATCTCTTAAATGACGACATTCATGGTAGCTTACCATATTTGTGACGCCCTACCACGAAGTTCGTCTGCCTTAGACAAAAACCAGATCCTAAGTGATGACATTCGTGGTAACTTACCACATTTGTGAAGCCTTACGACGAAGGTCATTAGCCTTAGGAAGAAACCAGCTCCTAAGTGACGACATTCGTGGTAGCTTACCACATTTGTGATGCCTTACCACGAAGGTCGTAACCCTTAGGCAAAAACCAGATCCTAAGTGATGATATTCATGATAGCTTACCACATTTGTGACGCCTTACAACGAAGGTCATCAGCCTTAGGTAGAAACCAACTTCTGGGTGATGACATTCGTGGTAGATTACATCATTTTTTACGCCTTGTCAAAAATGTCATCAACTACGATTTTTAGCCACTGGGAATTTATTTCGTAAGGGTATTTTGGTCTTTTCCCTTCACTTCCCATGACTTATAACCCTAAAGAGGAATAATTTTTCCCATTTTTCTTCAGTTAAGCATCTTAAAAACCCTCTCTTACGCTCTCAACCTCAAGATTAGGGTTTCCATCAAACTCATCTCTCAAAAGCAAGATTCAAGCCTTTTTCCAAGATAATCAAGAATTAAGTTTCCTAATCCAAGAACTCTCTAGCAAATCATCAAGGTTTCCTTTCTAAGGTATGCGTAGTGTTCATCTATGGATTCAATTCATTCATAGAGCTCAAGAATCATGCTTTTAAATGTTATTTTGTAAACTTTTTATGGTGATATGAGAATGTACTTGTTGATGATTGTTGTTTAAGTTTCAAGATGATATCTAAAGGTGTTTTCATGGAATATATGTGGTTGTTAGTTGAAAAACACCAACTTTGGGTGGTTTGATATGATGAAAGTATAAAATCCACCTATGCCTTAAAGAATGCATGCAAGATGTTTGATAAAATGCCTAGGATGCTAGAAATTCATATTTACATGATTCCATGATATCTAAATGACAAGTCGATGTTAGCTATACACTTCAATATGGATTTCCATGCTATTTATATATTGTTATTGTTGTGGTATGAAGCATGTATGATAATGGAGATATGAATTATGTACATGAAATATATCCATGCTTTCCCCTACCATGTTTGAGATGTTGAATAAATACATGAAGTATAGTATCCCCTACTTATGTCAATATGAATTGTGGACTCCAATCTTTTTACCAAGTCAGTCATGTTGTGTCTGTTTCCTTCCATCGAGCCCTGGGGATATTCTTACCCAAAAATATAGATGTGTGTCTAGAGCCATGTCTTGTTTAACGATAAACAAAATCAAGCCATGATTTAGTAGAATTGAATCAGACATGTGACTCGGGAAAACTCACTAATATCTGTAACCTTTGTATTCAAAGCCAATCTCAGTAACTTTAGTACTCTCAACCAGTCCTCAGAACTCATTACATTCCGTCATTCATTGGAATCCAATAAACTTAGTTTAGCTCCGCTAAATAATACCACTAGTGTCAATCTAGTTAATCAGTATAAGTTAAGCTAATCAGTTCAGTTCAGTTATATAGTTCAGCCCAGTTATTTAGTTCAGTGTCTTTCTGATGGGAGTAAGATTCAGCATCGAGTGATCCTAGGGATGGGGACTAACCCGCTAGATTAGGACTAATATCCTTAGAAGAAATCCCTAAGTTCCCAAACTATGTAGCCATCATAGGTTGAGATATCGCAGCCTGTTATATGAGGGTAGATGAGGTGGATTAACGTAATATATGAGGGTTCCCACCATTCTCACTAGAGTTACCTGTTATATGAGGGTTGCTCATATGTTGTCCTTACCAGTGGTGCGGTATTGACACCCTTCCAGTTAGGGAAGAGATTGGACCATAGTCATCTTAGCTTGGGGTATGTTGGTTGGAAGAATATATCCCACAGTTTCAGTTACAAATTCAGGACTGTCAGATACAGTCAACTCAGTTAGGTAGTACGGATTCTGTACTGTTAGAGACAATCAATCCTTACCATTATAAATAGACTTCAAGATCACCCATTACACAGGAATGATCTTAACTATAGTTAAACAGTATCAGAACCATCAGATTTAAAGATCACCTGCTAGATAGGACTGATCTCAAATTCAGTTACTCCATATAAAATAGAACTCAGATAGTTCCATCAGATCTTAGACTGTCAGATACAGTCGCTCAGCATCAGTTACATCGGTTAGGTTGATCATCACAATTATATTAGTTATATTAGTTTTCTGAACTCATGTATCAGTTATATCATTTATCATAATTCATGATATCAATATTCAGCTTTAGAACTGTCAAACACAGTCAACCAGACTAGTTCTTCATAATTCAAACTGTCAGAAATAGTCGTTAATCTATACAGTATCTCAATATCAGTACACTTATGTTGTCAGTATTCAGACTCAATAGTTAGTATCTCCACGAGTTCAGTTATAGTTTCTTAAGCATGTATGTATTCCCACGTTCATATTAGTCAATATTGTTCATGGATATAACCATTTCCATTTAGCCTACCTCACTCGTATACTCAGTACATTCAGACGTACTGATGCATTTGCGCTATGGTGCTTTCTCTTATGTTACACCATAGGTTCAAAGGCATGATCTCCATATCAGCAGTAGTATTCCAGTGTTCAGTGTTTACAGTGAGTCCTTCTCATTCAAGGACGATATGATTATTGCTTCATTTACTCTTTTAGTTCAGTCGCTAGATGGAGTTAGTTGGGGACATGCCCCATCAACTTCTTATTCAGACAGCTTAAAGGCTTTCCAGACTATAGCATGTTAGACAGTTATTTCAGATTTTTTTTGGTATTTTTATACCTTTTTCAGACATTATCTTATCAGATGTTTTATTCATATTTGAACCTTATGGCCATTCAGTACATGTTTTTGCATTTTCATGTTATATTATGTAGTGTATAGGTATAGATATCTGTCATGGGTTAGCTTGTGGTCCTTCAGGTTCATGAGCACCGTGTAGCATTCTTGTTCAGAACAAACTTGGTATCAGATCCTAAGGTTCAATAGAGTCCTATGAAGTCTGAAAGCCACCCCTAGAAGAGTCTTATACATGTGTGTGTTATGCACCACACTTATGTGCATGAGGCTATGAGATGTTTTAGGAACAATTTTCCTTCTTTCATATATCAGATCGTGCTATAGCAAGGTTCTCTAAGAAACTCATGTAGATTCTCATCATGCTTTACTTTTGTTAATTCCACCTTACTTTCAAGGTAACAGAAATAGTGAAGCCCAAGTCCTACAGATAGGGCTTTCTCAAATATTCCCTACAGATAGCTATGGGATTTCCCTCATGCTCAACAGTATCCCATCAGTTAAGTTATGTTCCAAAGTTGTAAGGATCTCATTCATGATCATAAGAACTCGTTCTCTAACCCGGATTTAGATATGCCATTAGATCCCTTCTCAAAAGCCTATGATAGCATATGACTAAAGTTAGAAGCATGAACCTAGGGGTTTAGTAGTAGTAGAGTTGGGATAATGATATCCAAATTGAACAGACTATGTATTCATGGTGATAGTTATGCCAGAATGAATTAGTAGGCTTGAACAATGTGAGTTAAAAATTTATGTTTATTGACTCGAAATTAACCATGAAGGTGTAAATGTGATACTAGTAGTATGTGAGGGAAATAGAGGAAGATGATGTTCTTAGTAAGGCAAGCATGTGTTAATTAGAGTGTAAGTATGTGATGATGATTGCAGTTCAGTTCAGAGTTTAGTTCAGTGCTCATAGAATTATGATGATGGCTTAAATCCAAGTGGGGATGGTAGATCAAGTACCCAAGTCAGGTTTTCAGATTCCAGTAGTAGTGCCAATATGTACAGAAAAACTGTTAGGGAAGACGATTCCCGACCTATCCTTATCTCAGCCTAAAGCTTCGTACTTCAATCAGCATAGTGCCTATTTATGCTTCATATCTCAAATTCCATGAATACAACTTACGCTCACACGCATTCCATAGAATCATGTGCATTTTAGTTCCCAGTATAGGGAGTTCAATTCTAGATCACTCAGTGTTACAAATCATGTTCCACGAACTCAGAAATTCCAAAATCTGTTCATGCAGCTCATGACTCATGTACATATATCATGCTCCCCAGTATACTCATGCTACACCTACACCGATCAGTTAATTTCAGACTATGTCATGCATACCCTTATTTTAGACCTTTTGGTACACACATGGTATTTATATTCTATCCATCAGACTTTAGTCAAGTGCCAAATTTAGTTATGTGTCTATTCATGTTTTAGATTCTCCTGACTTAACCCCTTCAGTGAGCTCTCTTTGTGAAAATAGTATAGTGTAGCGATGAGTAGTTGCTTAAATAAGAGAGTGAATAATTCATGCTAAGAGAAGGTTGTTGCATGCTTTCTTTACACAAGGGTGTAGTTACAAAGATAGGCTCGAATATCCTGTTAGTATGCAAGCAAGGAGCTAGCGAGAGGTAGTACTTAAAAATTAGGAAAATTCAGAGTGTGAATGTATATTCAGATCCTTGACTTATGTCAGCCTTCACTGTGCAACATCACAACTCAGTTTCTATCTCAGTTACAGTTCAGTACTCAGTAATTAGTGTTCAGTCTCAGAATTAAGCACTTCAGTATCAATTTAAAGAATGCATGCAAGGTGTTCGATAAAATGCCTAGTATGTTAGAACTTTATATTTACATGATTTCATGATATATAAATAACAAATTAATGTTAGCCATACACTCCAATATGAATTTCCATGCAAATTATGTGTTGTTATTGTTGTGGTATAAAGCATGTATGATAATGGAGATACAAATTATGTACACAAAACATATCCATGATTTTCCTATCATGTTTGAAATGTTGAATAAATACATGAAGTATACTATCCCCTGCTTATGATATTGTGAATTGTGGACTCAAATCTTATGATCAAGTCATGTCATGTGTGTTAGTTTCCTCCTATCGAGTCCTATGGGTATTCGTACCCAAAAACTATAGCTGTGTACCTAGATCCATGTCATGTTTCACGATATCCAAACTCAAGCTATGATTCCATAAACTTCAATCAGTCATATGACTCAGGAAAACCTCATGATCTCAGTTAGTTGTCAGATATCAGTAACATTTCACCAGCCAATGGAATTCAGTAAGGTTAAGTCATGTATAGTCAGTTATTCATGTCCAGCTCCTCCAGATGGAAGTAGAGGTTAGCACCGAGTGAACCCAAAGATGGGAACTTACCCGCCAGTTCACGATGTGATTCTTAGAAGAAGTCCTTGAGTTCCAGAACTATGTAGCCAGCGTAGGTTGAGAAATCTTATCCTGTCAGATTAGGGTTGATGAGGTGGTTTAACCTGTCAGTTTAGGTTTCCCACCGTTCTCATTGAGTACCTTCTAGATAAGTGTCACTCACAAGTTGTCCTTATCCGTGGCACGGTATTGACACCCCTCCATTCGGGGTAGATATTTGACCCCAGCTTAGCCATAATGGCATACATGGGGCATGTCGGTTAAACACTACCTCCCACAGTTTCAGTATCAGTCTCAGTAAAAGAACTCAGGGCGTTTTTCCGATTTCAGTATATATAGGACTATCAGATACAGTCGTCCATGTTATCATCTCGTAGTATCAGTCATGACAGTTATTAGTAAACCATGTATTATCTTACAGGTCATGCTATCACACATTCACGGTCCCAGTTTCAATATATGTATATTTGCACTCCCACGTTCATATTAGTCAGTCAGTGTTGTTCATGCATGAAACCCTTTATGTTCAGCCTACCTTCCTCGTATACTCAGTACTCCATTTGTACTGAAGCATTTGCGCTATGGTGCTTTCTTTTCATGTTACACCATAGGTTCCGAGAGACGAGCTCCAGTCCAGCAGTAGCGGTAGCATTCCAGTCGCAGAGACACAGTGAGTCCTCATTGATTCGAGGAAAATATGATTTGATATATTTATTTATTTCTTCAGTTTAGTTTTATGGAGTTAGTTAGAGACATGTTCCTTCAACTCCTTATTCAGAAAGTTTAGAGGCTTTCAGATTTATGTTCAGATTTACGTTCAGACTTAGCTTTTAGATTGAGCTGTTTTGGGTATTTTCACCCACATGGAAGTTATGATTTTAAGACATAGTTTTGTTCATTTGAACCTTATGGCCTTACAGTTTTACATATTCCGCATTATTATGTCATGATTTGCAGTATACAGGTACAAATATCATTCATGGGTTAGCTTGTGGTCCCTCGAGGTCATGAGCACCGTGTAGCATTCCGGTTCAGTAAATTGGGGCATTACAAAGGGGGAGATACACTATAGCCCCGAAACTTCCTTGATTTAAACATGTTTTCTTTGATGAACTATCTTGGAGGAAGTGTTACTTATGAGCCGACCCTCTAGCTTCAAAACTCAGCAGTAAGTTATGTACTCAATGTCTTAGTGTAGCCACGATACAATACTTTGTCCATGTCACGCATTAGAGACTCAGTTCAGTTTATGTATCATGTTCCAGAATCAGTTATGTTCTTATGTCTCCGCTCATGCATATTGAGTAATCAATCTCAGACTCATCTGTATTTTTAGTTCAAGGTAATAGCCTTCCTTAAAGTTACTCATTATCATGTTCAGATTTTAGAAACAAACTTGGTATTCAGTTCCATGATTAGTTTTTAGTTCAAACTTGGTATCTTTACCATTACATGTTCGGTCACATGTTCATAAGTCAATTCAATCATGTATTCACGCATCAGATATGTGTGGTTAGCTTATAAGTACCTTCAATAATGCATTCACACATCATGTCAGTCATATAGTCATGCATCAGATATTCATGGATTCAATTTATCACTTAAGCATCAGATATGTATTCTCAGTTTGAGAAACTCAGTTTATCTGAACCCTCAGTCCTACATTTATAAATCAGCTACCCATGCATAAGATAAGAATGTACAGTATGATATGCTCAGTTTTCATTCATGTCATCCATGAAATCATGATCAGCCATCCATGTTTTATATTCGTGTAAATTGTCTTTTCTATAATATGAAGCATTCATCATTCGAGGACGAATGTTTCCAAGGGGGAGATATTGTAATACCTCAAAAAATCCAAACCAATATTAGAGCCATGTACCAAGCTCATGCATAGTGCATCATGGTTATTTTATAGTTTTATGAGTAATTTATATGTATATTAAGTCTTCAAATAACTCCAGCTATCAGACGAATCAAAACATTCCTTACCGATCGAATTCTTTAGAAAAATGTTGCCATAGTCAGATTCAAAATTGCATATCTCTCATTGTAATTTTAATTTTTGATCTAATGTCCTATCAACAAATATATAATTGAATTACCTTTCCAACGATACCAATTTCTCCTAAATACGATATCAGAGCAAATAGTTATTCCTATTTTACTCTAACATGTCAGGCTGGAAACTGTGTGACGACATTCGTGGTAGCTTACCACATTTGTGACGCCCTACCACGAAGGTCGTCAGCCTTAGGAAGAAACTAGATCCTAAGTGACGACATTCGTGGTAGCATACCATATTTGTGATGCCTTACCACGAAGGTCGTTAGCCTTAGGAAGAAACCAGCTCCTAAGTGACGACATTCGTGGTAGCTTACCACATTTGTGACGCCCTACCACGAAGGTCGTCAGCCTTAGGCAGAAATCAGCTCCTAAGTGAAGAAATCCATGGTAGATTACCACATTTGTGACGCCTTACCACGAAGATCGTCAGCCTTAGGAAGAAACCAGCTCCTAAGTGACGACATTCGTGGTAGCTTACCACATTAGTGACACCTTACCACGACGGTCGTCAGCCCTAGGCAGAAACCAACTCCTAAGTGACAACATTCGTGGTAGATTACTACATTTGTGATGCCTTACCACAAAGGTCGTCAACCTTAGGAAGAAACCAGCTTCTTTGTGACAACATTTATGGTAGCTTACCACATTTTTGACGCCTTATCACAAATATCGTCAGCTATGATTTTCAGCAACTGGGAATTTATTTCATAATGGTATTTTGGTCTTTTCCCTTCACTTCCCACGTCTTATAACCCTAAAGAGGCATAATTTTTCCCATTTTTCTTCAGTTAAGCATCTCAAAAACCCTCTCTTACTCTCTCAACCTCAAGATTAGGGTTTCTATCAAACTCATCTCTCAAAAGAAAGATTCAGGCATTTCTCCAAGATAATCAAGAATTAAGATTCCCAGTCCAAGAACTCTCCAACAAATAGTCAAGGTTTCCTTTCTAAGGTATGCGTAGTGTTCATCTATGGATTCGATTCATTCATAGAGCTCAAGAATCATGCTTTTAAATGTTATTTTATAAACTTTTTGTGGTGATATGAGCATGTACTTTTTGATGATTGTTGGTTAAGTTTCAAGATGATATCTAAAGGTATTTTCATGGAATATATGTGGTTGTTAGTTGAAAAACACGAACTTTGGGTGGTTTGATATGATGCAAGTATGATATCCACCTATGCCTTAAAGAATGCATGCTAGGTGTTTGATAAAATGCCTAGGATGCTAGAAATTCATATTCACATGATTCCATGATATCTAAATGACAAGTCAATGTTAGCTGTACACTTCAATATGGATTTCCATGCTATTTATGTGTTGTTATTGTTATGGTATGAAGCATGTATGATAATTGAGATATGAATTATGTACATGAAATATATCCATGATTTCCCCTACCATGTATGAGATGTTGAATAAATACATGAAGTATATTATCCCCTAATTATGACAATGTGAATTGTAGACTCCAATCTTGTGATCAAGTCCGTCATGTTGTGTCTGTTTCCTTCTATCGAGCCCTAGGGGTATTTGTACCCAAAAATATAGTTGTGTTCCCAGAGCCATGTCATGTTTCACTATAAACAAAATCAATCCATCATTCAGTAGAATTCAGTAAGTCATGTGACTCAGGAAAACTAAGTAATATCTATAACCTAAGTATTCAAAGTCAATCTCAGTAACTTTAGTACTCTCAACCAGTCCTCAGAACTCAGTACATTTCGTCAGTCATCGAAATCCAGTAATCTTAGTTTAGCTCCGCTTAACAATATAACTAATATCAATCTAGTTAAGCAGTATTAGTTCAGCTAATTAGTTCAGTTTAGTTATTCAGTTCAGCCCAGTTATTTAGTTCAGTGTCATTCAGATGGGAGTAGGATTCAGCACCGAGTGATCCTAGGGATGGGGACTCACCCGCTAGATTAGGACTGAGATCCTTAGAAGAAATCCCTAAGTTCCAGCACTATGTAGCCATCATAGATTGAGACATCACAACCTATTATATGAGGGTAGATGAGGTGGCTTAACCTATTATATGAGGTTTCCCACCGTTCTCACTAAAGTTACTTATTATATGAGGGTTGCTCATATGTTGACCTTACCAGTGGTGCGGTATTGATACCTTTCCAGTTAGGGTAGAGATTGGACCCCATTCATCTTAGCTTGGGGCATATCGGTTAGATGAATACATCCCACAGTTTCAGTTACAGATTAAGGACTGTCAGAAACAGGCAACTCAGTTCAATAGTACGAATTCAGTACTGTTAGAGACAATCAATCCTTACCATTATAAATAGACTTCAAGTTCAACCATTAGACAGGACTGATCTCAACTATAGTTAAATAGTATCAGAATCATCAGATTTAAAGATCACCCGCTAGAAAGGACTAATCTCAAATTGAGTTACTCCATATAAAATAGAACTCAGATAGTTCCATCAGAACTTAGACTGTCAGATACAGTCGCTCAGCATCAGTTACATTGGTTAGTCTGATCATCATAGTTATATCAGTTAAATCAGTTTTCTGAACTCATGTATCAGTCATATCAGTTAGGATAATTCATGATATCAGTATTCAGCTTTAGGACTGTCAGACACAGTCAACCAGACCAGTTCTTCAAAATTCGAACTATCAGAAATAGTCATTCATCTATTCAGCATCTTAGTATAAGTACACTCATGTTGTCGGTATTCAGACTCAGTAGTCAGTATCTCCACAGTTCAATTATAGTTGCTTATGCATGTATGTATTCTCACGTTCATATCAGTCAGTATTGTTCATGCATATAACCCCTTTTATTTAGCCTACCTCACTCGTATACTCAGTACATTCAGACGTACTGACGCATTTATTCTATGGTGCTTTCTCTTATGTTACAACATTGGTACAGAGGCACGAGCAACAGATCAGCAGTAGCATTCGAGTGTTCAGAGTTTGCAGTGAGTCCTTCTCATTCAAGAATGATATGATTATTTCTTCATTTACTATTTTAGTTCTGTCGCTAGATGGAGTTAGTTGGGGACCTTTCCCATCAA
Source organism: Capsicum pubescens (assembly GCA_030864215.1). NCBI lineage: Eukaryota > Viridiplantae > Streptophyta > Magnoliopsida > Solanales > Solanaceae > Capsicum > Capsicum pubescens. Next base: position 65,784,707 of record CM061540.1, on the reverse strand, counting down.
CTCCTTATTCAGACAGTTTAGAGGCTTTCCAGACTATAGCATGCCAGACAGCTATTTCAAATTTGTTTTGGTATTGTTATACCATTTTTAGACATTGTCTTATTAGATGTTTTATTTAGATTTGAACCTTATGTCCATTCAGTACATGTTTCTATATTTTCATGTTATATTATGCAGTGTACAAGTATAGATATCAGTCATGGGTTATCTTGTGGTCCTTCGGGGTCATGAGCACCCTGTAGCATTTCTGTTGAAAAAATTGAGGTGTTACAACAATTTACTACAACATCATCACGTGCATCCCAACTTTTGATGAGTCCTTATAATTCAAGGACCCAACTTATTAGAATCTTGTTCATTGATGAACATACTTTAGTTACTTCATTTTAGTTTATGTTTGGGTCAGCTAGGGTCTCTCCTAGTGGCTCTCTAGTCAGTATTTTAGGCTTATCAAACTGTCTACATTTTAAGTTCAAGAAGTATGCCTACAGTTTCTAAAGTCAAAGATTTACATAAGATATGGAATTGTTTACCTTCAGCTTCTATATATTTTCGTTCACTTTTCATGTGAGTTTCAAGATGAATATATATCATGGGTTAGATTAGGGCTATTCGTAGTATTAAGCACCATGTAACGTCTAGGGGGTACTTTTGAGGAATTGCAATTAAGTGACTATATTATTTGATGGCTAGAATTCTAATGTACTAGTTAATTAAACTTATTTAGCTTAAACATGGTAGTTAGAGATTGTGGATGATACGTGGCTAATGATGATAATAATAACGAATAAGGACCTATGGTTGAGGTTTATTCCTAGTGGAAGATGAGAAAATGTTCGATTGTTGATAAATGCAGAATATTGTCAATAAATGTTGATATTTGGATATATCATTTGTTATGCATAAATGATGATTATTTCTTTGGGTATACTCTCTGCTGGTATAGGACACTGTGATGGGTTTCTTTACTTTATGCACTAGTTGGTGTATGGGCGCTAACTTTGTACTTGTGTTGCTTGTGAATGTGTTTGAATTATTTTATGATTTCAAATAATTTATTTCATATGCACGATGGTATTGACATGTGTTGATGCATTATGGTATATTATTATAATGGTTGATTACTTATATTATATATAGTGATGATGGAGATGATTCAGGTTCAATTTTGTACCTAGACTTAGATATGTTTATCTTGCATTATACCATCTCTATATCATGACTTAGCTCAGTCGGCTGATGATGCATTCTGAGTACGCATTGTTTTATTACTCATACTATATTTCTATACCTTTTTATATTGATTGAGTACTAGCTGCCGCCAATAAGTTGAGTTTTTATAGTGATTATATTCCAGAGATAGGGTGAGCTCTTAGAGTTTTGAGTCACCCGTTTCCTTCTATCTTTGATTAATTCTTTTGTATTCAAGATAGATGTATTAATTATTTAAGATTCTTGGGTTGTATTTATTTTACTATCGTCTTTAGGTTCTCTTAATATTACCAGGTCATGGGATGGGTATCCGTAGTTGATTATCTTTTTATATCATAAAACTATTTATGTATATCTTGTGTTTTTAATTTTGGCATAGTTGGGCAATTCTTACCTAATTAACCAATTGTGTTAGCTCCAAGTTATGGTAGTAGCTTACCTACTGGCGGGAATTGGTAGGTGCCATCATGACCTGTAAATTGGGTTGTGACAGTTTGTAGATTTAGTCTTTTATTTTATTCATATGTATTGATTAGGGATATCTAGGGGTCATGATCCAACTACCTATAGTCAGTTTTATTAGAGGCTTCATAGGTAGTTAGTAAAAGTTGAATTATTTAGTTCAATTTTACTTTTTGTAGAATCCAGTGTTGTAAATGTTTTTAAATAATGTATTATTGAAAAGTTTAACTAATGATCTTGCTTCTACATGGTATTTATATTTTCATGTATTTTTATTTAGTTGCACGAATTGTGTCATTACCATGGGTTAGTTTGGGATCACTTGTGGTTCTAAGAACTATGTTATATCATTGGGGTAGTCTTGGGGAATTACAAACTTGGTGTTTGAGACCGGTTCAATTGTCCTAGGGTGTCTGAGCCTTGTGTATTAAAGTCTTATTTATGGGTATGATGTGCACCACACTTATAATCAGAAGGCTATAGGGCATTTAGGTAATGTTTCCCTTCTTCATACTCTAGATCATGCAGTAAAGTTGTCCTCTTAGAAACTTATATTTATTCAGTTTTTACTCCAAAATCCTCCAAATATATCTTATCTTGAGTAAACATAAGTGATAAAACTTTATTCCTGCTGATATGATGCTCTCTGATTTAACTATCAAAAACTTCAGAAATCACACAAAGGTCTTGAGAGAAGCCCGTACTATTGTAACACCCCGTATTCAAAACGTGTATTAGCGTATTCAAGTACGTGTATTGGTCTTATTTATATGGAATTAATTTTTTATTTTATTTATACCGGAATTTTCCCGTCGATGGTTTCATGCGAAGGTTATTGAATAAGCTTTCCAATGATATAAAGATTTCCAAAAACAGATAGGTTTCGGATATAATAGAGCACGTTCGAAACTATAAAATGGTGGTCGGGATATTTGGGAATAGTAAATGTGCAGGAAAATTTCCTGCACACAAACTACTGAGGCCAGCTGAATTTTTGGGTCAACTTTGAATGATCATAACTCCCTTAATATAATGAAATGTGAGAGATGCGACCTATGAAAGGAAATATCTTTGAGTTTCTTTTCCAATGCAATTGGTTTCATCCAAATCCAACGTCTGAGTAAGTAGTTATACTCGTTTTACTTCAGCCTATCAAAACAGATTTTTAGGGTCAACTTAAAACGACCATAACTACTTGTACAGGACGAACTGGGTGGCCTACTTTATATGAAATGAAATCCCTTTTAATCATCCTTCCAACTATACCAATTTGACCCAAATCTAATATCGGAGCAAAGATTTATGGTCGATCTACTTTAGCTTATCAAAACAGTCCACCAAAGGACAGATTTGACATTATTTAAATTTTAAAGGCATTTTGGTCATTTCCTATTATATTATGGATGGGAATATGTGTATATATACATATATATGAGTTCAAAAACTCATTTTCATCATCAATCATTGAGCAAGAACAAGCCCTAGCCAAATTTGACCTTTAAATTACTTTTGATTCAACCGTAGAAATTTCAAACTAATCTGATAACTACGTTTGTCATCTTGAGAGCTTCGAACGGCACATATTATTTGTGCAAATAGGATTACATAATCAAGAGGTGAATTCTAAGGTATGAATATTATTTTCCTTTGTTCTTTTCCATATGTATATGTGTGATAGAGGATTATATGTATCGGTTGTTATTGAAAGGTGATGGAAATAGGGTTATGGACTATTTTGCATGGTTTAGTTGTATCGAATTGTGGAAGGTGGATATGTTAATTGAGTTATGGAAGGTGGATATGGTGATATACTATTGAATTGATGATTATTTATGTCTATGGCTCAATTTGGTTTAATGGATTGGTTGGAAGGATAAATGAATCCAAACCTGATATTGGAGGATGTTGTATGAATATGCATGGCATGTGAATGTAATTGGTGTATAAGAGGGTTAAAGTGACACCCTTTATGGTGTAATTACGTCTTACTACTTAACCACTAGTTTGGTGAATTCAAATAATTGAATTGTGACGTTTGGTTGCTAATACTAGATTGCTATATATGTTCATTGTAGATAAGTAATCCGAAAAGATGGGAAGTCCATTTAGGACTAGTATTGAAGGTTGACAGTAAGGTATGTAAAGCATACTCTATACCATATCTTTGGCATGAAAGTGAACAATCATTCTATTAAGAAATTTTCCAAAGTTATTCAATAACATGTGATCCATAATGGTTTTGTATGATGTCCTATGTTACCAATGAACTTGTTTCCACCCTACAAGATGTCAAGACATTCCAATACTTACTTGTTTTCAAAATCTTACATGTTTATAGCACTAATGAATGTCAGAAGGTATCCGGTTACTCAAACAAGATCCATGTGCTATTAATGACTCCAAAACATTTCTTTGATATACCAATAAGTTTCTACTTCATTGTTATGGCATTGATGACTCCAAAACATTTCATTGATGTGCCAATGAGTTCTTACTTCATTGTTATTGCATTGATGGTCTATTTATATGTCTCTTATTGATGTATCATTGTTTCAAAGTATCAAAAATGCGGTGGCGACCGAAGTAACAATCTCAAAGATTAATTGAACTAAGTGATGAAAGTTCTCTCTTATCGGGTTTTATCCCAGGGGCATAAGCCTATCATGGGTCGATCACTATTTATGTGTTTATGGGTGGTATCCCTGGGGTATAAACCTATCATGGGTCGATCCTAGTTGATATGTACTTGAGGCATCCTAATGGTCACAGTACAGTACAGTAATAATTACAAAGATGATAAGAACAAAGGTAAAGTGATTGAATAAATGCAATGTACAGGTTGTCATAATTTCTAGTAAGTGTGGTCCACTCCTATTATGATTTATTCACTTGTTTCTGATTTCTATTGAGCTCCTATATCATCTGTGATTATCTACAGCTTTACATACTCAGTACATATTTCGTACTGATGTCCCCCACGGGGGACCTACATTTCATGCTGCAGGCACAGATACCTCAGCTCATATACCGCACAAGTAGGAGTCAGGATATCGAGCTGCTTTTGGTGAGCTCTAGTTTGCTTTGGGGCTTTTCGTGTCATATCCAGTCACTTTTGGTATTGTATAGAAGTTAGTTATATGGCGGGGTGTGTCCCAACTTTAGTTAAACTCTGTGTATAGTCTAGAGGCTTTGTAGACCTAATGTACAGTCAAGGTGGTGTTTTGTTAATAGACGTGATGGCTCCAATGGCCAAGTATTGTATATACATATATGTGTGTGCTCGAGCTTATACAGGTGATTATTTCCTTTTATATGCGACATGATGCTATCCGAATTTTGGGTTGTCATAGAGGTATGCATGGGAAATATAAGGTTATGAGTTGGTTCTTTTGGGCCTCCTCGGTTACAGGTGGCGGTCCGCCTTAATTGGATTTGAGGCATGAAAAATGTGGTATCAGGGAAGTTCGTCCTAGTGAGTATACAAAGCCGTGTCTACGTAGAGTCTTATTTATCGGTGTCTCATGCACCATATCTATAAACAGGAGGCTATGGACATTTAGGAATTGTCTCTTTTCTTCATGTCTTAGATTGTGCGATAGAGCCTATATTGTATATGAAGTCATAGTTGACCACTGAATCTGTTTGTTTCTATTATTATAGTAATGATGCCGGTTGCCAGAAGCAAGAATACCAGTAAGTAAGTAGATGTGGTTTCCAGAGAGGGGACTAGTAAGTCACCCACTATACCGGCTAATCAAAGTAGGGCTCCAGATGAGCATGCATCAGAAACTTCTTCCACTCCGGAAGAAATAAGAGGGAGGAGAACTATATCCCCAGAGCCACCTATTAATGCTACTGATCAAGATATTAGAAATGCAGTGCAACTTTTGACTCGTATAGTTGCTGGGAAAGCTCAAGGGCAAGCCATTCCAACCACGGGTCCTAGTGGTACAGATAGGGAGGCTAGCCTTCGAACACAGGATTTTCTTAAGATGGATCCTCCCACTTTTACTGGATCAGATCTTAACGAGGACCCACAGGACTTTATTGATCAAATTCAAAGGGCCTTAGATGTTATGCATGTAACGGGTAGAGAGACAGTGGAGTTAGCGGTGCATAGATTCAAAGGGGAGGCTATATATTGGTACGAGGACTGGAAATGATCTAGGGGTATTGATGCACCCCTAACTACTTGGAAAGAGTTCAAAGAGGCATTTCTTGATCATTATCTTCCATTCGAGATTCGTCAGGCCTGTATAGATCAATTTTTAAATCTTCGTCAGGGGAATATGAGCGTGAGGGAGTACATTCTCCGATTTAATTCCTTGTCGAGATATGCTCCTAATGTTGTATCTACTATGGATGATAGAGTTCATAAATATGTGGATAGGCTGGATCCATATCTGGTTAGAGATTGTACTATTGCTGCTTTGAACAAAGATATGGACATAGCATGGATCCATGATTTTTCATAGAAAATGGAAGATCAGAGGCAGAGGAGAAGAACATAGGAATTAGAAAGAGGATATTCCAAGAGGGCCTGATCTACAGGGCAGTTCATGGCATCCCAAGGAGGGTTCAGACCATAGTTTTCTGCTAGACCACCTAGGCCATTATCTTCTTTTTCTGCATCTAGTGCCCCACCATAGTTCCAAGGGTCCAGAGGAAATCAATTTGGGCACAAAAGTGAGAGTCAGAGTTCGCGGACAGTGGGGTACCAAGTGATGGGGAATATGAGCCAATCGAGACCTCCTCGAGAGCCATGCAATAAATATGGAAGGTATCATTTGGGCGCATGTCGGCTGGGAACCAATGTTTGCTTTTTTATGCGGTATATCGGGGCATATGATGAGATAATGCCCATGAAGGGGCATAGGGGGTATGGCATGACCTACGGGGTCATTTGTTGCATCATCATCATTGATGCCTTATTCAGGAAGGTGTGCACAACCAATGGGTCATGTTAGAGGTGATAGAGGAGCCACGAGTTCTATAGGGGCTCAAAATCGTACGTATGCTCTAGCAGATCGACAGAATTTAGAGGCTTCCCCAGATGTAGTTATGGGTACGTTGTCTATCTTTTCATTCGATGTATATGCCTTAATTGATCCCGGTTCTACATTATCTTATGTTACTCCATTGGTTGCTGGAAAGTTCAAAAGAATACCCGAACTGTTAGTTAAGTCATTTGAAGTGTCCACACCGGTTGGGGAATCTATTATAGCTAGAAGGGTTTACCAAAACTGCATAGTAACTGTTTGTGGTTGTGATACGATGGTTGATCTTGTGGAGTTAGAAATGGTAGATTTTGTTGTTATAATGGGTATGGTCTGGTTGGCGTCTTGTTATGCCACAATTGATTGCTGCACGAAAAAGGTATATTTCCATTTTCTGTCCAAATTGTCAAAGATTTAAAGTTGAGCACCAAAAACCCGGAGGTTATATGGAATGCATTGATTTTCCAAGATGGAAGTGGGACATGATCAACATGGATTTCGTTATTGGTTTGCCTCGTACATCCCGGAAGTTTGATTCTATATGGGTGATTGTTGATAGGCTTACCAAATCCGCACATTTCCTACAAGTTAGGACCACTTACACAGTTGAAGAGTATGAGAAGCTGTAAATTAAAGAGATTGTCCGATTACATAGAGTACCAATCTCTATTATATCAGATCGGGGAACCCAATTTACCCTAAACTTTTCGAAGTCTTTTCAGAGGTGTTTGGGAACACAAGTGAAGTTGAGTACAACTTTTCACCCTCAAACGGATGGACAAGAAGAACGTACCATCCAAACACTTGAAGATATGCTACGAGCTTGTGTAATAGATTTTAAGGGCAACTGGGATGATCATTTACCTCTTATTGAGTTTGCCTACAATAATAGCTATCATTCAAGTATCAAAATGGCACCATATGAAGCTTTATATGGAAGGAAGTGTAGATCACCAATAGGATGGTTCGAAGTTGGTGAAACTCTTTTGTTCGGACCGGATATTATTTATCAAGCCATAGAGAAGGTTAAAGTAATTCAGCAACGACTAAAAATAGCCAAAAGTTGACACAAGTCATATGCGGATAGTAGGAGAGGGCTAGACTTTTCTATAAGTGATTGGGTATTTTTGAAGGTATCACCAATGAAAGGGGTAATGAGATTTGGCAATAAAGGGAAGTTGAGTCCACGTTATATAGGTCCGTATAAGATTATTCGAAGGTTTGGACAAGTTGCATATGAATTAGAGCTACCCCAAAAGCTCTCATCAGTACATCCGGTATTTCATGTGTCAATGCTTTGAAAGTGCATCGGAGATCCATCACATATCACTTCTATTGAGGATGTGCAAGTTGCGGAAGATCTTACCTATGAGGAAGTGCCTATTTCTATTCTAGATTGCTGAGTTAAGAAGATGAGAAATAAAGAGACAGCATCTGTGAAAGTACGTTGGAGAAATCGTCAAAGGGAAGAGATTACATGGGAAGCTGAGGAAGAAATGAAATCTAAGTACCCTCATTTGTTCAAAGATGAAGAGGAAGTTCAAGAAACGAAGTTAGAACATTAACATGTAAGTTTTGTTTTATATATGCATAGTATTTATGTGATGATGTTAATATTAATGATGGACTTGAACTTGTTTCAGTTGAATAACTATGATAATATTCGAGGACGAATGTCCTAAAGGGGGGAAGTATGTAACAACCCGTATTCAAGTACGTGTATTGGCGTATTCAAGTACGTGTATTGGTCTTATTTATATGGAATTAATTTTTTATTTTAATTATACCGAAATTTGCCCGTCGATAGTTCCATGCGAAGTTTATTGAATAAGCTTTCCAACGATATAAATATTATCAAAAACGGAGAGGTTTCAGATATAATCGAGCACGTTCAAAACTATAAAACGGTGGCCGGGATATTTGGGAATAGTAAATGTGCAGGAAAATTTCCTGCACACAAACTACTAAGGCCAGCCGAAATTTTGGGTCAACTTCGAACGATCATAACTCCCTTAATATAATTAACTCGGAGAGATTCGACTTATAAAAAGAATTATCTTTGAGTCTTCTTTCCAATTCTATTGGTTTCATCCAAATCCAATGTCTGAGTAAGGATTTATACTCGTTTAACTTCATACTATCAAAATAGATTTTTAGGGTCAACTTCAAACGACCATAACTCCTTGTACAGGACGAACTGTATGTACTACTTTATATGAAATGAAATACCTTTAAGAATTATACTTCCAACGATACCAATTTCACTCAAATCTGATATCGGAGCAAAGAGTTATGGTCAATCTACATTAGCTTGTCAAAACAGTCCACCAAAGGACAGATTTGACATTATTTAAATTTTAAAGGCATTTTGGTCATTTTCTATTATATTATGGATGGGAATATGTGTTTATATACTTGATATGAGTTCAAAAACTCATTTTCATCATCAATCAGTGAGAAAGAACAAACCCTAGCAAAATTTGACCTTTAAATTACTTTTGATTCAACCGTAGAAATTCCAAAGTAATCTGATAACTGCATTTTCCATCTCGAGAGCTTCGAACGACACCTATTATTTGTGCAAACATGATTGCATAATCAAGAGGTGAATTCTAAGGTATGAATATTGTTTGCCTTTGTTCTTTTCCATATGTATATGTGTGATAGAGGATTATATGTATTGGTTGCTATTGAAAGGTGATGGAAATAGGGTTTTGGACATTTTTGCATGGTTTGGTTGAATCGAATTGTGGAAGGTGGATATGGTAGTTGAGTCATGGAATGTGGATATGGTGATATACTATTGAATTGATGGTTATTTATGTCTATGGCTCAATTTGGTTTAATGGATTGGTTGGAAGGATAAATGAATCAAAACCTGATATTGGAGGATGTTGTATGAATATGCATGACATGTGAATGTAATTGGAGTATTAAAGGGTTAAAGTGACACCCTTTATGGTGTAATTAAGGCTTACTACTTAACCACTAATTTGGTGAATTCAAATAATTGAATTGTGACGTTTGGTTTCTAATACTAGATTGCTATATATATTCATTGCAGATAAGTAATCCAAAAAGACGGGAAGTCCATTTGGGACTAGTATTGAAGGTTGATAGTCAGGTATGTAAAGCATACTCTATATTATATCTTTGGCATGAAATTAAACAATTGTTCTATTAAGAAAGTTTCCAAAGTTATTCAATAACATATGATCCTTATTGGTTTTGTATGATGTCCTACGTTACCAATGAACTTGTTTCCACCCTACAAGATGTGAATACATTCCAATACTTACTTGTTTTCCAAATATTACATATTTATTGCACTAATGAATGTCATAAGGTATCCGGTTACTCAAACAAGATCCATGTGCTATTAATGACTCCAAAACGTTTCATTGATATACCAATAAGTTCCTACTTCATTGTTATGGATTTGATGACTCAGAAACACTTCATTGATGTTCCAATGAGTTCTTACTTCATTGTTATTGCATTGATGGTCTATTTATATGTCTCTTATTGATGTATCATTGTTTCAAAGTATCAAAAATGCGGTGGCGACCGAAATAACAATCTCAAAGATTTATTGAACTATGTGATGGAAGTTCTCTCTTATCGGGTGGTATCCCAGGGGCATAAGCCTATCATGGGTCGATCCCTATTTATGTGTTTATGGGTGGTATCCCAGGGGAATAAACCTATCATGGGTCGATCCCAGTTGATATGTACTGGAGGCAGTCTAATGGTCACAGTACAGTACAGTAATAATTACAAAGATAATAAGAACAAAGGTAAAGTGATTGAATAAATGCAATGTACAGGTTGTCACAAGTTCTAGTAAGTGTGGTCCACTCCTATTATGATTTATTCACTTGTTTCTGATTTCGATTGAGCTCCTATATCATATGTCATTATTTTCGTACTGACGTCCCCCATGAGGGACCTGCATTTCATGCTGCAGGCACAGGTACCTCAGCTCATACACCACACAAGTAGGAGCCAGGATATCCAGCTGCTTTTTGTGAGCTCTAGTTTGCTTCGGGGATTTTCGTATCATATCCAGTCACTTTTGGTATTGTATAGAAGTTAGTTATATGTCGGGGTATGTCCCGACCTTAGTTAAACTCTGTGTATTGTCTAGAGGCTTTGTAGACCTAATGTACAGTCAAGGTGGTGTTTTGTTAATAGACGTGATGGCTCCAACGACCATGTATTGTATATACATATATGTGTGTGCTCGAGCTTATACAGGTGATTATTTCCTTTTATATGCGACATGATGCCGTCCGAATTTCGGGTTGTCATAGATGTATGCATGGGAAGTATAAGGTTATGAGCTGGTTCTCCCGGGCCTCCTCGGTTACGGGTGTCGGTCCGCCCCAATAGGATTTGAGTTGTGACAACTGTGTTTTAAGTCCTTTAATGTTAAAGCTTATGTCCTCATCTATAGCATTTATGTGGTCAAGATATAATATAATATGTATTTAGGTTTCTCTTTAACCCTTGATTGTAGATAACACTTATGAGAGGAGAGAGTACCTAGATTATTGAATAGAGTTTCCATTCAAGGGATAGTGTAACTTAGGTTGTTATTATCCATAAGTGGTAGAACGTTCTTAGAGTTGGGAGTATGTATTTAGAAATGTAGTTTCACAACCCAAACTAGGGCCTAGACATGAAGGTTTTCTCAAATCCCAAGTTGACCGGAGATCACCCCCTTCACCTATCCTATTCATCACATCAACCTAAAATATCGGATGAACTCTGAACACATCTAACAAGATAGCAAAAAATAAGACTAATAGTCATATCTTATGAAGTGTCTAAATCATTCCATCAAGACAACATACTAATCCAACACACCCAAGTACATAGTAATCCACAAAGCCTCTAAAAATCCAAATTCAATAATATGTTGGGACATGCCCACGACAATAGCAAAAATAATGTCTAAGATAAATGATAACAGTAATTTGAAATAAACCCTTACGATGTATGGAAGATCACCACTTCAATGTCAATTCAAAAACTAACATGAACACCTAATCACTTACTAGGAAAATAAGAAGAAGTTTCGTCGTCTACATCGATAAGAAGTTCCGGTGTCTGTATCGCTTGAAGATACAACATCCGGAGATAGTGAGTGGTTGGAGATCTAGTATGTAACTAAGGGATAAGGATAAAATAGTGCCATTATTCAAAGCCAAGTCAACCATAATATGCAACCACAGACACACACACATATATACATATATATTGTGTTGGGAAAGGGAACAAGGTTTAGCATGCATTTTGAAATACTAGCCTGGGTCCTGTATCTTAGATATCATGTTAATAACACCAACGGGATATATGGGCTCTAGTTATCAACCCCTGGCCGAGCCCCATTTCTAGTAGCTGCACGGACCGTAGAATGATCTTACATATATGCTCGGGAGACATTGAACTTCCCACGGATATACTAAGGTGACTTAAGCACCCGATCATGTAGCATGATATGGTGAAATCAAATCTCACACAATATATAATAAGGAAGATTTGATCTCCTGGTCGTATTAAGAAAGAGTACTCAAACCTCAGGCCATTTTGACCATTCAGACCTCCCGATCATATTAACAAAGTGGACTCGAACCCCAATCCATTTTGTAACACCTTGTATTTTCCTAGCATAATCTAAGTCCCAGTGCAGGGGTATTCATATATAAAACTTTTGAAACACTCATTATTTTTTAGTGTAGATCCTGCCATTGCGTAGTAATTCAATTAGCATTCCAACGATATAAAATTCGCATAAATTCGATAACCGAGAGAGAAGTTATGGTAATTTTAAGTTTCAGTCATTAAACACTGTCATTCAGGCCAGTAGAGCATCGCGGAGCTTGTCAAAATGGCATTTGTTAGTTTCTAGTGAGGTACCGCGATACCGACGTATCGCGCCATAACTTATTTTCACATTTGTCAGTTTCCAGTACACCAATGCGATCCCACAACATCGCGGTAAATTTCTAGGTCGCATCCATGGGGTAACACAATTCCACTACATTGCGTTGATGGTCCAATTCCCAGTTTTCCACTTTCTAGTGACACAGTGCGATAGCGCCGCATTGCGCAAAAAAGGCCCAGATCGGGATTTTTCAGTCAATTTCCAGTTTTAAATTCTGAGTTTTTAAATAATTCCAGGGGTATTTGAGTCTTTTTCCATGACCCTAGTCAGCCTTTTACATGAAATTAAACCCTATTAAACCTAGTTGCACCATTATTCATTTAGTTTTTCTCCAATTTAAATCATTTTCTCTCAGTAGGCAAAAATCCTAGTTCAAGAATCAAGTCAATCCTCCAAAATCTCTCCAAGAACCTTAAAGAAATCTTCTTCTCAGGTATGTTAGGTGTTCATCGATGGGTTCCTTTAACCCATAGAGTCCATGAATCCCTTTTTAAATATACAAGATCTCAGATTTATTATTTTCATGCTTGAATTAGATTGAATTCATGTTCATGATAGTAGTTGGGTTTTAATCCATGATTTAAGTGCAAGTTTTATGAAATTGAATTGCATGTGTCATGAATATGTTATTATCTTGATAAACCCTTGAAGTTAAAAATTGATTAATGTGTCTATAATGTTAATTGGGTTTTAATCCATGATTATAATATGATTCATGAAATTAGATTAGTATTTTATGGGGAATTATATGAATTGCATGCCAAACCCATTAAATTGTAAGTTGGGAATTGTAGTTGCCATTTTTATATGTGATCCATGATTATATGCATGAAGATGTGCTCCCCAAGTGTTTGATAGAATATCCATGTGAATAAAGAGATGAAATCATGACTTGTCAGTATATGAACAAGCTTATGCCCTACAAGTGTTTGATAAAATGTCTCTAAAGATGATATATGAACATGTATACATTTTTATGCTTTGAAAGACCATGTGATTCTTTAATTTTCATGCTATCGAGTCCTGGGGGGATTTAGTAGCCGACAATTTAGATTTTTATTAAGAGCCCGTGTAAGTTACAAAATTGTGTCAGTATTGTCACGATCAATAGTACTCTCAGTTAGATACAGAACACAATAGAACTCAGTCAGTTATAGCACTCAGGAAACTCAATGAATTCAGTCTAGTTCTGTCCAGTGTAACAAGTCAGTGTCTATTCAGTTGGGAGTAGGATTTAGTACCGAGCGAGTGCAGGGATGACGGCTTCCCCGTCAGATAGGATGAGTCATTAGTAGTAGTCCCTATACTCCAGAACTGCGTAGACAGTGCAGGATGAGGAGTCACCGGTCAGACTAGGCTTGACTACCTCTAGGGGTCACCCATCAGATTAAGCTTGGCTCTGCCTAGGTGTCACCTGTCAGTTAGGCTTGGAATCCTTGTTTTCTTGTGTTAGTACCCATGTCACTGTATTATCACCCTTCCAGCTCGGGTTACAGGTTAGACCCCAATCATTTCAGAGAGGGGCATATGATTACCTCCCACAGTTTAAGTTTCAGTCATCAGTTTAGAACCCAGTTCAGTTTTACAGAATCAAGACTGTCAGACACAGTCAATAAGTACCAGCAATTCACCTATCATCAACTTTAGATATCAATTACTCAGTCATAAGGACTCAGTACTTAGCTTCATAAAAGTTTAGATACAATATACATCTATGTATGTCCACAGTATTGCATACTCAGTGATTTCAGAAGTATCAGTTATTCACGTAGTCTTATATATATTTACTCAATATTATCCAGTCAGTTACTATTCATGCATATAAACCCTTGAATTCATGTGATTATCATCAAGAAATCCTTGATTATTATATTATTCATGAAATCAGATTAGTATTTTTTGGGGAATTATATGTAATACATGCCAAACCCATGGAATTGTAAGTTGGACATTGTAGTTTCCATGTTTATATGTTATTTATGATTATGTGCATGCAATTATGCTCCCCAAGTGTTTGATAGAATGTCCATGTGAATAGAGTGATGAAATCATGACATGTTAGTATATGAACAAGCTTATCGATAATGCTCAACTTGCACGTCAATTAAGTGCAGGGCGGTCATCGTGAATATATTTACCCAACTTTGGAGTCAGCGTCAAATCCACAGGGACTAATGTGAGTGGCGATTAAACTAATTTGAGACTAAATATACAAGTTAAATTCAAACAAATGATACAAAAAGATAAAATGGGGGTTTTCAATGATCAAAAAAATCTTAAAGATTAATTTTCTTCAGAGCTCAAATCTTAAACTGCAATATTTCAAATCAATGATATAGAGAAACTAGAGTTGTGATCACTATGACTAGTAATTCTCCATTGAATAACAGTTGTAGTATTGGATTCTCGTGTCTTGTAGGAAACAAACAATTATCAGTTTCGACAGTCCATCTAAGTGTTTCTCAACCTACCTAGATGTTGAACTCCCTAATTCTCTCAAACTTAGGAAAGCATTCTATTCATACTAATTTTATCTCGAGTTGATCAATCTTATTACAACATTAATCATTAGATGAGAACTTAACCTTCCCAAATCCTCGTTGATAATTCACTTCTTACTAGGGTTGATTTCTTATCTCAAGAAAATCAATAGTAAGCAAGGCCTATTGTTTGGAACCAACAGAAAATAATTAATACAAAAGAATTATCAAGATGTTCCCACAATCACTCAAATCCTAACCAAATATTAAATCCATGGAGGAATAATCAAAGATCCCACAACCCTAGTTGTGGGTTTTAGTTCCACATGAGAAAGAAAGCTATAACAACAATTATATTCATCATTCAAAGTAATTAAACTTACAAAAGATGACGTCTGAAGTTCATTCTCTTCCAAGTTGAAGAGCAAAATCTCAAAACCCAATCAAAAGAGATGAATATTAAATTCCAAGTTAAGAGCCCTAAAAAGAAAAGTACCCTCCCTTGGAATACGTTCCAG
This sequence comes from Capsicum pubescens, assembly GCA_030864215.1. NCBI lineage: Eukaryota > Viridiplantae > Streptophyta > Magnoliopsida > Solanales > Solanaceae > Capsicum > Capsicum pubescens. Next base: position 65,769,088 of record CM061540.1, on the reverse strand, counting down.
ATTGTCGAGTACCTGCCCCCAAGTAAACCCTAAACAATACTTTAAATAGTTCACCCTAATTATGGAAACAAAATCACAGAGTTCAGTAATTTCTCGGACAGGTGACAATATTTTTTGACGCCATATCAGGAGTCTGACGACTTATCACAGATGTCCTTAGGTCCTCTTTTCTTTGGACATTCACTGCCTTAGGCTGACGATGAAGCGCGATGGCTTATCAAATCTTTAATGACTTATCATAGATGTTGTTGATGATTTACTTCGGCTCTAATGTTTTTCCTTAGGCTAACGACGATCTTGACAACCTATCACAACTCTAACGACTTATCACATATCGTCTTCACTTCTTCTAACTGAATCCTATTCTCTATTTAAGGCTGATGATGAAGCTGATAACTTATCAGAGTGCTGACGAATTATCAGGAATGTTGTCAACCACACTTCTCGTCTATTTGCTTCAGATTTCAACTCTTTTACTTCCATCATTGTAGGTTCTTTTGCATCTTCACTTCCACTGCAAAATCAAAGATAAAACAATCAAGAACGAAAAAAGTTTCCAAAGACTTTGCAATTATTCTCAGTTAAAAGCCTCAAATGTGTTAGCATCATCTGCTCACATAGCAACACCCACAACATAAAACAATTATTTGTCCTCAAGAAACAAAAACACAACCAAGAGGATACAAAGTATATTCGGCAGTCAACCATCTATATTATCTGAAAACATCTTCATCATCTCCAAGGTTAATTAATTGAAAAACAACTGTGTCTATTATTGAAGAACAACACTGCGACACACAGGAATGAAGATATGGCATCAATTCAGCAACAACAACCATGCATGTATAAAGATTACACTATCCAAACAAGTTAGAGCCTTGCAATGTAACCAGTGTGCCATCACTACAAAGTAGTCCCACATCACTTTTATCAAACATCACATATGTAACCATGGGGAAAATAAAAAAACGCTCACTCTTAGAATGAAGTTCCAATCAATGTAGGCCGAATACCATAGGCTTACCCTTATTTTTATTACCAAGACTTTTAGACAGGTCAGCTAGGATCACTTTAGGTCTTCTCTTTGTCTTGTAATATAGGCTAGGGGCTGGTATGAGACTCTATGATATTTAAAATGACTAAGCCTCATTTACACTACACTAGCTTCTGGGGCATCACTTATTAACAATTTTTTATTCTTTTCTTTTCTTGATCACACATATTCAGGATGGGTGCGGTCTTTTTGACAATCATTTCTACTTTTTCACAACTTTTCTTTTTTATTCTTTTTCCATCGCACCCAACTTTATATTCTTTTTTTTACTCTACCTTTCTTTATACTCATTTTACATCACACACCACTTTGATAGCCACGCTCAACTTAGGCCATTTTCCTAGGTCAAGGTGCACAGTGTCAAAGGAGGACCAGGGCCAAACCAGGTTCATTATGATATAAAAATGGGATGGTGATAGGTATCATAAAAAGAAATAGGCTATTCAGGCTCAAAATAGGGATCAAAGGATATTATGCATACAGGGAAGGTCATTTAGGCTAAAGTGGGCTAATATCAAAATAGCCTATGATCCTTTCCTAACCCCTATCCTTCAACCTAGGTAAGAGTAACCGGGCGAGTTCTGAATCCAACAAACAAAGGGAACTAATTAAGATCTCACACGCATATGGCACACAAGTATATACCAAGTTACTAATTATCCGGTTCATGCAATTGTTTAGCAATGGTTATCAAGTTGCTAGAACTAATATCATACAAAGATAAACAGTGGTCAGAATTATATGCAAATCATACAGTTAAAGAATTAGACCACTTAAGAGGTGTCCACAAAATAACAAAACCATGTTAACTGCCCTAGGTACTTGTACTTCTTCCAGTCAACTACAATATTTTACAACAAATCACAATACGCCTAAACATACCATCTTTACTAGGAACAAGACTCCAGGGAAAAGAAGCACGACAATAAAAACCCCAAGAGGACATCAACACCCACAAGTATCTCCACCATCAACATAAAATCATGCAATGTCCCCAATGCGTCATACAAAAACAAGAGAGTTAGAAACATACCTGTTGCACCATGGGTGCGAAGATCTGATGTCAATCACATAATAAGAATACAAACAACAAAATACCTTGGGTTGCCTCCCAAGCAGCACCTAATTTAATGTCGTGGCAAGACCCAACTCAGTTTTTTCCTCCACCTTGAGGATATGAATTTGACCCCCAACTTAGAGTCCATCTTCTTGCCTCGATCATAGGGGGTGGTACAAAAATTAAGAATTTGAGTAATAGATTGAGTGTGGTAAACCACTCGGCCTTAAAGTGAGGTGTGTTCTTATATTGCTTATTAAGTGTAAAATTAAGAATATAGGATTCTTGTTCCTCATCTTCACACTCTTCCACTATTTTAGATGATTCCACAGACAAGATATCATCTAAACATAATGTGGAAAATGCTTCGAGTGAGGCTCACCTAATTCTAATTCAAAATTTACACTATCTACTATGCACTAACATTTATTCACCTTCTCAATGCCTGTCTTAAGATCAAGATGACAATCAAGTGGTTGCGATTCTTGAGTTTTCTCCTCAAATTGGCTAATGTCCTTCTCATATTCTTCTTTGTTTAGACATTGTAAACATGGTGAGAGTGGTAACTCCTTTAGCTTTGCCCACAGCTGTTCTTGATTCTCTAAAATTCATTTCATCAATTTGTTCGCTTGAATCATGACAGAACACATATCTTCATTATGATCACTTTGACCACAAGCCAAACACCAAGTTATAGTAAGTAGGATAGTATTCACATTATATTATGAAGGTCTAGTCCATGCACTTCTAAGTAAATATAGATAGCAAGCCTCAAAATATGGTCCCCCAAAATAATAACAAGAATCATCATCACTCAAAAAACCATCTATCCATGCCGACATCTCAAGAAAGGTGTGATAAAAATAAAAGCAAATAAAAAATAAACTAAACAAATATTTATAAGTTCGAATTCAAGCAAGTAAACTAAAATTCTAAATCAACTCAATATGCCAAATTGTTCCCCGACAACGGCGCTATCTTTGATAACGCTCAACTTACACGTCAATTAAGTTCAAGGCGGTCGTCGTCAATATATTTACCCAACTTTGGAATTGGGGTCGAATCCACAGGAAACAATGTGAGTGGTGATTAAACTAATTTGAGATTAAAGCTACAAGTTAAATTCAAACAAATGATACAAAAATATAAAATGGGGGTTTTCAATGATCAAACAAATGTTAAAGTTTAATTTGCTTCAGAGCTCAAATCTTAAACTACAATGTTTCAAATCAATGATATAGAGAAACTAGAGTTGTGATCACTATGATTAGTAATCCTCCATTGAATAACAGTTGTAGTATTGGATTATCGTGACTTATGGGAAACACCAAATTATCCATTTGGATAGTCCATCTAAGTGTTTATCAACCTACTAGATGTTGAACTCCCTAATTCTCTCAAACTTAGGAAAACATTTTATTCATACTGATTTTATATCGAGTTGATCAATCTTGTTACAACATTAATCATTAGATGAGAACTTAACCTTCCCAAATCCTCGTTGATATTTCACTTATTAATAGGGCTGATTTCTTATCCCAAGAAAATCAATAGTAAGCAAGGCCTATTGTTTGCAACCAACAAAAAATAATTAATACAAAAGAATTATCAAGATGTTCTCACAATCACTCGAACCCTAACCAAATATTAAATCCATGAAGGAATAATCATAGATCCCACAACCCTAGTTCTGGGTTTTAGTTCCACATAAGAAAGAAAGCTATGGAAACAATTATATTCGTTAGTCAAAGTAATTAAACATACAAAAGATAATGTCTGAAGTTAATTCTCTTCCAAGTTCAGGAGCAAAATCTCAAAACCCAATCAAAGAGTTGAATATTGAATTCTAAGTTAAGAGACCCAAAAAGAAAAGTAAACTCCCTAGGAATAAGTTCTACATTGCCGAGTACCAACCCCCAAGAAAACCCAAAACAATACTTTAAATATTTCACCATTATTATGGAAACAAAATCACAGAGTTCAGTAATTTCTCAGACAGGTGACCAATCAAAGAGTTGAATATTGAATTCTAAGTTAAGAGACCCAAAAAGAAAAGTAAACTCCCTAGGAATAAGTTCTACATTGCCGAGTACCAACCCCCAAGAAAACCCAAAACAATACTTTAAATATTTCACCATTATTATGGAAACAAAATCACAGAGTTCAGTAATTTCTCAGACAGGTGACGACATTTTGTAATGCCTTATCAGGAGTCTGAAGACTCATCATAGATGTCGTCAGCTCATCTTCAGTTTAGACTTTCGCTTCCTAAAGTTAACGATGCATTGTGATGGCTTATGAAATCTTTAACGACTTATCTCAGATGTCATCGATGATTTACTTCAACTTTCATGTTCTGCCTTAGGATAATGACGATCTTGATGGCTTATCCCAACTCTGACAGCTTATGACATGTCGTCGTCACTTATTCCTGATGAATCCTATTCTCTATTTAAGGCTGATGATGAAGCTGATAAGTATCAGAGTGCTGACGACTTATCAAGAATGTCGTCAGCCACATTTCTCTTCTATTCGCTTTAGTTTTCAACTCTTTTACTTCCATAATTATTGGTTCTCTTGCATCTTTATGTGTGAGCAGACGCTAACACATTTGAAGCTTTTAACTCTAAATTATTGCGAAGACTTAAGCAATTTTTATTGTTTTTGATTATTTTTATTGTTTCAATGCAAATACAAGTGATCGGAGAGGAAACAAAAGGAAAGAAGAATAAATAAGCTAAAATCTGGTGCGAATAAGTTGTGGTAGAGCTGACGACATATTTGAAGCATCGTAAAAAATGTGACAAGGCATCAAAATTATCGTCAACCTGAGGCAGATTATGTTGATTTCCAGTAAAGATGTGATGACATTTTTCACGCGCTGACACATATTTGACACGCCGTCAGAAAAATCAAAAGATAGCAATTCACTGGAAACTTTGACGACATCTGGCACACGCCGTCAGACGTCTGACACGCCATCAAGATTGATGTCATCTATTTCGAAGAAAAAAATTGAAACCTTAATTTTTATTTCCTTATTTAGGGTGACTATTTAAAGATTTGTTTGAGAGTTTTTATTATCATCATCTGAGAATTAAGGATCGATTACTGAGAGACAATAGACGATATTTTTTTCTCTCTATTTCAAGAACAAAAGTATTTTGGTGTTTTTGCCTTGTGATTCTAATACAAGTTCTCTTTTGATTTTATTCATCATTGTAAGTTAATTCTTTCAGTTATGAATTCAAATTGCATCCTTGTTTCTTGCATCATGAGTAGCTAAACTCCTTTAAACTGGATTGTAGGATCTATGGTTAGGTCATGATAAGGTGTTAAGTTATTACTCAAGGTTTAATAGGTGTTAGGATTTCTTGGTAATACTGATGTTATAACTTATGTCTGTTGGTTGTAAGAAATAGGAGTACATACTTTTGTTTGCTTGAGAAAGAAATCATAAACAGTAGGAAGCGAATTATCAACAGGGACTCAGAAAGTCTTCATTTAATAATCAGCATTGTAACAAGGTTGATTAACCTGAGGTAAAATCTGTGTAGTGATAAGCGATTCCCTATGTTTGAGAGGATTAGGAAATTAGACGCTTGAATAGATCGAGATACATTTGAACATACCATCGATAAAGATAACTTGTCATCCTAACTACCATGAGAACCTTGAGTAAATTTTATTGTCTGTCATATACCGTAAGTCCTAGTGAACATAATCCCGGTTATTCCATAACATATTGATTACAAACATTTAAATTAAAAGTGAAAAATAATTCTTTGTGAAACTCAAACCCTCATTTTCAGATACAACAAACTACCAGTAAATTATTTCAAAAACAACTCGAAGTTCACACCCTATTCCCTGTGGGATCGACCCCAACCTAGTTAGGTTTTATATTGACAACGATTGCTTACACCCATTCAAGAATGTAGTTTTAGTGTTATCAAAAAATGGCCCCATTGCCGGGGAATATGGTTGTAAACTGAAAGCTTGTGTGCGATAATTTTTTGTTCGTTAAGTTTTCTAGATTTACGTTTATTTGTTGTTTGTCTATTATAGGTACTGTGTTGTTTATGCCAAAAATAAGAAGTTCTGGGAACCGTTATTGCCAATCAATTCGGAACCTCAACAGATAGGAAGAATGGCTGAACAACAGGAGGCGGAAAGACTAGCCGCTTTAGCCAGGGCTCAGGTGAATCTACAAAATTTAGGTCACCAAGCACATCACCAGAACCCTGACAACTAAGATTTGGGTGATGAGGAATTTCTGAATCCTCAAAACTCAAGGCGAGCTGAGCAACTTGCTACACCAGTGCAACAAAATATCAATAGAAACCGTCTAATCCGAGGAAGGTATGGCCAACAGCCTGTTCAATATGAGGCTGATAAAGATAATAAAGGCATGGACGGAGATGGTGCAATGGGTTCTATCATTCCTCCACCATTGGCACTGAGTGAAAAATTCAGCATAACAAGCACCATGATCCCACTCCTGAATCTAAAGGGGTAATTTGGAGGCCTACCGGGTGATGATCCGAACATCCATTTGGTGAACTTCATCACTATTTGCAAATCTTTTTACAATCCAGGAGTTAGCCAGAATGCAATAAGGTTGAGGTTGTTTCCGTTGTCTCTGTCTGGAGAGGCAACAATGTGGTTGAACAAGTTAGAGCTCGATTCTATAACCAACTGGAGACAGTTGAAAGATGCATTCCTAGAACGGTTCTTTCCACCCTCCAAAAGGTTACTATTGAGGGATGAAATCAGTAACTTCAGACAGCTCCCGACTAAATCATTGCACGAAACCTAGGAGAGATTCAAGAATAAGCTTGCACAATATCCAAACCATAACATGACAGACTTGCACTTTATGGAGACTTTGTACAGAGCATTCAACTCTGTGAAAAAGCCAATTGTTGACAATACTGTTGGTGCTTCATTCGTTGACCTCTCTTTTCTAGATTCTTCTGACAAGATGAATAGAATGACCAAGCAAAGACGGGCTTGGAACACTAGAGATTCTGTAGTGGCTAGCCCAACTGTAAATGGTGGTATAACTGCGGAGCAACGTAGAAGGGATAAAGAGCGAGATCAATACATGGCCCATTTGAAGACACAGATGAACTTGCTGGCCAAGCACTTACTATCAGGAAAGACTGAAATGGTTAAGGGTGTGGAATCTCAAGGTACTGTTTCTACAGGTGCTGATGTAGAGGCAAAATATGTGAGTAATCCAGGGGGTTTCTGAGGCAATAGCCAAGGGAACCAAGGTCGGAACTTCTTTGACAAGCCTGATTATAAAGATAGGGAGCAGGGACACTGGAGAAACAATAATGACAGGAGTGGTCTGTATGTACCTCCTGGAAGTCGGGATGCTTCAACAATTAACTTTGGCAAGATGTCCATGGAGGACATGATTGAAAAGCTGTTGAAGGGAGTTGAAGCAACCAACTTGGGGGTAACTACTATGAAAAGCAAATTTTCTACCCTCAGTCAGTTGGTTAGTTTGCACTATTCTTCTATTAAGCAGTTGAAGCAGCAGATGAGCCAACTTTCTGCTATATTGAACTTGAGAAAAACTAGCACTTTACCTAGTGATACAGTTCAGAACTCGCAGAATGATGGCTCGTGTTTGGAGATTACCACTAGAAGTAGTAAGGTATTATCTGGCCTTTCTATGGGCAAAGCTGTGATTGATGAGGTAGTCGATGTTGAGCCTGAGGTAGATGATTTAGTAGAATATGAGAAGTTGAATAGTTCTATGAATACATCTGATAAAGGAAAAGATAAGGTGAAGGAAGTGGTGTTGAAAGAAATTCCAAGACCACCACCTTCCTTTCCTCAGAGATTGAAGAAGAAAGCAGATGACGAAAAATTTAGCAAATTCATGGCAATACTAAAACAACTAACAGTGAATGTGCCATAGATGGAGGAACTTGATCAAATGCCAAACTATGTTAAGTTTATGAAAGAATTATTTACAAAGAAGCAGAAGGTAAGCTGTGAGCCGGTGCACAACATCCACCACTGTAGTGTTGTTTCTTCACAATCCTTAGTATAGAAAAAGCCATAACCTGGAGCATTTACCATACCCTGCACAGTTGGGTCCATGAAGTTTACCAAAGCTTTATGTGACTTAGGAGCAAGTATTAATCTGATGCCACTTGATATCTACAAGAATCTTGGATTGGGGGAACCTACCCCCATAATGATGCATCTTGTAATGGCAGACAGATCGGTGAAATGACTAGTTGGTATATTGAATGATGTGCCGATAAAGGTGGATGACTTTATTCTGCCTGCAGATTTTGTGATATTCGATTATGATGTTGGTTTTGAGGTATCCATTATATTTGGTAGACCACTATTATCCACGGAAAGAGTATTGGTTGATATGAAGCTCAATGAGCTAAAGTTCAGGTATGGAAAAAAGGAGGCCAGATTCAAAATGCATCCTCCTATAAAGTAGTTAGAGGAGATGAATATCTTCTCGGTTGTGGATGTGTTCCAAGAAAATGGTAATGAGGTATCTCTATGGTATCTTGATAAAGTCTGAGTAGTCGAGATAACCAAGTCGTGCCACGATCTTAAATCAGGCGCTATTTGGGAGGCAACCCAAAGTTTTAATTTTATTGCACTAGTGTTTTTAATTATTGAAGTTAAGAGTTGTACAAAGGAGGTGAAATGGTTGCAGTCATCTTAAGAAGGTTGATGAGAATTTTGACGGGCTGTCACAAGTATGACAAGCCGTGAGAAATGTCATCAAAACAATCAAGTCAAAGCCTTATATTTTTAAGGATGACGACAACTTTGAAGCGCTATCCGATCTATGACACACCGTCAAAAATGCCGTCAAACAAGTTAGGCCCGGTTTAAAAAATTTGAGCTAACCCGGCCCAACAACAGCTGTTCACATTCCCGCATACTATAGATAATTTTCTTTTAGTTTTGGTTCTCTTTCCCTAGTTAGTTATTTCCCTTTCTTTTTCAAATTTATTTCCATCTAAGGAAAGTTTTAAAACTTTCCTTGTAAGTTGAAGCTTGAGATTTAAGTCAAGAAACCTTCCCTCTTTCTCATCTCCGTCTTCTCTAACTCGAAATTCTAGGTGCTCAAAGTACACCAACTAAGTGTCGACATTCAGGTATGAGAAAAATTGTAACTTCATCTTTCTTTGGATAAATTGTGAACTACCAGAAACCTTGGTTTCAAAGGAATGAGCTTAAACCATTAACATGATTCAATCTCCTTCAAAAACTAGGGTTTGTAGTGTTATGCTGTACAACTTCATTGAAATTTTAGTTAAATAACATGACCTAAAGTGAAATTGAGAATAATGGTAGATGAAAAATTAAGTAAAAAGAAATTGGAAGTTGTAATTTTGTCTGAGGATAATTTTTATAGCCTTTCACCTATGTGACGGCTATTCAAAAACATCTCAAAAGTTGAGAAAATATTGTGGGTTTTGTATAAGGTCAACGACACTTTTGAAGCACCGTCACACCCATGACAGAAAATCAGAAAGGGCGTCAAACCTCCAAACTAAAAAAAAATAGTAATGATATTAAACTGAGGTAATCCTTCTTCTTCTCTTGTTTGATTGTGGACACTAATTGAGGATTTCTATGTTGTTGCAGAATTGAGCATGGTACCCAAGAAAAAGAATCCAACCACACCAAAGAAAGCGGCTAAATAGAGTGTACCTCCAAAACTTGTCAATGAGGACTCTGATTATGAAGATGATGAACCATTGGTCAGATGTAAAAGAAAGAGGGCTAGTCCAAAGGCACCACCTCAACCTAAGCTTATTGAGGTGTAGAATACTGATGATACTAAGGTAAAAAACTCATATGAGCAAGCATCGGAGGAAAAAGGATTAGAAAACACTGAGTAGGAGTCTGAGGACATTAAACAAGAATCTAAAAATTACGATTCTGAGAAGCCGACAATGGAAGAAACTGAGTCTGAATCACCATCATCAGAGCAATAAGGTGATAAGGATTCTCTAGTAAGGGGAAATTTTGTGAAATGCAAAAACCCCAAAATTAGAAATAATGCGAGCTGGCAAATCCCTGTGGCTGAAAAGATCTTTTGGGATGGACTTCGCAGAACTGATCGAAGAAGTGCTAGAAGGCCAATTTTAGAGGAGAAAAATATTATCACTACAGGGTTGATCAGATACCCTGAGGTGATGCAAAAACTCAAAGATTATGGCCTGGAGTGGACTACTAGGGGAAGAGGTTTGTACTGTCCTTCGTTAGTCCGGGAGTTTTACGTGAACGACTAGGCTACGGTGGAAAATATGAGCAAAGATGGGGATAGAACTTCAGATAAGCCTCTACTGACCAAAGTTGCAGTACGTGGGGTGAGGGTTGATATATCAAACGCCACCTTAAATAGGTTTCTTCATGTCCCAGCCTTCATCCCACGAGCCACTTCACCTACTTTCTATGCTCTGTTAAAGCATTGGGAAAATCAACACAAATGGATAGCGACTCTCATAGAAGATGGAGAACTTGAGTGGCTGAATAATCCTGCAGAAAAGATAACCAAAGCATCCTTAAATTCAGAAGCAAAATTTTGGTGGGTTTAGTGCAGATTCATCTAATACCCACCGAAGGAGACAACATATTAGGGGATGATTGAGAGATATTGGTTGAAAACTTAGAGGATAGAACTCCCTTGGATTTCAGAGAGATTATAGCAGAAGAGATCAATATTCGGCTTGCAAGACCCGATGTTGCATATCCATTCCCATGTCTGATTACTAGGTTGTGTGAGGTAGCTAATTTACCTGATATTTTAGGTATTGATGATGAGTTACATGCCAAGAAGACCCATAACCCTTACAGAAAAGATGAACTTCAGCCAGGCTTGCAACTTGATCAAGATCCAGTTGGCGCAACAAATCCTCTAGTCACTGAGATAGTTTCAGCACCAGATGTGGGGGCGCAAAGGTCTAAAGCTATACCACCACCACCAGTATCTTCATCTCAGGAAGGATCAGTGACTCAAAGTGGTCCAACTACTTCATTTCCTCCAGAAGCAACAGGTTTTGTAGTTCAGCCTATTGATATCAGGAAGGTGGCTAGGCAAGATAGTTGGTGTGAGGTACAGCTACATGCCTTCGCCAAATAGTTTTCTGCTGTTGTGGACAAAAGATTCAAGGCTGCACTTGAACCTTTTATGACTTTGCCTGGGTGGGTGGCAGATTTAGAGAATAGATTAAATGCCTGGGAAAAAGAGATTACATGTGCTGATCTTGCTACGTTCAAGGCTGTGTTAGATAAGGTGAAGGCTGAAGTTGAATTGCTGCAGCAACACCAAATTATGGTGCCAATAGGTTAAGATATGCATGATGTGGAGGAAGAAATTCCTATACTTGATCTCACTGCGGACTCCCCGGAGAAAAAGAAGACAAAGGGGGAAAAGAAAGGCAAGAATAAGAGAGATGAGTCGGATAGTGAAAAAGAAAGAAAAGCTAAAAAGAAGGCAAAGAAGAAGGCAGAAAAAGAAGAATTAAAAAAGGCAATATTAAAGTCTCTGGCTGACACGAAGAAATGGGAAGCAGCCATCAAAGCTAGGGCTGCAGGTTCTTTATCCAGCCAAGCTCCAACCACTAGAAAGACAGATGCAATAAATGAAAAGAAGATAACATATGATACTATAGCAGTGTCGAGGACCCAGGATACACATGCTTGACTATCTTCAGGTATACCCTGACCCTTAGTGAATTTTATTTTTTATTTTAAGTTGAGGGAGTAGGCGTAAACTATTGTTGTAACATATTCTATAGATAATTAGGAGTGGTACAAGTACTTGAGGCAGTTGTCTTATTTCATGATTTTTGATTATCTCTCCAGTGATCTAATCTATTGTGTACTATGTGAATTGCTATCATTGTGATCACTGTGTATCTTTTCGTGGCATTATTATGGAAAATGAATAACCTGTAGCAAACAAATGCATGAAATGGACGAGTAGTGATATGCGCTATACTTGTGTTCCATGTGCGTGTAAGGTTTTGCTCAGTTCCCGTTGTGCATTGAATCTAGAACTTTCCCAGTTAGTCATACCATAGTCATGGGATAGGCGTTAGGAAAGGATTGTAGACCGTTTTTGCATGTTTGCCCATTTTAGCTTAAATGACTATCCAAATGTGAATAATATCACTTGATCCCCTTTTGAGCCTGAATAGCCTAGTTCTTTCTTGTACATCTTTCACCTTCCCATTACATCACAATGAACCTGTCTTGGCCTTGGTCCTCCTTGGACACAGTGCACCTTGACTTAGGCAAATAATCTAAGTTGAGGGTATCTATTATAGAGGTGTGTGATGCATTATGAATATAAAGAGAGGTAAAAGAAGAAAAATGAATAAGAAGTTGGGTGCAATAAAAAGGAAATAGTAAAAGAGAAAACTAAAAAAGTTTAGAAAAGATAATTTGATTGCTTGAACTGATAGAACCCATCTTGAGCATTCTTGACACATAAAAGAGAAAAGAAAAAAAGGTCAAAAGTTGAAACCCCAAGACTTAATGTAGTGCCAAGGAGGTGTAGTCACTCTGAAATACCATGAATATCATACCAGCCCCTAGCCTTCATTACAAGCTTAAGAAAAGCCCTATTGTAATCCTAATTGACCTGTCTGAAGACCTAGGTACTGACTATAAGGGAAAGCCCATGGAATTTGATGTGCAATGTTGGAACTTCGTTCTGAGAGTGAGTCTTATGCTTATCCCTATGTTATACATGTAACTCTGAAAAGAAAAAAAAGGGATTTCTTTGTTATGAGGGCACACTAGGTATGTTGCCAATAACTGTTTTGTTTGGATAATGTGATTTGGGTATGTTTTGGGTTGTTATTGCTGAGATTTTTTCCATATCTAGGTACCGGTGAGTTGCATGGTTGTTTTCAAACAATACTTTGACAGATGATGGAGATGGTGCATATATTCTGAACTGATAAGAGTAGTTAGCTGCCGAATTGTACTTTGTATACTCTTAGTTATCTTTTGGTTGCTTGAGGACAAGCAATTGTTTTATGTTGATGGTGTTGATGTGTGAGAAGACGCTAACACATTTGAAGCTTTTAACTTTGAATAATTGCGAAGTCTTAAGAAACTTTTATTGTTTTTGATTGTTTTTATTGTTTTAATGCAGATAAAAGTGATCGGGGAGGAAACCAAAGGAAAGAAGAATAAATAAGCTGAAATCTGATGCAAATAAGATGAAGTAGAGCTGACGACATATTTAAAGCGTCGTCAGACATGGGACAAGGCGTCAAAATTGCCATCAACCTGAGGCAGATTATGCTAATTTCCAGTGAAGATGTGATGACATTTTTCACGCGCCGTCACATATTGGACACGCCGTTAGATTTGCCGTCAGAAGAATTAAAAGATAGCAATTCACTGGAAACTTTGACGACATCTGGTACACACCGTCAGACGTCTGACACGCTTTCAAGATTGTCGTCGTCTAATTCGAAGAAAAAAATACTGAAAACTTAATTTTTATCTCCTTATATAGGGTGACTATTTAAAGACTTGTTTGAGGGTTTTTATTGTCATCATCATCACAGAATTAAGGATCGATAACTGAGAGAATAGGCGATATTTTTTTTCTCTCTATTTCAAGAACAATAATTTTTTGGTGTTTTTACCTTTTGATTCGAATACAAATTCTATTTTGATTTTATTCATCATAGTAAGTTAATTATTTAAGTTATGAATTCAAATTGCATGCTTGTTTCTTGTGTCATGAGTAGATAAACTCCTTTAACCTAGATTGTGGGATCTAGGGTTAGGTCATGATAAGGTGTTAAGTTATTACTCAAGGTTTAATAGGTTTTAGGATTTCTTGGTAATTCTGATGTTATAACTTATGTCTGTTGGTTGCAGAAAATAGGCGTACCTACTTTGTTTTTCTTGAGAAAGAAATCATAAACAGTAGGAAGCGAATTATCAACAGGGACTCGGAAAGGCTTCGTTTAATAATCAGCGTTGTAACAAGGTTGATTAACCTGAGGTAAATTTTGTGTAGTGATAATCGATTCCCTATGTCCGAGAGGATTAGGAAATTAGATGCTTGAATAGGCCGAGAGACATTTGATCATACCATCGATAAAGATAACTTGTCATCCTAACTACCGTGAGAACCTTGAGTAAATTTTAGTGTCTATCATGTACTATAAGCCCTATTGAACATAATCCCGGTTATTCCATAACATATTGATTACAAATATTTAAATTTAAAGTGAAAATTGATTCTCTGTGAAACTCAAACCCCTATTTTTGAAAACAACAAACTACCAGTCAATTATTTAATAAACAACTCGAAGTTCACACCATATTCCCTGTGGGATTCGACCCCAACCTAGTTGGGTTTTATATTGACAATGATCGCTTACACCCACTCAAGAGTGTAGTTTGAGAATTATCACATCTCAACTTCCACTGCAAAATTAAAGATAAAATAATTAAAAACGATAAAAGTTGCCTAAGACTTTGCAATTATTCTCAGTTAAAAGCCTCAAATGTTTTAGCATCTGCTCACACATCAACACCCTCAACTTAAAATAATTGCTTATCCTCAAGCAACAAAAACACAACTAATAGAATAAAAGTTCTTTCGGCAGTCAACCATCTATATTATCTCAAAACATCTTCACCATCTCCAAGGTCAATTAATTCAAAAAAAACTATGTATATTATTGAAGAACAACACTGCGACACATAGGAATCAAGATATGGAATCAATTTAGCAATAGCAACCATGCATGTACCAAGATTACACTATCCAAACAAGTTAGAAACTAGAAACATAACTAGTGTGCCCTCACTACAAAGTAGTCCCATTTCACTCTATCAAAACATCACACATGTAACCATAGGGACAATCAAAAGACGCTCACTCTGAGAATAAAGTTCCAATCAATGTTTGCCGAATACCATAGTCTTTCCCTTACTTTCATTACCAAGACTTTCAGACAGGTCAACTAGGATCACTATAGGTCTTCTCCTTGGCTTGTAACGTAGGCTAGGGGATGGTATGATACTCGATGATATTTAATGTGACTAAGCCTCCTTGACACTACACTTGCTTCTGGGGTCTCACTTATTAACCTTTTTCTATTCTTCATACATATTCAGGATGGGTGTGGTCTTTTTGACAATCATTTCTTCTTTTCCACAACTTTTCTTTTCTTATTCTTTTTCCACCACACCCAATTTTTTATTCTTTTCTTTTGCTCTACCTTTCTTCATACTTATTTTATGTCATGCACCTCTATGATAGCCACACTCAACTTAAGCCATTTTCCTAAGTCAAGGTACATAGTATCCAAGGAGGACCAAGACCAAAACAAGTTCACTATGATATAAAAATGGGACGGTGATAGGTATCATAAAAAGAAATAGGCTATTCAGGCTCAAAATAGGGATCGAGGGATATTATACATACAGGGAAGGTCATTTAGGCTAAAGTGGGCTAGTATCAAAATGGATTATGATCCTTTCCTAACATCTATCCTTTAACCTAAGTAACACTAACCAGGCAAGTTCTGAATCAAACATACAAAGGGAACTAAGTAAGATCTCACATTCATATAGCACACATGTATATCACAAGTTACTACTTATCCGGTTCATGCAATTGTTTATCAATGGTTATCAAGTTACTAGAACTAATACCATACAAAGATGAACAGTGGTCACAATTAGATGAAAATCACACAGTTAATGATTTAGACTACTTTAGAGGTGTTCACAAAATAATAAAACCATGTTAACTACCTCAGGTACTTGTATTACTCCCAGTCAACTACAATATTTTACAACAAATCACAATACGCCTAAACATGTTGGCTCTACTAGGAACAAGACTCTGGGGAAAAGAAGCACGACAACAGAAACCCCAAGAGGACATCAACACCCATAAGTAGCCCCACCATCAACTTAAAATCATGCAATGTACCCAATGCGTCAAACCTAAACAAGAGAGTTTGAAATATACTTGTGGCACCATGGGTGTGAAGATCTGATGTCAATCACATAATACGAATAAAAACAACAAAATACCTTGGGTTGCCTCCCAAGCAGCTCCTGAGTAAATGTCACAACATGACCCAACTCAACTTTTTCCTCCACCTTGAGGATATGAATTTCGCCCCCAACTTAGAGTCCAAGTGTTTTTATATTGCTTATCAAGTGTAAAATAAAGAACATAGGGTTCTTGTTCGTCATCTTCGCACTCTTAGACTATTTTAGATGATTCCACAGAAAAGATATCATCTAAACATAATGTGGAAAAATGCTTCGAGAGAGGACTAACTAATTCTACTTCAAAATTTACACTATATACTACACACTCACGTTTATTCACCTTCTCAATGTTAGTCTCAAGATCAAGATGACAATCGAGTTGTTGCGATTATTGAGTTTTCTCCTCAAATTGGCTAATGTCCTCCTCATATTCTTCTTTGTTTAGCCACTGTAAACATGGTGGGAGTGGTAACTCCTTTAGCTCTGCCCACATCTGTTCTTGATTCTCTAAAATTTGTTTCATCAATTTGTTTGCTTGAATCATGACTGCACACATATCTTTAGTATGATCACTTTGACCACAGCCAAACACCAAGTTACAGTAAGTAGGACAGTATCTGCATCATATTGTGAAGGTCCATTCCATGCACTTTTAGGTAAATCTGGACAACAAGCCTAAAAATATGGTCCCCCAAAATAATAATAAAAATTGTCACAAGAATTGTCATCACTCAAAAAATCATCTATCTAGGCTGACATCTCAAGAAAGGTGTGATAAAAATAAAAGAAAATAAAAAATAAACTAAACAAATATTTACAAGTTTGAATTCAAACAAGTAAACTAAAATTCCAAACCAACTGAATACACCAAATTGTTCCTTGGCAACGGCGCCATTTTTGATAATGCTCAACTTACATGTCAAATAAGTTCAAGGCGGTCGTTGTCAATATATTTACCCAACTTTGGAGTCGGGGTCGAATCCATAGGGAACAATGTGAATGGCGATTAAACTAATTTGAGACTAATGTTATAAGTTAAATTCAAACAAAAGATACAAAAAAATAAAATGGGGGTTTTCAATGATCAAACAAATGTTAAAGTTTAATTTGCTTCAGATCTAAAATCTTAAACTACAATATTTCAAATCAATGATATAGAGAAACTAGAGTTGTGATCACTATGATTAGTAATCGTCCATTGAATAGCAGTTGTAGTATTGGATTCTCGTGACTTATGGGAATCACCAAATTATCAGTTTTGACAGTCCATCAAAGTATTTCTCAACCTACGTAGATGTTGAACTCCCTAATTCTCTCGAACTTAGGAAAGCATTCTATTCATGCTGATTTTATCTCGAGTTGATCAATCTTGTTACATCATTAATCATTAGATGAGAACTTAACCTTCCCAAATCCTCGTTAATAATTCACTTCTTACTAGGGTTGATTTCTTATCTCAAGCAAATCAATAGTAAGCAAGGCGTATTGCTTGCAACCAATAGAAAATAATTAATACAAAAGAATTATGAAATTTTTTCCACAATCACTTGAACCCTAACCAAATATTAAATCCATGGAGGAATAATCATAGATCCCACAACACTAGTTGTGGTTTTAGTTCCACATAAGAAAGAAAGAGATAGCAAAAATTATATTCATTACTCAAAGTAATTAAACTTAGTAAACATGAAGTCTGAAGTTGATTCTCTTCCAAGTTCAAGAGTAAAATTTCAAAACCCAATCAAAGAGTTGAATATTTAATTCTAAGTTAAGGGCCCCAAAAAGAAAATTAAAATCCCATGTAATAAGTTCTAGATTGTCGAGTACCAGCCCCCCAAAAAACCCTAAACAATACTTTAAATAGTTCACCTTAATTAAAAAAACAAAATCACACAGTTCAATAATTTCTCGGACAGGTGACGATATTTTATGACTCCTTATCAAGAGTCTGATAACTTATCACAGATGTCGTCAGCTCCTCTTCACATTTGACATTCGCTACCTTAGGCTGATGATGCATTATGATGACTTATTTGATCTTTGATGACTTATCACAGATGTCGTTGATGATTTACTTCAGCCCTCATGTTCTGCCTTAGGCTAACGACGATCTTGATGGCTTATCACAACTCTGACTGCTTATCACATGTCATCGTCACTTCTTCCAGTTTAATCCCATTCTCTATTTAAGGTTGACGATGATGCTGTTAACTTATCAGAGTGCAGATGACTTATCAGGAATGTTGTCAGCCATACTTCTCTTCTATTTGCTTTAGATTTTAACTCTTTTACTTCCATCATTGTTGATTCTCTTGCATCTTGACTTCCACTGCAAAATCAATGATAAAATAATTAAAAACGATAAAAGTTGCTTAAAACTTTGCAATTATTCTCAGTTAAAAGCCTCACATGTGTTAGCATATTCTCACACATCATTTATTCCCTACATTTGTTTGATAAAATATCTGTATAGATAATATATGAACATGTATACATTGTTATGCTTTGCAAGATCATGTGATGCTTTACTATTCATGCTATCGAGTCCTAGGGGTATTTAGTACCTGACAATTTAGCTGTTTATTTAGAGCCCGTGTCAATTAAAGAATAGTGTCAATCTTTTAACAATTAATAGTACTCTCAGTTATATATCGAACTCAACCTAACTCAGTTAGTTATAGAACTCAAGAAACTCAGTAAATTCAGTCCAGTTTAGTCAAGTATAACAGATCAATGACTATTCAGTTGTGAGTAGGATTTAGCACCGAGCGAGTGCAGGGATGAAGTCTTCCCCATTAAATAGGAAGAGTCATTAGCAGCATTACCTGTACTCCAAAACTGTATAGCTAGCACAGTATGAGGAGTCACCCGTCAGACTAGGCTTGAATATCTCCTAGGGGTCACCCGTCAGATTATGCTTGGCTCCGCCCAGGTGTCACCCATTAGTTAGGCTTGGCATCTTAGTTTTCTAATATTATTACTCATGGCATGGTATTAGAACCCTTCCAACTGGGATTACAGGTTGGACCCCAATTAGTTCAGAGAGGGGTATGTCGGTTAGATGATTACCTCCCACAGTTTCTGTTTTAATCTTCAGTTTAGAACCTAGTTTAGTTTTACAAAATCAAGACTATCAGACACAGTCAATCAGTAACAGTAATTCAGTTATCAGTAACTTCAGATATCAATTACTAAGTCATCAGGACTCGGTACTTAGCTTCATAAAAGTTTTGATATAATATACATCTATGTATTTCCACAGTATTGTGTACTTAATGATTTTAAAAGTATCCGTTATTCACATACTCTTATATATATTTACTCAATAACATCCAATCAATGTTCATGCATATGAGACCTTGCATTCAACCTTACCTCATTTAGCAAACATGTACATTCCACGTATTGATGCATACTCTTTCTTTGCACTATGATGTCTCATATCATAGGTTTAGACGCTCAGGTTTCCTGACCGTGCTTAGAAAGGTCTAGTCAGTAATCACAAATTTAGTAGTGAGTCCTCAATTAACGAGGAGATGCTTTTATTTCATCATTTCAGTAGTTTCAATATTGTAGTAGCTGGAATTAGTTGGGTGTTTTTCCCATCAACTCCATGTTCGGACAGTTTAGTTAGAGGCTTTCAGACTAAACAAGTTCTGAAAATATTTTAGATACAAGTGTTTTATCAGATGTTGTTATTTATCATTATTTTAGACTTTGAACCTTATGGCATTTTAGCCTGTTTTTCTATATTTATTCAACATTATCGTTCACTCCAAACAGCAGATATCAGTCATAGGTTAGCTTATGGTCTTTTGGGGTCGTAAGCACTGTGTGATGACTAGGGGGTAGTCTCGGGTCGTTACATATTGTGACCCTTGCGCCGACAAATACAGTTTACAGTACTGATCCCTTAGGATCTATACCTTCACATCTAGGCTACATAACCCTCTTTAGATCCCAATTAAAACATTCAATGCACACATCTATGACCCTTATTAATAGACTTTAGGACTTTAACCCATTGTCTTTACAAAGACAAATAAATCAACACAATATTTAGGGACTCGAACCCATTTAGCCATTTAAACTACCAAGGTCATAATTCAA
Source organism: Capsicum pubescens (assembly GCA_030864215.1). NCBI lineage: Eukaryota > Viridiplantae > Streptophyta > Magnoliopsida > Solanales > Solanaceae > Capsicum > Capsicum pubescens. The sequence goes on along the minus strand of CM061540.1, from coordinate 65,748,815 downwards.
AACAAAATATGACCAACAAATTTTTCATGAAACAATTCACCAACCAACCATTCATGTTATTAGGCTAATGACTTAGTTCAAATCATATTTCAATTTGAGTTTATGGTCATCAAGACCATTAAAAAACCATTCATCCTTTATTCACATTCTTATACCAAGCATTAGTTCAAAATACAATTCATTATGTGACTAGATTCTTCTCATAGGCATTTTCACAAATGGGTTGAGGGCATACCATTAACAATCCTTTATTTCAAGCCAAAATCCATAAATTTAGGGTCTACTAAGCATTATCTCAAAACACATATCATTATGTGACTAGATTCTTCTCATAGGCATTTTTACAAATAGGTTGAGGGTATACCATTAATAATTATTTATTTCAAGCCAAAAGCCATAAAGTTAGGGTTAATGACAACCCCTTTGTTAAATCTCAGTTACCATGAACCCACATGTGCAAAACCATTATTTAAACATGTATAATTACAAGTTAAAACATGAGTGAACAATACTCAACCATATGCATACAAACCCTCAACCATATATTTCAGAACAATTATTTATGATTAAAACACAGGATATTTGTGAACTAACAATGAGGGAAGTGTCACATGTCTTATACATAAATATTCACGGAGAAAATTTGGTCTTGAAGCCTCTATATAAATATTTGAAGAAAACCCAAGCCCTATCTTCTTAAGAGAGTTTAGAGAAAGTTTTAGGAGTGTTTTGATCTTCCAAAGTGTGTTATGAGAGGCATAAATATGTTTTAAAATATGGGGTCTTAAGGGTTTTAGGGTGGGAAATATTTGGAATACCTACAAGTTGAAGCTGTAAAATGTGTATAGGATGGTACGACTTCTCCCCCTAACTCGTACACACCACATACGACTAATACCTTTATCTCGTACTGATGATAGGCGAATTTAAACGCCTATAGCACTATATTTTGCCCATATTTTAGCCTAGTTTTGAGAACAAAGTATATATTTCATGCACTTTTAGTCCTTTTTCCTTTAAATGAGCTAACGAACATGATTAGTAAAGTTTCAGGTATAAATGATGCAGAATTCAGTATTTTATGGCTTACTTGACGCAAAAGAAAGCTCACGAAGGAACGGAAGGGAGTTTACACGCCTAAGGACCAAAACTACTGCATGGAAAATCTGTCCCGGGCTAAAACAGCATTTCTGAAGACTTTGGGGATTTGCAGTAACTTAGTTGGATGTGGACAGTGATACATTAACCTAGTACAATTGGGTTATGTATTTCATTAGTTTATTTGGATTATGATAATGTTACATTAACCTAGTACAATTGGGTTATGTATTTCATTAGTTTATTTGGATTATGATAATGTTACATTAACCTAGTACAATTGGGTTAAGTATTACATTAGCCTAGTAGGATTTGGTTAGATATTTTATTTATCTAGTAGGATTAGGATATGGGTATTATAAATACCCTATCATGCTAGAGATTTTGAAGAATCGGGGAGACACAATACTTTCTTCCATCCCTCTCATCTTCCACTACAAACAATTCTACAACTCTTCTAATCTTTCCATTAATTCTATTTTTCTTCTTCTACTCTTCTATTCTTAAATTCCACAACAAGAGAATCGTTACTTTGCCTAGGAATTCACGCCTCACGCCTACCACCTAAGCTACACAAAATTACTCAATCTTGTGGTATAACAACAATGTCAATCGTGATCTCCTTCGCATTCATGGGTAACTAAACTTCTCTGTTGGGGTTATGGAAGTCGTATGAGATACTATCTATTACTGTGAGGTTGTGAGTTCGCGACACGTATGCTGCTTATATCATTATTCTCTTCATCTTAGTCTACATTCTTTGTGGTTGCAAACGCAAGAATACGCCAGTATAACATTTAACTTGTTCGAAAGAAAGGTTATTTGTCTGGAAAAGAGATAATGTCAAGGTAGTAGGGTCACCCCCTAAAATTCCCTACTAAAAAGCTAGTGTCATAACTGGACTAACCTCTTGGAGAATTCGTACCGTTAGACACGCTTTAAGCTCGAAAGAGTTAAAGTGAAATAATCCTCGAATAGGTCGAAAGACGCCTGGATTTACCATCGAATACAATTCTCTATAAGCAGTTGCATGTCAGAATTCTACACACTCATAGCCAATAGAGACGTATACCTCAGAAGGTGGACATAACCCCAACGCCTCAATTCTCATTGTTTACAACTTACGTAACAATCTTTCTCTTTTACTTTGCTATTTTCAGCTTTTATTTAATTATTTTGGTGACACATTACAAATCCCCCCTTTTTACGAGACTTGCACCAAAAGTTTAGTAATTTTGCTTACTTGTTGGCCAAGCTATTCCCTGTGGGATCGACACCCAACCCTGTTGGGTTCTATATTTGCTAACGACCGCTTTACACTCCTACGAGAGCTGTAGATTGAGCGTTATCAAAAATTGGCGCCATTGCCAGGGAATACAAGTGTCAATCAAGTTCGTGATAATTACTAGACCCTTTGGTCAAAGATTCTCGTACTTTTACGTTTAGTTTTTGTTTTTGTCTACTGCAGGTTTTTATTTTAGTGCATGCCCCATACTCGAAGTTCTGATCAACCGTTATTACCAATCAATCCTGAACCACAACGCCTTGGTAGAATGGAAGCACAAGCTGAAATCGCAAGGATGGCTGCTCAACAGGAACAAGCAAGATTGGCTGCCCTTGCTGCAGCCCAGGTTCAACAGCAGAACATTGATAACCCTGCACGAGCAACAAATCCTGACGATGAGGATTTAGGTGATGACGAATTACTAAACCCAAGGCATGATGCTGAAATCACAACACCTGCCAACAGAAGATGTCGACAAGCTCGGTATAGACATGATCGCCAACCTATGAAGCCAGATTTCGACGATGATGATGATGATCATGATGGTGAAGGAGCCACTGGAGCTATAATTCCACCACCATTAGCGCCCGAAGCCAAGTTCAACATCACAAGCACCATGATTCAGTTATTGCAACTCAAGGGATTGTTTGGTGGACTAGCAGGCGATGATCCGAATATGCATCTCATCAACTTTATTTCTACATGCAAGTCTTTTGAAAATCCTGGTATTGGTCAGAATGCAATTCGATTACGTCTATTTCCATTGTCTCTGTCTGGGGAGGCAACACTATGGTTGAATGGGCTGACTCCTGATTCAATTACAAATTGGAGGAAATTGAGAGACGCTTTCCTAGAAAGATTCTTTCCGCCTTCCAAAAGGGCACAATTGAGAGATGAAATCAGCAACTTTCGTCAGCTTCCCACTGAAGCTCTTTATGAAACATGGGAGAGGTTCAAGACAAAGCTAGCGAGATGCCCGAACCATCACATGACTAATGATCACCTCATGGAGATATTGTATAGAGCCTTGAATTCAATAACTAAGCCAGTGGTGGATAACGCAGCTGGAGGATCTTTTATGGACCTCACCTTTGGTCAAGCAAGCAATATTCTAGATCGCATGACGAAACAAAGTAGAGCTTGGCATACCAGGGATTCCAAGGTAGCAAGCCCCACTTTATCTATAGGCATGACTGCAGACCAAAGAAGAAGACAAGAAGAACGTGATCAAGATTTAGCGCACATGAAAATGCAAGTGGATCTTCTGACAAAGCATTTATTATCAGGGAAGACCGAAAAAGTGAAAGTTATGGCGCTAAAAGGAAGAGACAAATCTGATTCGGAAGAGGAGGCCAACTACTTGAACAATCAGGGGGGTTTCCGTGGGAATACCCAAGGAAAGCAAGGTCGGAACTATTATGATAAATCTGGAAGCAAAGACCAAGGTAGTTGGAAGAAAAACAATGAAAAGAGTGGTTTGTACGTTCCCCTTGGTAGACGTGATACCACCACATCTAATTCTGGAAGTATGGAAGACATGATGGATAAATTATTGAAAGGAGTGGAAGCAACGAGCGCGGGAGTTACTGAGGTAATTAATGATTTGTCCTCCATGAAACAACTAGTTGATTCTCATTCCACTTCAATCAAGCAAATAGAGCAGCAATTGAGCCAACTTTCAGCAGCACTCAATCAAAGAAAGGCTGGCACTTTACCTAGCGATACTGTGCAAAACCCAAGGAATGATGGGTCATGCATGGCCATCACTACCAGAAGTGGTAAGGTGCTGTAACCTTCAGAAAAAGGCAAGCAAGTGGTTGATGATAACACTCAATCTACAGCTCTCGTAGGAGTGTAAAGCGGTCGTTAGCAAATATAGAACCCAACCTGGGTTGGGTGTCGATCCCACAGGGAATAGCTTGGCCAACAAGTAAGTAAAATTACTAAACTTTTGGTGCAAGTCTCGTAAGAAGGGGGGGATTCTTGTCTTGCAAGTAATGTAAACAAAAGCTGAAAATAATAAAGTAAAAAGAGAGAGATTGTTACGTTGGTTGTAAACAATGAGAATTGAAGCGTTGGGGTTATGTCCACCTTCTGAGGTATACGTCTCAATTGGCTATGAGTGTGTAGAATTCTGACATGCAATTGCTTATAGAGGATTGTAGTCGATGGTAAATCCAAGCGTCTCTCGACCTAAACAAGGACTATTTCACTTTAACTCTCTCGAGCTTAAAGCGTATCTAACGGTATGAATTCTCCAAGAGGTTAGTCTAGTTACGACACTAGCTTTTTAATAGGAAAGGGTGTCCTACTACCTTGACATTATCTCTTTTCCAGACAAATAACTTCTCTCTCGAACAAGTTAAATGTTAGACTGGCGTATTCTTGCGTTTGCAACCGCAAAGAATGTAGATTAAGATGAAGAGAATAATGATATAAGCAATATACGTGCCTCGAACTCACACACTCACAGCAATAGATAGTAACTCATTCGGCTTCCATAACCCCAACAGAGAAGTTTAGTTACCCATGAATGCGAAGGAGATCACGCTTGACATTGTTGTTATACCACAAGATTTATTAATTTCGTGTAGCGTAAGTGGTAGGCGTGAGGCGTGAATTCCTTAACAAAGTAACGATTCTCTTGTTGCGGAAATTAAGAATAGATGAATAGAAAAAACTAGAATTAATAGAAAGATTAGAAGAGTTGTAGAATTGTTTGTAGTGTAGAATAATAGAGGAGTAGAAGATGTCCTCAAATCTCTAGCATGATAGGGTATTTATAATACCCATCTCCTAATCCTACTAAGCTAATGAAATAAATAACCAAATCCTACTAGACTAATGAAATCCTTAACCCATATGTACTAGGTTAAGGTAACATTATCATAATCCACTTAAAATAATGAAATACATAACCTAATTGTACTAGGTTAATGTATCATTGTCAAAATCCAGCTTTGTGTCTGTAAGTCCCCAAAGTCTTCAGAATTGCTGTTTTAGCCCGGGACAGATTTTCCATGCAGCAGGTTTGGTCCTCCAAAGTCTTCAGAAATGCTGTTTTAGCCCGGGACAGATTTTCCATGCAGCAGTTTTGGTCCTTAGGCGTGTAAACTCCCTTCCCTTCCTTCGTGAGCTTTCTTTAGCGTCAAGTAAGCCATAAAATGCTGAATTATGCATCATTTATACCTGAAACTTTACTAATCATGTTCGTTAGCTCATTTACAGGAAAAAGGACTAAAAGTGCATGAAATATATAATTTGTTCTCAAAACTAGGCTAAAATATGGGCAAAATATATTGATATAGGCGTGTAAATCCGCCTATCATCAACACCCCACACTTAGAGCTTTGTTCGTCCTCGAACAACATATCATGTCCTTCTAAGCATCAACTTAAGGTTCTTACAGCAACAACACAAAACATTTATTAAGACAAGCACAACGATTATCAACCAAGAGTAGCTTTCCAATTATAAGTAGAAATAATTTAACCTCAAGTATAGACTCGTGATGGTGATCAACTCGCATGCAAACGTTAAAGTGCATAGAATCATATACAACTATCCAAAACTCATCAACCATGTGTGTCTCACACTATAGTACCCATAATCATTCACAAGTATAGCATATTTTTCAAACATGGGTATCAAAATATCCTTGCCCTCGCTCTCACAAAGAATTCATATGAAGCAACTGATGACCATAGGCTTGCCCTTAATGTAATACTCTACTAAATGTTGGAATGTTAAGATTAGGATCAAGTAGGTCTTTTGATGGTTGTAATGTAGGCTAAGGGACGGGTAGGACTATTTTGGCCAGGAATAGTGACTAAGTTCCTAAGCGCTTTAATACATCACTTTGTATCATTGACACTTTTTTCTTTCAACCTTTCTTCTTTCTTTTGTTATACCACCCTTGTTCTGCTCTTTTGTTTTTCAATTTTAAGCACAACTCGATTTTCAGCTTTCTTTTCCTTTTTCTTTTCACAACATACCTCTTATGATAGCACTTTCTTTTTCATAACACATTCAAGCACCATTACAATTTATAGCATCATACTCACCCAATTTCCTCTTATGTTGTCACATGACTTTTTCACTTTAAAGCACTTAGGAGTTTGGATCAAATTACGGTCTTGAAAGAAATGGATTAGGCTTACATACAAGGTTGTCAAAGAAATAGGCTAAAGGCTCAAAAGGGTTTAACTAGGATGATGTCCATGGGTAGGTAAAACTGAAGGTAAACAAATATAGGTTGCCAAAGAAATGCCTAAATCATATCCTAAACTTACACTCCTTATTTTCGCTTTGCATACATACCAGGCAAGTTCTAGCATCAGCTACACACATAGAATATACGATTATCTCACTCACACAAGGCACATGGTCGACTTGCTTGGAAGTAATATAGACTCTCGACCCAACAAGTGAAGGAATTGAACCACACAATATCACATAATGAGTCACAACTAGAGCCTAAACGTCTCAATAGTCACAATTGTAGCACATACTCTTGTTATAATCTCATGCTGCCTATCAAAATAATTTCATGCGAAGCTAGAAAAAAATTTACTACTAAAAAAATGAAAAAAAACGAAACAAAAACAAAGCAAGCAAACATAGATGCAATAGAGAAGTATAGCATACGATACCACCACCCCACACTTAAACGGGACACTGCCCTCAGTGGAAAATAAATACGAGGAACCTGGTTAGTCGGACTCTTCCTCATTGTTGGGGGTCATACCCCCTTCGTCGGAATCATCATAAGAGTCGTCGTCAGAGTTCTCCTCCTCGTCAGAGTCTGGTAAACGTCGATCGTCATCAGTCGGCACATCATCATCTAGAGGTTCCTCAAAGTATACGCCCACTCCACACATCTCCCGTGCATGCATGTTCATGGGATAATCGTGGTCCAGTTGTTGGAGCTCTGCAGCAGTTGGAACACGACCTCCGCTCATCATTGTAAACCTCATCATGCCGTACATATGGCGGGAGAAACTCTCATCCCGAGCATGTCTCTCTGCCGTAGTAAGGTTGATGCCATGTGTTGATTCAGCATCTTTGACCTTTGTGAGGTCAACCTTCTTCGGATTGTGTGGGAGTTTATGATCAGCTGGTTCCTCTTCGATATCCTCCTTCCGCAAGATTGCTGTCAACAAATTTCTAAATGTGAAATGGGACCTTTTGTGTAGTCTGGCCTTCCTCATGGTGGATCGAATGATTTCCCCAAAGTTGATTGGGACATTCGTCATCAAAGCATAGACCAAACACAATCTATCTCTCGATATCTTGGTGTATTGAGTCCCAGGAATAAGACATGAGTTGACAATGCGCATCCAGATTCTTGCTTCCCTATTTAGTGGAGCATAGGGGAAGGTGTTGTGTCGGCCGGTTTCTTTATGTCTGCCCCACCTTGCCATTGATCTACTTCCACAAAGCGTGTGTCGTATTGCTCTATAAGGAGGCCTGCTGTACAACTCTTTGAATGGTGCTGCGTCGATTGAAGGTAAGCCAAGAAAAGAGTTGATCCACTCCGCGGTGAGCTGTAACACCTGGCCCCGAATTTTGACTTCATTGCCTGTTGTGTTTGGCGACCAGTTGGCATAAAACTCTCTTTTTAGATCAAGATTACACTCTCCCATGTCGCGGAAGATGAAATCTAACTTCAAAGCCATTATTTTTGCCAACATACGCGGCTCCTTCTTTGCTAAGGTATCCTTGTTGATCAAGTCGACATGCACATATTTTCTTTCTTTGTTGCTGCTGTACCATGCTTTGGCTTCTTCCTCAAGAACCCATTTTATTCCGAACATTCTGCGTGGTGGTTGTGCTGAGGATGATTCTCCTTGGTCTTTTCGACTTCTCTTCTTGCCCTTTTAGGAAGTGGTCGCCTTCTCCTTGCCTTGCCTCGCTTTAGGTGCCATTGTACCTGAGACTAGAAATAGTGTTAGTTGCAGCACAGTCTCACTTGATACAATCTATAAGCAAGCATTAGGGGTACCACCCCACACTTAGTTTTGTTAACACAAATCAGTGAGGTGAAAGTAGTTGATTTACTCAGATTTCGTTGACATACGTTTAAGGATTGTATTCCTGCAAGAAAATCAGCAATGCATCACTTACTTGCAGCCATTGGACTACTTTCATGGTAGATATAGCAACACTACTACATGGGGGTTATCGTTATTCTTACAACAATCACAACCTCCTAAGTCGGTAGGAACTATAAGTCTTATTCCGATGGCCGGGATAGTCTAACATGTAAGTATCCAAACAACAATCTTAAGCAATATTCATAGCCATAGCAATTCCGCAAATATCATAATAATGCTATTGAAACCAAATTCAAGTCGGAAACAAGTCAAGATTTTCCTACGTATATGTTCACTCACATGATTTTGCAACAACAATCCAAACACATGAACATCACCAACAATCTTATATAATTTAGCAGTTAATAATAGCCATAGCAACGTAGTACTTTCGAGAAATAAATGAAGAATAAGAGAGCACTTACTTGCTTGAAGCTTGTGGAGATGGTTTTGTGAATTGGAAGAGCAAAAGAAGAAAAATTTTAGAGGATTTGGAAGAGTATGCGGCGCCTTTAGGGTATTTTCTATGGTGGTTGTGTTATAAGACTAAGTCCCCTTTATATAGGAAGAGTATGGGTCGGGTTATGACCCATTTACAATCGGTTTTGGAGACAAAATTCCTACATATGCGGCGCATTGTCTATGGCATAATGGGACATATGCGCCGCATAGTCTATCGCATTTGTAGACATATGCGGCGCATTGTCTATGGCATAATGGGACATATGCGCCGCATAGTCTATGGCATATGAGATACTGAGACCAAATGCCATAGCATAGGCGGCGCATAGTCAAAAGCATACCTAGGAATAGGCGGCGCATAGTGTATAGCACACTAGATTCCGAGACCTTAGGCTATAGGATAGGTTGTGCATCGTTTGTGGCCTAGTTTTACCAAGGCCTAGCCTTCCTCGAAGCCTATTTTGGCGTGGGAAAGGCTCAATCCATAGCCTTATGCATCACCCTTCCTAATTTACCAACTTTACCATACAATGCGTCCAAATCGTCAATTGAAATCAATCTCCTCGTTGAAAACTTCTTGCACCTATATTCGCTCAAACAAATGAAAACGATTAGTACGATGGGTTGCCTCCCACCAAGAGCCTTAGTTTTGGTCGTGGCACGACTCTTATTTTTGGATTTTTATTTATCAAAAGCAAAACACATACTGAAATGAAAAATGAAGAATGATAAACGATAAACGTTAAACGATGGGTTGCCTCCCATCTAGCGCCTTATTTATTGTCGTGGCTCGACGTAGTAATCTCGAGTACTTAGACTTCGTCGAGATAAGTGATGGCCATGTCATTCATCGAGTCAAGAGGACCGATATACGGCTTAACACGTTGGCCATTCACTTTGAAGACAACACCCTTATTGTCTTCCAATTCGACTACTCCAGACGAGTAGACTTGGATAACTTTAAATGGACCAGACCACTTAGATTTTAACTTACCTGGGAAGAGCTTAAATCTGGAGTTGAAGAGTAGTACCATATCACCCTTTTGGAAGTTTCGTCGAATAATCCGCTGATCATGATACTTCTTCATCCGCTCCTTGTATAAATCCGATCTTTCATATGCATGGAGACGGAACTCATCTAATTCGTTCAGCTGCTCCAACCTCAGATTCTTCACATCATTCCAATTCAGATTCAAGTGCTTCAATGCCCACAATGCCTTGTATTCAAGCTCGATGGGTAGATGACAAGCCTTCCCATAAACTAGTTGATAAGGAGACATGCCAATGGGTGTCTTGAATGCAGTCCTATATGCCCATAGTGCATCATCTAGCTTTCGAGACCAATCCTTCCTATTTGCATTAACCGTCTTTGCAAGGATTTGCTTAATCTCGCGATTGGAAACCTCTACTTGTCCACTAGTTTGGGGATGATAAGGCGTAGCTACCTTGTGTTGCTTGACACCATACTTGGCCAATACAGATTTGAATAGCTTGTTGCAAAAGTGAGATCCTCCATCACTTATGATAGTACGAGGTACCCCAAAGCGAGAGAAGATATTCTTCTTTAAGAACGCTACAACACGCTTTCCTTCGTTGTCGGCCAATGCTACAGCTTCAACCCATTTCGAAACATAATCCACAGCAACCAAGATGTACTTCATTCCAAACAAATTCACGAATGGACCCATGAAATCAATACCCCACACATCAAAAAGTTCTACCTCCATAATTTTGGACATGGGCATTTCATGGTGTTTTAAAATAGTACCTTGACGTTGGCATTGGTCACACCTTCTCACATAGTCGTATGCATCTCTGAATATCGAGGGCCAATAATAACCACTTTGCAATACTTTTCTTGCCGTTCGATTCCCTGCATGATGTCCTCCAACTTGCGAAGTGTGGCATGCTTCCAATATAGCAGGTACTTCTTCATGGGATATACATCGTCGAATGATCCCATCCGCGCATCTTCGAAACAAATAAGGTTCATCCCAATAGTAGTGCTGAACGTCATGCATAAACTTCCTCCTTTGGTGGTAAGATAAGTTGGCAGGTATCACATTACTCTCTACGAAATTTGCAAAGTCGGCATACCATGGTACTTTCTCCATTTTTGTCGCTAATATCTCCTCGTCAGGGAATGCATCATCAATCTGAATTTCAGGTTGCGCCACATGTTCATTCTCAAGTCTAGATAGGTGATCAGCCACTTGGTTCTCGCAACCTCTTCTATCTTTGACTTCGAAATCAAACTCTTGCAGCAGCAGTACCCATCGAATTAACCTTGGTTTGGCATCCTTCTTCGTCATTAGATACTTAAGAGCTGCATGGTCTGTATGGAAGATCACATTGGTACCCAATAGATAGGCACGAAACTTCTCAAACGCATATACAACCGCTAGGAGCTCTTGTTCAGTAACAGTGTAGTTCCTTTGGGCTTCATTTAGGACCTTACTCGCATAGTAGATAGGATGAAATAGTTTCTCCTTTCTTTGTCCAAGAACAGCACCAACGGCTACACCACTAGCATCGCACATGACCTCAAACGGGAGCGTCCAATCTGGTGCTACCATGATAGGGGCTTCAATGAGTTTTCCTTTAAGGCATTCGAATGCCTTTAAGCAATTGTCATTGAAGTCAAACTTCGCATCTTTCTCCAGTAGTTTGCACAATGGACTAGAAAATTTGGAAAAGTCTTTGATGAATCTACGATAGAAACCAGCATGGCCAAGAAAACTACGGACTCCCTTCACCGAAATTGGAGGCGGTAGCTTCTCAATTACCTCTATTTTTGCTCGATCAACCTCTATTCCTCTTTCAGAGATCTTGTGCCAAAGAACGATTCCTTCTTTTACCATGAAGTGGCACTTCTCCCAATTCAGCACAAGGTTGAACTCTACACATCTTTGCAATGCCATGCTCAAGTTTGCCAAACATGCTTCAAAAGACTCACCGACAACTGAAAAGTCGTCCATAAATACCTCCAAAGTGTCTTCAACCATATCAGAGAAAATAGACATCATACAACGTTGAAAGGTGGCTGGTGCATTACACAACCCGAATGGCATGCGTTTGAAGGCAAACGTACCATATGGGCATGTGAACGTTGTCTTCTCTTGATCTTCGGGAGCAATACAAATCTGATTATAACCTGAATAACCATCCAAGAAGAAAAACCATCCTTTCCCCGCTAATCGATCTAGCATTTGGTCCATAAATGGCATGGGGAAGTGATCCTTGAGTGTCCACGAATTCAGCTTGCGGTAGTCCATGCATATTCTCCATCCAGTAACGGGCCTGAGTGGAATAAGTTCATTCTTTGCATTTGCGACCACCGTCATTCCTCCTTTCTTGGGAACACATTGTACAGGACTTACCCACGTACTATCAGAGATAGGATATACAACTCCTGCGTCTAACCACTTTATAATCTCCTTCTTCACCACTTCTTGCATAGGTGGGTTTAAACGCCTTTGATGTTCAATGGTGGGTGTGCACTTTTCTTGAAGCTGAATTTTATGTGTGCAAATCCCAGGTGGAATACCAATAATATCCGCAATGGTCCATCCAATGGCTCTAATATACTTTTGTAAGATTGAAATAAGAGCTGCAACTTGTTGCTCACCCAAATCGGCTACCACTATGACTGGAAGTGTGTTTCCGCTTCCTAAGAATGCGTACTTCAGATGACTTGGCAGCTCCTTCAATTCTAGTGTGGGTGGTTCTTCAATAGATGGCTTGGCTGGTGGTGTGGGTCGATTCTTGAGATCAAGATCCAGCTTCTTGGGAGTATAGCGATATGTCCCTAATCCCGATAGCGCACAAACAGCTTCTTCAGAAATTTCAGCATCCTCATTCTCTCCTTTCATGAGCAAAACCTCCAAAGGATCATCAAGAATTTGCTCTTCTTCAAGGCGTTCTTTCTCATCGTCGAGGAAAACATCAGCCACAGAAAATACACTCAGATCTTTGGGTTGCTTCATTGATTTGCAAACATCAAATCGAACCACTTCGTCATTTATTCGGAATGAAAGTTCATTAGCTCTCAAATCAATGAGCACACTTCCTGTAGCAAGGAAAGGGCGTCCCAAGATTATGGGAACCTCTGAATCTGCTTCACAATCCAAGATGACAAAGTCTGCTGGAAAGATAAATGAAGAAACCTTTACCAAGACATCACATAGAATACCAACCGGTCGTTTTACCGACCTATCTGCCATAACAAGCCTCATGTTAGTTGGTGTAGGATCTCCTAACCCCAACTTCTTGTAGATCGATAATGGCATCAAGTTGATGCTGGCTCCTAGGTCACATAATGCTTTGGCAAAGTTCAAAGATCCGACAGTGCAAGGAATAGTGAAACTCCGGGGTCGGCCTTCTTCTGAACTATTGATCGGGTAGCAATTGCACTACAATGATGCACATCATCCTTCAGCTCATAACTTGCTGCCCTCTTCTTAGTCAAAAGATCTTTCATAAACTTCGCATACCCAGGCATTTGTTCAAGTGCCTCCACCAATGGAACATTAATGGTCAGCTGCTTTAACATAGTCATAAATTTGTTGAACTTCGTGTCTTCAGCCACCTTCTTCAATCTTTGAGGAAAAGGTGGTGGTGGGTATGGAAGTGTTCTCTCCATGGCTTTCTTCTCCTCTTGCTTCTGTTTTTCCATTTTTTCAGGCTGCACGTCACTGGGCGTGACGTCCTTGACGTCAGGACTGGTTGTTGCGGCATCTTCTCCTTTTGCGTTATCATCCATGTCCGCAACTTCTTCAACCACTTGCTTGCCTTTTGCTTAAGGTTCCAGCACCTTACCACTTCTGGTAGTGATGGCCATGCATGACCCATCATTCCTTGGGTTTTGCACAGTATCGCTAGGTAAAGTGCCAGCCTTTTTTTGATTGAGTGCTGCTGAAAGTTGGCTTAGTTGCTGCTCTATTTTCTTGATTGAAGTGGAATGAGAATCAACTAGTCGTTTCATGGAAGACAAATCATTGATTACCTCAGTAACTCCCGCGCTCGTTGTTTCCACTCCTTTCAATAATTTAGCCATCATGTCTTCCATACTTCCAGAATTAGATGTGGTGGTATCACGTCTACCAGGGGGAACATATACACCACTCTTTTCATTGTTTTTTCTCCAACTACCTTGGTCCTTGTTTCCAGAATTATCATAATAGTTCCGACCTTGGTTTCCTTGGGTATTCCCACGGAAACCCCCCTGATTGTTCAAGTAGTTGGCTTCTTCTTCTGAATCAGATTCGTCTCTTCCTTTTAGCGCCACAGCTTTCACTTTTTCGGTCTTCCCTGATAATAAATGCTTTGTAAGAAGATCCATTTGTGTTTTCATGTGCGCCATATCTTGATCACGTTCTTCTTGTCTTCTTCTTTGGTCTGCAGTCATGCCTATAGATAAAGTGGGGCTTGCTACCTCAGAATCCCTGGTATGCCAAGCTCTACTTTGTTTCGTCATGCGATCTAGCATATTGCTTGCTTGACCAAATGTGAGGTCCATAAAAGATCCTCCAGCTGCGTTATCCACCACTGGCTTAGTTATTGAATTCAAGGCTCTATAGAATATCTCCATGAGGTGAACATTAGTCATGTGATGGTTTGGGCATCTCGCTAGCTTTGTCTTGAACCTCTCCCATGTTTCATGAAGAGCTTCAGTGGGAAGCTGACGAAAGTTGCTGATTTCATCTCTCAATTGTGCCCTTTTGGAAGGCGGAAAGAATCTTTCTAGGAAAGCATCTCTCAATTGCCTCCAATTTGTAATTGAATCAGGAGTCAGCCCATTCAACCATAGTGTTGCCTCCCCAGACAGAGACAATGGAAATAGACGTAATCGAATTGCATTCTGACCAACACCAGGATTGTCAAAAGACTTGCATGTAGAAATAAAGTTGATGAGATGCATATTCGGATCATCGCCTGCTAATCCACCAAACAATCCCTTGAGTTGCAATAACTGAATCATGGTGCTTGTGATGTTGAACTTGGCTCCGGGCGCTAATGGTGGTGGAATTATAGCTCCAGTGGCTCCGGCACCATCAAGATCATCATCATCATCGTCGAAAGCTGGCTGCATAGGTTGGTGATCATATCTATACCGAGCTTGTCGACCTCTTCTGTTGGCAGGTGTTATGATTTCAGCATCACGCCTAGGGTTTAGTAACTCGTCATCACCTAAATCCTCATCGTCAGGATTTGGTGCTCGTGCAGGGTTATCAATGTTCTGCTATTGAACCTGGGCTGCGGCAAGGGCGGCCAATCTTCCTTGTTCCTGTTGAGCTGCCATCCTTGCGATTTCAGCTTGTGCTTCCATTCTACCAATGCGTTGTAGTTCAGGATTGATTGGTAATAACGGTTGACCAGAACTTCGAGTATGGGGCATGTACTAAAATAAAAACCTGCAGTAGATAAAAACAAAAACTAAAAGTAAAAGTACGAGAATCTTTGACCAAAGGGTCTAGTAATTTTCACGAACTTGATTGACACTTGTATTCCCCGGCAACGGCGCCAATTTTTGATAACGCTCAATCTACAGCTCTCGTAGGAGTGTAAAGCGGTCGTTAGCAAATATAGAACCCAACCTGGGTTGGGTTTCGATCCTACAGGGAATAGCTTGGCCAACAAGTAAGTAAAATTACTAAACTTTTGGTGCAAGTCTCGAAAGAAGGGGGGGATTCTTGTCTTGCAAGTAATGTAAACAAAAGCTGAAAATAATAAAGTAAAAAGAGAGAGATTGTTACGTTGGTTGTAAACAATGAGAATTGAAGCGTTGGGGTTATGTCCACCTTCTGAGGTATACGTCTCTATTGGCTATGAGTGTGTAGAATTCTGACATGCAATTGCTTATAGAGGATTGTAGTCGATGGTAAATCCAACCGTCTCTCGACCTAAACAAGGACTATTTCACTTTAACTCTCTCGAGCTTAAAGCGTATCTAACGGTACGAATTCTCCAAGAGGTTAGTCCAGTTACGGCACTAGCTTTTTAATAGGAAAGGGTGTCCTACTACCTTGACATTATCTCTTTTCCAGACAAATAACTTTTCTCTCGAACAAGTTAAATGTTAGACTGGCGTATTCTTGCGTTTGCAACCGCAAAGAATGTAGATTAAGATGAAGAGAATAATGATATAAGCAATATACGTGCCTCGAACTCACACACTCACAGCAATCAATAGTAACTCATTCGGCTTCCATAACCCCAACAGAGAAGTTTAGTTACCCATGAATGCGAAGGAGATCACGCTTGACATTGTTGTTATACCACAAGATTTATTAATTTCGTGTAGCGTAAGTGGTAGGCGTGAGGCGTGAATTCCTTAACAAAGTAACGATTCTCTTGTTGCGGAAATTAAGAATAGATGAATAGAAAAAACTAGAATTAATAGAAAGATTAGAAGAGTTGTAGAATTGTTTGTAGTGTAGAATAATAGTGGAGTAGAAGATGTCCTCAAATCTCTAGCATGATAGGGTATTTATAATACCCATCTCCTAATCCTACTAAGCTAATGAAATAAATAACCAAATCCTACTAGACTAATGAAATCCTTAACCCATATGTACTAGGTTAAGGTAACATTATCATAATCCACTTAAAATAATGAAATACATAACCTAATTGTACTAGGTTAATGTATCATTGTCAAAATCCAGCTTTGTGTCTGTAAGTCCCCAAAGTCTTCAGAATTGCTGTTTTAGCCCGGGACAGATTTTCCATGCAGCAGGTTTGGTCCTCCAAAGTCTTCAGAAATGTTGTTTTAGCCCGGGACAGATTTTCCATGCAGCAGTTTTGGTCCTTAGGCGTGTAAACTCCCTTCCCTTCCTTCGTGAGCTTTCTTTAGCGTCAAGTAAGCCATAAAATGCTGAATTATGCATCATTTATACCTGAAACTTTACTAATCATGTTTGTTAGCTCATTTACAGGAAAAAGGACTAAAAGTGCATGAAATATATAATTTGTTGTCAAAACTAGGCTAAAATATGGGCAAAATATATTGATATAGGCGTGTAAATCCGCCTATCATCAGTTGACGAAGTTGCGGACATGGATGATAACGCAAAAGGGGAAGATGCCGCAACAACCAGTCCTGACGTCAAGGACGTCACGCCCAGTGACGTGCAGCCTGAAAAAATGGAAAAAAGGAAGCAAGAGAAGAAGAAAACCGTGGAGAGAACACTTCCATACCCACCACCACCTTTTCCCCAAAGACTGAAGAAGGTGGCGGATGACACTAAGTTCAGCAAATTCATGACTATGTTAAAGCAGCTGACCATTAATGTTCCATTGGTGGAGGCACTTGAACAAATGCCTGGGTATGCGAAGTTTATGAAGGATCTTTTGACAAAGAATAGGGCAGCAAGTTATGAGCTGAAAGACGATGTGCATCATTGTAGTGCAATTGCTACCCGATCGATAGTTCAGAAGAAGGCCGACCCCGGAGCTTTCACTATTCCTTGCACCGTCGGATCTTTGAACTTTGCCAAAGCATTATGTGACTTAGGAGCCAACATCAATTTGATGCCATTATCGATCTACAAGGAGTTGGGGTTAGGAGATCCTACTCCAACCAATATGAGGCTCGTCATGGCAGATAGGTCGGTAAAACGACCTGTTGGTATTCTATGCGATGTCTTGGTAAAAGTTTCTTCATTTATCTTTCCAGCAGACTTTGTCATCTTGGATTGTGAAGAAGATTCTGAGGTTCCCATAATCTTGGGGCGCCCTTTCCTTGCTACAGGAAGTGTGCTCATTGATTTGAGAGCTAATGAACTTTCATTCCGAATAAATGACGAAGTGGTTCATTTTGATGTTTGCAAATCAATGAAGCAACACAAAGATCTTAGTGTATTTTCGGTGGCTGATGTTTTCTTTGATGATGAGAAAGAACTACCTGAAGAAGAGCAAATTATTGATGATCCCTTGGAGGTTGTGCTCATGAATGGAGAGAGTGAAGATGCTGAAAATTCTGAAGAAGCCATTTGTGCTCTATCGAGATTAGGAACATATCGCTATACTCCCAAGAAGCTGGATCTTGATCTCAAGAATCGGCCTACACCACCAGCTAAGCCATCTATTGAAGAGCCACCTATGTTAGAATTGAAGGAGCTGCCAAGTCATTTGAAGTACGCATTCTTAGGAAGCGGAAACAGTCTTCCAGTCATTATGGTAGCCGATTTGGGTGAGCGACAAGTTGCAGCTCTTATTGCTATTCTACGCAAGTATATTAGAGATATTGGATGGACCATTGCGGATATTATTGGTATTCCACCTGGGATTTGTACACATAAAATTCAGCTTCAAGAAAATTGCACACCCACCATTGAGCATCAAAGGCGTCTAAACCCACCTATGCAAGAAGTGGTAAAGAAAGAGATCATCAAGTGGTTAGACACAGGAGTTGTGTATCCTATTTCTAATAGTACATGGGTAAGCCCTGTACAATGTTTTCCCAAGAAAGGAGGTATGACGGTGGTCGCGAATGCAAAGAATGAACTTATTCCACTCAGGCCCATCACTGGATGGAGAGTATGCATGGACTACCGCAAGCTGAATTCTTGGACACTCAAGGATCACTTCCCAATGCCATTTATGGACCAAATGCTAGATCGATTAGCGGGGAAAGGATGGTTTTCCTTCTTGGATGGTTATTCAGGATATAATCAGATTTGTATTGCACCCGAAGACCAAGAGAAGACAACGTTTACATGCCCATATGGTACGTTTGCCTTCAAACGTATGCCATTCAGGTTATGTAACGCACCAGCCACCTTTCAACGTTGTATAATGTCTATTTTCTCTGATATGGTTGAAGACACTTTGGAGGTATTTATGGACGACTTTTCAGTTGTTGGTGAGTCTTTTGAAGCATGCCTGGAAAACTTGAGCATGGCATTACAAAGATGTGTAGAGTTCAACCTTGTGCTGAATTGGGAGAAGTGCCACTTCATGGTAAAAGAAGGAATCGTTCTTGGGCACAAGATCTCTGAAAGAGGAATAGAGGTTGATCGAGCAAAAATTGAGGTTATTGAGAAGCTACCGCCTCCAATATCGGTGAAGGGAGTTCGTAGATTTCTTGGCCATGCTGGTTTCTATCGTAGGTTCATCAAAAACTTCTCCAAAATTGCGAGTCCATTGTGCAAACTATTGGAGAAACATGCAAAGTTTGACTTCAATGACGATTGCTTAAAGGCATTCAAATGCCTTAAAGGAAAACTCATTGAAGCCCATATTATGGTAGCACCAAATTGGACTCTCCCGTTTGAAGTCATGTGTGATGCTAGTGGTGTAGCCGTTGGTGCTGTTCTTGGTCAGAGAAAGGAGAAATTATTTCATCCTATCTACTATGCGAGTAAGGTCCTAAATGAAGCCCAAAGGAACTACACTATTACTGAACAAGAGCTCCTAGCGGTTGTGTATGCATTTGAGAAGTTTCGTGCCTATCTATTGGGTACTAAGGTGATCGTTCATACAGACCATGCAGCTCTTAGGTATCTAATGACAAAGAAGGATGCAAAACCAAGGTTGATTAGATGGGTATTGCTGCTGCAAGCGTTTGATTTCGAAGTCAAAGATAGACGAGGTTGCGAGAACCAAGTGGCTGATCACCTATCTCGACTTGAGAATGAGCATGTGGTGCAACCTGAAATTCAGATTGATGATGCATTCCCGGACGAAAAGATATTAGAGACAACAATGGAGAAATTACCATGGTATGCCGACTTTGCAAATTTCGTGGTGAGTAATGTGATACCTGCCAATTTATCTTACCACTAAAGAAGGAGGTTTATGCATGACGTACAACACTACTATTGGGATGAGCCTTATTTGTTTCGACGATATGCGGATGGTATCATTCGACGATGTATATCCCATGAAGAGGTGCCTAATATCTTGGAAGCATGCCACACTTCGCAAGTTGGAGGACATCACGCAGGAAATCGGACGGCCAAAAAAGTATTGCAAAGTGGTTATTATTGGCCTTCGATATTCAGAGATGCCTACGACTATGTTAGAAGGTGTGACCAATTCCAGCGTCAAGGTGCGATTTCAAAACACCATGAAATGCCCATGACCAAAATTCTTGAGGTAGAACTCTTTGATGTGTGGGGTATTGATTTCATGGGTCCATTAGTGAATTCGTTTGGAATGAAGTACATCTTGGTTGCTGTGGATTATGTTTCGAAATGGGTAGAAGCTGTAGCATTGGCCGACAACGAAGGAGAGCGTGTTGTAGAGTTCTTAAAGAAGAATATCTTCTCTCGCTTTGGAGTACCACGTACTATCATAAGTGATGGAGGATCTCACTTCTGCAACAAGCTATTCAAATCAGTTTTGGCCAAGTATGGTGTCAAGCAACATAAGGTAGCTACGCCTTATCATCCCCAAACTAGTGGACAAGTAGAAGTTTCCAATCGCGAGATCAAGAAAATCCTTGCAAAGATGGTTAATGCGAATAGGAAGGATTGGTCTCGAAAGCTAGATGAGGCACTATGGGCGTATATGACTGCATTCAAGACACCCATTGGCATGTCTCCTTATCAACTAGTCTATGGGAAGGCTTGTCATCTACCCATCGAGCTCGAACACAAGGCATTGTGGGCATTGAAGCAATTAAATTTGAATTGGGATGATGTGAAGAATCTGAGGTTGGAGCAGCTGAACGAACTAGATGAATTCCGTCTCCATGCATATGAAAGGTCAGACCTATACAAGGAGCAGATGAAAAAGTATCATGATCAGCGGATTGTTCGACGAAACTTCCAAAGGGGTGATATGGTACTTCTCTTCAACTCCAGATTGAAGCTCTTCCCAGGTAAGTTAAAGTCTAAGTGGTCTGGTCTATACAAAGTTATCAAAGTCTACTCGTCTGGAGTAGTCGAATTGGAAGACAATAATGGTGTTGTCTTCAAGGTGAATGGCCAACGTGTTAAACCTTATATCGGTCCTCTTGACTCGATGAATTCTATGGCCATCACTTATCTCGACGAAGTCTAAGTACTCGAGGTAACTATGTCAATCCACGACAATAAAAAAGGCGCTAGATGGGAGGCAACCCATCGTTTTATCGTTTTATCGTTTTTTTTACTTGTTTTGCTTTTGATAATGAAAATCCAAAAATAAGAGTCGTTCCACGACCAAAACTAAGGCTCTTGGTGGGAGGCAACCCATCGTACTAATCGTTTTCATTTGGTTTTAAGCAAAAATAGGTGCAAGAGGTATTCAACGAGGAGATTGATTTCAATTGACGATTTGGACGCATTGTATGGTAAAGTTGGTAAGTTAGGAATAGTGATGCATAAGGCTATGGATTGATCATTGCTCATTCCAAACTAGGCATCGAGGAAGGCTAGGCCTAGGTAAAACTAGGCCACGAACGATGCACAACCTATCCTATAGCCTAAGGTCTCGGAATCTAGTGTGCTATACACTATGCGCCGCCCAGTCCTAAGTGTGCTTTTGACTATGCGCCGCCTATGCTATAGCATTAGGTCTCAGGATCTCATATGCCATAGACTATGCGGTGCATATGTCCCTAAATGCCATAGACTATGCGCCGCATATACCATGACTATGCCGAGCATTATGCGCCGCATATGTAGCATTTTTGTCTCCAAAACCGATTGTAAATGGGTCAAAACCCGACCCATTCTCTTCCTATATAAAGGGGACTTAGTATTGAAACATAACCACACTAGAAATTAACCTAAAGGCGCCGCATTCCCTCTCCAAACCATCCCAAATTTTTTCTTTTTTCTCTTCCAATTCACAAAACCATCTCCAAAAGCTTCAAGCAAGTAAGTACTCTCTTATTCTTCATTTATTTCTCGTAAGTACTATGTTGCTATGTCTATTATAAATTGATACATCGTATAAGATTGATTGGTGATGTTCATGTGTTTTGATCGTTGATACAAAATCATGTGAGTAAACATATACGTAGGAAAATCTTGACTTGTTTCCGACTTGAATTTGGTTTTAATAGCATTGTTATATGATTTGCGGAATTTCTATGGTGATGAACATTGACTATCATGTTATGATCTTGTTACTTGGATACTTACATGCTAGACTATCCCGTTCATCGGGATAAGCCTTATAGTTGCCTACCGACTTAGGAGGTTGCGATTGTTGAAAACATCCATACCATGTTACAACCCCTATGTAGTAGTGTTGTTATATCTAACATGAAAGTAGTGCAATGGCTACAAGTAGTAATACATTACTGATTTTCTTGTCGGAATATAATCCTTAAACGTATGTCGACGAAATCTGAGTAATCGACCACTTTCACTTCACTGATTTGTGTCAACAAAACTAAGTGTGGGGTGGTACCCCTACGGCTTGATTATAGATTGTATCAACTGAGATTGTGCTGCCATTAACACTATTTCTAGTCTCAGGTACAATGGCACCTAAAGCGAGGCAAGGCAAGGAGAAGGCTACTACTTCCCAAAAGGGCAAGAAGAGAGGTAGAAAGGACCAAGGAGAATCATCCTCAACACAACAACCCCGCAGAATGTTTGGAATAAAATGGGTTCTTGAGGAGGAAGCCAAAGAATGGTACAGGAACAACAAAGAAAGAAGATATTTTCACATCGACCTGATCAACAAGGACACCTTAGCGAAGAAGGAGCCGCGTATGTTGGCGAAAATCATGGCATTGAAGCTGGATTTCATCTTCCGCGATATGGGAGAATGTAATCTTGATTTGACAAGAGAGTTTTACGCCAACTGGTCGCCGAAAACAACAGGCAACGAAGTCAAAATTCGGGGCCAAGTGTTACAGCTCAACGCGGACTGGATCAACACTTTTCTTGGCTTACCTTCGGTCGACCCAGCACCATTCAAAGAGCTGTACAGCAGGCCTCCTTATAGAGCAATTAGACACACACTTTGTGGAAGTAGATCGATGGCAAGGTGGGGCAGACATGAACACACAGGACGACACAACACCTTCCCCTATGCTTCACTAAATAGGGAAGCAAGAATCTGGATGCGTATTGTCAACTCATGCCTTATTCCTGGGACTCAATACACCAAGATATCAAGAGATAGAGTGTGTTTGGTCTATTCTTTGATGACGAATATCCCTATCAACTTTGGGGCAATCATTCGTTCTACCATGAGGAAGGACAGACTCCATAAAAGGTCCCACTTCACGTTTGGAAATCTGTTGACAGCAATCTTGCGGAAGGAGGATATCGAAGAGGAACCAGCTGACCACAAACTCCCACATAACCCAAAGAAGGTTGACCTTACTAAGGTCAAAGATGCTGAAACAACTCATGGTGTCAACCTTACTACTGCGGAAAGACATGCTCGTGATGAGAGTTTCTTCCGTCATCTTTATGGCATGACACGATTTACTATGATGAGTGGTGGACGTGTTCCAACTGCTGCAGATCTCCAACAGCTGGACCACAACTATCCTATGAACATACATGCACGGGTGATGTGTGGAGTGGGCGTATACTTTGAGGAACCTCTAGATGATGATGTGCCGACTGATGACGATCGACGCTTGCCAGACTCTGACGAGGAGGAGAACTCTAACGACGACTCTTATGATGATTCCGATGAAGGGGGTATGACCCCCGACATTGAGGAAGAGTCCGACTAACCAGGTTCCTCGTATTTATTTTCCACTGAGGGCAGTGTCCCGTTTAAGTGTGGGGTGGCGGTATCGTATGCTATACTTCTCTATCGCATCTATGTTTGTTTATTTTGTTGTTTTTTTTCGTGTTTCAGTTTTTTGTTTTTGTTGTTTTTTCTAGCTTCGCATGAAATTATTTTGATAGGCAGCATGAGATTATAACAAGAGTATGTGCTACAATTGTGACTATTGAGACGTTTAGGCTCTAGTTGTGACTCATTATGTGATATTTTGTGGTTCAATTCCTTCACTTGTTGGGTCGAGAGTCCATATTACTTCCAAGAAAGTCGACCATGTGCCTTGTGTGTGTGAGATAATCGTATATTCTATGTGTGTGGCTGATGCTAGAACTTGCCTGGTATGTATGCAAAGCGAAAATAAGGAGTGTAAGTTTAGGATATGATTTAGGAATTTCTTTGGCAACCTATATTTGTTTACCTTCAGTTTTACCTACCCATGGACATCATCCTAGTTAAACCCTTTTGAGCCTTTAGCCTATTTTCTTTGACAACCTTGTATGTAAGCCTAATCCATTTTTTTCAAGACCGTAATTTGATCCAAACTCCTAAGTGCTTTAAAGTGAAAAAGTCATGTGACAACATAAGAGGAAATTGGGTGAGTATGATGCTATAAATTGTAATGGTGCTTGAATGTGTTATGAAAAAGAAAGTGATATCATAAGAGGTATGTTGTGAAAAGAAAAAGGAAAAGAAAGCTGAAAAGCGAGTTATGCTTAAAATTGAAAAACAAAAGAGGAGAACAAGGGTGGTAGAATAAAAGAAAGAAAGGTTGAAAGAAAAAAAAAGTGTCAATGATACAAAGTGATGTATTAAAGCTCTTAGGAACTTAGTCACTATTCCTGGCCAAAATAGTCCTACCCGTCCCTTAGCCTACATTACAACCATCAAAAGACCTACTTGATCCTAAGCTTAGCATTCTAACATTTAGTAGAGTATTACATTAAGGGAAAGCCTATGGTCATCAGTTGCTACATATGAATTCTTTGTGAGAGTGAGAGCAAGGATATTTTGATACCCATGTTTGAAAAATATGTTATACTTGTGAGTGATTATGGGTACTATAGTGTGAGACACACATGGTTGATGAGTTTTGGGTAGTTATATATGATTCCTTGTACCTTAACGTTTGCATGCGAGTTGATCACCATCACGAGTCTATGCTAGAGGTTAAATTGTTTTTACCTATAATCGAAAAACTACTCTTTGTTGATAATTGTTGTGCTTGTCTTGACAAATGTTTTGTGTTGTTGCTGTGAAACCCTAAGTTGATGTTTAGAGGGACATGATATTTTTTTCGAGGACGAACAAAGCTTTAAGTGTGGGGTGTTGATGATAGGCGAATTTACACGCCTATAGCACTATATTTTGCCCATATTTTAGCCTAGTTTTGAGAACAAAGTATATATTTCATGCACTTTTAGTCCTTTTTCCTGTAAATGAGCTAACGAACATGATTAGTAAAGTTTCAGGTATAAATTATGCAGAATTCAGCATTTTATGGCTTACTTGACGCAAAAGAAAGCTCACGAAGGAAGGGAAGGGAGTTTACACGCCTAAGGACCAAAACTGCTGCATGAAAAATCTGTCCCGGGCTAAAACAACATTTCTGAAGACTTTGGGGATTTGCAGTAACTTAGTTGGATTTGGACAATGATACATTAACCAAGTACAATTGGGTTATGTATTTCATTAGTTTATTTGGATTATGATAATGTTACATTAACCTAGTACAATTGGGTTAAGTATTACATTAGCCTAGTAGGATTTGGTTAGATATTTTATTTATCTAGTAGGATTAGGATATGGGTATTATAAATACCCTATCATGCTAGAGATTTTGAAGAATCGGGGAGACACAATACTTTCTTCCATCCCTCTCATCTTCCACTACAAACAATTCTACAACTCTTCTAATCTTTCCATTAGTTCTATTTTTCTTCTTCTACTCTTCTACTCTTAAATTCCACAACAAGAGAATCGTTACTTTGCCTAGGAATTCACGCCTCATGCCTACCACCTAAGATACACGAAATTACTCAATCTTATGGTATAACAACAATGTCAATCGTGATCTCCTTCGCATTCATGGGTAACTAAACTTCTCTGTTGGGGTTATGGAAGCCGTATGAGATACTATTTATTACTGTGAGGTTGTGAGTTCGCGACACGTATGCTGCTTATATCATTATTCTCTTCATCTTAGTCTACATTCTTTGTGGTTGCAAATGCAAGAATACGCCAGTATAACATTTAACTTGTTCGAAAGAAAGGTTATTTGTCTGGAAAAGAGATAATGTCAAGGTAGTAGGGTCACCCCCTAAAATTCCCTACTAAAAAGCTAGTGTCGTAACTGGACTAACCTCTTGGAGAATTCGTACCGTTAGACACGCTTTAAGCTCGAAAGAGTTAAAGTGAAATAATCCTCGAATAGGTCGAAAGACGCCTGGATTTACCATCGAATACAATTCTCTATAAGCAGTTGCATGTCAGAATTCTACACACTCATAGCCAATAGAGACGTATACCTCAGAAGGTGGACATAACCCCCACGCCTCAATTCTCATTGTTTACAACTTACGTAACAATCTTTCTCTTTCACTTTGCTATTTTCATCTTTTATTTAATTATTTTGGTGACACATTACAAATCCCCCCTTTTTACGAGACTTGCACCAAAAGTTTAGTAATTTTGCTTACTTGTTGGCCAAGCTATTCCCTGTGGGATCGACACCCAACCCTGTTGGGTTCTATATTTGCTAACGACCGCTTTACACTCCTACGAGAGCTGTAGATTGAGCGTTATCACGTACCCTTAGAAGGAAGTTGAACTCCAATTATATACAACATACAACTACATGGACCAACTAGTAACCATAATACATGATTGGTACCCTAGAACCGTACGTGAGGCAACCTATAGTAATACCCCATAATTTTCTAAGATAATTTCATTTAAAAACTGTCTAGTATTAGCTTATAAATTGAATTATGGTTATTCCATTAGGAATTTTCAAGATTTTCACCTTTTGCCATGTGGTAAATTCAATAAGATTTCCATCGATATAAGATTTGACCAAATTCGATAATCGGGTCAAAAGTTACGACTATTGAAAGTTCCCATCATAAAATAGCGCCATATTAGTCAGTGGCGCACCGTGCCTCAAAAGGGAATGGCTTTTGGCAAATTTCAGTAGGGGTCCACGATTATGGAGCGTTGCGTTAGGGCCCAAATTTAGAATTGTCCTTTTCCAGTGCCTCGGCTCTATTTCCTCCGTGTCGCGCCAAAGTTTTAGGTCGCAAAAGAAGGGGAAACGCGATGGCTCCGCGTTGTGCCATTCCTCAGTTTCCCAACTTTCCAATTCCAGTGACACGGAGCGATAGTGACGCATCGTGCCAGGGGTTCAATTTGGGAATTTTTTACTGAAATTACAAAAAGCATCCAGGGTTAAAAGTGTCAATTTCCCACCTCAATTTAAGCCCTTTAACATGTCATTCAACCATTTTCCAACTAAAATACACTCTCTTCTCTCATAAACCTCTTAACAACAACCTAGGACATTTCATAAAAGATTCTGAATCCAGAATTTCCTCCGTTAATCTTTTCAAAATCACAAACTATGGTATGCATAGTGTTCATTGATGGACTCCTTTCATCCATGAATCCCAAGAATCTCTTTTCAAAGTTTAAGTTTATGGATTTCTGTATGAATTTCATGTTGGGTTTGTTTTGTTTACGTTGAGAATGATCAATTGAGTTCAAATCCATGTTGGGTAATTAATTTTATGTGGAATAGACGTGTATGGATGTATATTCATGTGAACCAATGAATAAGCACTATATGATGAAATTAGAGATGAATCATGATGATTAATTGTTGTATAATGTTGTCTACATGTGATATGCCTACCATGTGTTTAATTAAATAACTAGATGAAGGAACAATGTTCAACTAGTTTGATATCATGAAATCCCCATGTATGTACAAGTTAAACCTACCACATGTTTTGATGGAATGCTTCTATAAATGTATTACGGATTATGATGTTAGTTATATGTTCAAGTAAGTTATACTTGGTCAATTTTTCTTCCATCGAGTCCTGGGGGTACTTGTACACAAAATATTAACTATGTGCATAGAGCCATATAATGTTTCCATGATACACTCAGTCAAGCTATGAATCCTTAGACTTCAGACAGTCTTATGACTTAGGAAATTTCTATGATCTCATGAACTCAGTTAGTTGTTAGATATCAGTAGTATTCCGTCAGTCAATTGGATTCAGTAATTCAGCCCATGTTTAGCTTAGTAAATCATGTTCAGTGTCCATTCAGATGGGAGTATAAATTAGCAACGAGTGAACCCAAAGATGGGGACACACACTATCAGATAAATGTATGATCCTTAGTAGTCATCCATGTATTCTAGAACTATGTATTCAGCATAGGTTGAGACATCAACACTGTCCGATGAGGGTTGATGAGGTGGATAAGCACTGTTAGGTAAGGGCCCTACTATTCTCATATAGGGGACACTATCATATGAGGGTCGCCCACAGCTTGTCCTTACCAGTGGTGCGGTATTGACACCTTTCCAATTGGAGTTACAGATTGGACCCCAACTCATCCATAATGACGTATCAGTGGCATGTCATTTAGGTAACTACTTTCCACAGTTTAATGTTACAGAATAAAGACTGTTAGATATAGTCAATAAGTCTCAGTAATAAAACTCAGATAGTTTTTTGCATTTCAGGACTGTCAGATATAGTCAACTCAGATACAGTACGGAACTCAGATAGTTCCATCTGATTCAGGACTGTCAGATATAGTCACTCATGTTATCAGTTATATTCAGATTCATTAATCATGCTACCATAATATTAGTGTCAGTTGTTATGTCCCATGCATGTATTCTCATGGTCATGATAGTTAGACAGTTATTATTATTGTTCATGCATATGAACCCCATGCATTCAGCCTACCTCACATGCATACCAGTACATTCAAAGTACTGACGCATTTGCATTATGATGTCTTATACCATAGGTTCAGAGACACGAGCTCCAGATCCGCAGTAGATTCTAGTTTTAGCAGTCAGAGTTAGAAGTGAGTCCTCATCATTTGAGGACATGATTATTTCCCAATTATCTCATTAATCAATATATTAGTTGGAGTTAAATGGGGACATGTACCATCAACTCCTTACTCAGATAGTTTAGTCAGTTAGAGGCTTTCTAGACTATCATGTTTCAAACTTTTGTATGTTCAGTTTTGTTTTGGGTATTCTATTACCCCTCACAAATATTATATCATTGAGATTATGTTTAGTATTGAATCTTATGGCCTTTTAGTGCATGTTTCCGCTTTTTTATATCATATTATGAAGTGTACAAGTACAAATATCTGTCATGGGTTAGCTTGTGGTCCTTCGGGGTCATGAGCACCATGTAGCATTCCGGGTACTAGATCCTAGGCATTACAAAATTGGTATCAGAGCCTAAGGCTCAATAGTGTCCTAGGAAGTCTAAAAGCTGCATCTAGTAGAGTCTTGTACATGGGTGTATTGCGTGCCACATTTATGTACAGGAGGCTATAAGATGTTTTGGAATAGTTTCCCCACTTTTAATATTCATGTTACGCCAGTGAGCATAATCTCAGGTCAATCTTTCAGTCTAATCTATTCTCCCTTTCTTCTACAGAACATGCCTCCTAAAGGAAGAAAAGGAAATGAGTCATCCCCTCGGCCCGAAGATTCTTTGGGCGATCATGTTTCTCATGCTGAGTTCAGGGCCACATTCACTACTCTTGCTCAGTCAGTTGGCACTCAAAATGAATGGCCAACAGTTATTCCGGGCAATTCAGCTGCAGCTAGGATTTGGGACTTCACCCGAATAAATCCTCCATCCTTTCTTGGGTCTAAGACAGACGAAGACCCTCAAGAATTCCTAGATCAGGTGAAAAAGGTTACAAAAATAATGAGGGTTACTTCTAGTAAGATTACTGAGCTAGATGCATATCATTTGTAGGATGTGGCTCATACTTGGTTCAAGCAGCGGATGTCAGACAAGGTAGATGATGTAGGGTCAGTTGAGTGGGAGGAGTTTGATTTACTATTCCTTGATAGATTTTTCCCCCTAGAGATTAGAAAATCTAAGGTTCTAGAATTCATCAACCTCAGGTAGGGTAATATGACAGTGAAAGAGAGTTCTCTTAAGTTTACTCAATTAGCTAGATATTCCCCTCATGTGGTTGGAGATAGCAGGGCAAGGATGAGTAAGTTTGCTTCAAGGGTAAATGATATGATGCTAAATGTGTGCAGATCTTCTATGCTGAATAGTGACATGACTTTAGCTAGGCTTATGACTCATGCTCAACAGATTGAGGAGCAAAATATTAAGAAAAGGGAGAAGCAGAAAAAGAGATCAAAAATAGGTAGTTTCAACTTCGCTCATCCTAAATTAGAAGGAGGAAACCATTCCCTATTTCATCCTACGTCATCAGTTCCATCCCCTTGTTCAGCCAGTTCTCCAATTCCTAAGTTCTGGGAGGGTAACAGAGATAAAGCGCTAGTCTCTAGGTCTCAGGGAAGTGTTATCGATGCCCTAACTAATCCCCTTTGTTAGATTAATGGTAAGAACCAAAAAGGTTCTTGCAGAGCTAGTAGCAATGTTTATTTTTATTGTGGTAAGCCAGGCCAGAGAGTCAGAGACTGCCCTCAGTCAGTTTATCATAGTCATCTCCGCTCCTCAGCTCAGTCCGATCGCTCGAATCAGCAGGGTGCCACACCAGTTCTACTAGTGGAAAACACCCAAATCATCTTTATGCTATTTTGTACTGACAGGATCTGGAAAATTCTCCTGATGTGGTTATCGATATGTTACAGATCTTTCATGTGCATGTTTATGCTTTGCTATATCCAGGAGTTTCATTATGTTTTGTCACTCCTTATATAGAAGTTGATTTTGGAGTCAGTCCCAAAATCTTAGCAGAGCCCTGTTCAATCTCTACCCCAGTGGGTAAAACTACCATAGTCCGGTGGGTATACAGGTACTGCACGATTATGATATTTCAGAAAGACACTTCAGCAAACTTAGTCAAATTAGAAATGACTGATTTTGATGTCATTCTCGACATGGATTGGCTTCATTCCTCCTATGCCATAGTCGACTGTTGAAAAGAATAGTCCAGTTTCAGTTCCCAAATTAACCCATCCTAGAGTGGAAGGGTAGTGTATTTGCTTTCAGGGGTCAGTTTTTTTCCTACCTTCGGGCAAGGAAAATAATATCGAAGGGATGTGTCTATCATTCTTTTCATGTTAAGGATTCCAGTTCCGAAACTTCCAGTCTTGAATATGTCCCAGTAGTGAATGAATATTCAGATGACTTTCCCAAAGATCTTCCAGGAATTCCTCTCGAAAGGCACGTAGACTTCGATATTGATCTTCTTTTAGATACTCAGCCTATCTCTATTCTACCATACATAATGGCACTAGCAAAACTCAAAGAACTGAAATAACAGTTGAAGGATCTCTTAGATAAGGGATTCATCAGACCTAGCATTTCCCCGTGGGGTGCTCTAGTATTATTCATGCACAAGAAAAATAGTTCTCTTAGGGTATGTGTAGACTATCGTCAACTCAATAAGGTCACGATCAAGAAAAAGTATCCTCTTCCTAGAATCGATCAATTACTTGATCAACTTCAGTGTGCCAGTTATTTCTCTAAGATAGACCTGAAAGCCGGCTATCATCAGCTCAGAGTTAAATAATGTGACATTCTGAAAATAGCTTTTTGTACTCGGTATGGTAATTTCAAATTCCTAGTCATGTCATTTTTTCTTACCGATGCCCCAGCCACTTTCATGGACTTGATGAATCATGTGTTCAAGCAGTACTTGGACATGTTCGTCATAGTCTTCATAGATGATATTCTGGTCTATTCCTGCAATGAGCGTGATTATGCAAAACATCTCAAAATAGTACTTCAGACTCTTAGAGATCATAAGTTATTCGCCAAATTTAGTAAGAGTAAATTTTGGCTAAGGTCAGTAGCATTCCTTTGTCATATCATTTTCGGTGATGGCATTAACGTTGATCCTCAATAGACCGAAGTAGTATGAAACTGGACTAGACTTGTCTCTCCATCAGATATTAGGAGTTTCTTGGGTTTAGATGGCTATTACAGACAGTTTGTTGAGGGATTTTCTTCTATTGCATCCCCTATGTCCAGATTGACTCAATGAAAGTCAAGTTTTAGTGGTCAAATCCTTATGAGAATAGTTTTCAGGAGTTGAAGACTCGACTAACCTCAACTCCAGTCTTAGCTCTCTCATATGGTTTAGATGGGTTTGTAGTGTATTGTGATTTATCTAGAGTGGGTCTAGATTATGTCCTCATGCAGCATGGTAAGGTCATAGCATACGCCTCTAGACAGCTTAAGCATTATGAGAGGAATTGTCCTACTCATGATCTTCAGTTAGCATATGTAGTCTTTGCCTTGAAGATTTGTAGGTATTATCTATACGGTGTTCGTGTAGATGTCTTCATAGATTATAAGAGTCTTTAGTATGTATTTTCTTAGAAAGATCTTAATCTTCATCAGAGAAGGTGGTTAGAGCTCTTCAAAGATTATGACATGAGTGTTCTTTATCATTCGGGCAAGGACAACATAGTGGCCGACACTCTCAGTAGACTATCCATGGGTAGTGTTTCTCATGTTGAGGACTGTAAGAAGAAGTTAGTTGAGGAAGTCCATCAGCTTTCTAGACTAGGCATTTGCTTTGTCGATATAGATGATGGTGATATATGGGTTCAGAGTAGTTTAGAATCATCTCTAGTTTCTGAGGTGAAAGAAAAGCAAGATAGAGATCATAGCCTTGTGAAGTTTGAAGAGTCAGTTCAGGATCAGAAAGTAGAGGTTTTCTCCCAAGGGGGATTTGGTATTTTGCGTTGTCAGGGTCGTCTCTCTGTTCCAGGTGTAGATGACTTAAGGCAGTAAATTTTTGTAGAAGCGCATGGTGCGCGCTACTCTATTCATCCAGGGGCCACAAAGATGTACTTTGACTTGCGAGAAATCTATTGGTGGAGTGGGATGAGTAGAGACATTGCAGAGTTTGAGGCTAAGTATTGTACATGTCAGCAGGTTAAGATAGAGCATCAGAAGCCTAGTGGGTCCATGTAGGAGTTTAGTATTCCTACTTAAAAGTGGGAAGTTATGATCATGGAGTTTGTGATATGTTTGCCTCGAACTCGTTATCAGCATGATTCAGTCTGGGTCATTGTAGACATAATGACCAAATCATCTCATTTCCTTCCAGTTCATACCTATTATTCATCCGAGCATTACGCCAAACTCTACATCAAGGAGTTGGTCCGATTGCACTATATTCTATTGTCCATTATCTCAGAAAGAGGTACCCAGTTCACCTCTTATATCTAGAAAGAATTCCAAAAGGGTCATGGTACCCAAGTTCATCTTAGTACAGCCTTTCATCCTCAGACATATAGTCAAGTAAAAAGGACCATTCAGACGTTAGAAGATATGCTAAGGGAGTGTGCAATCGATTTCAAGGGAAATTGGGATAGCCACTAACCTTTGATTGAGTTTGCATACAACAACAACTATCATTTCAGTATTCAGATGGCTCCATTTGAATCTCTTTACGGTAGGAGAGGTTGATCTCCAATTGTTTGATTCAAAGTTAGTGAGGCCTAAGTTATAGGTCCTGACTTAGTATTTGATGCCTTAGAAAAAGTCCAGTTTATTATAAAAAGACTCTAGGCTGCTCAGATCCAATAGAAGTCTTATGTAGATGTTCGTAGAAAAGATCTCGATTTCGATATTGGTGACTATGCGTATCTAGAGATCTCTCCTATGAAGGGAGTGAAGCGATTTGGCAAGAAAGGTAAACTCAGTCCCCAATATGTCCGTCCCTTCAAGATTCTAAGTCGATTTGGCAAGGTAGATCATGAGCTCGTATTGCCTTCAGATCTAGCCTCATTTTATCCAGCCTTTCATGTCTATTTGCTCAAGAAGTGTATAGGTGACCCATCAGTTGTAGTACCTATTCAGAGTATTGGTGTTCAAAACACTCTTTCTCATAAAGAGATTATATTCGAAATCTTGGACTATCAGACTCGTAGATTAAGGAACAACGAAGTCCCTCAAGTTAAGGTTCTTTGGAGAAATCAGTCCTTCAAGGGAGCTACTTGGGAAGCCGAGGCAGACATTCATACCAAGTATCCTCACCTCTTCTTCGCCAACTCAGATCAAGATCAAGGTAACAGTCCTCTTTAAGCTTACTCAGTTTGATGTTCGGTGTTCATCAGAAACTTGGTATGCATCTTCATGCTCATGTTCCCACTAGAAACTTGGTATTAAGTACCATGCATATTCATTCATGCACTCATGTATCAGTTCATTTATGTAATTATGCATCAGACATGCATTCTCATTGTGGGAAACTTAGTTCTTCAGAACACTCAGTCATGCATTTAAGAATCAGTTACACATGCATCAGATATGCATGTTCAGTATTATATGTTCATCTTGTCAGTCATGACAGTCACGAGATCATGTTCTAGTTATTCATGTTCAGCATGTACGTCAGTTGTCTTTTCTCCCCTCTCAGTCAGTCTCATTAGAGGATGGATGTTCTCAAGGGGGAGATATTGTAATATCCCATATTTTTCCTAGCTAATTTCACCTCAAGAATGTCTAGTATTGGCTTAAAAATTTAATGATGGTTATTCCATGAGAAATTTTCCAGATTTTCACTTTTTAAAATATGGGAAATTCAATAAGCTTTCCATCAATCTAAGATTCACCTAAATCCGATAACCGGGTCAGAAGTTACGACTATTTAAAGTTCCAGTCATAAAAC
The DNA here is from genome assembly GCA_030864215.1 of Capsicum pubescens. Lineage (NCBI taxonomy): Eukaryota > Viridiplantae > Streptophyta > Magnoliopsida > Solanales > Solanaceae > Capsicum > Capsicum pubescens. The sequence continues at coordinate 65,714,306 of CM061540.1, read as the reverse complement.
AGTGCCATATTAGTCAGTGGCGCACCAAGACATAAGAGGGTATGGCATTTGTCAAACTATAGTAAGGGTCTACGATTATGGCACGTCGCGCCATGGCCCAAATTTAGAATTGTCCTTTTCTAGTGTCTTAGTGCGATTTCCTCCACATCGCGCCAAAGTTCTGGGTTTCAAAAGAAGGGGAAACACGATGGCTCCGCATCGCACCATTCCTCAGTTTCCTAATTATCAAATTCCAGTGACATGGCGTAATAGCACCGCGTCGCGCTAGGGGTTCAATTCGGGAAATTTTTACTAAAATTAAAAGATGTATCCAGGGTTAAAAGGGTTAATTTTCCATCCCTGTTTAAGCCCTTCAACACGTGATTCAGCCATTTTTCACCCAAAATACACTTTCTTCTCTCAAAAACCTCTAAAGAACAACTTAGGGTTTTCGTAGAATATTCAGAATCAAGAATTTCCTCCGTTAATCTTCACGAAATCACAAACTAATGTATGCGTAGTGTTCATTCATGGACTCTTTTCATCCAGGAAGCCCAAGAATCTCTTTTCTAAGTTAAAGTTTATGGATTTCTTTATGAATTTCATGTTGGGTTTGTATTTCTTAAGTTGAGAATGATCAATTGAGTTCAAATCCATGTTGGGTGATTAATTTTATGTGGAATTGATGTGTATGGGTGTATATTCATGTTAACCTATGAATAAACACTGTATGATGAAATTAGATATGAATCATTAAGAATAACTATTGTATAATGTTTTCTACATATGCTATGCATACCATGTGTTTGATTAAATGTCTAGATGAAGGAACAATGCTCAACTAGTATGATATCATGAAATCCCCATGTATGTACAAGTTATGCCTACCACATGTTTTGATGGAATGCTTCTATAAATGTATTATGGATTATGATGTTAGTTATATGTTCAAGTAATTTATGCTTGGTCAGTTTTCCTTCCATCAAGTCTTGGGGGTACTTGTTCCCGAAATGTTATTTGTGTGCTTAGAGCCATGTCATATTTCCACGATACTCTCGGTCAAGCTATGAATCCTTAGACTTAAGACAGTCTTATGACTCAGGAAATATCCATGATCTCACGAACTCAGCCAGTTGTCATATATCAGTAGTATTCCATCAGTCAATGGGATTCACTAATTCAGCCCATGTACATCTCAGTAAATCATGTTCATTGTCCATTCATATGGGAGTACAAATTATCACCGAGTGAACCTAAGGATGGGGACACATACTATCAGATGAGTGTGTGATCCTTACCTGTCATCCTTGCATTACAGAACTATATAGCCAGCATAGGTTGAGATATCAACACTGTCCAAGAGGGTTGATGAGGTGGATCAGCACTATTAGATAAGGGCCCCACCATTCTCGTATAGGGGACACTATCAGATGAGGGTCACCCACATATTTTCCTTACCAGTGACGTGGTATTGACACCCTTCCAATTGGAGTTACAGATTGGACCCCAACTCAGCCATAATGGCATATCAGGGGCATATCAGTTAGATAACTACTTTCCATAGTTTCATGTTACAGAATTAGGACTGTAAGATATAGTCAATCAGTCTTAGTAATTGAACTCAAATATTTCTTCAGATTTCAGTTCTGTCAGATATAGTCAACTAATATACAGTACGAAACTCAGATTGTTTCATCTGATTTAGGACTTTCAGATATAGTCACTCATGTTATCAGTTATATTCATATTCAGTAATTAAGTTACCACAGTATTAGTGTCAGTTGTTATGTGTTATACATGTATTCTCATGCTCATGATATTAAGTCAGTTATTATTATTGTTCATCAATATGAACCCCATGCATTCAGCTTACCTTACATGTATACCAGTACATTCAATGTACTGACGCATTTGAGCTATGATGTCTTATACCATAGGTTCAGAGATACGAGCTCCAGATCAACAATAGATTCTAGTTTTAGCAGTCAGATTTTGAAGTGAGTCCTCATCATTCAAGCACATGATTATTTCCCTATTGTCTCATTAACCAATTTATTAGTTGGAGTTAGATGGGGACATATCCCATCAACTCCTTACTCAGACAGTTTAGTGAGTTAGAGGTTTTTTAGACTATCATGTTTCAGAATTTAGTATGTTCAGTTTTGTTTTGGGCATTCTACTACCCTACACATATGTTATTTTATTTAGATTATGTTCAGTATTGAACCTTATGGCCTTTCAGTTCATGTTTCCGCATTATTATGTCATATTATGTAGTGTACAGGTTCAGATATCAGTCATGGGTTAGCTTGTAGTCCTTCAGGGTCATGAGCACCGTGTAGCATTTTGGGTACTAGATTTGGGGCATTACAAACTTGTTATTAGTGCCTAAGGTTCAATAGTGTCCTAGGAAGTCTGAAAGCCACATTTAGTAAAGTCTTGTACATGGGTGTGTTGCGTGCCACATTTATGTACAGGAGGCTATAAGATGTTTTAGGAATAGTTTCCCCTCTTTCAGTATTCATTTCGTGCCAGTGAGTATAATCTCAAGTCAATCTCTCAATCTAATCCATTCTCCATTCCTTCTACAGAAGATACCTCCTAAAAAAAGAAATGGAAATCAGTTAGGCCCTCAGCCCGAAGATCCTTTGGGTGATCATGTTTCTTATGCAGAGTTCAGGGATGCATTCACTACTCTTTCTCAGTCAGTTTCTGCTTAAAATGAACGGCCAACAGTCATTCCAGCCAAACCAGTGGCCAATTCATCTGTAGCCAGGATTTAGGACTTCGCCCGAATGAATGCTCCATCCTTTCATGGGTCTAAGACAGATGAGGACCCTCAGGAATTCCTAGATCAGGTGCAGAAGGTTACAAAAATATTGGGGGTTACTTCTTGTGAATGTGTTGAGCTAGTTGTATATCAGTTATAGGATGTGGCTCATACTTGGTTCAAGCAATGGAAATTAGAGAGGGAAGACGATACAGTGTAAGTTGAGTAGTAGGAGTTTGCTTCAACGTTCCTTGGTAGATTCTTTCCCCTAGATCGTAGAAAAGCTAAGGTGATAGAATTCATTAACCTTAGGTAGGGAAATATGACAGTGAAAGATTATTCTCTTAAGTTTACTAAATTAGATAGATATGCCCCTCATGTGGTTTGAAATAGTAGGGAAAGGATGAGTAAGATCGCATCAGAGGTAAATGATGGTGTGGTAAATAAGTGAGATCTACCTTGTTAAATAGTGACATGAATTTATCCAGGCTTATGACTCTTGCTCAGCAGATAGAGAAACAGAATATTAAGCAGAGGGAGAATCAGAATAAGGTAGCGAAGACAGGTAGTTTCAACTTCGCTCAGCCTAAATTAGAAGAAGGAAACTATTCCCAGTTTTTTCCTATGTAATCAGTTCCAACCCCTTCTTCAGCCAGTGCTCCAGTTCCTAAGTTCAAGGAGGGTAACAGAGATAGAGCGCTAGGGTCTAGGTCTCAGGGTAGTGTTAGTAATGCCCGAACTAATCCTCTTTGATAAACTTATGGTAAGAACCACAAGGGTTCTTGCAGAGCTGGTAGTGATGTCAGTTTTGGTTATGGCATGCTAGGCCACAGAGTCAGAGACTTCCCTCTACCAGGTTATCAGAGTTATCTCTACTCCTTATCTCAGTCCGGTCGCCCGAATCAGCAGGGATCCACCACCAGTGCTACTAGTGGGCAACGCCCAAATTGTCTCAATGCTCTTCAGTCCCGACAAGATCAGGAAAATTCTCCTGATGTGGTTACCGATATGTTTCAGATCTTTCATATGCATGTTTACATTTTTCTAGATCCAGGAGATTTTTTGTCTTTTGTCACTCCTTATATAGAAGTTGATTTCAGAGTCAGTCTTGAAATCCTAGCAGATCCCTATTCAGTCTCTACCCGTGTGGGTAAAACCATCATAGCCCGGCGGGTATACAGGAACTGCCCGGTGATGATATTTCATAAAGTCACTTCAGCAGACTTAGTCTAATTAGAGATAAATGATTTTGATATCATTCTCGGCATGGATTGGCTTCATTTCTGTTATGCCACAGTCGACTGCAAAAATAGAATAGTTTAGTTTTATCCACTTTCAGGGGTCAACTTGTTTCCTACCTTCGGGCAAGGAAAATGATATCTTAGGGATACGTCTATCATCTTGTTCATGTTAAGGATTCAAGTCCCTAAACTCCAAGTCTTTAATCCATCCCAATAGTGAATGAATATTCAAATGTATTTCCTAAAGATCTTCCAGGAATTCCTCCCAAAAGGCAAGTAGACTTTGGTGTTGATCTTCTCTCAGATACTTAGCCTATCTCTATTCCGCCATACATAATGGCACCATCAGAACTCAAAGAACTAAAAGAACTATTGAAGGATCTCTTAGTTAAGGGATTCATCAGAACCAACATTTCCCTGTGGGGCCCTCCAGTATTATTCATGAGCAAGAAAGACTGTTCTCTTAGGATGTGTGTAGACTATCATCAACTCAATAAGGTCACAGTCAAGAACAAGTCTCCTCTTCCCAGAATCGATGACTTGTTTGATCAACTTCAGGGTGCCAGTTATTAATCTAAGATAAACCTCAGATCCGGCTATCATCAGCTTAGAGTTAGATAATGTGACATTCCAAAAACAACTTTTCATACTTGGTATGGTCATTTTGAATTCCTAGTCATGTCATTTGGTTTTACCAATGCCCTAGCCACTTTGATGGACTTAATGAACCGTGTGTTCAAGCAATACTTTGACATGTTCATCATAGTCTTCATATATGATATTTTGGTTTATTCCTGTTGTGAGCATGATCATGTAGACCATCTCAGAACAGTACTTTAGACTATCAGAGTTCATCAGCTATTCGCTAAATTCAGTAAGCGTGAATTTGTGCTAAGTAGGATTCCTTGGTTATATCATTTTTGGTGATGGCATTAGAGTTGATCCTCAAAAGACCGAAGTAGTAAGAAATTGGCCCAGATTTGTCTCTCCATCTGATATTAGGTTTTTCTTGGGTTTGGTTGACTATTACAAATGGTTTGTTAAGGTATATTCTTCTATTACATCCCCTATGTCCAGATTGACTCAGAAGAAAGCTAAGTTTCATGGTTAGATCCTTACGAGAAGAGTTTTCAGGACTTGAAGATACGACACACCTCAGCTCCAGTCTTAGCTCTCCCAAATGATTCAGATAGGTTCGTAGTATATTATGATGGATCCTGAGTGGGTCTAGGTTGTGTCCTCGTGCAGCATGGTAAGTTCATAGCCTCCTTCTCCAGACAGCTTAAGCCTCATTAGAGGAATTATCCTATTTATTATCTTGAGTTAGCAACCATAGTCTTTTCATTGAAGATTTGGAGGCATTATCTATACGGTGTTCATGTAGATGTCTTCACAGATCATAAAAGTCTTCATTATGTTTTTTATCAGAAAGATCTCAATCTTCATCAGAGAAGGTGGTTAGAGCTCTTGAAAGATTATGACACGAGTGTCTTTTATCATCTGAGCAAGGCCAGCGTAGTGGCCGACACTCTCAATAGACTATCTATGGGTAGTGTTTCTCATGTTGAGGACAGTAAGAAGAAGTTAGATCAGGAAGTCTATCAGTTTTCCAGACTAGGCGTTCGCTTAGTCGATATAGATAAGGGTGATATATGGGTTCAGAGTAGTTCAGAATCATCTCTAGTTTCTGAGGTGAAAGAAAATAAAGATAGAGATCCTAGCCTTGTCAAGTTGAAAGAGTCAGTTCATGCTCAGAAAGTAGAGGTTTTCTCCCAAATAGGAGATGGTGTTTTGCATTGTCAGGGTCGTCTTTGTGTTCCAGGTGTAGATGACTTTAGGCAGAGAATTACTGTAGAAGTGTATGGTGTGCGCTACTCTATTCATCTAGGGGCCACAAACATGTACCATGACTTGCGAGAAATCTATTGGTGGAGTAGGATGAACACAGACATTGCATAGTTTGTGGCTAAGTGCTCTATAGGTCAGCAGGTTAAGATAAATCATTAGAAGCCTAATAGGTAAATGCAGGAGTTTAGTATTCCTACTTGGAAGTGGGAAGTTGTGAACATGGACTTCGTGACGGGTTTGCCATGAATTTGTCATCAACATGATTCAGTATGGGTCATTGTAGATAGAATGACCAAATCAGCTTATTTCCTTCTAGTTCATACCTCTTATTCAACTGAGGATTATGCCAAACTCTACATCAAGGAGTTGGTCAGATGGCACGGTGTTTTATTGTCCATTATCTCAGACAGATGTACCCAGTTCACCTCTAATTTCTGGAAAGCATTCCAAAAGGGTTTTTGTACCCAAGTTAATCTTAGTACATCCTTTCATCCTCAAAAAAATGGTCAAGTAGAAAGGATAATTCAGACGTTAGAAGATATATTAAGGGCATGTGTAATAGATTTCAAGAGAAGTTGGGATAACTATTTACCTTTGATTGAGTTTGCATACAACATCTATCATTCCAGTATTCAGATGGCTCAGTTAGGAGAGGTAGATCTCCAATTGGTTGGTTTGAAGTTAGTGAGGCCTCAGTTACAAGTCCTGACTTAGTATTTGATGTCTTAGAAAGAGTATAGTTGATTAGAGAAAGACTCCAGGCTACTCAAAGCCGATAAAAGTCTTATGTAGATGTTCGTAGAAAAGATCTCGAGTTCGAGATTGGTGACTATGCCTATCTATAGATCTCTCCTATGAAGGGATTGAATCGGTTCAGCAAGGAAGGGAAACTCAGTTCCCGATATGTCGGTCCCTTCAAGATCCTCAGTCGATTCGGCAAGGTGGATTATGAGCTTGAATTGCCTTCAAATCTAGATTTAGTTCATCTAGTATTTCATGTCTATTCGCTCAAGAAGTTCTTAGGTGACCCATTAGTTGTAGTCCTTATTTGGAGCATTGATGTTCACAACACTATTTCTCATGAAGAGATTACAGTAGAAATCTTAGACTATCAGACTCATAGATTGAGGAACAAGTAATTCCCTCTAGTTAAGGTTCTTTGGTGAAATTATTCCATCGAGGGAGCTACTTGGGAAGTGGAGGCAAACATGAATACCAAGTATCCTCACCTCTTCTTCGCCAACTTAGATCAAGATCAAGGTAACAGTTCTCCTTAAGCATACTCTATTTCATGTTCGGTGTTCATCAAAAACTTGGTATGCAACTTCATGCTCATGTTCCCATTAGAAACTTTGTATCAAGTACCATTGCATATTCAGTCATGCACACACGTATCATTTCAGTTATGTAATTAAGCATCATACATGCATTCTCACTATGAGAAACTTTTTCTTCAGAACACTCAGTCATCTTTTCAGTCATCACATTCATGAGATCTTGTTCCAGTTATTCATGTTCAGCAAGTACATCAGTTGTCTTTTCTCCCCTCTCAGTTAGTCTAATTAAGGATGAATGTTCTCAAGGGGGAGATATTTTAATACCCCATACTTTTTCTAGCTAATTTTATCTCAAGAATGTCTAATATTAGCTTCTAAATTGAATGATGGTTATTCCATGAGGAATTTTCAAGATTCACTTTTTTACATGTGGAAAATTCAAAAATATTTACATCGATATAATATTATTTCAAGTTCCCATCATAAAACAACGCCATATTAGTCAGTAGCGCACCGCTCCATAAGAGGAAATGGCATTTGGCGAATTCTAGTAGGGGACTGCGATTATGGCGCGTCACACCAGTGCCTAAATTCAGAATTGTCCTTTTCCAGTGTCTTAGCGCAATTTTCACCGTGTCGCGCTAAAGTTCCAGGTCGCACAAGAAGGGGCAACGCGATGGCTCCACGTCGCGCCATCCCTCAGTTTCCCAATTGTCAAATTCCAATGACACGGCGTGATAACGCCTCGTCGCGCCAGGGCTTCAATTTGGGAAATTTTTACTGAAATTACAAGACGCGTCCAGGGTTGAAAGGGTCAATTTCCCACCCCTATATAAGCCTTTTAACACGTGATTAAACTACTTTTCACCTAAAATACACTCTCTTCTCTCAAAAACCTCTTAAGAACAACCTAGGGATTTTCATAGAATATTAAGAATCAAGAATTTCCTCCGTCAATCTTCACAAAATAATAAACAAAGGTATGCATAGTGTTCATTCATGGACTCCTTTCATCCCTAAAGACCAAGAATATCTTTACTAAGTTTAAGTTTATGGATTTCTTTATAAATTTCATGTAGGGTTTGTCTTGTTTGCGTTGAGAATGATCAATTGAGTTAAAATCCATGTTGGGTGATTAATTTTATGTGGAATTGATGTGTATAGATGTATATTCATGTGAACCTATGAATAAACACTAGATGATGAAATTAGTGATGAATCATGATGATTAATTATTGTATAATGTTGTCTACATGTGCTATGCCTACCATGTGTTTGATTAAATGTCTAGATGAAGGAACAATGCCCAACTAGTCTGATATCATGAAATCCCCATGTATGTACAAGTTAATTGATAACGCTCAAACTACACTCTTGAATGTGTGTAAGCGATCATTGTCACTATTAAACCCACCTAGGTTGGGGTCGAAGCCCCAAGGGAATATGGTGTGAACTCAAGTTATTTGCGATTTAATTCACTTATAGTTTAATGTTTCCTGAAATGGGGGTTTAAGTTTCACAAATGATTGTTTTTCAGTTTAATTTCAATGTATGTAACTAAGATTTTATGATATAACCAGAATTATGTTCACTAGGGCTTACGGTACATGACAGATGCCAGAGATGACTCAAGATTCTCATGGTGGTTATGATAACAAGCTATCTTTATCGATGATATGCTCAAATGTCTCTCGACCTATTTAAGAGTCTAATTTCCTAATCTTCTCGGATGTAGGGAATTTTTGTTCACTATCCAGATTTTACCTCAGGTTAACCAACCTTGTTACAGCGCTGATTATTAAATGAAGTATTTTCGAGTCCCTGTTAATAATTCACTTCCTGCTGTATATGATTTTTTTTCAAGCAAATCTAAGTAGGGGTGTCTACTATTTGCAACCAATAGATGTTAATTAAAATCTCAAAATTATCGAGAAATCCTAACACCTATTAAATCATGAGTATTTAGCACCTCATCATGACCTAATCCTAGATCCCATAATTCAGGTTAGCAGAGTTTAGCCACTCATGATGCAAAGAACGAAACACAAATTGAATTCCTAATTGAGAAGATTAACTTACAAAGATGAATAATAATTAGTGAATCGTAGATTAGATCACAAAGAAAAATCCCCAAAATAGTTGTATTGTTCGAACCCAAAAAGATAGAGAAAGAAATATCGAAAAATATTCTCTAAGACTCAAAGTATCGAACTCTCTTTCTAATAATGATAATGATGAATGCCTCTCGAAAACCCTAAAACAAAGCTTTAAATAGTTCAACCTAAATAAGGAAATAAAATTAAAGTTGCAGCTTTTTCTCAGAATAGATGACGGCATCCGTGACAGCTTATCAGGAGTCTAACGGCTTATAATGGATGTCGTCAGCTCCTCTGCACTTTTGGCTTATGTAATCGAAGGCTGACGATGACGTTGCCACCTTATCACCAACCTGACGGCTTATCACTGATGTCGTTAGCTCCTCTGTAATTTTTGCTCTTGATGCCTAAGGCTGATGATGATGTTGACGCCTTATCACCAACCTGACAACTTATCATTGATGTCGTCAGCTCTTCTGTAATTTTGGCTCTTGCTTCCTAAGACTGACGACGATGTTGACGCCTTATCACCAACCTGACGGCTTATCACGAACGTCGTCATAAAATTGTCTTTAACTCCCATTCTCTATTTAAGGCTAACAACATCCTTGACAGCTTATCACCAGGCTGATGACTTATCATGAACGTCGTCATCCATACTTGTCCTTTATTTTGCTTCACTTTTCAGCCTTTTTACTTCCATTATTTTTGGTTCTACTATATCTCAACGTTTACTGCAAAATTCAAAGTAAACTAATCAAAAACAACTAAAGTTGCTCAAGACCTTACAATTATTTAGAGTTAAAAGCCTCAAATGTGTTATCGTAGGCTCACACATCAAGACCCTCAACTTAAACAATTGCTTGTCCTCAAGCAACCATAACATAACTAAGAGAATACAAAGTACAATTTGAAAACTAACTACTCATACTAGTTCAGAATGCATTCACCATCTCCAAGGTCAGTCAATTTTAAAGCACACTGTTGCTGTTTTGCAAAACAACCATGCAACTCACAAGAATCAAGATACGGAAAATATTCAGAAATAACAACCATGCCATACCAAGATCACACTCATCTGAACAAGTCAGTGACTAGCAACATACATAGTGTGCCCTCACAACAAAGAAGTCCCTTTTTCACTCATATCAGAATTCAAATACATAAACAGAGGGATAAAATAAGACTCACTCTCAGAATGAAGTTCCAAACACTACATGTCAAATGGCATATGCTTTCCCTTATAGTTAATACCCAAGTTTTTAGATAGGTCAGTTAGGATCACTATAGGGCTTTTCTTAAGCTTGTAACCTAGGCCAGGGGCTGGTATGATATTCGTGGATATTTTAGAGTGATTATGCCTTCTTGACAGTACACTAAACTCTTGGGGTTTCAACTATCAACCTTTTTTTCTTCCTCTCTTTTATTGATCACACATGCTCAATATGGATACGTTCTTTTCAATTATCACATTATTTTTTTATCATCTTTTGCACAGCTTTGTCATTTCTGATTTATTTTTCACCACACCCAACTTTTTATTCTTTTCTTTTATTATTCCTCTCTTCATACTCATTTTGTATCACGAACCCCTATGATAGCCACCCTTAACTTAGGATATTTGCCTAAGTTAAGGTGTACAGTGTCCAAGAAGGAACAGGGCCAAGACAAGTTCATTGTGATGTAAATGGGAAGGTGAGAGGTGTTGTAGAAATAAATAGGCTAATTAGGCTCTAACAGGGATCAAGGGATATTATTCACATTGGAAAGGTCATTTAGGCTAAAAGTGGACTAATCATAAAAAAACGGCCTATGATCCTTTCCCAACTCCTATCCTATGACCATGGCAAGACTAACCGGGCAAGTTATAGATTCAACACACAACGGGAACTGAGTAAGGCCTTACACACACATGGAATACAAGTATCTTGCATATCACTACTTATCTAATTCATGTACTTGTTTAAAAAAGGTTATTTAGTTGCCAGACTAATGCCATAAAAAGATGCACAGTGGTCACAAATGGATGGAATTCACAAAGTAGACAATATATCAGACCAATGGAGAGGTACTCAAAAATCACAAAACAAGCTAACTGCCTCAAGTACTTGTATTACTCCTAATTATCTACAAAATATGCTACAACAAAAACCTACCCAACACCCTTAACTTAAAATCAAAAATAAACTGCTCTAAGGGTTAAGGTATACCTGAAGGAAATCAAGCACATGGATCCTGGGTCTCCGACCCTACTACTACATTATCTACAATCTTCTCTCCATCAGGAGCATCTGTCTTTGCAGTAGCTGGAGCCCTGCTAAATAAGGCACCTACATCCCTAGCTCTGATGGTTGCCTTCCATTTCTCGTTATCAATGAAGGACTCAATTTTTGCCTTTTTTAGCTCTTCCTTCTCTTTCTTCTTTATCTCCCTATTCTCTGCTTTTTGCTCTTTATCATTGTCGGGACTCTTTCTCTTTTTCCCTTACCTTTCTTTTCACTTTTCTTCTTCTTTTTCTTTAGTGAGTCTCCGGTGAGGTCAAGCATTAGATTTTCTTCCGCAGATTCATGCATGGACTTACCTGTTGGCATCATAAATTGTTGTTGTTGCAACACCCCAACATTTGCCTTTACCTTGTCCAATGCCTCTTTGAATCTAGAAAGATCAGCCCCTGCTATTTCTTTTTCCCGCGCATCGAATCGGTTCTCCAAATTTACAACCCGCTCTGGCAAAATCGCAAAAAGCACAAGAGCAGCCTTGATTCTCTTGTCCACTATAGCCAAAAACTATTTGGCAAAAGCATGTAGTTGTGCCTTACACCACTTGGCTTGTTTAGCCAGTTTTTTGGATATCGATCGGATAAATGTAAAACCTGCTGCTGCTGTAGGAACTGAAGGGATGGATTCAGTCTCAGGCATTGATCCTGCCTGTGTTGCAGAAGTTAGCTGTATAGCCTCAGAATCTTGAACTTCCGTATGTGGTGCTACACCGACATCTATAACTGGAGGGTCTACTACTACCTCTTCACCTCTATAAAGTCTCAATCCTGGCTGATTTTCATCATACCTTATGGGGTTGTAAGTCTTTCGGGAAGGAATTTCATCATCAACCCCTGCAATCTTTGGCGCATTAGCAGCTCGACACAACACTATGATAAGACAAAGAAAAGGGTAAGCAGTGTCGGTTCTCAACATACTTATCTCCATCTCATTAACAATGATTTCTCTAAAATTTAGGGAAAGGTTCTGCACCATGTTCACCACTAGAATAGTTCGGTCATCACCCAGAATATTGTATGCATCAGTGGACAGCAGCCAGACACACAGTACACCACACCAAAACTTTGCCTCTAGAGTCAAAGAGTACTTACAGATTCTTTTATTTGGGTTTGTTACCCATGTTGGTTCTCCTTCATCTATGATGTTGGCCAACCACGGACGTTGTTTGTCCTAGTTCCTAATCCAAGCATAGATTGATGGTGCAGTGGCCTAAGGAGTGAAGTTGGGACCATGCAAGAACCTATTGATGGTTCTAATTGTGACATCAACCCTTATGCCCCTCACCTGCACTCTATCCAACAGGGGCCGGTCTGCTACTCTTTCACCTAGCGTACACATGTTTTCCAACTAAGCCTGGTATTTCGCGTAGAACTTCCAAACCAGTGCAGGGAAAAATGAACCTCCTCTTTTTGTGGTCCATCCCAAGCCATACTCTTGGAACTTTTGTTCCACTTCAGGGTACCTGCTTAGCCCTCTGGTGATAATCATCTTTTCTTCCTAAATTGGCCTCTTAGCACTCCTTCTATCAGTTCTGCGGAACCAGCTATGAAGATGCTCTCTACCCTGGGAATTTGCCACCTAGCATTATCTCGAACTTTAGGGTTCTTACATTTTATAAGTGTTCCCTAAGATGGACACTCTTTATCATCTTGTTGTTCTGTGGATGGGGATCCAAATGTTGTTCTCTCTGACTCATACTCCTCAGACCCTTCCTGTTCCTCTTTTTCAGATTCGGCATGGTCTGACTCATACAATTCAGAACCCTCTTTGTCAGAGGCAGTATGTTTGGAAGCTGCACTTTCTAGTGATGTTGTAGTCTCAGTATCATTACTATCCTCCACTTCAATGGGTGGAGATGGCAAAGGTTTCTTTAAACATTGCTTCTCTTTTTGCTTCCTGAGAAGGGGTTCCTCCTCCTCGTAATCAGATTCCTCGTCGATGAGTTTACGACGTACACTTTCTTTGGTCACTTTCTTTGGTGCTTTGGGGCTCTTTATTTTGGGTGCCATTTTAAGGTTCCTGTAGCAGTACAAAAACCATTGGTTAGTGCACAAAAGCACAAACACAAACATATTAATCATTTTGGCTTATTCATGCTTCAGGTTCAAGGTGTGACGATAATTCTTGATAAGCCATCACGACAGTGATAGCTTATTACAATGTTCGTCAACCTTAGACATCACCTTCAATATTTTAACAACTTTTGATGACATTCCTGATAAGCCATCACAATTGTGATAGACTATCATGAATGTCGTCAGCTCTAAACAGAAACCACTTCATTCTTGTCATCTTTTGATGACATTCCTAATAAGCCATCATAATTGTGATAGCTTATCATGAATATCGTCAGCTCTTATCAGAACCCACTTTTGATTTTAACTCAATTTTTGGTCCCCATTATTTCTCAAAATCCACTTGAATTCCGAGTGTGAGCTGTCTTTTTAAACCCTAGGCCTACACAGCAGACCCTAGGTACGATTCTAACTCCTTTCAAAGTTGAACTTGGTTCAATCATCTAGGTGACTTGGGTTTTCATCTATCAATCACATACCACAAGAAATGAAGAGTTAAATTTAGAGTATACCTGATAGGGGCCCTTAATCTGATTACATGCATAAGAGGAAGTAAGAAGTAGGAAGAATCTCTTGATTGTGAATTGCAAACCCATGCACAAGGGAACTTGTTTTCTTAAAGTGTTTTGCAAAGAGCAGGAGATAAACTAACTAAGGAAAGAAATAAACTAAAGTAAAAGAATTAAATCTAGCGAAAATTTGAAAAGATTCTTGTGCTGGGCCGGGTCGGATTTGATTAAAACTTGGCCCAAAATTTAGCTTTTAAGGCTTTGGACTGACGACGACTTGTGATGGCCTATAACAAATGTCATCACCCCTAAGCAGAGGTTGCCTCAAGTTTGGCCTATCTGATGACATTTTTTATATCTTATCACAGTTGTGACAACTTGTTAGAGATGTCGTCATGGACTTTCACCTGACATTCTTATTTTTTACCTTCTCTGTACTAAATCCTAATTATAAAAGTAAAAACACTTGCTTAAACATAAAGACTTTGGGTTGCCTCCCATAGCACCTAATTTACCATCGCGGCATGACTTGGTTGTCTTGACTACTTAGACTTCGCCAAGACAACCTATTGATACCCCTTTACCATCATCATAGAAGACGTCAACGATTGAGAAAACACTTATCTCATGTATCTGAGTCATGGATGAGTGTATTTTGAAGCGTGCTTCTTTGTCATTGAACCTGAACTTTATGTCGTTCAACTCGATGTCTACTAGCACTCTCCTAATTGAAAGTATGGCCTACCCAAGATGATGGGAACGTCAAAATCCACTTTTCAATCTAGGACCACAAAATCAACAAGCAGAACAAAATCGTCTACCTTTACCAAAACATCGTGCAGTATACCCACAGGCCATTTCATAGATCTTTCTGCCATTACCAACCGCATATTTGTTGGGGTAGGATCCCCTAAACCCATTTTCTTGTACACAACCAGTGGCATTAAATTTATACTGGCTCCTAAATCACATAGTGCTTTTGTGAACTTCAGGGGGGCAATAGTACACGGGATGGTAAACACTCCTGGATCTTTCTTTTTCTACTCTAAAGACCTTGTAGAGATAGCACCACAATGGAGAAGATTGTCCTCTGGCTCATGGATAACCTTCCATTTCTTGGATACAAGGTCTTTCATGAACTTCGCATATCCTTCCATTTACTGAAGTGCCTCAACCAAAGGCACATTAATTGTCAATTGCTTAAGCATGGCCATGAATTTGCTAAATTTTTCATCATCAGCCTTTTTCATCAATCATTGAGGAATGGTAGGTGGTGGTCTATGGATTGATTTCAACACCACTTTCTCTTCCTTCTCATTTTCTTTCTCCAAAGCATCAATAGAACTATCCATCTTCTAAGACTCCACTGGTTTTCTTTCTTCTGATTCGTCAACAACTACCTCACCATCTACAGATTTTCCCACAGAAGGGCCAGGTAAGATCTTACCACTCCTAGTGGTAATCGCCATACATGAGCCATCATTTCCCAGATTCTGAACCATATCACTAGGTAAAGTACTACTTTTTCAGTGGTTCAGTGTTGTGGAAAGTTGGCTCATATGCTGCTCCAACTACTTGATAGAAGTGGAGTGTGAACTGACCAACTGACTTAGGGTAAAGAATTCACTCTTCATAGTGGTTACCCCCGAGCTGGTAGCCTCAACTCCCTTCAACAATTTTTCCATCATGTCTTCTATGGACATCTTTCCAGATCTAGTTGGTGCAACATCCCGACTTCCAGGAGGAACATACAAACCACTCCTATCATTATTGCTTCTCTAGTTTCCTTGCTCCATATCTTTATAATCAGGCTTGTCATAAAAGTTTTGACCTTGATTCCCTTGGATATTGCCTAAAAAAACCCCCTAATTATTAACATAATTTTCCTCATCATCTGCATCAATAGCAACAGTGAACTGAGATTCCACAGCCTTAACCTTTTTAGTCCTGCCTGACAGCAAGTTCTTGGTAAGCAAGTCCATCGGAGACTTTAAGTGGGACATGTCTTGGTCTCGCTCCTCATCCCTTCTATACTTCTCCACAGTCATACCACCAGAAATAGTCGGGCTAGCTACCACAAAATCCATGGTATAGCAAGCCCGACTGTGTTTAGTCATTTTATTCCGCATGTCTGAAGCATCTTGAAAACAAAGGTCAATGAATGAACTACCTATAGCATTATATACAATTGGCTTTGTCAAAGAGTTAAAAGCTCTGTACAAAGTCTCCATAAAGTGGAAGTCCGCCATGTTGTTGTTCGGACATTGTGCCATCTTCTTCTTGAATCTCTCCCAAGTTTCATGCAATGCTTCAGTCGGGAGCTTCCTGAAGTTACTAATTTCTTCCCTCAAATGTACCCTCCTATAGGGTGGAAGGAACCATTCTAGGAATTCCTCTTTCAACTATCTCCAGTTGGTTATAGAATCGAGCTCCAACTCATTTAGCCATATTGTTGCCTCCTCAGACAGAGACAACGGAAATAATCTCAATCGGATCAAATTCTAGCTCACTCCCAGATTATCAAAAGATATTAAAATGGTGATAAATTTCACAAAGTGCATGTTCGGATCATCACCAGGCAAGCCTCCAAACAACCCCTTCAGATTCAGGAGTTGAATCATAGTACTTGTTATGCTGAATTTTGCACCAGGTGCCAACGGTGGAGGAATGATAGCACCCGTTGAACCTGCTCTATCCATTCCTTCATCATTGTCATCAACCTCATCATGGATAGGCTGTTGAACATACCTTCCTCCGATTGGACTATTTCTATCAAAATTTCATTGCACTGGTGCAGGAATTTGCTCAGCTCGCCTTGGGTTTTGAGGATTCAACAATTCCTCATCACCCAAGTCTTCATCATCATGGTTTGAGTGATGTACTTGTTGACCCTGGTTTTGTACGTTAACCTGAGCCCTGGCCAAGGCTTCCAGTCTGTCATCCTCTTAATGTTTTGCCATTATCTCGATCAGATGAGGTTCCAGATTAATTGGTAATAACGGTTCTCCAAAACTTCTTGTTTTTGGAATAAACAACAAGGAACCTATAATAAACAAAAACAAAAAATAAACATAAATCTAGGAAACCTAACTAACAGTCAATTAGCGCAAACAACTTTCAGTTTACAATCATATTCCCCGGCAACGATGCCATTTTTGATAGCGCTCAAACTATACTCTTGAGTGGGTGTAAGTGGTCATTATCAATATAAAACGCAACTTGGTTGGGGTCGAATCCCACAGGGAATATGGTGTGAACTCAAGTTGTTTGCGATTTAATTCACTGATAGTTTAACATTTCCTGAAATAGGGGTTTAAGTTTAACAAATAATTGTTTGTCACTTTAATTTTGATGTTTGTAACCAAGATTTTATGAAATAACCAGAATTATGTTCACTAGGTCTTATTATGGTACATGAAATATGCTAGAGATAACTCAATACTCTCACGGTGGTTAGGATAACAAGATATCTTTATTGATGATATGCTCAAATGTTTCTCGACCTATTTAAGCGTCTAATTTCCTAATCCTCTTGGACTTAGGGAATTTCTGTTCACTATCCATATTTTACCTCAGGTTAACAAACCTTATTACAGCGCTGATTATTAAATGATGTATTTTCGAGTCCCTATTGATAATTCACTTCCTACTGTATATGATTTCTTTCTCAAGCAAATCAAAGCAGGTGTATCTACTATTTGCAACCAACAGACGCTAATTAAAATCTCAAAATTATCAAGAATTCATATTACCTATTAAATCTTTAGTATTTAGCACCTCATCACGACCTAACCCTAGATCCCATAATTGAGGTTAACAGAGTTTAGCCACTAATGATACAAAGAATGAAAAATATAATTGAATTCATAATTGAGAAGATTAACTTACAGAGATGAATATTAACTAGTGAATCATAGATTAGATCACAAAGGAAAATCCCCAAAATAGTTGTATTGTTCGAACCCAAAAAGATAGAGAAAGAAATATTGGAAAATATTCTCCAAGACTCAAAGTATCAAACACTCTTAAGAATAATGATGATGATGAATGACTCTCGAAAACCCTAAAACAAAGCTTTAAATATTTCAACCTAAATAAGGAAATAAAATTAAAGTTACAACTTTTTCTCAAAATAGACGACGGCATCCGTTATTGCTTATCAGGAGTCTGACGGCTTATCACGGATGTCGTCAGCCCCTCTGCACTTTTGGCTTCTGTTGTCTAAGGCTGACGACGGCGTTGACACCTTATCACCAACCTAATGACTTATCATAAATGTCATCATCTTCTCTGTAATTTTGGCTCTTTCTACCTAAGGCTGACAACGTCATTGATGCCTTATCACCAACCTGACGGCTTATTACTGATGTCGTGAGCTCCTCTGTAATTTTGACTCATGCTGCCTAAGGTTGATGATGATGTTGATGCCTTATCACTAACCTGATGTCTTATCATGAACGTTGTCTCAAAAATGTCTTCAACTCTCATTCTTTGATTAAGGATAACGACATCCTTGACAGCTTATCACCAGGCTGACAACTTATCATGAACGTCGTTAGCCACACTGGTCCTTTATTTTGCTTCACTTTTCAGCCTTTTTGATTCCATTATTTTTGGTTCTCCTACATCTCAATATTTACTGCAAAAATCAAAGTAAACTAATCAAAAACAACTAAAGTTGCTCAAGACCATACAATTATTTAGAGTTAAAATCCTCAAATGTGTTAGCATAGGTTCACACATCATTAAGCTTACCACATGTTTTGATGTAATGCTTCTATAAATGTATTATGGATTATGATGTTAGTTATATGTTCAAGTAGGTTATGCTTGGTCAGTTTTCCTTCCATCGAGTCCTGGGGGTACTTGTACCCAAAATATTAGTTGTGTGCCTAGAGCTATGTCATGTTTCCACGATACTCTCAGTCAAGATATGCATCCTTAGACTACAGACAGTCTTATGACTCAGAAATCCCCATGATCTTATGAACTCAGTCAGTTGTCAGATATTAGTAGTATTCCATCAGTTAATGGGATTCAGTAATTAAGCCCATGTTCAGCTCAGTAAATCATGTTTAGTATCCATTCATATGGGAGTAAAAAGTAGCACCGAGTGAAGCCAAGGATGGGTACATACACTATTAGATGAGGGTGTGATCTTTAACAATCATTCTTGCATTTCAGAACTATGTAGCCAGCATAAGTTGAGGTATCAACACTATCCGATGAGGGTTGATGAGGTGGATAAGCACTGTTAGATAAGGGCCCCACCGTTCTTATATATGGGACACTATCCGATGAGGTTTGCCCACAGCTTGTCCTTGCCAGTGGCGTGGTATTGATACCCTTCTAATTAGGGTAACATATTAGATGCCAACTCAGCCATAATGGCGTACCAGGGCATGTCGGTTAGATAACTACTTCCCACAGTTTCATGTTACAGAATCAGGACTGTCAGTTATAGTCAATCAGTCTCAGTAATAGAACTCAGATAGTTTTTTGATTTCAGGGCTATCAGATACAGTACGGAACTCAGATAGTTCAATTTGATTCAGGACTGTCAGATACAGTCACTCATGTTATCAGTTATATTCAAATTCAATAATCATGTTACCACAGTATTAGTGTCACTTGTTATGTACCATGCATATATTCTCACACTCTTGATAGTTAGTTAGTTATTATTATTATTCATATATATGAACCCCATGAATTCAGCCTATGTCACATGCATACCAGTACATTTAATGTACTGACGCATTTGCGCTATGGTGTCTTATACCATAAGTTCAGAGACACAAACACCAGATCAGTAGTAGATTCTAGTTTTAGTAGTCAGAGCTAGAAGTGAGTTCTCATCATTCGAAGACATAATTATTTCCCTATTATCTCATTAATCAGTTAATTAGTTATAGTTAGATGGGGACATATCCCATCAACTCCTTACTCAGATAGTTCATTCATTTAAAGGCTTTCTAGACTATCATGTTTCAGAATTTAGTATGTTTAATTTTGTTTTGGGTATTCTATTACCCCACACAGATGTTATATCATTCATATTATGTTCAGTATTGAACCTTATGGCCTTTCAGTGCACGTTTCCACATTCTTTTGTTAAATTATGCAGTGTACAGGTATAGATATCTGTCATGGGTTAGATTTTGGTCCTTCGGGCTCATGAGCACTGTGTAGCATTTCGGGTACCAGATCTGGGGCGTTACAAACTTAGTATGAGAGCCTAAGTTTCAATAGTATCCTAGGAAGTCTGAAAGCCGCATCTAGTAGAGTCGTGTACATGGTTGTATTGCACGCCATATTTATGTACAAGAGGCTATAAGATATTTTAGGAATAGTTTCCCCTCTTTTAGTATTTATGTCATACCAGGGAGCATAATCTCAAGTCAAACTCTCAGTCTAATCCATTTTCCCTTCCTTCTACAGAACATACCTCCTAAAAGAAGAAATAGAAATCAGTCAGCCCTTCAGCCCGAAGATCCTTTGGGCGATCATGTTTCTCATGCGGAGTTTAAGGCCATATTCACTTCTCTTTCTCAGTCAGTTGTTGCTCAAAATGAATAGACAACAGTCATTCCGTCCAACCCAGTGTCCTAATCAGCTGCATCCAGGATTTGGGACTTCACCCGAATGAATCCTCCATTTTTTCTTGGGTCTAAGACAAACGAGAACCCTCAAGAATTCCTAGATCAGGTACAGAAGGTTACAGACATAATAGGGGTTACTTCTAGTAAGAGTGTTGAGCTAGATACATATTAGTTGCAAGATGTGGCTCATACTTTGTTTAAGCAGTGGAAGTCAGAGAGGGCAGATGATGCAGGGTCAGTTGAGTGGGAGGAGTTTTCTTCAGCGTTCCTTGATAAATTCTTTCCCCTAGAGCTTAGAGAAGCTAAGGTGATACAATTCATCAACCTCAGGCAGGGTAATATGATAGTGAAAGAGTATTCTCTTAAGTTTAATCAATTAGCTAGATATTTCCCTCATGTGGTTGCAGATAGCAGGGCAAGGATGAGTCAGTTCGCTTCAGGGGTAAATGATAGCATGGTAAATGAGTGCAGATCTGCCATACTAAATAATGACATGACTTTAGCTAGTCTTATGACTCATGCTCAGCAGATAGAGAAGTAGAAGATTAAGAAGAGGGAGAAGCAGACTAAGAGAGTGAAGATAGGTAGTTTCAACTTCACTCAGCCTAAATCAGAAGGAGAAAACTGTACCTAATTTTATCCTAAGTCATCAGTTCCAGTCCTATCTTCATCTAGTGCTCTAGTTCCTAAGTTCAGGGAGGGTAACAGAGATAGAGCACCAGGCTCTAGGTCTTAGGGCAGTGTTAGCAATTCCCAAACTAATCCCCTTTGTCAGACTTATGGTAAGAACCACAAGGGTACTTGTAGAGCTGGTAGCGATGTCTGTTTCGGTTGTGGCAAGCCATTACACAGAGTCAGAGACAACCCTCAATTAGATTATCAGAATCATTTTCGCTCCTCAGCTCAGTTCGATCGCCTAAATCAATGGGGTGCCACCACCAGTGCTACTAGTGGGCAACGCCCAAATCGTCTCTATGCTCTTTAGTCTCGACAAGATTAGGAAAATTCTCCTGATGTGGTTACCAATATGTTACAGATCTTTCATGTGTATGTTTACTCTTTGCTAGATCCAGGAGCTTCTTTATCTTTTGTCACTTCTTATATAGCAGTTGATTTTGGAGTCAGTCCCGAAATCCTAGCAGAGCCCTTTTTAGTATCTACCCTAGAAGGTAAAACTATCATAGCCCGGCCGGTATACAGTAACTTCCCCATTATGATATTTCAAAAAGTCACTTCAGCAGACTTAGTTGAATTAGAGATGACTGATTTTGAAGTCATTTTTGGAATAGAGTGGCTTCATTCCTTCTATGCCATAGTCGACTGCAGAAACATAATATTCCAGTTTCAGTTCCCAAATTAACCCATCCTAGAGTGGAAGGGTAATGTATCCGCTTTCAGGTGTCATCTTGTTTCCTATCTTCGGGTAAGGAAATGATATCTAAGGGATGTGTCTATCATCTTGTTAATGTTAAGGGTTCTAGTTTTGAAACTCCCAGTCTTGAATCCATCCTAGTAGTGAATGAATATTCTGATGACTTTTTCAAAGATCTTCCAGGAATTCCTCCCGAAAGGGAAGTAGACTTCGGTATTGATCTTCTTTAAGATACTCAGCCTATCTCTATTCTGCCATACAAAATGGCACCATCAAAACTCAAAGAACTGAAAGAAAAGTTGAAGGATCTCTTAGATAAGGGATTCATCATACCCAGCATTTCCCCGTAGGGCGCTCTAGAATTATTCGTGCCCAAGAAAGATGGTTCTGTTAGGATGTGTGTACACTATCGTCAACTCAATAAGTACACGATCAAGTTCATGTATCCTCTTCCCAGAATTGATGAATTGTTTGATAAACATTAGGCTGCCAGTTATTTCCTTAAGATAGACCTCAGATCCGTCTGAGTTAGAGAATGCGACATTCCAAAAATAGCTTTTCATACTCGGTATGGTCATTTCAAATTCCTAGTCATGTCATTTGTTCTTACCAACGCCCCAGCCACTTTGATAGACTTGATGAACCGTGTGTTCAAGCATTATTTAGACATGTTCATTATAGTCTTCATAGATGATATTCTGGTCTATTCCAGCAGTGAGCGTGATCATGCAGACCATCTCAGAACAGTACTTCAGACTATCAAAGATCATCAGCTATTGGCCAAATTAAGTATGTGTGAATTTTGGATAAGGTCAGTAGCATTCCTTGGTCATATCATTTCCAGTGATGGCATTAGAGTTGATCCTCAAAAGACCGAAGTAGAGAGAAACTGGCCCAGAATTGTCTCTCCATCAGATATTAGGAGTTTCTTGGGTTTGGCTGCTATCACAGATGGTTTATTGAGGGATTTTCTTCCTTTTCATCCCCTATGTCCAAATCGAATAAGAAGAAAGTCAAGTTTCAGTGGTCATATCCTTGCAAGAAGAGTTTTTAGGAGTTGAAAACTTGACTCACCTCAGCTCTGTCTTAGCTCTCCCAAATGGTTCAGATGTCTTTGTAGTGTATTGTGTTGCATCTAGAGTGGGTCTAGGTTGTGTCCTCATGCAGCATGGTAAGGTCATAGACTACACCTCCAGATAACTTATGCCCCATCAGAGGAATTATCCTACATATGATCTTAAGTTAGCAGTCATAGTCTTTGCCTTGAAGATTTTGAGGCATTATCTATATGGTGTCCATGTAGATGTCTCTACATATCATAAGATTTTTTAGTAGGTCTTTTCTCAAAATGATCTCAATCTTTATCAGAGAAGGTGGGTAGATCTTTTGAAATATTATGACATAAGTGTCCTTTATCATCCGGGCAAGGCTAACATAGTGGCCAATGCTCTCTGTTGACTATCAATGGGTAAGTGTTTCTTATGTTGAGGATAGTAAGAAGAAGTTATCTCAGGAAGTCCATCAGCTTGCCAGACTAGGAGTTCGCATAGTCGATACAGATGAGGGTGATATATGGGTTAAGAGTAGTTCAGAATTATCTCTAGTTTCTAAGGTGAAAGAAAAGCAAGATAGAGATCCTAGCCTTGTCAAGTTGAAAGAGTCAGTTTAGGATTAGAAAGTAGAGTTTTTCTCCCAAGGGGGAGATGGTGTTTTGTGTTGTCAGGGTCATCTCTGTGTTCCAGGTGTAGATGACTTAAGGCAGCGAATTCTTGCAGAAGCACATGGTGCGCGCTACTCTATTTATCCAGGCGCCACAAAGATGTACCGTAACATACGGGAAATCAATTAGAGGAGTTGGATTAAGAGAGACATTACTGATTTTATGGCTAAGTTCTGTACATGTCAGCAAGTTAAGATAGAGCATTAGAATCCTAGTGGGTCCATGCAGGAGTTCAGTATTCCTACTTAGAAATAAGAAGTTGTGAACATGGACTTCATGATGAGTTTGCCTCAAACTCGTCATCAGCATGATTCAGTCTGTGTTATTGTACACAGAATGACCAAATCATCTCATTTTCTTCCAGCTCATACCTCTTATTTAGCCGAGGATTACACAAAAATTTACCTTAAGGAGTTGGTAAGATTGCACGGTGTTCTGTTTTCCATTATCTCAGACAGAGGTAACTAGTTTATCTCTCATTTCTAGAAAGAATTACAAAAGGGTCTTGGTACCCAATTTCATCTTAGTATAGCCTTTCATCCTCAGAAAGATATTCAAGTATAAAGGACCATTCATATGTTAGAAGATATGCCAAAGGCGTTTGCAATCAATTTCAAGGAAAGTTAGGATGACCACTTTCCTTTGATTAAGTTTACATACAACAACAACTATCATTCTAGAATTCAGATGGATCCATTCGAAGCTCTCTATGGTAAGAGAGGTAGATCTCCAATTGGTTGGTTCAAAATAAATGAGGCCTAAGTTATAGGTCTTGACTTAGTGGTCGATGCCTTAAAAAGTCTAGTTGATTAGAGAAAGACTCTGGGCTGATCAGAGCTGACAGAAGTCTTATGCAGATGTTCATAAAGATCTCGAGTTCGAGATTGGTGACTATTTCTATATAAAGATCTCTCCTAGAAAGGGAGTGAAGCGATTCGGCAAGAAAGGGAAACTTAGTCCCCGATATGTCGGTCTTTTTAATATTCTCAGTCGATTCGGCAAGGTAGCTTATGAGCACGAATTGCCTTCAGATCTATCCTCAGTTCATCCAGTCTTTCTTTTCTATTCGATCAAGAAGTGCATAGGTGACCCTTCAGTTATAGTCCCTATTCAGAGCATTAATGTTCAAAACACTCTTTTTTAGGAAAAGATTCCATTCGAAATCTTAGACTATCAGACTCGTAGACTGAGGAATAAAGAAGGCCCTCTAGTTAAGGTTCTTTGGCAAAATTATTCCGTCGAGGGAGCTACTTGGGAAACAGAGGAAAACATGCGTACCAAGTATCCTCACCTCTTCTTCGCCAACTCAGATCAAGGTCAAGGTAACAGTTCTTCTTAAGCTTACTCAATTTCATGTTCGGTGTTCATCACAGAATTGGTATGCATCTTCATGTTTATGTTCTCATTAGAAACTTGGTATCAAGTACCATTGCATATTCAGTCATGCACGCAAGTATCAGTTCAGTTATGTAATTATGCATCAGACATGCATTCTCATTGTGAGAAACTTAGTTCTTCAGAATACTCAGACATGCATTCATGAATCAGTTACACATGCATCAGATATGCATGGTCAGTATTATATATTCAGCTTTTCAGTCATGACAGTAATGAGATCATGTTCCGGTTATTCATGTTCAACATATACGTCAGTTGTCTTTTCTCCCCTCTCAATCAGTACTTTTAAATTGTCTAATATTACATTCTAAATTTAATTATGGTTATTCAATGAGGAATTTTCAAGATTTTCACTTTTTGTCATGTGGGAAATTCAATAAGCTTTCCATCGATATAAGATTCACCCAAATTCGATAACTGAGTCAGAAGTTATGACTATTTTAATTTTCCATAGTAAAACAACACCATATTAGTCATTGGCGCACCGCGCCACAAGAGGGAATGTTATTTGAAAAATTCCAATTGTGGTCTGCGATGCGAGGGCCCAAATTAAGAATTGTCCATTACCAGTGTCTTAGCGCGATTTCCTCCATATCGCACCAAAGTTCCAGGTCGTAAAAAGAAGGGGAAACGTGATGGCTCCGCGTCGCACCATCCCTCAGTTTCCCAATTATCAAATTCCAGTGACAAGGCGCGATAGCGCCGCATCGAACCAGGGGTTTAATTTGGGAAATTTTTACTGAAATTACAAGATCCATCCAGGGTTAAAAAGGTCAATTTCCCACCCCTATTTAAGCCCTTAAACATATGATTCAGTCACTTTTCACCCAAAATACACTCTCTTCTCTCAAAAACCTCTCATGAGCAACCTAGGGCTTTTCATAGAAAATTCAGAATCAAGAATTCCCTTCGTCAATCTTCACGAAATTACGAACTAAGGTATGCGTAGTGTTCATTAATGTACTCCTTTAGTCCATGAAGCCCAAGAATCTTTTTTCTAAGTTTAAGTTTATGGATTTCTTTATGAATTTCATGTTGGGTTTTTTTTCCTTAAGTTGAGAATGATCAATTTAGTTCAAATCCATGTTGGGTGATTAATTTTATGTGGAATTGATGTGTATGGATGTATATTCATGTGAACCTATGAATAAACACTAGATGTTGAAATTAGAGATAAATCATGATGATTAATTGTTGTATAATGTTGTCTACATGTACTATGCCTACCATGTGTTTGATTAAATGCCTAGATAAAGGAACAATGCCCAACTAGTATGATATCATGAAATCCCCATGTATGTACAAGTTAGGCCTACCACATGTTTTGATGGAATGCTTCTATAAATGTATTATATATTATGATGTTAGTTATATGCTCAAGTAGGTTATGCTTGGTCAGTTTTCCTTCCATCAAGTCCTGGGGGTACTTGTACCCAAAATATTAGTTGTGTGCCTAGAGCTATGTCATATTTCCACGATACTCTCAATCAAGATATAAATCCTTAGACTTCAGACAGTCTTATGACTCAGGAAATCTCTATGATCTCATGAACTCAGTCAGTTATCAGATATCAGTAGTATTTCGTCAGTCAATGGGATTTAGTAATTCAGCCCATGTTCAACTCTGTAAATCATGTTCAGTGTCCATTCAGATGAGAGTAGAAATTAGCGTCGAGTGAACCTAAGGGTGGGGACATACACTATCAGATGAGGGTGTGATCCTTAGCAGTCATCCTTGTGTTCCAAAACTATGTAGCCTGCATAGGTTGAGACATCAACACTGCCCGATGAGGGTTGATGAGGTGAATAAGCACTGTTAGATACGGCCCCCACCTTTCTCATATAAGGGACACTATCAGATGAGGGTCGCCCATATCTTGTCCTTGCCAGTGGTGCAGTATTGACACCTTTCTAATTAGGGTACAAAATTAGACCCCAACTTAGCCATAATGGCATATTAGGGGCATGCGGTTAGATAACTACTTCCTATAATTTCTTGTTACAGAATCAGGACTGTCAGATAGAGTCAATCAGTCTCAGTAATAGAACTCAAATAGTTCTTCAGATTTTAGGACTGTCTGATACATTCAACTCAGATATAGTACGGAACTTAGATAGTTCTATTAGATTTAGGACTGTCAGATATAGTCTCTCATATTATCAGTTATATTTAGATTCAGTAATCATGTCACCACAATATTAGTATAATTTGTTATGTCCCATGCATCTATTCTCACGCTCATGATAGTTAGTCAGTTATTAATTTTGTTCATGCATATGAAACCCATGTATTCAGCCTACCTCACATGCATACCAATACATTTAAAGTATTGACGCATTTGCCTATGGTGTCTTATACCATTGGTTCAGAGACGAGCTCCAGATTAGCAGTAGATTCCAGTTTCAGCTGTCAGAGTTAGAAGTGAGTCCTCATCATTCGAGGAGATGATTATTTCCCTATTATCTCATTAATCATTTTATTAGTTGGAGTTAGATAGGTATATGTCCCATCAATTCCTTACTCAGATAGTTCAGTCAGTTAGAGGCTTTCTAGACTATCATGTTTTAGACTTCAGTGTGTTTTGTTTTGTTTTGGGTATTCTATTACCCCACACTGATGTTATATCACTCATATTATGTTCAGTATTGAACCTTATGGACTTTCAGTGTATGATTCTAAATTATTATGTCATATTATGCAGTGTAAAGGTAAAGACATCAGTCATGGGTTAGCTTGTGGTCCTTCGGGGTCATGAGCATCGTGTAGCATTTCGGGTACCAGTTCCGGGGTGTTAGACCTAATAAGTAATTGACAATCTGAGCAATATATAAGTGGCTCCCATATCTCGTACCATCATCATATGACTCTTATGATGTACATTCATACCTTAGATAGAACGTAACCAAAATCACACTTAATAACATATGACTAAATCCCCTAAACCGTACCAACATAATACGAAAAGTAAGAATGAGTCATATGATGATCACAATGTTGAAGACTTAGAAAATTTTGCAATGGACAAAGTTTGGGTTGTTTCAGTCTTCCTACCTTAGGATCATTCATCCTCGGATGATGGGATGAGGCCATACTAGCATGGTTAGACTCCACACACCTCTACTCCAACGTTTAACTAAGTTATAAAACAAAGATGCAAGGAATTCACAATCTATTTTTAACAAACACATAAAACCAAGATGATAAAAACAATAAATACCTCAAGCATGATTTTTCAGAATCGGGAATAGGAATAGGTATTTGGACCTCATGTCCTCCTCAGCTACTCAAACTTTAGTCCCACTAAAAAACCTTCACCGAAGCCATGCCTTTTATTCGCATCCAATGAAATTGCCGATCCAAGATCCTCACAAGGACCTCCTCATAGGACAAAGAGTCCACAATACCAATATCCTCCAAGGGGACGACCAACAAAGGATCACCTATGCATTTCCGAATCATGGACACATGGAACTCGTGGTAGAGGGAAAATCCAATTCATATGCAAAACTACCAACACTTCTCAAAACCACATACTGGCCAACATACCGGGGCTAGGTTTCCCCTGCTTCCCAAACCGCCTCACTCCCTTTATTGGAGATACTTTCAAGAACACCTAATCTCCAACCTCAAACTCCAAGTCCCTTCACCTCACATCCACATAGGACTTTTTGCAATTTTTAGGTGGTCCTAAGCATATCCCATATCACCTTTCATTTTTAGTCCTCAACCTACAAAATCAACTACGTATATCGTGCCTCACTAACTCAATCTTACAACTTCTTACAGATACATCACTACGAGAGCCTGAGTCTATCTATATGTTTCCCCCATCAAGATTCCTAAATAACCAACACAATGATTGGTATATTTATCAATCACAATATTCGAGCCTACATTTCTACCCCTGCTTTACAGATCTCCCACCTAAAGCTCAAAACTCCAAACTCCACCACAAAGGTTTTCACTACACCTCCCCTCCTCAACTATTTCCTAGGATAGAGTTCATCTTATACTTTTATTTACTTTTATAACCTTGCTTTAGTAGTCACCCGGTAATTTTCAACAAACAAAATCCACTCCCTCACCCAAAACATCACTACACTTTCATGTCTACTACCACTCTAATATAGAATGGTAATTGAGGAACTAAAGAGCAAGAATTACTCATGCTGATCAAGGAGAGACCAATGAGGTGAGACATGGTACAATAGGCATGAGGTACTTCCTAGCAACCACCTAGGTCATAAATAAAAGGGTCGTTCCAAAATATACACACTGTATCACAAGTCCTTAGGATTTGGCATCGAAAGAAACACGACTATTTATATCATGGGAAATGTGACGTAAAGTCGAGAGTCATTTTTAGGGAATAAGGTAAGGATTGTCACTTGAAACTACTATTTATTAGAACCAGGCTTGTTGTAAGGCATGAATATATGGGTCATGAGTGTCATGACATAAAGATTGAACACTTGGAAGCTCAATTTTTTTATAATAATTATTTCCTTTGGTTCATGGATGAAGTATGGACATACACGACATGCAGAATGTGAACCTTAAGAATGAGCATTATTACTTAATTATTATAATTAAATATTCATCGATGCGATGGGCGATGCGGCTCATCGATATCGCGTTGATCCACTGGTTGGAGATTTCAAATGTGTTTCAAAATGTAATACCCCATACTTCTACCTAGATTAAAATCATCCCAAAATTGTTAAAGACTTTCTTTAACATATGAATCAACTTTTTATCTTGTGGGAAATTGAATAATATTTCCATCGATACCAAATTCGCCAAAATCCTACACCCGGGTAAAGAGTTAGAGCCATTTTAGTAAGACAGTGTGCTACCTAAGCCATCAACGCATCGTGGAGCATGCCAAAATGGCAATCATCAAAATCCAGTGGGCATCCGCAATAATGGGGTGACGCGCCAAGGCTCAAATCTAGAGTTGTCAATTTCCAGTGTCTCATCGCGATACCACCACATCATGGTAAGATTCCAGGTTCCATACAGTATTGCAACGTAATTTCACCACGTTGCGCCGTCAGCCCAGTTCCCAGGTGAAAATTTCCAGTGGCACGATGTGATAGCTCCGCATCGCACCAGATGCCCAAATCGGGTTTTCAGTGACGAAAAATAAAAACCTTCTAAGGGCAATTGGATCTTTTTCCATGACCCAGATCAGCCTTTAACCGTGAAATTATTCCCTAAAAACTCTATTACATCACTTTTCCTCACTTTCTCTCAAGAACAAAATTCTTCTCTCTCAAGAGTCAAAAACTCTAGCTCAAGAACTCAAGGCCAATTCCAAGAATCTTTTCAAGAACTTCAAGAATTTAAATTTCCAGGTATGCATAGTGTTAATTCATGGATTACTTTCATCCATGAAGCCCAAGAATAAAGTTTTAAATCATGTATTATGGGTTGATTATGTTTATGTGATTGTTGTTCAATGGTTCCCAAGTTGGAATCTTAATGTATTTTTATGGAATTACGTTAGTATATGAGTTTAAATCCATGAATTGAGTGGTTTATGAGGTGTTAATTGATGATTATACCTATTCCCTAAGTGGTGCATGTAAGGTGTTTGATAAAATGCCTAGAAGACTAGAAATCATGTAATATAGTTCAATTATGACTTAAGTGATGGATTCATGTTTCATCCTTATGTTCAAATTGCTCCCATGCAATTGATGTGCAATATAAATCTTTGTTGAAATTCTCATGATGCTAGAATATGGAATTATGACATTAATTATATGCATTCCTTCCATGTACAAGATTATGATAACCATGTACTTTATGAAATCCCCAACTTATTGTATTATGAATTGTTGATATTGGTCATGTGTTCAAGATGTGTCAGGTCTTGTCATTTTCATGCTATCGATTCCTGGGGGTACTTGTACCCGACAATTTAGTTGTGTTCCTAGGGCCAGTGTCAGTTTTCACGATACTCTCTGTCAAGCCATGATTAGTAGAATTCAGTCAGTCATGTGACTCAGGAAAACTCAGTAAACTCAGTATCACTCCGATCCCATTCAGTAATCTAAGTAATCTCAAGAATATTAGTGATCTCATCAAGTCATCATGTCTGAGTAGTATTTAGTTCAAACCTTAGTAAACTCAGTCAGCTAGTAGAACTTAGTAGAATTTTGTCAGTTAACAGAATTCAGTAGTATTTTATCGGACAATGAAAATCCAGTGAATGCAATTTAATCTAGTTTATCAGTAAAATTAGTAATAGATCATTCCAGCCTAGTATAAAATAGGAAATTAGTTCTATGTCTATTCAGTTGGGAGTACGATTCATCACCAAATGCACCCAGGGATGAGAACACACACTATTTTCTAGTAGGGGTGTGATCCTTAGTAGCAATCCCTGTGTTCTAGAACTACATAGCCAGCGTAGGTTGAGATGTACCCCTACGAGTCTAGGGACTATACATCTCATTTGAGTTTTCTTTACAGAAAGGGTTGATGGTAGAGCTCCATATCATAGAGGGTTTACTCACAACTTTTCTTTACCCGTGGCACGGTACTGATACCTATCTAGCTGGAGTTATAGGTTGGACCCCACTAGTTCAGATTTGGGGCATGTTCGTTAGATGAATTCACCCACAGTTTCAGTTACATAATCAGGACTGTCAGATTCAGTCACTCAGTCCTTGTAATAGAACTCAGATAGTTCTTCATCTATTAGGACTGTCAGATACACTCACTCAGTACAGTATGGAACTCATCTAGTTCCATCAGATATCAGTACTGTCAGACACAGTCACCAAGTTAATAGTATATTAATTATACGAAATTTATGATACCAAAATTTAGATTTCAGGACTGTCAGATACAGTCAATCAGACCAGTTCTTAATAATCATAACTGTTAGAAATAGTCATTCCTTTATAAGTAATACGACATCAGTTCCTTAGCACTCAATAGACTTAGTCATTCAATATCCCAGTATTAGTACTCAAATATCAGAAAATCCATGTTATCAGAATTCATGAGTCAGTGTTATCACAATCTTAGTGATAGTCATGTATTCATACATGTATTCTCACATTCTTATTATTCAGTCAGTTAGTATTGTTCATGCTATTGAACCATTGAATTCACCTACCTCACTTGCATACCAGTATATTTAACATACTGATGCATTTTTTCTATGGTGTTTTATACCACAGGTTTAGAAGAACGATCTCCCGAGTATCCTTAGTAGATCATTCATTCAGTAGCCAGACTAGAAGTGAGTCCTCATCATTCGAGGATAGAATGATTATTTTATAATTTTATTTTTTTAGTTGCTCAGAGTTAGTTGGGGACATGTCTCATCAACTCCACAAATTTCAGACAGTTTATAGGCTTTCAGACTACAACATGTTTCAGACAGTTTATTTTAGTTTTTGGTATTGTTATACCCCATTACACACATTGTTTTATATTATGTATTAGTTCAATTTTTAACCTTATGGGCTTACAGCTTATATTCTGCATATTTATAGTGCATTATTCAGTTCTCAGTTACAGATATCAGTCATAAGTTATCTTGTGGTCCTTCGGGGTTATGAGCACCGTGTAGCATTCCGGTTACCAGATTCATGGCGTTACACAAACGAAGACTGAAAAATCCAAAACTTTTATGGGAACACTCACTGACATTCCTGATCATGATTCAACCTAAAAATCATTACTTTAAGGTCATGAGGGTTGTGAAATAGAGACGCCAACATACGAAAGCTAAAATAACACTAAGTCTGAATACTTCGCTAAAATTTTCTATGTTTTGGACCCCTTAACAAGCTTTAAAGGACTGAGTTAAGCTTAGAATTTTATAGGGTATTACATCTTATCCCATTGTCGACAATATGTATGCATTCGAGGAAGCCCATCTTACTCACTTATGAAAACATACCAGCACCCTATGGAGAAACACTAGGATGTATAAAACCTTACCAAAAGGATTCTTTGACTATTCCTTAATCATCTTTAACTCAGTCGTAGCCATTTTATATTTGGGAATAGAAATTAGAAGAGAGTATAGAACACAATTAAATACAAACTTAATCTCCCTATCGGGACACTAGGAAGGTCATAAAGGAGATCCTCGAGACATTCATTAACCACGGAAACTGATTGTAAGAAAGGACCTTTTGAGTTAAAATCTTCAACCCAGACCAGATGATAGAGACACCTTTAACGATTAATATCTGGGATCTAAGATATAATATCAACATCCCCTTAGGATCTAGGGAACCACCTTCCTACTCAATATATGGCTCATTAGGAAAATTAAACACGGCCTTATAGGTATGACAAACTAAGAAAGTATAGCATGAGTACAACCAGTTCATTCTCAAAACAACATCAAAGTCAACTATATCTAATTCTATAAAGTCTACCAGAGATTCCTTACTACCAACAGTTACCACACACCCCTTATATACTCTTCTGACAACTACAGAGTCTCCTACCAGGGTAGAAATAGAAAATGAAATTGACAGACACTCATGACCAAAACCAAAATGCATGGCCACAAATGGGGTCACATAAGAAGGAGTGGACTATGGATCACGTAAATGATGAACATCACCAAAAGTGAGTTTTGACATACCTGGGGCAATTTTAGGAGATGCTTAGGACTCTCGGTTGTCAAAAAGATTATCGAGATGATTTTGGTCAGTGCAATATTAAAGGTAGCACTCTCTGGTGATGGGGCTAACAAAGTTAAAATAGGGACCTTGTTGGCCCCAGTAAAAATCTTAGAAGGACAATTCTTCAGCATGTGTCCAACCTGACCATAATTATTCGATTGATTTTTCCCTTCATAATAGAACCCGCAATGACACTTGCCACAAAATTGGAAAGGAGGGTAGGGTGGAACTAATTAGGAGTCAATAGACAGGTATTAGGCACCCCGTGCCTCAGAACCACTACTAGTCTAAAATTAACATCCATCGAATGGCCTATGGTAATAGGCTCTAGCTGAGGTGCAAGAACAAGATTTTTCCCAGCTCCCTCACTTAGACCATTGCCTCCCATAACTACCTTTACTGCACCAACCTTACCCTATAATAAATATTTAGAAATCTCATTCTATCTCTCCCTCATACTTATATGACACCTTATCCCACCTACAAGATCAAATTGGTGTAATAGAGAGACCACTATATAGATCAACAACTGAATAAAATAGCTAAACTCCATATGAGAAATGTCTCTTTGAGGTGGTTGAACAGTGGTGTCACCACTTGGACAAGGATCAGTAGGAACCAATGGGACTTCATGAGAAAAATTAGAAACAATGACTGTAAACTGGGTCCATACCCCAGGGGTAGAATGATCTCTGTCCTCATTGTCATTAAATGGGACAGAAGAGTTTGCATAAATATCAGATCTTCTCGAAAACATGATCTGAAAGACAAGCAAATGAACATCAGAATAGTCCAAGACCTTGGACTCTATAGCTCAAAATTAAGACAACAAGAAAGGGAAACATTCTAAAATTCCTTATAGACTCCCCATTATAAGTGTGGCATACTACACACCTATAAAAGTGATTCTACTTGACACGACTTTGGGATACTCAATTGACTATGAACCTAGGCCATGATACAAAATTTTTCATGACCTAAACTAGGGTTTGTCTATGATGGGTATCTCAAGTCCTTTGTTGACCGGAGATAACACCTGTAACCTGAAACACCCTGGGTTTGTACCCATAGAAAATTTCTTGGATTTTTTAATTCTAGATATCATATGACTTGTCAGTGCCAGTCGTATGATTGGTTACAGTTTCTATGCTCGTGGTTATATACTAACGAGGGTTGGTTTATTGGTGGGATTGGTTTCAAGAATGGGTACGACTTGGAGGGTATGTGTCCTATGGTTTGATACACGTTGTATGGGTTGAGTTTTTTCTTCACTTAATCTGAGACTTGGTAACTTAACTTGGATTTGAGTATGAGTTTCTCACTATGATCCATAAGCTAGGTACGAATCATACCATTGACTCATATGGTAGGTAGTGTTCAAAATTTCTTTAGTTCTATTCTTCCAGGGATACGGTTTGGGTGTACTAATCATAAGTTTTAGGTAAGTCATATACAGGACAGTGTTGGGTCGAAGGGGGAGGTCTAGGCTATGAGTGGTCGGTACCACCCGTATTGGAGGAAATAACTGGTATGGGTAGTAATGCCATCTGACGAGAATTTTAAGTAGTTTAAGTTGGGGGTAATTGGGACTTTTCCCTATTAATCACTTAAGGCCCCACGACTTATAAATCTATAGGGACATCATTTACCCTATTATTCTAATCTTAAATACATAGAAACACTCTTTAATTCTCTTTAAGGTTTTTTGGTAAAGAAAGGCTAGGGTTTCATCTTGAGGATCAATTTTGGGCTTATACGAGTGATTTCTTTCCATCATCTTCGAAAATTAAGGCATGTACTCCTCCCTCTTTGCTATTTCCAACTAAAGTCATGTTTTATACAATGTTTTCATGGCATAATTATTGCATGGTTTTGGAATTTTCAAATATATGTTGGGATTTAGGTATTAAATGTTTGTTCATGGATTTACCTTATTTTAATTATGTATTTACAATCTTTAATGGTGGTTTGAACAATTGGTTGCATGGGAATGGTTAACTGGTATTGAGAATTCATTTTGGAAACACTATGTCCCCAACATGTTTGATAAAATTCCTATGATAATGCTTTTACTATATTATTGGTCTTTTAATGGAAATATTTCATGGTATGGCTTGTAATAGAACCCTATATGGTATAAATGGTTTAGTGATTTGGAATGGTTTAAATGTTAAGGTTTGGGGGTCATTGTTATGGTTAATTAAACTTCCTTGTGGGGTACAAGGGAATCCCCCAAATAAACTTGTTAATAAATAACTTATGGGGGTATATGGGATTCCCTCAACAAAACATAATAATGGAACACTTGTGGGGTACATGGGATTTATCCCAAGTTGACTTGATAATGTAATCTATAGGTACATGAGAATCCCTTTACATAAAAAGATAGGCTAAGGACATTTCCTGCAAGCTATACTTGATCTGATGATACCACCACTCATATCCTTCATTAATAATAATGGAATAATGGTTTGGTTTGATGGTAATGGTTTTAATTAGGCAATAATGGAAAGGTATGATAGCTAACCGTGAAGGTATGAGTCCAATTGATGGACACTAGAAACTGGAAATCCTTTAAGTACACTATACATATATATCATGGAGAGCGAAGGGTCCTTAGGAATCCCCTACTCCTATTGTATGTTCGATCCATGCGACTACATGTATCAAGGCCCGTTCAGGGGGTTACACTGGACCTATATAGACCGTGGGTGGTTCTAGGATGATTAAAGTACACATACATAGGTTAATGTTTTTAAATACATGCTAAACATGGTTCCCTTTCCCAGCATGTATATATATGTATGGTTTGTATGAATATGTACGATTTACTTGGTTTACTGGATGAAATTATTTTATCCTTATCCTAAGTTCATTCTAGTGTTCACCTGCTAACTCGTCTTATCCCCATGTAATGTAGGAACCGACCATTCTACTCCTCCTGCTTAGTGATCGAATTTGGGATCAGCTATTAGATTGAATTGGTGAGCTTTCATATTCTGAAAGGCTTCTTTTATGTCATGGATGTCCTTACAAAATTTGGTTTATTTATGGATATTGGTTTTGTCTATGGTTCGGGGCATGTCCCAATCAGATATTATTTCTCTTTTGCTTAGAGGCTTTATGAATCTACAATGGGTTTGAATAGGCGGAATTGGTATTGGTGTCAGCATTAGTATTAGAATTGGTATTGGGGTTGATACCATTGGACTAAATTTATGATTGTTCTATCCTTTTATATAATTTTATTGACATAAACTTTGATTTTATATTAGTTTGGTTATGGTTGTTTGTTGGCAATAGATGGTTGGACTTGTTTGGATTGGTCACAATTGTAGATATGTCCCAAAGTCTGAAATTAAAATAAACACTATCTTTTCATACACTCAAAATATAACCGACTTAGGGTATACATATTTGGCGGTTGGGTTGTGTAACAGGGGTGGTCCTTGGTCCTGGTTGGACTTGGGATGCCCATTACAATAAGGACTTAGTTTGGGTAATGCTTAGTTGGTTTCAAAGCTTTAGGTTCATAGTCAATTGGGATTCCTCAAAGCCGTGTTCAGTAGAGTATCTTTTAAGGGTGTGTAGCATGCCACACATATAAGGGAGACACTACAAGGCATTTAGGAATGTTTTACTTTCTTGGTATTTTATTTTTATGCTTGGAGTCTAAGTCCTGGAATCTTTTTTAATCCCGTTTTGTTCGCTTTTCAAAATATTTATTGATGTTCTAAGATGCAAGAAAACTCCTCTGTCCCAACTGGGGATAATTTGACTGCACAAACACTACTATGGGGATCCATAATCAGTCTAGGGGTTCCATAAAAGATATTTTTAAAGTTCCATGAGTTGTTGTTAGTCCTTCTTAGGATGAGGTGACTAATGCAGAATTTTTTCAATCCATTCATGTTATTGCACAGCTACTTGCAACTCAGGCTGAGTGAAATGAATCTTATATTTCATCTGCTGAGGCCATAAGGGTTGACCAGTTTATGAAGATGAATCCTTCTATTTTTACTGGTGTAAAGATGGAGGAGGATCCTCAGGGTTTCTTGGATGAAATATATACATCTTCTGGATGATGCAGGCCACGGATGTAGAAGGAATGAATTTTGTTGCTTACCAGCTTAAGGATATGGTATACCAATGGTACGAGAAGTGGGATAAGGTGAGAGGTGATTTTGAGGAGTCTAATTTATGGGAGACTTTTTGCAATGCTTTTCCATATTACTTCATTACTCAGGAGTTAAGGTAAGCAAAGGTGGAGAAATTTGCCAATCTGAGATAAGAGAAGATGTATATCAAGGAATATGACTTGAAATTTCATCATCTATCAAGGTATGCTTTGGAATTAGTGTCTGATATGATGGTAAAGAAGATAAAGTTCACTTTTAGACTATCTTAGGATTCAATTCTTGATATCAAGACTACATTACTTATCAAGGATATGGATATTTCTTGGTTTATGGTTTATATGCAATAGGTGGAGGAGAAAAAAGGGAAGCAGTTTGAGTTTGGGGAAAGGCAGGGTAAGAAGTTCAGGTCTTATGAACAAGGTAGAAGGCAATAACAAGGTGGTCGGGATGGCGGTAAGTGTCCAAAGAAGAAATAGGGAAGTTCTGGTTCCTATTATACAGCTAGTGTTCCTTATCCGAAGCAGTCGGGTGATTGGTTTCAGCAGGATGGCGATAATTTCTAGGCACAGGGTGCCCAGTCTCAGGAAAGTGGGGATCAGTCAGCCTCATCATGCCCTCATTTTTTGTTCTAGGGTAGGTTGCATAGGGGCTTCTGTGATGAAGGGGGGATAGTTATTTCAAATATGGTCAGCCAGGCCATCTACTCAGAAATTTTTTGGTTGGTAAAGGTGCTTCCGAAGCGAGTAAGGCTTCGATTGCTTCATCTTCTGCAACTACACCAAAGGGTGCTACTTCTACATCAACTTTTATTTTTGATACAAACTGATATGCTAAATTTTTGTAGCACATTTAAGACTTTTTAACTTGAAATAATTGTAAGTTCTGAAGTAATTATTGGTGTTTTTGATGTTATTTCTTAATATTTTGTAGGAAAGTCAAGATGTACGGAAATAAATAACAATGGACCAAAAGATCTTAAATCTGAGCAAAAAGAGCTGAAAACATGACTGACGACAACCGTGATAAGTCGGCAGCCTTGTAATAGGCTATTACAATTGGTGTCAGCCTTAACCAGGGAGTTACAGTCTGAGAAGCATTTCTGATGACGTTGGTAACGTGGCGTCAAAGTTGTGATAAGGCGTCATAAAGGGCGTCAGCCTTAAGCAGAGAATTAGCAAAAGTAGAAGACATCTGACGATGACAGTGAAACACCGTCAGATCCATGACATAGCGTCAGCAACATCGTCAGCTTTAGACATAACTTGAAGACAACTGGACCTAATCTGACGCCATCCGTGATAAGGCGTCAGACCCTTGACATGGCGTCAGCCAGGGCGTCACCTAATCCGATAATTTTATTTATTTTTTTATTTTATTTCCATAATTAAGTTTAGGTATAAATAGAAGTTTTGAGGGTTTTATTCATGATCTCTCTCAATTTTGTTTTTTAGAACTTGGGAGGAACGTACATTGCCTTATCTTTTTCATCAAGTATTTTTCTTGTTTTCCCTTCAACACTTATCAACTATTGTGGATTATTCTCTTGTGATTCAATTGTAGAAACAATTATTCTTTTCATCTATTTGTAAGTTTATCCATACTATCATGAATTCAACTTTTTATTTCATTCATCAAATCATGAGCGGCAAATTCCATTAGATCGAGCTATGGGATCCATGGATTAGGGTTTGATATGCTGCTAGGTACTCAAAGGGTTCAAAGAGTAGTAGGACGTCTTGAAAGTCTGTTGTTTTAATTTAAAATCTATTGGTTGGAAACAATAGGTTATGCCTTATGTTTATTTGCTTGAACAGAGAAATAGACTAGAGGACGTGAATTATCAACTGGGACTCGGAAGCTACCAACCTTCTATTTAATGATTAATGCCGTAACTAGATTAATCTACCTAAGATAACATCCTATTGGAAATAGATAAGTTATCTAAGTTTGAGAGAATTAGATAATAAATTTTCTGGTGAGTTCGAGAGATAAGTCAAATAGTATAGTCTTCAGGGATATTCTGTTGTTCCTTCTTACTTTAAGAGTCTTAAGAAGTACCTTGTATTTGTCTATTCCCGAAACGCACAGTGAAGATAACTCTGGTTTTCCATTTATATTGATTACAAACATTAATACTAAAACCCCATGTTCTATTTTTGTATCATTTGTTTGAATTTAACTTGTAGCTATAATTTGAAACTAGTTTAATCACCACTCACATTGTTCCCTGTGGATTCGACCCCGACTCCAAAGTTGGGTAAATATATTGACGACGACCGCCTTACACTAATTTGAGGTGTAAATTGAGTGTTATCAAAAAATGGCGTCGTTGATGGGGAACAATTTGGCGTATTGAGTTAGTTTAGAATTTTACCTTACTTGCTTGAATTCGAACTTGTAAATATTTGTTTATGATTTCCTTTGTTTCGTGGGTTAGGTAGTTTTTCTTTATTTTTGCTTATTTCTTACTATGGCATCATGGAATGAATGTGAGTTTGGTGGTTGGAAATATTATCTGGATGATCCATGTCCATATTGTGATGGACCCCACTTTTGGCATGATTGTACATATGCTCCCCGGAGAGAGATATGTGCACCATCTCCATTCTACCGAGAGTATCATTGTTCTTCATGTGTTGGTCAAGATGAACATTGGAGTGATTGCCCAGATTTCCCCTCCCCCTATTTCTCTAACCCAAGTTCTAGTTCTTCTTATGAGTATGACAGGTCTTATGGTCAAGAAAAGGAACAACGCAGCACCGGAAAGAGTGATATTAAAGCTATGCTTCAACTAATGTTGGATCGTATAGACACAATGAATGATACCATATGTGACATACGTCAAGATATTATGGCATTTAAAAAGGGCAGAGAAAGGATAGAAGAGATGGATATCTAGTTCAATCATCCAAAACACTTTTCTACATTATGTTTAGATGATATCTTATCTGTGGAATCATTTAAAACAATGAAAGAGTGTGACGATGAAGAGCAAGATTTCTATACTGATGATAAGCTTTATGTTGATCAACTCTTGGAGATTTCCTGACCAACCGAGCCAACCATGAAGGATGATGCCAAGATTGAGGAAATGGTGCTAGAGGCAAAAGAAGAAGCCAAGCCAATCTATTATGAAGACTCTAGCCCAATTCAAAGTAAAAATATTGAGAAGATGAA
This sequence comes from Capsicum pubescens, assembly GCA_030864215.1. Taxonomy (NCBI): domain Eukaryota; kingdom Viridiplantae; phylum Streptophyta; class Magnoliopsida; order Solanales; family Solanaceae; genus Capsicum; species Capsicum pubescens. The sequence goes on along the minus strand of CM061540.1, from coordinate 65,673,160 downwards.
TAAAAGTGAGTGTGTAGAGAATAGTGAAAATTTTGAAGTAGGATTTGTTGGGCCACACTCGAAACATTTTTCCACATTATGTTTAGATGATATATTGTCTGTGGAATCATCTAAAATAGTGGAAGACTGTGAAGATGAGGAACAAGAATCCTATAATCTTTAATTTACACTTGATAAGCAACACAAAAGCATAACTCACTTTAAAGCTGAGTTGTTTACCATGCATCATCCATTACTCAGCTTCTTAATCTTTGTACCACCACTCTATGAGCCAGGCAAGAAGATTGACTCTAAATTGGTGTGAAGTTCATATCCTCAAGATGGAGGAAAAATCTGAGTTGGGTCGTGCCGTGACACTAAATTAGGCGCTTCTTGGGAGGCAACCCATGGTATTTTGTTGTTTGTATTTGTATTGTTTGATTGACATCAGATCTTCGCACCCATGGTGCCACAAGTGTGTTTCTAACTCTCTTGTTTTGGATTGACACATTGGGAACACTGCATGATATTAAGTTGAGGGTGGGGCTACTTGTGGGTGTGATGTCCTCCTGGGGTTTTTGTTGTCGTGCCTCTTTTCCCCAGAGTCTTGTTCCTAGTAGAGCCGGCATGTTTAGGCGTATTTTGTTTGTTTTGTGATGTGTTGTGGTTAACAGGAGAAAAATAAGTATCTAGAGTAGTTGACATATTTTTGTTGATTTTTAAGACGGATAAACACTTCTCCATTGGTCTATTTTATAACTATGTGATATCCATTTATATGTGGCTACTGTGAATCTTTTTATGGCATTGGTACTAGGGACATGATAATCACCTCTAACAATTGCATGAATCGAATGGGTAGTAGCTTGTGATGTACCATTATGCCATGTGTGTGTGAGGTCTTACTCGATTCCTTGTGTGTGTTGAATCTAGAACATGCCCGGTTAGTCTTACCTTGGGTGAAAGATAGGGTTTAGGAAAGGATCATAGGGCGTTTTGATTTTTAAGTCATTTTTTTTGCCTAAATGACCTTCCCTGTATGCATGATATCTCTTGATCCCTATTTTAAGCCTGAATTGACCATTTCTTTGTATGACACCTATCACTTTCCCATTTAGGTCATAATGAACCTATTTTAGCCCTGGTCCTCCTTGGACACTGTTCACCGTGACTTAGGTAAACAACCTAAATTTGAGGGTGGCTATCATAGAGGTGCATAATGTAAATTGGGTATGAAGAAAGGTAGAATAAAAGGAAAAAAATAAGTGAAAAAGAATAAAAAGTTGGGTGGTGTGGAAGAATAATAAGAAAAGAAAAAGAATGAAAAACAAAAGCCGCATCCATCCTGAATAATGTGTGATCAAGAAAAGGACAAAAAGAAGAAAAAGGTTAATAAGTGAACCCCAAAAGTTAAGGTAGTACCAAAGAGGCTTAGTCACTCTAAATGCCATTGAACATCATACCATCTATTAGCCTACATTACAAGCCAAAGAAAATACCTATAGTGATCATAACCTACCTATCTGGACACCTTGGTAATGAAAATAAGGGCAAGCATATGGTATTTGACATGCATTGATTGGAATTTCTTTCTGAGAGTGGGTGTCTCTTGACCGTCCCCGCATTGACATGCTTGAGTTCATATATGAGTGAGGAGGGACTTCTTTGTTGTAAGGGAACATTGGTAGCATTGCTAGCTGTTTACTTATTTGGGTAGTGTAACTTGTACATATGCATGGTTATTGTTGCTGAATTGATGCCATATCTTTATTACTTTGGGTCACATTACTAATCTTCATTGATATGCATAATTGGATTTATAAGTAATTGAACGTGGAGAGTGGCATGAGTTTTGAGCTAAACTTGATAATCAACTGCGATAGATATCTTATGTGTCTCTTGGTTAAGCATCGTAGTATGGTGTTATATAGTTGCTTGAGGACAAGCAATTGTTTTAAGTTGCGGGTGTTGATGTGCTAGATTTTTTTAGCACATTTAAGACTTTTTAACTTGAAATAATTGTAAGTTCTTAAGTAATTATTGATGTTTTTGATGTTATTTCTTAAGATTTTATAGGAAAGTTAAGATGCATGGAAATAAATAACAATGGAGCAAAAGAGCTGAAATCTGAGCAAAAAGAGATGAAAACATGGATGACGACAAGCGTGGTACGTCGTCAGCCTTGTGATAGGCTATCATCATTGGCGTAAGCCTTAACCAGGGAGTTGCAGTTTAAGAAGCAGTTCTAACGACATTGGTGATGTGGCCTCAATGTTGTGATAAGGCGTCAATAAGGGCGTCAGCCTTAAGTAGAGAATTAGCAAAAGGAGAAGACATCTGACGATGACAGTGAAATGCTGTCAGATCCGTGACGCGGCGTCAGCAACATCATCAACTTTAGATAGAACTTGAAGACAATTGGAGCTAATCTGATGCCATCCGTGATAAGGCGTCAGACCCTTGACGTGGCGTCATCCAGGGCGTCACCTAATCCGATAATTTTATTTATTTTGTTATTTTATTTCCATAATTAAGTTTAGGTATAAATAGAAGTTTTGAGGGTTTTTTTCAGGATCTCTCTCAATCTTGTTTTTTGGAATTTGGGAGGAACGTATATTGCCTCATCTTTTTCATCAAGTATTTTTCTTATTTTCCCTTCAACACTTATCAACTATTGTGGATTATTCTCTTGTGATTCAATTGAAGAAATAATTATTGTTTTCATCCATTCGTAACTTTATCCATACTATTATGAATTCAGCTTTTTATTTCGTTCATCAAATCATGAGCGTTTAATTCCATGAGCCCGAGTTATGGGATCCATGGATTTGGATTTGATATGCTGCTAGGTACTTAAAGTGTTCAAAGAGTAGTAGGACGTCTTGAAATTTTGTTGTTTTAACTTAAAATCAATTGGTTGCAAACAATAGGTTATGCCTTAGGTTTATTTGCTTGAACAAAGAAATAGACTATAGGACGTGAATTATCAACAGGGACTCGGAAGCTACCAACCTTCTGTTTAATGATTAATGTCATAACTGGATTAATATACCTGAGATAACATCCTATTGGAAATAGATAAGTTATCTAAGTTCGAGAGAATTAGATAATAAATTGTCTGGTGAGGTCAAGATATAAGTCAGATAGTATAGTCGTCAGGGATATTCTGTTGTTCCTACTTACTTCAAGAGTCTTAAGCAGTACCTAGTATCTGTCAATTCCCGAAACTCACAGTGAACATAACTCTGGTTTTCCATTTATATTGATTACAAACATTAATGCTAAAACCCCATTTTATATTTTTGTATCATTTATTTGAATTTAACTTGTATCTATAATTTGAAACTAGTTTAATCGCCACTCACATTGTTCCCTGTGGATTCGACCCCGACTCCAAAGCTGGGTAAATATATTGACGACGACCGCCTTACAATAATTTGAGGTGTAAGTTGAGCGTTATCACAGACATAGTTAAAAATAGGTTATATACTCTTTTTAATTGGCAGGAATCTAAGGCTTAACCTACTGTCATAACTGGTACATTACAACTCTTTTATCATAACACGTATTTTTTTCTTTATATGGGGTCCACTCTTTTTATGTGACCCCATTTGTTTCTATGTATTTTGGTTTTTATCTCGTGGTTATTTTGAATCCCTTTTCTATTTCAATCCTGATAGGTCACTCTATGTTTGTTAAAAGAGTCTATAGGGTGTGTGTGTTATCTATTGGTAGTAGGCAGACTTTGGTGGATTTGTTTGAACTTGATATGGTGGCTTTTGATGTTATTCTGGGGATTGATTGGTTTCACTCTTGTTACGCATCGTGAGGTTGTTTTTAGATTCCCTAGTGAACCAGTTATTTAGTGTTAGAGTGTTTGCCTAGCTTCTAGGAGGAGGTTTATTTCTTATCTTAGATCTCGAAGATTGATCTACAAAGGGTGTTTCTATCATCTGGTTCGTGTTAAAGATTCTAACTCAAAAGGTCTTTCCCTATATTTAGTTCCGATGGTGAATGAGTTTCCCTAGGTCTTTCTAGATAATCTTCCTAGTGTTCTTCTGGATAAAGATATTGAGTTTGGGATTGATTTGGTTTTGGACACTCATCCAATATCTATTCCTCCTTATAGAATGGCTCTGGCTGAGTTGGAAGAACTCAAGGAGAAACTTAAGTATCTTTTAGATAAAGGTTTTATCTATACTCGTATATCCCCGTAGGGTGAACCAATGTTATTAATATGAAAGAAGGATGATTCCCTTCGGATGTTCATTGACTATCGACAATTGAATACGGTAGCAATTAAGAACAAGTATCATCTTCAAAGGATAGATGACTTGTTTGATCTGTTTCAAGGTACCAAATTCTTTTCTACGATAGATATTTGGTCTAGAAAGCATACGCTTAAGATTAGGAAGGTGGATATCCCTAAGACATCTTTTCATACACGGTAAGGGAACCTTGAGTTCATAGTGATGTCATTCGGTTTGACTAATGCACCGACAACATTTATGAATTTGATGAATTGGGTTTTTATGAATTTTTTGGATGTTTCTTTCATTGTGTTCATTAATGACATTCTGGTTTATTCTATAAGTGAGGTGGGATCATGCCAATCACCTCTGTGTGGTATTGTTGTAACGCCCCAATTTTCTGAACCGGAAAGCTAGATGGTGCTCATGACCCCGAAGGACCACAAGCAAACCCATGACTGATATATGTACCTATAACTGCATAATATACATATAAAATGCGGAAACATGAACAAAGAGGGCATAACGTTCAATCTCGAATAATAAAATATATAAAATAAGGTGGTATCACAGTACCAAAACAAAACTAAAAGTACTAAAGTCTAATCTGAAAAATCTATAATCGTCTGAAAGCCTCTAAACTGTCTGAATAAGAAGTTGAAGGAACATGTCTCAAACTAACTCCCTAAACTGAAAATAAACTGAAATACTAGAATAATAAATGTGACGATCATGTCCTCGAGAGATAAGAACTCACTGCTTACTGAACTGCTACCGCTGATCTGGAATCTGCACCTCAGAATCCTACAGTGTAATATAAAAAGAAAGCACCATAGCGCAAACGCGTCAGTACAATTAAAGTACTGAGTATACGTGGGGTAGGCTAAATGCATGGGGTTTATATGAATGAACATGATGACTAATATGAATGTGAGAATAAATACATATATACATACGTAACTGCTACTGAACTCATGGAGATACTGACTACTTGAGTTTGAACTCTGACAACATGAGTTTCGTGATACTGAGATACTGAATGACTGATAACATGGATGACTGTATCTAACAGTCCTAATTTTGGGGAAAACAATCTGAGTTCAAAACTATATCTGAACATCTAAGTCTGAGATCAGTCCTAGCTAACGACTGAACTCTGAAACTGATAATGAGAATACTCGACTGAATCTTAGATTGAGATCACGCCTGTCTGTCGAGTGACCTCTATATCTAATAATAAGCATCTAAATATGGGACCAAGCCTATCTGACGGGATAGTCCAGGAATCAATGGAACTAGCTGAGTTCCTTACTGAGATCGATTATTGTATCTGACAGTCCTGATTTCTGATTGCTACTCTGAAGACTGAAACTGAAACTGTAACTGTAACTATGAATGTGACTGTGGTAGGTAGTAACCTAAATGACATGCCCCGATACTATACTGGTGGGGTCCAATCTTTTCCCTGATTAGAAGGGTGTCAATTCCGTGCCACGGGTAGAGACCTCTACTATGGTCAAGCCTTTCTAACGGGTGACCCTGAATAGGAAATCAAGTCTAAGGCAATATAATAGTCAAGTATAGCCTTAATCTGATGGGTGAATCCTGTCCTACGCTGGCTACACAGTTCTGGAGTACAAGGATTGCTGCTAACGGCTTTGCCTTTATAACAGGAAAAACCGTCTTCCCTGCACTCGCTCGGTGCTAGTCCCTTCTCCCAATTGAAAGACTCTGAAAAGATTAATTGCGCTGAACTGACTAACTGAACTGAACTGATTTATAAATTTATTAACTGACCTGATAATATTCTCTTAGCTGAACTAAGTTGAATTCACTGAGTTCCGTTGACTGATGAAAAAGCTAATTGAGATCTGAGGTCTGACTGAGAGTACTGAAACTACTGGGACTACCGAACTACTAAGATTTCTGAGTTTTTCTGAGTCACGTGACTAACTGAAATTTATGGAGCAGAGCTTGACTGAGGATTTCTTGAAACATGATACTAGCTCTAGGCACACAGCTATAGTTTTCAGGTACAAGTACCCCCAGGACTCGATGGAAGGAAACTAACACACATGACTGACTTGATCATAAGAGTAGAGTCCACAATTCACAATATCATAAGTAAGGATTTCATAATAAGAATGATTCTCAACAAACTATCACAGGATCGGGAATGCACACAACATGTATATACTTTCATGGCTTCAATAACATGGTCATTACATATCACAACAATATCATGAGCATCTCATACAACATCTTCAATTCAAGACTATAACATGGGGATCACGTTGAACATAAACTTAGAACATGGAATAATCATTTAGGACTTATTATGTCATAAAAGCATGATTTCTATTCCCTTAGGTATTTTCACAAACACCTTACATGGACATCTTAGGTATAGGTGGATTCATCAAGATTACAAATATTCAACCACCAATTTCACATATTTATACATTAAATACCACCATATCCTCACACAAAACATACCAAGATCCCATCTTAGGCATCATCAAACTCCAACCACATGAACATCAACCACTAACAACATAAACATCATAATACATAATTTAGAAGATGGTTCTTGATCTTCATAGATGAAAGGAGTCCATGAATCAACTCACGCATACCTTAGAAGGAAGATTCTTGATGATTGACGAAGGAATTTCCTTGAAATTGGATCTTCAAGCTTAATTATTAAACCCTAGTTGTTTTTCTATTTTGGTGCTCTTGGATAATGAACTTTGAGATGTTAATAGGATTGTAATTCGTTTAGAAGCTATAAATTTCGTGAGGTTAGGTTTAGGGACGTGTAAGGAGTGTTAAAAGACCTAACTACCCTCGAAATAACTCAAAAACTAAGTATTTTTCTGGCAGAAATCATACATAGGCGCCGCATATGATATCTCCTATATCTACATAGGCGCTGCATATTATATAGCCTATGTTTACATAGGAGCCACATATGCTATCTCCTTTGTTTACATAGGCGCCGCATATGCTATCGCATATGCTTTCCAGTGGCCATGTGCGTGTGGTTAGGCGACGCACGCTACTTCGGAAAGCCATAATTCCTAGCTCGGGTGTCGGATTTTGATGAAATTTGTATCATTGGAAAGCTAATTAGATTCTTTATAATTTGTTGGGTAGAAATATGCAGAAATACCACATTAAAATCTAGTTGTGCTCGTTCAAATATGAACCTTATGAAATCAAATACTAAAACTTGATGGATTCAAAAACTCTTAGCTTGTATTACCTTAAGTGATTTATATGAACATGCTTAATGCATCATAAGGTATCTTATTTCTAGTATACTCATTGTAAGTCATGTACTCCAGTATGAATCACAGAATAGGAGATTTCATATCTAGGAAAAATGGTTCGTCTTCTAGCTTAGAAACATGCGGGGTATTACAATATCCCCCCCTTGGGTACATTCAACCTCGAATGGAAATTAACTGAGGTGGGAGAGATGATAAGATGAAGTACGTACATCACATACACTACTGAAACATGGGTTCATGAGTGACATAACTGAATGCTGAGCACAACATGCTGAACATGCATATCAGATGCATGGGAAGCTGATTCATGAATATAAGACTGAGGATTCTAATAAAGTGAGTTTTCTCAAAATGAGAATGCATATCTGATGCACAACTGAAAGGCTGAATCCATGCATATCTGATTCATGATTACATGACAGACATGATATGTAAATGTATGAGTGAAGATACTGATAAAGAGTACTTTCTCTACTGAACACTTATATCTAATGCCTAAATATCTGACTGAGATGACTCTTGAAATCTTGACTAATTAAGCCATGGCACTTGATAACTAATTAATAACGGGAACATGAAAGAATCAAGAAAAGTGGGGTATCTCCCCCTTGGGACACTATGTCCCTCTAGGAATGTTTACCTTGCTGAGATACTGGGGTGATGCACAGGGAATCTATGACATAGATTATAAATAAATATTGGAGAGTTGAGACTAATGCATGATGCATGAACTGAACTAGACCTGCTGACATGTAGAGCACTTAGCCACAAACTTACTCATACTCGCTCTGGGGTCAGCTATCAAGTCAGGAGCATACTTAGCTAACTGGTTGAACTTAAGATAATACTCCTTCACTGTCATGGAGCCTTTTCTTAGGTTCATAAACTCTTCTACCTTATCTTCTCTCATCTCTAATGGGAAAAACTTATCTAAGAAGGCATCCTAAAATATCTTCCAAGTCAGGGGAGTTACATCTTCCCCTCTACTCTTCTTCCACAACACTACCCAATCATGAGCAATATCTTTCAGCCTATAGGACGCTAATTCCACGCTCTCCTCCTCTGACATATGCATGATTTGGGTGATCTTCTTTACCTCTTCTAGATATAGTTGTGGGTCCTCACCTGTTACTGACCCAAAGAATTCTGGTGGGTTCATTCTCATAAATTTTCTAATTCTGGCTGCAGCTGAATCCTCATCTTACTGGGGTGGGGTTGCAGTCTGTCAGTTTCCCTGAACACTAGTGGTCACTGCCTGGGCTAGCGCCTGAAAAGCTGCCCGAAATTCTACATGTGACACATTCCCATTCAAAGGATTTGTGGGCTGCGGGGCTGACTGATTCCTTGTTCTCTTCTTAGGATGCATGTTCTACAAACAGAAGAGAAACAAGGATTAAGCTGAGAGTTCAACTTGAGCTTTTGCTCACTGGCACGATATGAGTACTGAAAGAAGGGAAACTGTTCCTAAAACATTTTCTAGCCTCTTGTACAAAAATGTGGCGCGCAACACACCCATGTACAAGACCCTACTAGATACGGCTTTCAGACTTCCTAGGACTCTATTGAACCTTAGGCTTTGATACCAAGTTTGTAACGCACCAATTTTCTGAAACGAAACACTACACGGTGCTCATGATCCCGAAGGATCAAAAGCTAACCCATGACTGATATCTGTACCTGTAACTACATAATATACATATCAAATGTGGAAACATGAACAAAGATGGCGTAAGGTTCACTCTTGAATAATAAAATATCTTAAATAAGGTGGTATCACAGTACCAAAATAAAATTGAAAATACTAAAGTTTAATCTTAAAACTCTATAATCATCTGAAAGCCTCTAAACTGTCTGAATAAGGAGTTGAAGGAACATGTCTCCAACTAACTCCCTAAACTAAAAATAAACTAAAATACTAGAATAATAAATTTAACAATCATGTCCTCAAAAGATGAGGACTCACTGCTTACTGAACTGCTACCGCTGATCTGGAATCTGCACCTCAGAATCCTATGGTGTAACATAAAAAGAAAGAACCATAGCGCAAATGCGTCAGTACAACTAAAGTACTGAGTATATGTGGGGTAGGCTAAATGCAAGGGGTATATATGCATGAACATGCTGGTTAATATGAACGTGAGAATACATACATACATACATACATACATACGTAACTGCTACTGAACTCGTGGAGATACTAACTACTTGAGTTTGAACTCTGACAACATGAGTTTCGTGATACTGAGATACTGAATGAATGATAGAATGGATGGTTGTATCTAACAGTCCTAATTCTTGGGTAAACTATCTAAGCTCCAAACTATATCTGAAAATCTAAGTCTGAGATTCGTCCTAGCTAACGAGTGATCTCTGAAACTGATAATGAGAATACTCGACTGAATCTGAGATTGAGATCAAGGTTGTCTGCCGGATGACCTCTAGATCTAATAATAAGCATCTGAATATGGGACCAAGACTATATGATCCAGGAGTCAATGGAACTATATGAGTTCCTTACTAAGATCGATGATTGTATCTGACAGTCCTGATTCCTGATATCTACTCTGAAGACTGATATTGAAACTGTAACTGTAACTGTGAATGTAACTATGGGAGGTAGTAACCTAACTGACATGCCCCGATACTGTACTGGTGGTTTCCAATCTTTGCCCTGATTGGAAGGGTGTCAATACCGTTCCACGGGTAGAGACCTCTACTATGGTCAAGCCTCTCTGACGGGTGACCCTGAACAGGAAATCAAGCCTAAGGCAATATAATAGTCAAGTATAGCTTTAATATGATAAGTGACTCCTGTCCTGTGCTGGCTACGCAGTTCTGGAGTACAGGGGTTGCTGCTAATAGCTCTGGCTTTATAATGGGAAAAACCGCCGTCCCTGCACTCGCTCGGTGCTAGTCCCTACTCCCAACTGAAAGACTCTAAAAAGATTAACTGCACTGAACTAAATAACTGAACTGAACTAATTTATAAACTGATTAACTGAGCAGATAATATTTTCTTTGTTGAACTAAGCTGAATTCAGTGATTTTCATTGACCGAAAAAAAATCTACTTGAGATCTGAGGTCTGACTAAGAGTACTGAAACTAATGGCACTGCTGAACTACTGAGATTTCTGAGTTTTTCTGAGTCACGTGACTAACTGAAATCTATGGAGTATATCTTGACTGAGGATGTCTTGAAACATGATACTAGCTCTAGGCACACAACTATAGTTTTTGGGTACAAGTACCCCTAGGACTCGATGGAAGGAAACTGACACACATGACTGATTTGATCATAAGAGTAGAGTCCACAATTCACAATATCATAATAAGAATGATTCTCAACAAACTATCACATGATCAGGAATGCACACAACATGTATATACTTGCATGGCTTCGATAAGATGGTCATTCCATATCACAACAATATCATGAGCATCTCATACAACATATTTAATTCAAGACAATAGCATGGGGATCACGTTGAATATAAACTTAGAACATGGAATAGTCATTTAGGACTTATTATGTCATAAAAGCATGATTTCTATTCCCTTAGGTATTTTCACAAACACCTTACATGCACATCTTAGGCTTAGGTGGATTCATCAAGATTACAAATATTCAACCACCAATTTCACATATTTATTTATTAAATACCACCATATCCTCACACAAAACATACAAAGAACCCATCTTAGGCATCATCAAACTCCAACCACATGAACATCAACCACCAACAACATAAACATCATAATACATAATTTAGAAGATGGTTCTTGAGATTCATGGATGAAAGGAGTCTATGAATTAATTCACCCATACCTTAGAAGGAAGATTCTTGATGATTGATGGAGGAATTTCCTTGAAATTGAATCTTCAAGCTTAATTATGCAACCCTAGTTGTTTTTCTCTTTTGGTGCTCTTGGATAATGAACTTTGAGATGTTAATAGGGTTTTAATATGTTTAGAATCTATAAATTTCGTGAGGTTAGGTTTAGGGACGTGTAAGGAGTGTTAAAAGACTTAAATACCCTCGAAATAACTCAAAAACTAAGTATTTTTGTGGTTGAAATCATACTTAGGCACCGCATATGATATCACCTATATCTACATAGGCGCTGCATATGCTATCGCCCATGTTTACATAGGCTCCTCATATTCTATGTCCTATGTTTACATAGGTTCTGCATATGCTATCGCATATTCTTTCCAGTGGCCATGTGCGATTGGTTAGGCGACGCACTCTCCTTCGCAAAGCCATAACTCCTAGCTCGAGTGTCGGATTTTGATAAAATTTGTATCGTTGGAAACGTAATTAAATTTTATATAATTTGGTTGGTATAAATATGCATAAATATCACATTAAAATCTAGTTATACTCGTTCAAATATGACCCTAACATAATGGAACACTAAAACTTGATGGATTCAAAAACTCTTAGCTTGTATTACCTTAAGTGACTCATATGAACATGCTTAATGAATAATAAGCTATATTATTGCTAGTATACTCATTTTAAGTCATGTATTCCAGTATGAATCATAGGATAGGAGATTTCATATGTAGGAAAAATGGTTTGTCTCCTAGCTTAGAAACATGCGGGGTATTACAATTACAGACCTTGAAAGAGATGAAGTTGTATGCCAATTTCTCAAAGTGTGAGTTTTGGTCGAACACTATAACTTTAATTGGTTATATTATTTCTATTAAGTAATCATTGTGGATCCACAAAAGGCGGATATTGTTAAAAGTTGGCCTAGAACCACGACTCCAATCGACATTCAGAGCTTCCTGGGTTTGGCTGGGTATTATAGGTGGTTCATGGAAATCTTCTCACAAATAGTTACCCAATTGACTAAGTTGTCTCTGAAGAAGGTAATGTTTCTTGGTCGGATAATTATGAGGGGAGTTTCGAGCAGTTGAAGGATAAGCTAACTTTGGCTCTAATTTTGACATTGCCTAAAGGTAATGAGGGGTTTATGGTTTATTGCAATGCGTCCAATATGGGACTTGGTTGCATTCTAATGTAAAATGGGAAGGTAATTGCCTATGCATCTAGGAAGTTAAAGGTACCTAGGAGGAATTATCCTACTTATGATTTGGAACTTTTAGTGGTATTTTTTTCTTTGAAAATCTGACAGCCTTATTTGTATAGAGTGAACGTGGACATCTTTTTTGATCAAAAAAGTATACAATATCTGTTCACTCAGAAGGAGCTAAATCTCAGGCAGAGCAGATTGTTGGAGCTTCTTTAGGACTACGATATGAGTCTTTATTACCACCTAGGTAAAGCTAATGTAGTTGTTGATGCTCTTAGCAGTTTGTCCATGGGAATTTTATCTCATGTGGATAAGGAGAATAGAGAATTAGTGAATGATATTCACCACTTGGATAATCTTGTATTTCTTCTCTTGGACTCCAATGATGGTGGGGTAATGGTACAGAAAGTGGTCAGGTCATCTCTTAGTGTAACTATTAAGGAAAAGCAAATGCTAGATCCCATCTTGATGAAAATCAAGAGTGAGGTTGGTGGGAAAAGGGTGATGGTGTTTGTGATCAGCGGTTATGGTACCTTGAGGTATTAAGGGGGTTATGTGTTCCTGAAGTCGATCGTTTACGACAAACGGTTTTGGCTAAGGCGCATGAATCGCGCTATGTTTTTCATCCCATTTTAACAAAAATGTATCATGATCTCAAGGAAATGTATTGGTGGAATTGTATGAAGAGGTATATGACTAATTTTATGGCCAAGTGTATGGTGTGCCAAAAAGTTAAAGTTGAGCATATCATGCCTAGAGGGTTATCTTAGGAAATTGAGTTTTTTAAGTGGTAATATGATGTAAGAAATATGTATTTCCTAACCTGTAATACCCCATACTATTCTTAGCTTGATTTAACTCTTAGTCGCATGCTTAAGGGGCTTAAGGTTTGAAATTTTCACTAAGTGTTAGGGACTTAGTCATCTTCAAGACCCCTAACTTTGAGGAATTTTATTTTGACCTTCTTGGCCCTGAGACGTTAGTTTTTGAGTTAATTTATGTTCAATGATGTAAGAAGTAAGTCTCGGAGGAGTTTTAGATTTTTCGGACAAGGTTTGGGGCATGTTTTGGACATAGAACCAGTGGGTCACTACGATAGGCCCATGACGCGAGACTAGTCCCAATCTCATGCTAACCGCATTGCGGTGAAGGTGTTGTGTCTAGTTCTTGATTTATAATTAAATACATGTGTAATGATATTTGTCCTAGTGTGTGAAGATCTTATGAGGTGAATAATGTTCATAGGAATTACTTAGAATAAAGTTGAGCTAAGAGCCTTTGATTCGGCCAAATTTTTGTATTTGATTCTACAAGGGTCAACTTTGAACCTGTATAACTCTTTAAATATATGGAATTTTTCAGTTTAATACCCAACAAATTGTATATAATTGAATTAGCTTTCCAACGATAGCAATTTTGCCTTAATTCGATACTCGAGCGAAAAATTATGATTATTTTCGTCAGAACCAGTAAGCTACAGCGATAATACCGAATGGTGGTGATGTAGTTGCGTCAAGTTTTTTTTATTTAAATAATTGAGGGGTAGTTGGGTTTTTTGCCCCCTCATCCTATTCATCTATAACATGACCTGGGCATCAATTAGGGCAAAAAAATTTCCTTCTTCTCCAATTTTCCTCTTAAAAAAACCCTCTCCTTTCTCCAAAACCAAATTCAATTCCTTTTTCCTAAGGAATCAAGAATCCAAGTTTCTCAAGTTCAAGAACCTTCAAGAAAGCATCAACAATTGTGTTTTCCTCTCAAGTTAAAATCTTAAGGTATGTGTGGTTTTCATTTATGGGTCTCTTTCACTTATGGAGCCCAAAAACCCTTTTCTTTCAATTAAAGAGTGAACTTTCAATCATAATGGTATTTTATATGTTAATGAAAGATTGAATTTCATGTTTTCATGGTGATTTAAATTAAATTCAGCCCATGTATGATCCCATGCAAGATTTGATCTCCTCATGCTATGAGTTTTAGTTTCCTATGTATTACTCAAGTAAATTTCACGATTTTGTTGAATTCTCATGTTTAGAATATCCCCATGTATATGTTCATGCTTTCAATGTGTTTGATGAAATGCTCATGTCTTGTGTTGAACCATGATTCAATACTATAGACTTAAGTCTAAACGTCATAGTTTATGATCATTCAGTGTTGGTGGGTTATGAACACTCGATACCTATGTGTTTTACATGATTTCCATTTTTCAAGTATCAAGATAGTTAGATCATGGTTTTACTATCATATTCAGAACACTGTTATCATGTTGAGCATTATCACTTTATATGTTTATAATTACCTTAGAATTCAGTGCACTATTATTTTTAGAATACCATGACCTAAGCTTATCAGTTATCAGTTATCAGTGCATACACCAGTTAGTATTTTAGTGTCTTTCTGTTGAGAGTGGGATTTAGCATTAAGAAAACCTAGGGATGGTGGATCACCCGATAGTTAGGACTGGGTCCTTAGCAGTAGTCCCTAAGTTTCAGAATTACATAGACGGCAGAGGATTATAAGATGTCACCCGCCAGTTTAGGATTGACACTCTCTTAGGGGTCACCCGCCAGTTAGGACTTACTTCCTAGTCCTTCGGGATATCAGTTTAGTGATCACTATAGTTCAAGTTCTATTTTGATAGAAAGGATAGAACAACCCTCCTCAACGTAGGTCAGATGTTGGGCTCCATCAAAGCTCACATGGTTTATGTCGGTTACATGATAGCTCCTACAGTCTTAGTACAGTATTAAGTATATATTCAGTTTAGGTTTGCATTACCAAAACGTACAAATTTATAGTTATTCAGTTATACAGATTTCAGTCTTTCAGTTTACAGATTATTTCAAAAACATGTATATGCTTGGTATTGCATTAATAGATGTTAAGGTTTTCTACATTCATGTTTAGTTATCTTATGTTGTTCAGTTAGTCCTTATCTCATATGCACAATATCCCACAGTTTCAGTCCAGTTATTCATACTAAGTACAATTTAGTTTTACATGATCAGTATTTATATGTCTGCTACTCAGCATACCAATCTTAGTTATTCCTTTACTTAAATTTTAGTTGTTCGGTCACACAGACATTAATCATTCAATTAATAAGATCTACTTAGTACATGTTATTTTGGTTTTATATGTTTATCCATTCATGCTCAATATATTTGCATATTTATATCTTTGAGTTAAGTCAGTTTCCACCACATAGTTTTAGAACCAATATTCATATGTCATCCTCAGTGCAACTTCTATAGCATATTCGGCTCCACAAGAGAATGGCTTATAATATTTATGTTTCTATTGCCTCCTAGATTACAGAATTGTTTTCAGCTCATGATTTATAAATTCTCTATGATTTATAATTTTCACATATAGTTATGTTTCAAATGTATATTTAAGTAAATAACTTATATCATCAGTTTTACATCTTATTTGAAATATTTCCATGATTTAGTGCATGTCTCCATATACTCAGTACATTCCAACGTTCTAATCATAAATATGCATTTCATTGTAGGTACTATATGTAACTCATACACCTGGGTCTGACAGTTTATAGTTTTTAGCCAGCAGGTGATAAGTTCTCCTATTTCGAGAACTCCAGATAGTTGTAGATCATAAACTATATTTGTTTTATTTTCCATATATATTGATTAATGGTAGTTGGAAGCATGTTCCAGCTATCTATAGTAAATATAGTGGAGGCTTTATAGATGTCAGTGATGTAATTTGAGTTTCTTTCTTCAGTTTTATCATGATGAAAAATGTAAATACATTAAGTTTATTTATAATTTTCATGAGTATGCTTCCGCTCAGCAAATTAAGATTTGTTTTACATATTAAATTAGTTTCTCAACAGTATGCCAGTTCACGGGTTAGATTGGGATCACTTGTGCTTCCAAGAACTGTGTTACGACTAGAGGGTAGTCTCAGGTTGTGACATACCATTATTCCATGGTTTTGGAATTAATTTGATTCGATTTGGGTTATCGTGGATAGGATGACAAAGTCCTATCACTTTTTTCTGGTGTGGACTAACTTTTTGACTAATGACTATGGGAGGTTGTACATTAAGGAGAATATAAAGTTGCATGGGGTACCTGTTTTGATTATCTCTGATCATGGTACATAGATTTTATCTTATTTCTGGTTGTCTTTTCAGAAAAAGTTGGGTTCTAAGGTTAGTTTGAGTACTGCTTTTTATCTGCTGATGGATAGACACGTAGAGATGACTATTCAGACATAGGAGGACAAGTTTTATGCGTGTGTGATTTTTTACGAGGGCAATTGGGTTAAGCATCTACCTTTGGTAGATTTTTATTACAACAATAGCTATCATTCTAGTATTGGGATGGCCCATTTTCAGGCATTGTATGGTAGGAGGTGTAGATCTCCTATTGGGTTGTTTGAGCTTAGTGAGGCGGATATGTTTGGTATGGATTTGGTTTATCAGGCTATGGAGAAGGTAAAGCTCAATTAGGATAGACCTAAGGTTACCTAAAGTCGCCAACAGTTCTATGCAGATGTAATATGTAGAGACTTGGATTTTGAGGTTAGGGATAAGGTGTTCCTGAGGGTATCTCCCATGAAAGAAGTAATATGGTTTGGTAAAAAGTGGAAGCTCATTCCCCAATATATTGGTCCTGATGCGGTTTTGCATAGGGTTAGTAATGTTTCTTTTGAATGGGAGTTGCCTTCTAGTTTGAGCTTCATTCATCCGGTATTTCATGTCTCTATGTTGAGAAAGTATCTTGGTGATCCTTCTTGGTGGTTTCTTTGGATGGATTGGGTATCTCAGATTCTCTATCATATGAAGAGGTCCCAGTTGATATAGTAGATCAGCAGGTTTGTCGGTTACAGACCAAGAATGTAGCCTCAGTTAAGGTTCTATAACTAAACCACAAGGTGGAAGAGGCTACATGGTAAATGGAAGCAGACATGAAATCTAAATATCTGCATTTATTTTCTTCTCCGGATATTCGTGCAAAAGGTATGTGTTCTTTATAACATCTTTTTTTTCTAACATGGTTAATAGTTGGATTGATATTTGATAATGCAAATGAATCATTCTTATGTTTGAACTACCTTGTCCATCATTCAGGGACAAATGAACTTAGTGGTGGAGATTGAAACACCCTATTTTGGACCCTTAAAAATTTCCTGGATTTCTAGATTCTGGATATCATATGATTTATGGGTACCAGTCATATGATAGGGGACGGTTGGTATGCTATTAGTCGTATGCTAACCAGTGTTGGTTGGTGGGTTAAATTAGTTTCTGGAATGGGTATGACTTGGAGGATACAAGTCATACGGTTGGATACAGGTCATATGGGTTGGGTTTTTCCTTTACTTAATCTGAGGCTTGGTAACTTAACTTGGATCTAAGTATAAGTGGCTCACTATGAGACTAAAGCTAGGGTATGAGTTATACCATTGACTCATATGGTAGGCAATGTTCAAACATCCTTTGGTTTTATTCTACTAGGGATATGGTTAGGGGTACTAATCATATGATTTAGGTACTACTTGGTTTAGGTAAGTCGTATGCTAGACAATGTTGGGTCTAATGTGGAGGTCTAAGGTACATGTAGTGGGTAACACCTATATTGGAGGGTACGACTCGTATGGGTAGTCCTACCATCTGACGGGAATTTTAAGCAGTTTAAGTTGGGGTAATCTGGATATTTTCCCACTTAACCACTTAAGTCCCCACAACTTATAACTCTATTGGAACATTATTTACCTTATTATTCTAAACTTACACACTTAGAAACACTCTCTAACTCTCCCTAAAGCTCTTGGGTGAAGAAAGTCTAGGGTTTCATATAGAGGATCAATTTGGGGCTTATATGAGTGATTTATCTCCATCATCTTCAAAATCTAAGACATGTACTCCTCATTTATTGTTAGTTCCAACTAAAGGCATGTTTTATACAATGTTTTCATTGCATGATTATTGTATGGTTTTATGGTTTACAAATATATGCTGGGACTTTGGTATTAAATGCTTGGTTATGGTTTTCCTATATTTTAATTATGTATTTACATGCTTTAACGGTTGTTTCGACAATTGGTTGCATGGGAATGGTTAATTGGTAAACGAAATTGGTTTTGGAAACACTATGGCCCCAACGTGTTTGATAAAATTCCTATGAGAATGCTTTTTTACTATAATATTAGACTTTTAATGGAACTATTGCATAGTATGGTTTGGTAATGGAACCCTAAATGGTATAAATTCTTTAATGGTTTGGAATGATTAAAATGGTAAGGTTTTAGGGTCATGGTTATTGTTAATTAAACTTCCTTATAGGGTACAAAGGAATCCCCCAAGTAATCATGTTAATGAACAACTTGTGGGGTACATGGGATTCCCTAAAGAAAACATAATAATGGAACACTGGTAGGGTACACGGGATTCCCCCAAATTGACTTGATAATGTAATCTCTGGGTACATGGGAATCCCTTTACATAAAAAGGTTGGCTAAGGATAATGCTTGCAAGCTGTAGTCGGTATTACGATACAACTACTCATAGACTTGGTTAATAATAATAGAATAATTGTTTAGTTAGATGGTAATGGTTTAAATTGGACTATAATGGTGTGGTGTGATAGCTAACTATGAAGGTACGAGTCCAATAGACAAGCATTGGAAAGTTATGTTTGCCGACATGAGGGTTGGTCATAGCGACCATGTATGATACTATGAGGTACATGGGAATCCTCTAAGTACACTATACATATGTATCATAAAGAGAGAAGGGTACTTAGGAATCCTCTACTCTTATGGTATCTCTAGTTTATGCAGCTACACGTATCGAGGGTTGTTCAGGGGGTTACACTGGACCCATATAGGATGTAGGTGGTTCTAGGATGGTTAAGCTACATGTACCTAGGTTAATGGTTTTAAATGCATGCTAAACCTGATTTTTATTCCCAGCATAGATATATATTTATTGGTGGTTTGTATGCAAGTGAATGGTTTACTTGGTTTTACTAGATGGCATTATTTTATCCTTATCCTGAGTTTATACTAGCGTTCACCTGCTAACCCATCTTTGGGCGTTGTAACCCCACGCGATGCAGGAACCGACCGTTCTACTCCTCCTTCTTAGTGAATGAATTTGGTATCAACTATTGGATTGAATTGGTGAGCTTCCATATTCTGGAAGGCTCCATTTCATAACATGGATGTCTTTACATACTTTGGTTTATTTATGGATATTGGTTTAGGCTATAGTTGGGAGCATGTCCCAACCGGACATTATTTTTATTTTAGTTAGAGACTTTGTGGAACTATTATGGGTTGGAATGTGCGGGGTCTGTATTTGTGTCAGCGTTAGTATTGTCATTGGTATTGGGGATTTTACCGTTGGACTAAATTTATGATTTTTCCATCCTTTTATGTTATGTTATGGATAGGAACTTGGATTTTATTTTAGTTTGGTTATGGTTGTTTGTGGGTAATGGATGGTTGGACTTGTTTGAGTCGGTCACGGTTGTAGAGTTATCCAAAAGTTTGAAATCAAAATAAATGCTATCATGTTATATAATTTAAATTCATCCGACTTAGGGTATGCATATTTGGAGGTTGGGTTGGGTAACGGGGGTGGTCCTCAGTCCTGGTTGGGCTTGGGATGCCCATTATGAAAAGTCCCTAGTTCGGGTCGTGACAAATTGGTTTTTAGCATTTTAGGTTCATGGTCAATTGTGAGTCCACAAAGCCGTATCAAGTAGAGTCTCCTTTAAGGATATGTAGCATGCCACATTGATTAGGGAGAGGCTACAAGGCATTTAGGAATGTTTCACTTTCTTGGTATGCAATTTCAAGATTGGAGTCTAAGTCCTAGAATCTTCATCCTAGTTTTTTTGCATTTCAAATCATGCCTCGATGATATGAGATGCAAGGAAACTCATATGTCCGAACTGGGGATAATTTTGAAGGGACACACACTACTCAGGAGATCCAAACACGATCTAGGAGTCCCATCCCTGATATTTCTGAAGTTTTATGAGTTTCTTCTAGTCCTCCTCAGGATAAGGTGACTAATGTAGAATTTCCTCAATCGATTCATGTTATTGCTTAGATGGTTGGTACTCAAGCTAAGCTGGATACATCTGGTGTTTCATCTGTTGTGGACACAAGGTTTGGCCTATTTATAAAGATGAATCCTATTTCTTTTACTGGTGTAAAAGTGGAGGAGGATCCTCAAGGTTTCCTAGATAAAATGGATAAAATCTTTAGGGTGTGCAGGCCATGAATATAGAAGGGGTGAATTTTATTGCTTACCAGCCTAGAGATATAGAATACCAATAGTACAGGAGTGGGATAGGGAGAGAGGTGATTTGGGGAGTCTACTTTTTGGGAGACTTTCTCTAATGCTTTTCTATATTATTTCTTTACTCGAGAGTTGAGGGAAGCGAAGACGGAGGAATTTTTCAATCGGAGATAATGGAAGATGTTTGTCAAGGAATATTCCTTGAAATTTCATTAGTTGTCAAGGTATGCACCAAAATTGGTGCCTGATATGAGGGAAAAGATGAGAAAGTTCACTTTTGGACTTTCTTGGGATTTGATCCTTGAAAGCAAGACTGTATTTCTAATCAAGGATATGGATATTTCTAGGTTGGTGGTTCATATTCAATAGGTGGAGGAGGAAAAAAGAAAGCAGACTGAGTTTGGGGAAAGGTAGGGTAAGAAGTTCAGGTCTTCTGCACAAGGTTGTAGGAAAAATTAAGGTAGTCGGGATGGTGATAAGTGGCCAGAGAAAAAGTAGGGGAGTTTTGGTTCCTTCTCTATAGCTATTACTCCTTGCCTGAAGTAGTTGGGTGATAGGCGTCAGTAAAATGGCAATAATTTATGGGCACAGGGTGCCTAATCTTAGGAAAATGGAGATTAGTTTGCCTTATCATTCCCTCTTTGTCGGTCCGGTGGTAGGTTGCATAGGGGATTCTGTGATGAAGGGAGGGATAGGTGTTTCAAATATGGTCAACCAAACCATATGTTTATAAATAGTCCGGTTGGTAAGGGTGCTTCGGGAGCGAGTAAGGCTTCGTTGTTTCATCTTCTGCTCTTGCACGAAAGAATGCTACTTCTGCATCAGTTTCCGCTTTTGGTATCGTCATAGGTATGAATAAGTTATATGCTCTTGCTACTCTGCAAGAATCTAAGGCTTCACCTAATGTCATGAGTGATACGTTACAACTCTTTACTCGTGATGTGTATTGTTTTCTTGATTCGTGGTCCACTCACTCTTATGTGACCCCATTTGTGGTTGTGTATTTAGGTTTTGATCCTGAGGTTATTTCGAATACCTTTTCTATTTCTACCACGGTAGGTGACTCTGTGGTTGCTAAAAGAGTCTATAGTGGGGTGTGGTATCTATTGATAGTAGGCAGACATTGGTGGATTTGTTTGAACTTGATATGGTGGATTTTGATGTTATTATAGGGATGGATTGGTTACATGATCTAAGGTAGTTTTATACACTTTAGTGTTGTTATCCTAGCTTATTTAACCTTATTTTGAGGACAACTTAAGTTCTTAATGTGTTAATGATGATATAAATAAGCATCTAAGTGTTTAGGTACGTGATTACAGTATTTAAAGGTGTTTTGAAACAAGTTTGGATTCAAATTGATCATTTAGAGTCTAGACGAGAAAACTAGTGTTACTAGCTTGAGCTAGTTGTCGTTCTAGTTGATCTCGGTGGATTCTAATGTGGAAAATGAGTTCCTTATTGTTTTATTATGTAATTATTTGTGAAATAAACTGTGTATAATGCCCAAGGGTCAACTGAATCAAGCCAATAGTCAAAACAATAAGTTAAAGATCAACGTGGGCAAGCCTAGTCTTAGCTTTAGTTTCCACTTTGACGTTATGGATGTTGTATTGTTTTGAGATCTAAACCATGGTATTTAATGATATAGGGTGCTTTTTGAGTTGGTTATTATGATATATTAATGATTTAAAATATGTAAATCAAGTGGAAACAACACCAAAAGGCTGGGAATAGATCACCGTAAGCACAAGACATGACTCGATGTAAAATTTTACATGTTGAGTGTCACCAGCGTGTGTGGGACATTGGAAATGTATTTGGGCATGTGATGTGCATGGGAAGATTCCTAAGGGGCCCAAAACAGTTTTCCCTTTATATGATCCCACGGAGCTACCCCCATCCCAGTGAAATGACCCCCGTGACGCGACCCTTGTTCCACTGACGAGAAAAATACTTGTCCTATAAATAGGACTCTTGTACTTGTTGTTATACACCTTGGACGTCTTGTAGATTTGGATAGGGGATTACAAAAACTTAATTTATGGTTTTTATCTCTTTACTTTAGATATTTAATGGATTTAATCATGTATTGATTGATTTGGATTACGGTTATGTCTACCAGTTGCTAAACACCCCCTCTCCGGGGTTAAGGCCAAGAATATGTTTACTTTTACTTTGAATTGAGTTTTTTTGAATTTATTATCATATTTGTTTGTTTTTTTACCCTTTTTATCATTATTTTAAGGATTTAAAACGCTTAGAATATATGTATCGTCAACCTTATGATCTCAGGAGGGAGAATAGGAAGATAGAACGTGAGGGTAAATAGAGTAGGGTTCTAATTCCAATATAAAATATGGAATTTGAATTAGTGACTAGGATAGGGATATACCTAGAAGCCTCTCTTGGTTCACATATAGGATGATATCTTAATGCGTCTAAATGGATTATTACATCCCTACTCAACGGTAGAAGGTTAGAGGTCGGTAGACCATGATTATACGATAAACCTTACGAATCAACAACCAAGATAAATAATCCAATGAATGAGGTTCAATAGCGTAGTATAACACTAGGATTTCCTCTATTGATTGTCCAAAGTCTTTACTTTTATGCACTATTTACTTTAGTTTTAGTATATAAACTTTCAAAGCTCTTTTGGTTACGCTTGCACTGATTATTCTCAATAGTTGAACTAGAATTAGGTAGTTGTTAAAACAAGTCTCTCAGGGATCTGTATTCGGCTTTGTAAAAGACCACTGTATTACATTGTGAGACCACGTACACTTGTGTGTGCGCTTGGACGCAACATGGATTTGGTGTCGTTGTCAGGGACTTGAAAATATGCAACTATCTGGTTTATTGTTTAGCTATATTACGTTGTATATAGTTTAGTAATTTTTCTTTTATTTTCTTTTACTTTTTTTCTCTCACACTTCTTGATATGTCATCCTGGGATAGATGGTTTTTGACTGATGACAATTCTTGTAGTTTTTGTGGGGGACCCTATCATGAGACTTATTGTCAAGATTTTGATGGAAGTGCATGGACGGGACCTTCACAATATGAAGTGTATACTATCCTATCTGTGGAGCACACCACACGTTGGTGTATAGTTTAAGGCAACAGTGGTCATTCTACGGCTATATGTGCTGTCAATCACGATTCAGTAATGTTTATAGGCTATACTCAAAGGCAATAGTATGTGAACACCTACAATCAAACGTGGCAGCCTCAACCACCAATTTAATCATGGAACAACCAGCAACAACAGTTTCAACAACAAGTTCAGAATAATCCGGCCTCAACTCAAACTAGCAATATGGAAAAGATGCTGAAACAACTTTTAGAGTCTCACACAAAGTTGGCAGCAGACATGGAGAGCCAGCAAGTGGAATTGAAGAGCTATCAGGTGCCCGCAAAGAACTTAGAGATGCAGGTTGGGCAAATGCAGAAGGTACAAAATGCCAACTTTCAAGGTGACTTGTCAAATGACTCAAAACCTTCAAAAAAAGTAAAGGAAATCACTTTGAGGAATGGTAACGAGCTAAATGAAGAACCTCCAAAGGAAAATAAGGAGGTAAATATAGAGTTGACTCCCCAACAGGTTGCAGAAAAAGTTGTTGATAATTTGAGGAAGTCTGAGTACTTAAAAACTTAAGTTGCTGAACAAGTTAAAGAGATACCACCACCACTATCTCCACAGAGGCAGTGAAAAAACACAAGAAATTTAGCTATTCACTTGTTATCTTTCTCTTGAGACTAAAATTGAGAAGGTAAACAAGAGTGAGTGTCATGTGGATAGTGTAAATTTTGAAGTGGGATTGGTTGGACTTCTCTCAAAGTACTTTTAAACATTATGTTTAGATGATGTGTTTTCTGTGGAATCATTTAAAATAGTGGAAGAGTGTGATGATGAGGAAAAAGAATCCTATATTCTTGATTTTGCACTAGTTAAGCAATATAAAAACACACCTCACTTCAAGGCCGAGTGGTTTACCTTGCACCATCCATTAATCGGTTTCTTAATCTTTGTACCACCATCCTATGAGCAAAGAAAAAAGATAGATGCGTGGTTGGGGTAAAATTCATATCCTCAATGTGGAGAAAAAAGGTTATATGGGTCATACCACGACACTAAATCAGGCACTGCTTGGGAGGCAACCCACGTTAAGTTATGTTTTATTTTTAGTATTTTTAGTTTTTTTACTTCACTAGTTTTTGTTTTTGTTGAGTCACATGATAATAATAAGTCTGAGTATTGGAAAACCTGAGCTAAGGAGCATGGAAAAGACTATCTGTGGGGTACCTATACCCCATTGATGTGTAAAGATGCTACTAGCTAGGGCTAAAGGCCTCGGGAAGTATTTCTATCTCAACCTTTTAACTTTACTTTAGGGATAAAGTAGATTTTTATGTGTGGGGTGGGGAAATTCACATTTTAGGAATAATTTTTAAAACTTTGCAAGTGTGGGATGTTCTTGTTGGTGCTATTTGTGATTACATGATGCAAGTGTTTTGGTTGTAAGAGAATGTTGATTGTGTGAATTCCTAATTTTTAGACTCCTAGGCTCATGTTTATGACTCATGTACTTGATGGCTTAATATTGAATTCATGTGATTGTTTGGTTAAGAGTCTATGATGATCCTACTAGAGATGAGCATGTGACATATGTGTGTAAGGTGTTTGTATATTCCTTATTGCATATGATGTCTAGAACTCGCCTGGTGTGTGTACAACAACAACAACAAACCCAGTGTATTCCCACACAGTGGGGTTTCGGGAGGGTAAGATGTACGCAGTCCATACCACTACCTCCAGAGAAGTAGCAAGGTTGTTTCCGATAGACCCCCAACTCAAGACAATGAGTAATAAACAAATTCATAATAAAAACATGAAACAATATGGAACAACAGAAACATGACACCCACAATGTAATACCCTATGCTAACAAACCAAAGGAACTCCCACCCTCATACCCCCACCCCAATGCTCCCTTAATTACTAACTACGCTTTTCCCAAATGCACTATCCCTCTATCCTAATTTGCATCTTCCAAACCTTTCTATCTAGAGTCATGTCCTTAGTAAGCTGTAACTGCTCCATGTCACATCTAATCACCTCTCTCTAATATTTCTTCGGCCTTGACCTACCTAGCCTGAAACCATCCAAAGCTAATTTCTCAATATACGAACTGGGGTATCCATGCCCCTCCTGATTACATGTCTGAACCATCTCAATCGAACTTTTCGTATCTTGTCCTCCACCGAAACCACACCAACTTTCTCATGGATAGTCTCTTTCCTAACCCTATCACCCTTAGTAAGACCACACATCCAACACAATATCCGCATTTCCACCACTTTTAATTTTTAAATATGGGAGTTCTTGACTTGCTAACACTCCGCTCCATAAAGAATGGCCGGACGGACTACCACTCTGTAGAATTTGCATTTAAGTTTGGGTGGCAGATTCTTGTCACACTACACTCCTGAGGCGAGCCTCTACTAAAATCCATCCTATCCCAATACGGTGGGAGATATCCTCATCAATCTCATAATTCCCCTGAATTATCGACCTAAGATAATTAAAACTATCTCTTTTACACACAACCTAGGAATCCAACCTTACTACCACCTCATCCTCCTGTCTTAATTCACTAAACTTGTATTCCTTATACTCAGTCTTGCTCCTACTCCGCCTGAACCATTTCGACTCAAGGGTATGTCTCTAAACCTCCAATTTATCATTCACACCTTCCCACATCTCATCAATAAATACTACATTGTCTGCAAAAAGCATACACCAAGGAACCTCTCCTTGAATATGCCGCATTAAAACATCCATCACCAACACAAAAAGAAATGGGATAAGATTCGATCCCTGATGTAACCCTATCAAGATAGGGAAATGCTCTGAATCTCCTCCCGCCGTCCTCACCTAAGTCTTTGCTTCATCATACATATCCTTAATTGATCTGATGTATGCCACTAGGACCCTACTCACCTCCAAGAATCTCCAAAGAACCTCCCTAGGGACTTTGTCATATGCTTTCTCCAAATTGATAAACACCATGTGAAGGTCCTTCGTTCTTTCCCTATACTGCTCCACCAGTCTCCACACTATTTGAATTGCCTCCATCATTGAGAGCCCGTGCATAAATCCAAACTGATTCTCCGAAATAGGCACTGTCCTCCTCAACCTCTGCTTGACCACTCTCTCCCAAATCTTTATGGTATGACTCCATAAATTAATACCCCTATAGTTGTTGCAACTCTTGATGTCACCCTTGTTCTTATATAAAGGAATCATGGTAATCCATCTCCAAGACCAGGGAATTTTTGCAATCTTAAATATGTCGTTAAATAACTCAGTCAACCACCTTAAACCAACCAGTATATTTCCAAAAATCCATAGAAATCTTGTCAGGCTCCGTCTCCCTATCCCTTCGCATCCTACGAATATCCTCCTGGACCTCATCTACCTTAAAAAGCCTACAATAGCTGAAATTACGACACCCCTCAGAGTGATCCAATTCCCCTAACACAATGTCCCTGTCCCACTCATCATTCATGAGTCTATGAAAATTCGACTAGCATCTTCTCTTAATATACACATCCTCCACCAGCACACTACCATCTTCCCCCTTAATACACTTTACTTGATCAAGGTCACGACCCTTCTTCTCCCTAGCCTTAGCAAGCCTACATAACCTTTTTTCCCAACCTCTCTCTTTTAACCCTGCATACAAGTTCCCAAACGCTGCCGTCTTAGTAGCCGTAACTGCTAACTTAGTCTCTCTAATATCTAACTTGTACTCCTTCCTATTTATCCATTTATCCTTTTCATCCTTAATCTCAACCAACTTAGCATACGCCCTCTTATTAGTCTCTACTTTCTTCTTAACATCTTCATTCCACCACCAGTCCCCCCGACACTGACAAGCCCAGCCCTTCGAGACACCCAACACCTCTCGAGCATCTCCTTGATGCACCTAGCCTCCCTATCTCATATACTATCCACTTTCCCCCTACACTCCTACACCCTTATTTCTACCACCTTCTTCCCTATCTCTAGTGCACTCTCCGGTGTCAATCCTTCCACTTAATTCTAGGTCGACCCTCTTTTTCTTATCTCTTTTTATCCTTCTTTAAACCCAAGTCAATCATTAAAATCCTGTGCTGGGTCGAAAGGTACTCACTCGGAATGACCTTACAATACTTACACAGCACCCTATCCCCTTTTCTATGGAGAAGAAAGTCAATATGGGTCTTGGTTGTTGTTCTTCAAAAGGTGACCAGGTGATCCTCCTTCTTCGAAAAGCTCAAATTCACTACCATCAACCCAAAGGCCCTCGCAAAATCCACTAGAGCAACTCCTTCATCATTCTTCTCCCCAAAACCATAACCACCATGGACATTGCTATAGCCTCCCAGTAACACCCTGATGTGACCATTGAAATCCCCTGCTACAATGATCTTCTCAGAGCAAGGCATACCTCTCACCACCTCATCCAAATCCTCCCAAAATTGCTTTTTTCCTGTCCATCTAAGCCCACCTGCGGTGCATAAACACTATACATGTTCAGAGTATACCCCCCAATGACCAACTTAATAGTCATCAACCTATCACTGATCCTCTTAACCTCCACTATTTTCCCTCTAAGCTCTTCATCTACTAAGATGTCTACTCTATTCATATGCCTCTCACTTCCTGAGTACCATAGCTTGTAGCCGTCCACATCCCTAGACTGAGACCCTACCTACTTGGTCTCCTGGACACACACAATATTAATTCTCCTCTTTCTATGAATCTTCACAAGCTCTATGGACTTACCTCGAAGGGTCCATATATTCAGAGACCTAACCCTCAACCTATCAACTCTGGTGTCATATCAACCTCTACCACCCATCACTATATACCTTAAACCATTCCTAACACCGAACTTTGCCCCCCATCCCAAACTATCCTTCCTCTCTTCCCCCACCTCCATACCAGCCATCCTTTTTTTCCTCATCCTAATAATAGCCCCTAGCCCCAATCCCATCGAATATGACCCTACCCAATTATCCATGCCTAGATCCACTTCTAAAAAAGAAATACAAGCAAAGCTAGAAACAAAAACAAAAACAAAATAAGTAGGCAATATAGAGCACCCTATTTGGCCTAACACCAAGAACAGCAAAAAAAATAATTGAAAAGCAAGGCACGTCACCAATCTAAGATAGCAATCAATCCCAAAAAATTAAAATCAAGTCAAGATACAAGAAATAATAGGAAATAGTAAATAGCAAAGGTTAGAAGTCACTGAGTTATGCTTATAGACCAAGTCCTCTTATTTTGTGTGGTATGCTAGATCCTGGCAATTTGTTGGAGGAATTGGTCGCCGGAATATTATTTCCATAGCTTTGCCAGAGTGATGCAGGAATAGCGCCGTAACCAGATCTGGTCTGAACTGGCAAATCTAATGACCTGGACCCACCAAAATCGGATGTTTGTGACTAGAGCTGCGTGCTGACTATGTCACTAGAGTCGAGCTAATAGGTTCCTTAACCAACTGTCTAGAGCAGTGACGTGGAGAGGGCAAAGGGGTAGAGAGGGAAAACCCAAGGAGGGTGACAGAGAGAAAAGGATAGCATCTACTTATTTGTCGCCGACACTATTGATCTAGCGTCGACGCTGGAGAAACCCGGGTCATGTCAAAACTTCTGTTAGTAAAAAGCTATTACTGATGGAAAGGTTAGGAGAGAGAAAAAGAAAGAGAGAGAGAACCAACAGTAATACCCTTTTCAGATGATATAGGTATTTCCTTGATAACCATGTTCATACCCTTTTCAGACCTACCCTTGTGCATAATCCTAGTTAACCCTCATTGAGCCTGTAGCTCTTTCTTTTGTAGCCTCATATATAGACTAATCCCCTTTTTTGTTTGAGATTAATTTGATCCAATATCCTAAGCGCTTTAGTTAAGAATTAATTAAGTTAAGGAGTTGGAAATTCAAGAAGAGAAAAGTGAAATTAAAGCACCTAAGTAATAACTATTGGTGTTCAAAAAGTGATATATGTTGTGGTAGGGAGTTGAGTATTGAAAAGAATAAAAATTTGTTCAAATTGAATAAGTTGTACATAAAGTACTCCCACATAGTGTATGTAAGTTATCTTAATGAGATGGGGCAAAATGAAAGAATGGGATAGAAAAAAAGGGTGTAAAGTGGTTATTAAAGATAAGCTGAATAACATGTGTAATGTATTAAACCGATTCGGGAAGATAGTCACTATTACGTGCCAAAATAGTTCCTACCCATCCCTTAGACTACATTACAACCCATAAAGACCTATTTGATCCTAAACTTTAACATTATGATATTAGTGGAGTACTACACTAAGGCAAGCCTATGGTTCATTATGTGTAACTTGTGAATTCCTTTTGAGAGTGAGCATAACTTGATTCTTATACCGATTGTGTTATAAATTGCATTTATATGAGTGATTCTGGGTAACTCTCTTATGGTGAGGTCAAGTGTTTAATGATAGTTTGGTGATTTTTATGATGTCTTTAATTGAACAAAATGTATGAGTTTCTCAATTAGATGAGTCAAATCTATAGGCTAGGATATTTTGAAGTAGCATTCTTGAACTGTCAATTGTGTTTGTAACATGCTTATGGTAGAAACTTGCATTCTATATAGTTATTGTAGTACTATATTGAGTGTACTTCTTTTATTAGAAGTATGGATTCACCTCAACTTATGATTCTTATAGTAAAGAGTTGTTTGAGGAAGATTAAGGCTTCAAGTGTGGGGTGGTGATATGAGGTGATTTTATGAACTTTGGTGTTATTATCCTAGTTTATTTAGCCTTATTTTGAGGACAACTTGAGTTATTAATGTGTTAGTGATGATATAAGTAAGCATATAAGTGTTTAATTATGTTATTACAATATTTAGAGGTGTTTTCAAACATGTTTGGATTCAAATTGATCATTTAGAGTCTAGACGAGAAAACTAGTGTTACTAGCTTAATCTAGGCATCGTTCTAGTTGATCACGGTGGAATCTAATGTGTAAAATGAGTTCCTTATGGTTTGATTGTGTAATTATATATCAAAAAAATTGTTTATAATTTCCAAGGGTGAATTGAATCAAGCCAAGAGTCAAAACAATAAGTTAAATATCAACTTGGGAAAGCCTAGCCTTATCTCGAGTTTCTAGTTTGCCGTTATGGATGTTGTGATGTTTTGATCTCTAATACATGGTGTTTGATTCTGTAGGATGCTTGGAAAGTTGATAAGTAATCCAACTAATAAAGTTCAATAGCGTATTATGACTGTTCGCAGCGCTTTAACCCTAGTCTTTCCTCCATTGATTGTCCATTGTCTTTACTTTTATTGACTATTTACTTTACTTCTAGTTTATAAACTTTTAAAACTGTATTGTTTATGCCTGCACTGATTAATCTCCATAGTTGAACTAGAATTTGATAGTTGTTAAAATTAGTCTCTGAGGGATGAATATTCGATTTGTAAAAGGCTACTGTATTACTTAGTGAGACCACATACACTTGCGTGTGCACTTGGACACAACATTACACTCTTGTTATGCATTATTAGATTATCAGACCCTTAAGGTTTTCTTTAGGTTCCTTGGTGAACTGGTTATTGAGTGGGAGGGTGGTTTCTTAGCTCCTAGGAGGAGGTTTACTTCTTATCTTAGAGCTCTGAGATTGATCTTTAAAAGGTGTCTCTATCATCTGTTCTGGTTAAATATTCTAACTCGGAAGGTCCTTATCTATATTCAATTTTAGTGGTGAATAAGTTTCCTGAGTTCAGTCTGGATGATCTTTCGGTGTTCCTCCGGATAGCGAGATGAGTTTGGGATTGATTTGGTTCTAGAAACTCATCCAATATTTATTCCTCCTTATAGAATGGCTGAGGCTGGGTTTAAAGAAGTCAAGGAGCAACTTAAGTATCTTTTTTATAAGGGTTTCATCCGTCTTAATGTATCCCCTTCGGGTGCACCAGTGCTATTCGTGCAAAATAAGAATTGTTCCCTTCGAATGTGCATTAACTATCAATAGTTAAATAAGGTAACGATTAAGAACAAGTATCCTTTTCCAACGATAGATGACTTGTTTGATCAATTGCAAGGTGCTAAATTCTTTTATAAGATAGATCTTTGGTATGCGTACCATCAACTTAAGATTAGGGAGGTGGATATCCCTAAGACAACTATTCATACTCGGTATAGGAACTTTTTGTTCCTAGTGATGTCATTCGGTTTGACTAATTTGCCAATGACATTTAGGGATTTGATGAATAGGGATTTCATGTTGTTTTTGGATCTTTTTGTCATTTTGTTCATTGATGACATTCTAGTTTATTCTAAGAGTATGGAGGATCTTGCCAATCACCTCCGTATGGTGTTTCAGACTTTTAAAAAACAGTAGTTGTATGCCAAATTCTCCAAGTGTGAGTTTTGGTTGAACGCTTCAACTTTTCTTGGTCATATTATTTCTAGTGAGGGGATCATGGTGGATCAACAAAAGTAGGCTATGGTTGAAAGGTGTCCTAGACCCACGACTCCAACTGACATTCGGAGCTTCTTGGGTTTAAATAGGTATTATAGGAGGTTTGTGGAAAGTTTCTCAATACAAGCTATACCCAATTGACTAAGTTGACTCTAAACAAGGTACAGTTTTCTTGGACGGATACTTGTGAGGGGATTTTCGAGAAGATGAAGGATAAGATAACTTCGGCTCCAATTTTGACATTGCTTGAAGGTAATGAGGGGTTTTTGGTTTATTGTGATGCATCCCGAGTAGGACTTGGTTGCATTTCGATGAAACATGGGAAAGTAATTACTTATGCTACTAGGAAGTTGAAGGTACCTGAGAGGAATTATCGTACTCATGATTTGGAAATTTTAGTGGTGTTTTTTGCTTTGAAAATCTGATGATAGGCGTATTTACACGCCTAAAGCACCTTAATGTACCCATATTTTAGCTAAGTTTTGAGGACAAAATATATAATTCCTGCACTTGTAGTCCTTTTTCCTATAAGTGAGCTAACAAACGTGATTAGCAAGTTTTCAGGTATAAATGATGAAGATTCCAGCACTTTATGGATAACTTGACGCCAAAGGAAGCTTCACGAAAGAAGGAAAGCCGCGTTTGGACGTCTATGGACTGAAAGTGATGCATGGATAACTTGTCCCGGGCAAAAACAGCATTTCTAAAGACTTTGAGGATCAGCAGTAACTTAGTAGGATTAGGATAAGGATGCAGTAACCTAGTAGGATTAGGATAAGTACGCATTAGCCTAGTAGGAATAGGATATGGGTGTTATAAATACCCTATCTTGCGGAATTTTTCAGCATTCAGTCATTCATTAATTCGAAGCTTTTTATTATTCACTCATTCATTAATTCAAGTCTTTTTCATTCAACCTCCGCTCCTAATTCGTTTTACAATATTCTATAAGTCTAACAGAGAAACACGACTCACTTGAGGCACGGATAGAGGAAGAAAAACGTCAAACCTTTTTTACGCCAAAAATCATCCAAATCGTCAAGCTTGTTCTAGGTTTTGGTATGATGATGATGTCTATTGTGATTTCCGTTGCACTCATGAGTAGCTAAACTTCTCTGTTAGGGTTATGGAAGCCTTATGAGACACTATCTATTGCTATGAGTTTGTGAATTCTTGATACGTATGCAGCTTATATCATTACTCTCTTTATCTTAATTGAATTCTTGTGGTTGCAAACATATAGAATACGCCACTATAGCATTAACTTGTTCGAAAGAAAAGTTACATGTCTGGAAAAGAGAGAATTACAAGGAAATAGGGCTACCAACCCCTATTTAAAAGTTAGTGCCGTAACTAGATTAACCTCTTGGAGAATTCATACCATTAGTATACGCTTTAAGCTCGAAAGAGTTAAAGTGATATAATCCTTGATGGTCGAAAGACGCTAGGATTTACCATAGAATAGGAATCTCTATAAGCGCATGCATGTTTGAATTCCACATAACTCATAGCCAATAGATACGTAGAACTCATAAGGTGGACATAACCCTAACTTACAATTCTCATTGATTAAAACCTACCAAGCATTCCGTTTTTACTTTGCTATTTTGATACTTTTGCTTCACGCATAAAATCCCCCCTTTATCTGTAGAATTTTCGACCAACAGTCTACTAATAGTTGCATACTTAGTGACCAAGTATTCCCTGTGGGATTCGACACCCAACCCAGTTAGGTTCTATATTTGACAACGACCGCTTATACTCTTACGAGAGCTGTAGTTTGAGCGTTATCAAATTTTGGCGCCGTTGCCGGGGAATACGGTTGTCAACTAAGTTTGTGATAGTTACTAGACCCTTTGGTCAAAGATTCTCGTATTTTACTTTTAGTTGTTGTTTTTGTTTTATTCAGGTTTGCTTGAGTGCATGACAAACATTCGAAGTTCAGGTCAACCGTTATTACCTATCAATCCTGAACCACAACTTATTGGCAGAATGAATGCACAACGTGACATTGAAAGAAGGGCTGCTCAACAGGAGCAGGCTAGATTAGTTGCACTGGCAGCTGCTCAAGTGCATCAACAGAATATTGATAACCCAGGTCGGGCAACAAATACTGATGATGAGGACCTGGGTGATGATGAGTTACTTAATCCACGGCGTGCAGATGAAGTGGCAGCACCTATGCATAGGAGAGATCGTCAAGCTAGAATGAGACCTGACCGCCGAGCTGTGCAGGATCCTTTTGATGATGATGACGATCTGGATGGAGCTGGTGCCACAGGGGCTATTATTCCTCCACCCTTGGCACCCGGAGCTAAGTTCAATATCACTAGCACCATGATTCAGTTATTGCAGCTTAAGGGGTTATTTGGTGGACTCGCAGGAGATGATCCGAATATGTATCTAATCAACTTTATTTCAATATGCAAGTCGTTTGACAATCCAGGAGTTGGGCAGAATGCAATTCGGCTGCACTTATTTACATTGTCTCTGTCTGGGGAGGCAACTCTATGGTTGAACGGGCTAACTCCTGATTCTATTACTAATAGAAGGCAACTGAAAGACGCTTTCCTAGAAAGATTCTTTTCGTCATCCAAGAGAGCCCAATTACGAGATGAGATCAGTAATTTTCGACAGCTCCCAACTGAAGCTCTCCACGAAACATGGGAGAGGTTCAAGAAGAAGCTTATGCGGTGCCCAAACTATCAGATGATGAATATCCACTTGATGGAAATATTATATAGGGCTTTGAACTCGGTGACAAAGCCAGTGGTTGATAATGCTGCAGGTGGGTCATTCATGGACCTTACTTTTCTTGAGGCAAGTGATATGCTAGATCGTATGACAAAGCAGAGTAGAGCTTGGCATACTAGGGATTCTGAGGTAGCAAGCTCTACCGTATCTATTGGCCTGACTGTAGAGCAGAGGCGTAGACAAGAGGAACGTGACCAAGATATGGCTCATATGAAAACGCAGATGGATCTTCTTACCAAGCACTTGTTATTAGGGAAGACCGAAAAGGTTAAGGCCATTGTATCACAGGGAAGAGATGAATCCGACTCTGAGGAAGAAGCCAACTACTTGAATAATCATGGGGTTTCTGAGGCAATGCCCAAGGAAACCAAGGTCGGATCTATTATGATAAATCTGGATACAAGGACCACGATCAAGGTGGTTGGAAGAATAAGACTGACAGGAGTGGTTTGTATGTTTCTCCTGGAAATTGTGAGGCTGTGGCGTCTGGCTCTGGGAAGATGTCGATGGAAGATATGATGGCAAAGCTACTGAAAGGAGTGGAGGCAACTAATACGGGAGTGAATGAGGTGAAGAACGATTTTTCTTCAATAAATCAATTGGTTAACTCACATCCCACTTCAATAAAACAGCTGGAGCAGCAATTGAGTCAATTTTCAGCGGCATTCAATCAAAGAAAAGCTGGAACACTACCTAGCGAAACAGTGCAAAATCCGAGGAATGATGGATCGTGTATGGCTATTACTACCCGAAGTGGTAAAGTGTTGGAAAATCCATCTAAAGGCAAGCAGGTAGTTGATGATATAACGGATAATCTTATTGATGCAGAATGTGAAGAGGCCGAAGAAGTTGAAGAGTGTGTTCATGGCGTCACCCATAGACGTCTGCAGCCTTAAAAGATTGATAGTTGGAAGCAAGGTAAAAAGAAAGTGGTGGAGAAAACTATTCCCCTTCCACCACCACCTTTTCCTCAGAGACTGAAGAAGAAGGCTGAAGAAACTCTTGAAAAGGTTGATAATCGGAAGCAAGATCAAAAGGAAGTGGTGGATAAAACAATTCCCCTTCCACCACCACCTTTTCCGCAGAGACTGAAGAAGAAAGTTGATGATACCAGGTTCAATAAATTTATGACTATGTTGAAGCAGCTGACTATTAATGTTCCTTTGGTGGAAGCGCTAGAGTAGATGCCCAGATATGCTAAATTCATGAAGGACCTTTTGACAAAGAAGCAGGCAGTAAGCTATGAGTTGGCAGATAATGTTCATCATTGAAGTGCAATCGCTACAAGATCGCTAGTTCAGAAAAAGGAAGATCCTGGTGCTTTCACTATTCCTTGCACGATTGGATCATTGGATTTTGCTAAGGCGTTGTGCGATTTGGGAGCTAGTATCAATTTGATGCCGCTATTCGTGTACAGAAAGTTGGGGTTGGGTGACCCTACACCAACCAATATGCGGCTCGTGATGGCAGATAGGTCGGTAAAACGACCTGTGGGTATCTTGAATGATGTGTTGGTGAAGGTTTACACCTTCATCTTTCCTGCAAACTTTGTTATTTTAGATTGCGAGGTGGATTCTGAAGTTCCCATAATCTTGGGGCGTCCTTTCCTCGCAACTGGAAGTGTGCTGATTGACTTAAGAGCTAATGAACTTTTATTTCGGCTGAATGACGAAGTAGTCCGATTTGATGTATGCAAATCGATGAAGCAGCCTAGAGCTATGGATGTGTTCTCTGTAGCTGATGTTTACTATGAGGATGAGAAAGAATTATCTGTAGAGAAGCAGCTTACTGTTGAGTCACTATCTGATGTGCTACTGAATTTTGAACGTGAGGAGGCTGAAGAACAAGAAGAAACTGTTCGTTCTCTAACAGGAATAAGGTTATATTCTCATGATCCTAAGAAGTTGGGCCTTGATCTTAAAAATCAATCTTCACCAACAGCGAAGACTTCCATTGAAGAGATACCAGCGCTAGAATCGAAAGAGCTCCCCAGTCACCTAAGGTATGCATTTTTGGGAAGTGGAAATACACTTCCGGTGAGTGTTGCGGCTGATTTAGGTGAACAGCATGTAGAGGCTCTCATCTCTGCTCTGAAGAGGTACAAGAAAGCCATTGGTTGGTCTATTGATGATATAATTGGTATCCCACCTGGGATATGTATGCACAAGATGCATCTCGAAGAAAATTGCATGCTCACAATTAAGCATCAGCGTCTTCTGAATCCGTTCAGAAAATGATGCACCAAATATCTCGATGAAGTCTAAGTAATCGAGATAACTATGTCGTGCCGC
Organism: Capsicum pubescens; assembly: GCA_030864215.1. Classification (NCBI taxonomy): domain Eukaryota; kingdom Viridiplantae; phylum Streptophyta; class Magnoliopsida; order Solanales; family Solanaceae; genus Capsicum; species Capsicum pubescens. Next base: position 65,635,733 of record CM061540.1, on the reverse strand, counting down.
GACAATAAATCAAGCGCTTGGTGGGAGGCAACCCATCATTTTTAATTGTTTTTGTTGTTTTTGTTTTCCTAGGATTTTGTCGAGCCACGACCAAAACTAAGGCGCTTGATGGGAGGCAACCCATCGTTCTAATCGTTTTTGTTGTTTTTGAATAAGTGTAGGTGCAAGAGGTGTAAAGGAGGAGATTGGTTTCAAATTTTGATTTGGAAGTATTGCATGTTGAAGGTGGTAAGTTAGGAATGAAAAAGCAAAAGGCTATGGGTTAGGCATTGCCTATGAAAATATAGGCAAAGAACAAGGCAAGGCCTATGTAAATCTAGGCCACGAACAAGGCAAGGCCTATGCTATGGCCTAAGCTCTCGGATTCTACAATGCCACAGCATAGGCGCCGCCTATGCTCAACAATTCCATAGCATAGGCGCCGCCTATGCAAAAGCCTTTTGTCTCTGAATCTAGTATGCCATGGCATAGGCGCCGCCTATGCCTAACAATGCCATAGCATAGGTGTCGCCTATGCTCAACAAGTCTTTGTAAAAGGCGCCGCCTATGCCAAGCATAGGCAAAGCATTAGGCACCGCCTATGGTCACTTTTGGTCTCCAAATCCGATTCCAAATGGGTCAAAACCCGACCCAAGCTTGTCCTATAAATAGAACCTTAGTCTTAGAACAAAAATGCATTGCAAATTCAACCTAAGCGCCGCCTACCTCTCCAAAATCTCTCAAAAATTTTCCTTTTTCTCTTTTACTTTGCAAGAACATCTTTCGAGGCCATCAACCAAGTAAGTACTTCTTTGTTCTTCTTTTATATTCCGTAAGTACTACACTACTACGCCTATAATGAATTGATAAATCTTGAAGTAGTATTGGTGATTTGAATGTGGTTGATTTGTTGTGATACAACTAAGTGAGTGAAAGAATATGTAAGAATGATCTTGACTTGTTTCCAACTTGTATTTGATTTTGATGCACTGTCATATTTTTGCGGAATCGAAATGGTGAAGTTAATTGCATACTCTTCAAAGTTGAATGCTTGGATGTTTGAATGACTCGTTCGTCGAGATAAAGATCATGATTGAATACAAGCATGAGATGTTGTGATTATTTCTATGCCATAACTTGATACGATCTCTATGTAGTAGTCTTGTGCAAAAGGTGCATTAATCCACACATAAAAGTATAGTCAAGATTACATGACATAGAGCTGAAAAGGATAGTTAAGGTTCCATGAAAGTATGACTGTGCTGAATATATTGTTGGAACATATCGCCTACATGTATGTCGATGAAGTCTGAGTAATCAACATCGTTCACTTCACTAGTTTATGCCAACAAATTAAGTGTGGGGTGGTGCCACTACTGCTTGTTTATTGATTGTATCCACCGAGATGAAGCTAACATGACTATTATTTTAATCTCAAGTACAATGGAACCAAAAGCAAGACAAGGAAAATAAAAAGCAACCACTTCACAAAAAGGCCAGAAAAGGGAAAGAAAAGAGCAAGCTGAATCCTCCTCGCTGCAAATACCTCGACACGTGTACGGGATAAAATGGGTCCTAGAGGAGGAAGGAAAGGAGTGGTACAAGAACAATAAAGTAAAAAAATATGTTCATGTGGAGTTGATACAAAAGGAGAGCCTAGCAAAGAAAGAACCCCGCATTTTGGCTAAAATCATGGTGCTACATCTTGATTTCATTTTCCAAGATATGGGAGAATGCAATCTTGATCTAACGCGAGAATTCTATGCCAATTGGTCCCCAAAGACTACCGGAAGTGAAGTGAAGATTCGGGGCCAAGTCTTGCAACTGAATGCGGAGTTCTTCAACTCTTTTCTGGGTCTTCCATCTGTGGATCTATCACCGCTCAAGGAGCTTTATCGCAGACCTCCATATAGGGAAATCAGACACACACTATACGGAACAAGATCAATGGCACGGTGGAGTCGTCACAAGGATACCGGTCGGCACAATACCTTCCCGTATGCCTCCTTGAACAGAGAAGCTCGGATATGGTTGCGGATAGTCAATTATTGCCTGATTCCTGGGTCACAGTACACAAAGATCACACGTGATAGAGTGTGCTTGGTGTACGCTTTGATGACGAACATCCCCATCAACATTGGGGCGATTATTCGATCTTCAATGCGTAAGGCCAGGCTGCACAAGAGGTCCCACTTCAGCTTTGGCAATCTGTTGACTGCGCTATTGAAGAAAGAGGACATCGAAGAGGAACCTGCAGATCATAAGCTTCCACACAACCCGAAGAAAGTTGACCTCACAAAGGTTAAAGATGCTGAATCCATGCATGGCGTCAACCTAACCACTGCAGAAAGACATTCTCGCGATGAAAGCTTCTCCCGCCATTTATATGGCATGATGAAGTTTACCATGATGAGCGGGGGTCATGTTCCAACTGCTGCAGAGCTCCAACAGTTGGATTATGACTACCCAATGAATGAGCATGCGAGGGCGATGTGTGGAGTAGGTGTATATTTTGAGAAACCTCTTGATGACGACATGCCAACCGATGATGATCGACGAATGCCAGACTCCGGCGTGGAGGAGAACTCTGATGAAGACGACTCTGATGATGATTCCGATGCAGGGGGTATGACCCCAGACATAGAGGATGAGTCTGACTAATCAGGTTCTTCTTATTTATTTTCCACTGAGGGCAGTGTGTCCCGTCTAAGTGTGGGGTGCTGGTATTTGTATGCTATACTTCTTTGTCTGCATTTGCATTTATTCTAGTTCCTGTTTGTTTTAATTAGTCATAATTAGTTAGTTTAATTTTAAATTTAGGATTTTGCATGAAATTGTTCTGATAGACGGCATGGTAGTATAACAAGAGTTTGTGCTAAATCATTACTATTGAGACATTTAGGCTCTACATGTGACTCATTGTGTGATATTTGTGTGGTTTAATTCATTCATCTGTTGGGTCAAGAGTCTATACTGCTCCCAAAAAAAAAAGTTGACCAAGTGCCTTGTGTGTGTGAGGATATAGTATATTCTGTGTTGTGACTGATGCTAGAACTTGCCTGGTGTGTGTGTAAAGCGAAATAAAGAGTGTGAGTTTAGGAGATGATTTAGGCATTTGTTTGGCAGCCTGTGATTGTTTACCTTCTGTTTACCTACCCGTGGACATTATCCTAGTCAACCCTTTTGAGCCTTTAAGCCATTTTCTTTGACAGCCTCATATGTAAGCCTAATCCATTTTTTTCAAGACCATAATTTGATCCAAATTCCTAAGTGCTTTAAATTGTGAAGTCATGTGACAAAATAAGAGGAAATTGGGTGAGAGTGATGCCTTAGAGTGTATTGGTACTTGAATTTGTTATGAAAAAGAGTGGCTATCATGGAGGTGTGTTATAAAAGAAAAAAAAAAGAAAAAAAAAGAAAGAGAAAAGAAAAAGAAATAGAAAAACAAAAAGATAAATTGTGTTTATGATTAAATAAAAAGATAGTTATGCTTGAATGGCAAAATAGGTGAAAAGGGGTGATAGATGAAAGAAAGGTAGCAGGGTTGATTAAAAGAGAGTGTTAATGGCATAATGTGATGTATTAAAGATCTTAGGAACATAGTCACTATTTCTGGCCAAAATAGTCCTACCCATCCCTTAGCCTACATTACAACCTGTAAAGACCTATTTGATCTTAAGATTAACATTCTGATATTAGTAGAGCATTACACTAAGGGCAAGCCTATGGTCATCAGTTGCAACATATGAATTATTTGTGAGAGTGAGAGAAAGGATAATCTTATACCCATGTTCTGAAAAATGCAATACTTGTGAGTGATTATGGGTAATATCTTATGTGAGACACACATTGTTGATGAGTTTTGGGTAGTCTTGTATGATTCTTTGTTCCTTAACTTTTGAATAAGAATTAACCATCATCACGAGTCTATGTTGGAGGTTGAATAGTTTCTAGAAGTGATTAGAAAACTACTCTTTGTTAATAATTATCGTGCCTGTCTTGATGAATATTTTATGTTGTTACTGTGAAACCCTAAGTAGATGATTATATGGACATGATATATTGTTCGAGGACGAACAAAGCTTTAAGTGTGGGGTGTTGATGATAGGCGTATTTACACGCCTAAAGCACCTTAATGTACCCATATTTTAGCTAAGTTTTGAGGACAAAATATATAATTCCTGCACTTTTAGTCCTTTTTCCTGTAAGTGAGCTAACAAACGTGATTAGCAAGTTTTCAGGTATAAATGATGAATATTCCAGCACTTTATGGATAACTTGACGCCAAAGGAAGCTTCACGAAAGAAGGAAAGCAGCGTTTGGACGCCTATGGACTGAAAGTGATGCATGAATAACTTGTCCCGGGCAAAAACAGCATTTCTAAAGACTTTGGGGATCAGCAGTAACTTAGTAGGATTAGGATAAGGATGCAGTAACCTAGTAGGATTAGGATAAGTATGCAGTATCCTAGTAGGAATAGGATATGGGTGTTATAAATACCCTATCTTGCTGAATTTTTCAGCATTCAGTCATTCATTAATTCGAAGCTTTTTATTATTCACTCATTCATTAATTCAAGTCTTTTTCATTCAACCTCTGCTCCTAATTCGCGTTACAATATTCTATAAGTCTAACAGAGAAACACGACTCACTTGAGGCACGGATACAGGAAGAAAAACGTCAAACTTTTTTTACGCCAAAAATCATCCAAATCGTCAAGCTTGTTCTAGGTTTTGGTATGATGATGATGTCTATTGTGATTTCCGTTGCACTCATGAGTAGCTAAAATTCTATGTTAGGGTTATAGAAGCCTTATGAGACACTATCTATTGCTATGAGTTTGTGAATTCTTGATACGTATGTTGCTTATACCATTACTCTCTTCATCTTAATTGAATTCTTGTGGTTGCAAACATATAGAATACGCCAGTATAGCATTAACTTGTTCGAAATAAAAGTTACATGTCTGGAAAAGAGAGAATGACAAGGAAATAGGGCTACCAACCCCTGTTTAAAAGTTAGTGCCGTAACTGGATTAACCTCTTAGAGAATTCGTACCATTAGTATACGCTTTAAGCTCGAAAGAGTTAAAGTGATATAATCCTTGATGGTCGAAAGACGCTAGGATTTACCATAGAATATGAATCTCTATAAGCGCATGCATGTCTGAATTCCGCATAACTCATAGCCAATATATACGTAGAACTCATAAGGTGGACATAACCCTAACATACAATTCTCATTGATTAAAACCTACCAAGCATTCCGCTTTTACTTTGCTATTTTGATACTTTTGCTTCACGCATAAAATCCCCCCTTTATCTGTAGAATTTTCGACCAACAGTCTACTAATAGTTGCATACTTAGTGACCAAGTATTCCCTGTGGGATTCGACACCTAACCCAGTTGGGTTCTATATTTGACAACGACCGCTTACACTCTTACGAGAGCTGTAGTTTGAGTGTTATCAAAATCTAGCGGCATTATTTGTATAGAGTGCACGTGGACATCTTTTCTGATCATAAGAGTATACAGTATGTGTTCACTCAGAAGCAGCTAATTCTCAAGAAGATGATATAGTTAGAGCTTCTCAAGGACTATGATATGATTTTTTATTACCACTGGGGTAAAACTAACATGGTTGTTGATGCTATTAGTAGGTTGTCCATAATAAGGAAAAACGGGAATTGGTAAAGGATATTTACAACTTTGATAATCTTGAAGTTCATCTCTTGGACTCTATTGATGGTGGTGTAATGGTACAGGAAGTGGTCTGGTTGTCTCTTAGTGCAGAGATTAAGGAAAAGAAAATTATCGATCCCATCTTGATGAAAATCAAGAGTGACATTGATGGGAAAAGGACAATGGTGTTTGAGATCAGAGGTGATGGTACCTTGAGGTACCAAGGGAGGTTATGTGTTCCTAATGTCGATGATTTGCGACAAAGGGTTTTGGTTGAGGCGCATGAATCGTACTATGTTGTTCATCCTATTTTGACAAAAATGTATCATTATCTCAAGAAAATGTATTGGTGGAATGGTATGAAGAGGGATATGGCTGATTTTGTGGCCAAGTGTATGGTGTGCCAACAAGTTAAAGTTGAGAACATGACGTCTTGAGGGTTGTATTAGGAAATTGAGTTGCCTGAATAGATATGGGAGATAATCAATATAGATTTCGTTATCTGTCTTCCTTAGTATCGAAATCAGTTTGATATGATTTGGGTCATCGTGGATAGGAAGACATAGTCCGCTCACTTCTTGCCTGTACGAACTAACTTCTCATTCGAGGGCTATGTGAGGTTGTATCTCTGAAGATTATAAATCTGCATGGGGTACCTATTTTGGTTATCCATGATCGTAGTGCACAGTTTTTATCTTATTTCTGGTGGTCTTTTCAAAAAGGGTTAGGGACTAAGGTTAGTTTGAGTTCTATTTTTCACCCGCAGAAGGATAGAAAGAAAAGAGGACTATTCAGATGTATTAGACCTATCCCAAAGTTTGAAATTGAAATAAATTCTATCTTGTTTTATGCTTGGAATTTATTTGACTCAGTGCATGCTTATTTGGTGGTTGGGTTGGGTAACAGGGGTGGTCTTAGTCCTTGTTGGACTTAGAATTCCCATTATGAAAAGGCTCTGGTTCGTGTTGTGTTATCACCCAACCTATTCACTATATCAGCCTCAAATGTCGGATGAACTCCGAACACATAAAGCAAGATAGCAGAAAATAAGACTAATAGTCATAACTTATAAAGTGGCTAAATCAATCCACCGAGAAAACATACTAATCCAACACACCTATAACACCACCAGTCTACACCCTAGATGCCACACGTTTCTTACGACTTTGAAGGACCACAAGCTAACCTACGACTGATATCTACTGTGAGCACTGAGTAACAATACTATAATAATTGCAGAAAAAGAGGGTGAATGCCATAAGGTTCAAACCTAAAATACTATTAAAGAATACCAATTGTAATAAAAATTTGTACAACTGAATACTGTCTAAAAATCTATTCTGAAAGCCTCTAACTGTCTAAATATGGAGTTGATGGGACAAGTCCCCAACTATCCCTTACTACTGAAATAAAATGAATACTAAAATAATGACACGCTATGATAACTTTGTCCTCAAACTATGAGGACTCACCACTAGGTCTACTGCTGATAGTTTGGCTTCTAGGTATCGTCAGGAGACCGTATGTATAAACTTATGTTATAAAACATTATAGTGCAAAAGAAAAGGTATGTGTCATTACTTTAAATGTACTAGTATGCTAAGTGAGGTAGACTGATATGTAAAGGTTCATATGCATGAACAATAACTAGATGAATAGCATGAATACAACTGAGTGAGAGTACATGTATAACTGAAACTGATGACACACTGATTATGCAATGTTGTGCATATATCTACATATATCGTGTCTGAGGTTATAGTAACACTGGATACTGAGTTCGGATAACTTAATAATTGATATCTGAGATTACTGATAACTATATTACTTATAGTTGGGTGACTGTATCTGACAGTCCCAATTCTGTAGAACTGAACTGAGTTCTATACTGAGCTGGGTGACTGTGTCTAACATTCCTGATTCTGTAGAACTGAATTGAGTTCTCTACTGAGACTGAAACTGAAACTGTGAGAGGTAATAATCTAACCGACATACCCCTTCCTGAACTGATTGGGGTCCATAACCCCAGCTGGAAGGGTGTTAATACCATTCCTCATGTAAACACAAGTGTTGAGTCACCCTCATCTGGGAGGTGCTCTGAACAAGAATAGTGGTACCCTTAACTGGCAGGTAGAACACCTCATCAACCCTCAATTGGCAAGTTGATGTCTCAACCTACGCTGGCTACGTACTTCTGGAATGCAAGGACAGCTTCTAAGGATCACACCCTCTAATGGAAGGTGAGTCCTCATCCTTGGGTTCAATCGATGCTGAATCTTACTCCCAACTGAATAGACACTAGATTGATTTCTAAACTATACTAGGATAGACTGAGCAGTTACTGATTGTGTTAACGAACTGAACTGGACTGAGTTCACTGAGTATTGTAACTGATTGAGTGTTCTGAGTTCTTTTTGCTAACTGAATATTTTGAGTTCTATTAACTAACTGAATGCTACTGTACGTGACATCACTTAGACTATTTTGAAGCTACTATAATTTTAGGTAAACAGCTAGATTGTAGGGTACAGGACTCGATAATATGAAAAGTAAAGCATAGCATGATTTTGAAAATCATTACAATGTTCATAACTTATTCATAGAGACATTTTATCCAACACTTGTAAGACATAAGCTTGTACATATGCTAACATGTCATTATTTCCCCATTTAATCAACACGAGAAATTTGTCAAATGCTTGGCGAACATAATCTATGCACATAATACTATTTAACATGTAGGCATCATGATTTCCAATCCCAACTTACAAATTCAAGGGTTTTAACATGAGTTCATATAATACTACACATATGTCAAATAAATTTACATGAATCTTGTAATAAATCATGAATAAGAAACCCAATTAACATATGAATCATGAAAACATTCAAACCAAACATGGAATTCATGAAATCAATAAACTTAAAGTTTTAAAATGTGTTCTTGAACTCCAAGGGTCGAAGGAAACCCTTGGATGAACACCTAACATACCTTGGTGCTTGAATTAATGAAAATTGATGTTGAATTTCTTGAATCTTGATCTTGAATTTGATGGGTTAGGGTTTGTTCTTGCGAGAATTTGTGAATAATGAGTAAAATTTTCCTTTAAAAAGGCTTAATTATGTGTTTTGAGGCTGAATAAGAGTAGGGAAATTTCCCTAAATACCTCTTTGGATACGGAATTAAAAGAGCAAAAACTGTGTCCAGTGACGCACAGACCGACGTTCCACGTCGATGGCATCAATGGGATGACCAACGCGCCACGTCGAGCTTGCATTGGTTCACTAGAATTGCACTAAAAGCTGGGGAAAAATTATCTATCGACGTGATGGGCGATGCGACGCGTCGAGATTGTATCGACCCACTATTTAGGTCACCAGAACATGGTTCAAACGATGTTCAAAAAATCTGAAACTCATCCTAAGTGACCTACTGACATTCTTGATCATGAATAAACTTAAAAATCAATACTTTAAGGTCATAAGGGGCGTGAAATAGGATCGCCATCTTACGAAGGCTAAAATGCTTCTAAGTATAAACACTTAGCTGAAATTTCTAAGTCTGGGACCTCTTTTCAAGATTTAACAGACTGAGTTAAGCTTAGAATTTTCCGGTGTCTTTCAACACCCAAGTTCACAGTAATCAACAAAGCCTCTTCAAATTTGAAGTCAATAATATGTATGGACATGCTCCCGACAATAGCCAAAGTAATGTCAAAACCAAGTCTAAGATAAATGATAACAAAACTATGAAATAAAGCCTTCTGAAGTATGGAAGCTCACCACTTCAATGTCAAATCATGAACCAACATGAACAATTGAATGTTGTGTAGGGAAAGACAAAGAAGTTTCAGTATCTGCATCGTGTGGGGATACAACGTTTGAAGACGGTTAGTGGTTCGAGAGATAGCATGTAACTCAGAGATAAGGATAAAATATTTCCATTATTCAAAACCAAGTCAACCATTATATGAAACCACAAACATACACACACACACATATATATATATCATGACTGGAAAGGGAATAAGGTTTAGAATCTATTTTAAAATCTTAGACTGGGTCATGTAGCCTAGCTGTCATATTAATAACACCAAAGGGCTATATGGGCTCCAATTCTAACCCCCTACTCGGGCCCCAGATCATGTAGACACATGAATCATAGAATCATCTTACATATAGGCTTTTGAGACTTTGAATATCCCACCCATATACTAAGGTGACTTAAGCAACCGATCATGTAGAATGATATGGGGGACTCAAACCTCCCACAATATATAATAGGGAAGATTTGTACCTCTCAGTCATATTATGCAAGAGACTCGAACCTCAGGAGATTTGACCATTCGAACCTCCCGGTTAGATTAAGCATATGGACTCAAACCTCAAGCCATTTTGACCTCTGCACTGGTAAATGCGATTTCCAATATTTATCCTTCGGGATCTATACCTTCATAACGTAACTACACAACCCTTATATCCCACTTAAAACATTCAATTCACACATCCATACAACCATTAATCCAATTACTTATAAAAGGCAACTCATTGGTATCATCATACCAACCCCACTTGTAAGCATACCACATGCCACGACCCTTATTTTTCAACTTTGGGACTTGAATTGATTGTCTAAACAATGACATGTAAATCAACTTAATATTTAGTAATTTGAACCCATTTATCCATTTAAACCACAAAGGTTATTATTCAAAACAAAATATGACCAACAAGGTCTTCATGAAACCATTTACCAGCCATTCATATTATTAGGCCAATGCCATAGTTCAAATCACATATCAATTTTAGTTTATGGTCATAAATACCTTTACAAAACCATTCATCCTTCATTAGCATTCTTATATCAAGCGTTAGTTCAAAACACAATTTATTATGCGACTAGATTCTTCTCATAGACATTTCATAAATAGGTTTAGGACATACCATTAACGATTCTTTATTTCAAGCAAAAAGTCATAAAGTTAGGTTTAATCATGACCCCTTGGTTAAATATCAATTACCAAGCACCCATATGAGCAAAACCATTATAAAAATATGTATAAACACAAGTTAAAAGAAGAGAGAACAATACTCAACCATATGTATACAAACCCTCAACCATGGATTTCAAAACCATCATTTATGATTCATAAAAAATGATTAAAAATATGATATTTGTGAACTAACACTGAGGGAAGAGTCACATGCCTTATTCATAAAGATTCGCGGAGAGAATATGGTCTTGAAATCTCTAGATAAACACTTGAAGGAAATCCTAGTCAGATATTCTTGAGAGAGTTTAGAGAAAGTATTAGAAGTGTTTTGATCTTTCAAAGTGTTTTATGAGAGGCTAAAATGTGTTTTAAAATGTGGGGTCTTAAGGGTTTTGGGGTGGGAAATATCTGAAATACCCTCAGCTTAAAAGTTATAAAATATGCATAGGAGGGTAAGACTTATCCCCTAACTTATACATACCACATACAACTAGTACCTACATCTCGTACCCTAGGAAAGAAGTTTGACTCCAATTCTTTCCAACATACGATTACATGGACCAACTAGTATCCATAACATACGATTGGTAACCTAGAACTATACCCTAGGCTACCTACTAAGGACTTGACACATTGAGTAACATACAAGTGGATCCCTTATCTCATACCATCAATATGTGACTCTTATGATCTCCATTTATACCTTGGACAGAAAGTAACCAAAACCACATCGAGTAACATATGACCAAGACCCTTAAACTGTACTCATGTCATACAACAAGAAGCCACATAATACCCTTGAGTTTCTACCTGTCAAACTGAAACATCCTGGGTTTCTACACTCAAAAAATTTCCTGGAAATCCATTATCCGAACCCAATATAACTCATGGGTATGAGCTGTATGCTGGGGTTTGAGTGGCATCATTTGGTTGTATGTTGATCTGTGTTAGTTGGTGGGATGGTTTTGGTCACTGAAATAGGTACTGCTTAGCGGGTATGAGTCGTAAGGCTTGGTATGAGTTGTTTCAAATACTCGTATGTTCGGAAGTGTTTGATCCTCCAGGTATTTCATTCGGCTAGGAATGCGGGTTATGGGTATGGATCGTATGCTGTGGTTACAACTTGGTTAGATGAGTCGTGTACTGGACAATATTTTATCCAAGGGTTGAGGCTTATATATGAGTGTTTGATACCGATCGTATAGGAGGGTATGACTCAGATGGGTCAGTCGTATCCCTGTGATGGGTTTTTAAGGGATTTAAGTGAGGGTATTTTGGATATTTCCCTACTTATCCTAACAAGGACCCACGACTTCTAATACACTTAGGAAGTTATTTACTATATTATTCTATTCATTAACACTTAAAAACTATTTCAAAACATACTGTAATTCTCTCAAGAGCTTTTGGGGTAAAAAAAGCTAGGGTTTTATCTTACGGATTGCTTTGGTGATTTCTTTCCATCAGTAATTCTCTTCCCTTATTGTAATTTTAACTAAAGGCATGGTTTATATGATTGATTTCATGGTTTTACTATTTCATGATTATGGTTTTCAACTATTATTTGGGTTTTTTTATATTAAATGCTTGGTTATATTTCCTATGGTTTTACTTATGCTTTGTATGCATTAATGGTGGTTTTGGATAATTGGATTGCATGGTAATGGTTTAACGGTCTTTGGAAATGGTTTTGTTTATATTATGCCCCTAAGGTGTTTGATAAAATTTTTATAAAGATATGTTCATTGCATGGACTTATTTTAATAAAACTCTTTCATGTTTTAAACTAGATAAAGGATTTATGCATGGTTTAAATATTTTGTAAAGTGTTTATGCTTGTGGAGAACATAAATGTCTCCCAAGTGGATTTAATATGGAAATTAGAAGGGAACCTAAGGTCCCCTTAACCTAAATGGTTTGTCTATCGATATTACTTTCAAGTAATGGGTTGGTATGACCATAGAATTAATATTGTCCTCGGTTAATAAATGGCAAATGGATTATTTGGACATGGTTTTAATTTGGCATTAATAGCGGGGTGTGTAGCTAAGTAGTGGAAGTTGGCGATCCTGGGGACCAAAACTGAAAACTCATATTTGCCAATATGAGGGGTCTATGATAGACACGTATGAGTGTCACATTTTATATTAGAGGTATGTACTAGTCATCCCATGGGATAATCCCTGGTGATGCGGCTATACGTACTAGAGCCCTTTCAGCAGGGGGAGCTGAACCCATATGGCTCATGGGTAGTTAGGACGGCAAAGCAACACAACCCAGGTAAAGGTTTTAAATACATGATAAACCCAGTTCCTTTTCTCATCACTTATATATGTATGGGTGTATGCATTATGGATGGTTTCACTTAGTTTTATGATAGGCATTATTTTATCCTTATCCTGAGTTTCATGCTAGCGGTCATTTGCTAACCCCGTCTACTGGCATCTGTATACTCACGCTATGCAGAAACTAACCATCCTACTTCTCCTGTTTAGCACACAGATTCAGTATCAGCATTAGACTAAAGTGGTGAGCTTCCATTCTTTCGGAAGGCATCATTTAATGTTATGGATTTATTTAGACACTTATCTTTTATTTTGGATAATGGTTTTGGCCATGGTTGGGGGCTTGTACCAACCAAATTTGTTTATTTTTTCAGATAGAGGATTTGTGGTACTTCTGGGGGTTAGTATGAGTAGGATCAGTATTGGTGTCAGCCTCGGCATTTGAATATGTCGGTGGGCTAATATCATTGGACGATATTGTTGATTGTTCCATCCTACTACATTTTGGGAATGATTTTCATATTATGTTTTGGCATTCCCTTTGGTTTATGGTCTATGGTTTGGTTTGGTATGGTTGGGCAGTTGGTGTGGTATAGTTGGACTCTATTGGGTTGATCACTGTCATGATTCTATCCTAGAGTCTTAATGAGAACAATAATGCTATCTTGTTATATGTTTGAAATTTAGCTCATCTAAGATTGGATATAGGTGGTTGGGTTAGGTAACAGGGGAATTCCCCAGTCTTGGTTGGACTTGGGATGCCTATTACGACAAGGCCCAGGGTCGTATCGTGTCAAGTTAGTATCTGAGACTAGGTTCATGGTCAATTGGGAATTCCATAAAGTCGTGTCGAGTAGAGTCTTTTTAAGGGGTCTGAAATGCGCCACACTAATAAAAAAGAGGCCTTCAGTCATTTAGGAAGTTTCACTTTCTTGGTATTGTATCTTCAAGCTTGAGTTCTCAATCCTGGAATCTCTTCTAATCCTTATTTGTACACTTTTCAGATCATGCATCCTAGATCTGGAACACAAGGAAATTCTTCCATCCCATTTTCGTATATTGCTGAAAGGGTACGTCCTACGTCTGGAGTACATCTTTGATTTTATGGCCCTATTCCTTATAGTGATAGATTTCATCCTATTCTAACAAGTTCTAGTCAGGCCTATCAAGGCAACGTAGCGAACACAGAATTTCATCAGTCTATTCATTTCATTGCCCAATTGGTTGTTACTCAAGCTGAGTGGGGTGCGACTGGTGCTTTATTTGCTGAGACCACAAAGGTTGGTCAATTTATAAGGATCGATCATCCAACTTTTACTGGGGTAAAGGTGGAGGGGGATCCACAAGGCTTCTTTGATGAGATGGAAAATATTTTTTGGATGATGCAGGCTACTAATATAGAAGGGGTTAACCTTGAATCTTATCAGCTCAAGGATGTTGCTTATTAGTGGTATGAGTTATAAGACAGGGATAGAGGTGATATGGAAGAGGATAGATTATGGGAACCATTTTATAATGACTTTTTGGATTGGTTATTTCCTCAAGAGCTGAGGGAAGAAAAGATGGAGGAGTTTGTAAACCTCAGTCAAGGAAGGATGTCAGTATAGGAATATGCTTTAAAGTTCCATCAGCTATCAAGGCATGCTCCTTACTTGGTGGATAATTTGAGGTCTAGAATGAGGTAGTTTTCTTCTGGTTTGAATAGAAATTTCATTTAGGAAAGTAAGATTGCCTTGCTTATTAAAGATATAGACATCTCAAGGTTGACTGTTCATATGTAGCAGGTTGGGGATGAAAAAACAAAGAAGGTGGAGTTTAGGGATAGGTAGGGAAATAGGAACATGTTGTTTTATTAGGGAGGTGCTTAGTCTTAGGGTGGTAGGGATGGTGGCAAGGGGCAGAAAAAGAAGTGGGGGAGTTCATGCTCATTTTTTGCTAGTGATCCTTATCAGTCGGGAGACAGGCGTCATCAAAGTAGTGATAATTCTTGGTCATAGGTTGCCCAATCTCAGGCGAGCTGAGGTCAGTTAGTTTCTTTATATCCTTCGTGTCAATTATGTGGTCATCCATATTAGGGTTATTGTGAGAAATGAAGGGACAAGTTCTTCAAATGTGTCCTGGTAGGCCATCAACTCAGGGATTGTCCGGTCAATATCTTTGCTACGAGGGCGAATAAGATTCTTGTGGCTTCATTTTCTGCTCCTGCCCCTGGTGGTATGACATCTGCTTCTGTTACTGCCCCTAGTTCTAGTGTTGGTCAAAACAGGTTGTATGCTTTTGCATCCCTATAGGAATCTGAGGCATCACCTGATGACGTTACTGGTACATTACAGCTTTTCTTTCATGATGTATATTATTTTCTTGATTCGGGGTCCACTCTTTCTTATGTGACTTCATATATGGCTGTGTCTTTTGGTTTTGATATAAAAGTTATCTCAGATTTTTTTTGTTTCTACCCCAGTAAGTAACTCGGTTGTTTCTAAGAGATTCTATAGGGGGTGTGTGGTATCTATTAATAGCAAGTAGACCATGACGGATCTGTTTGAGTTGGATATGTTAGATTTTGATGTAATTCTAGGTATGGATTGGTTGCATTCTTTGTATGCGTCTGTGGATTATCATACCCATAGAGTTATCTTCAAGTTTCTTAGTGAACCGGTTATAGAATGGGAAGGTAGTTCCTTAGCTCCTAGGGTGAGGTTTATTTCTTATCTTAGTTCTTGGAGGTTAATCTCTAAGTGTTGTCTTTATCACTTGGTCTGGGTTAAATTTTATAACTTGGAAGGTCCTTCTTTTTCTTCGTTCCCTGTGGTTAATAAGTTTCCAGAGGTCTTTCCGGATAATCTTCCTAGTGTTTCTCCTAATAGGAAAATAGAGTTTGGTATTGATTTGCTTTCACACACTTGTCCAATTTCTATTCTTCTATATAGAATGGCTCCCACTCAGTTGAGGGAACTTAAGTAGAAACTTAAAGATCTTCTAGATAAGGGGTTTATTCATCCTAATGTTTTTCTATGGGATGCACCGGTGTTGTTTGTGCACAAGAAGGATGGTTCCTTTCGGATGTGCATTGATTACAGACAGTTGAACAAGGTGACAGTCAAGAGCAAGTATTCTCTTCCTCAGATAGATGACTTGTTTCACCAGTTATAAGGTGTCAAGTTCTTCTCTAAGATAGACCTTCGGTCTGGGTACCATCAGCTTAAGATTAGGGAGGAGGATATCCCTAAGATGACTTTTCATATTTGATATGGGCATTTTGAGTTATTGGTGATGTCATTTTGGTTGATTAATGCTCAAACAGTATTTATGGACTTGATTAACATGGTGTTCAGGCAGTATTTAGATCTCTTCATCATTATGTTTATTGATGACATTCTGGTTTATTCGATGAGTGAGGTAGATCATTGTAACAACCCGATTTTCTGGAACCAGAACGTCACACAGTGCTCATGATCCCGAAGGACCACAAACTAACCCTCTACTAATATCTATACCTAAGCACTACATAATATGTGTAATAAATGCAGAAAACTGGCACAAATAGGCCATAATGTTCAAAAAATCTAGAATACTCAAAACTAAAAATTGAATACTAATACATCTGTTCGAAAATCCTCTAAACTATCATAACTGTGGAGTTGATGGGACATGTCCCCAACTAAATCCGTCTACTGAAAATAAACTAAATCTAATACGATAATAAAATAAGGATAATCCTCGAATAAAGAGGACTCACGTCTACGTCTACTGCTGTTGACTGGGACTGAGCAACTAGGGGTACTCTGGATCTCGTGCCTCTAAACCTATGGTGTCAAATAAAACACCATAGCGCAAATGCGTCAGTACGGGAATGTACTGAGTATGAAGATGAGGTAAGGCTAAATACAAGGGCTTATGCATGAACTATTACTTGACTGAATAATCATGAGAATACTAAATGAGGACATATGCATGAATGCACAAACCATAACTGAAAACATCGCAACTCAAAATACTGAAACTCGGATACTATTTTACTTATATCTGACCTTACTACTAATACTGAGATACTGAATAACTGAATCTCCTGATATAGAAAACTGAGTACTGAAATAGAGATCAGTCTTATCTAGTAGGTGATCTCAGAAACTGATGATACTGAAGCTGATTAACTTAATCTACTCATATCAATGACTGAAAGCTGAGCTTACTACTCTCGTCTGACTGAATCTGAGATCAAACCTCTCTAACGGATGATCCATGAATCTACTATCAATGATAAGAAAAGATTATGTTTGAGATCAAACCTATCTAGCGAAAGACCTCCGAATCTAATAATGAGAATGCTCAACTGAATCTGAGATTGAGATCAAGCCTATCTAATGGGTGATATCTGGATCTGATAATGAGATTACTCAACTGAATCTGATACTGAGATCAAGCCTATATAATAGGTAATCTCTGGATCTGATAATGAGATTACTTAACTGAATCTGAGACTGAGATTAAGCCTATCTAACGGGTGATCTTTGGATCTGATAATACTAACACTAAATAACTTTATGTGAGATCATGACTATCTAGTGGGTGGTCCATGAATCAATGGAACTATCTGAGTTCCTTACTGATATAGGTGACTGTATCTGACAGTCCTTATTTTTGAGTTCTACTCTGAAGATTGATACTGAATCTGCAACTCTGGGAGTGCTTACTTAACCAACATGCCCCTAATCTAAACTGGTGGGGTCCAACCTATAACCCCAGCTGGAAGGGTATCAATACCGTGCCACGGGTAAAAACCTCAGCTCTACTCAAGCCTCTCTAACGGGTGACCCTCACAGAAATTCAAGCCTAAGGTAGTATAATAGTCAAGCCTTTTCCTAATGGGTGACTCCTACATCCTGCGCTGGCTACGCAGTTCTATATTTTAGGGATTTCTCCTAACAACTCTGCCTCTCTAACGGGGAGCCGCCATCCCTGCACTCGCTCGATGCTAGCTTCTACTCCTAACTGAAAGACTCTAAACTGATTCTAAACTGAACTTAAACTGAGTTTAATCTAAAACTGATCATGTTTCTCTAATGATCTGACTGAGTTAAGCTAAATTTACTTAGTTCCGTATCTGACAGAATACTACTAAAGTCTGAATTGAACACTCGAATACTACTAGATCTGAGTTGAGTACTGAACTGAGGCTAGAATATTGGGGATACTGAGATTACTTAAGTTCTATATCTATCTGAGAGTACAAAGTTCTATAACTCACTGAGTTCTGAGAATCGTGGCTTGACTGAGATTACTGTGAAAAATGACAATGGCTCTAGACTGCAGATAAATTGTCGGATATAAATACCCCCAGGACTCGATAACATAAAAGTAAAACATAACCATTATTGAATAATCAAGACCATGGAAATTCATTCACCATCACAATCACTAAAGCATCTCCTCAAGTATTTAGGAATCATAAAGATGTAATATCATAGGGACATATGTTATTGGCTCATACTCCTTTCAAAAAGGTCTTGCATCAAACACTTAGCATGCATTAAAGAACACATAATTGGGGAATTTCTTGCTATTATTTCACAATTCATTCACTAAGGCTTTTCAACAAACACTTGGCATGCATGGTCTTGCACTCAATTGGGGATTCCTAGTCAACATGTTATAATGGCTCTAGTTCTTTCACATAAGCATTTTATCAAACATATGGAGAGCATGCTTTGCTTATTCAAGAATTTCTACGCCTAATTAACACGAACACGTCACTAAACAAGCAAATTGAAGAGGGTTTATCATGAACATCACATGAATATCACATACTAGGGTCAAAGCTAGAAACCTCATAAACAAAACATGAATTAAAAACTCAATAATAGCATTAACTCCAATTTTAATTCACATAAATCATGAAAACTCATAAACATAAGATTTGAAAATTTAGAAAAGGGTTCTTGAGTTTCTTGGATGAAAGGGACCCAAGAATCAACATTTGCATACCTTAGGAAACTCTTTCTTGAAGGCTCTTGGAGAGATTCTTGATTTCTTGATTTCTCTTGATTTTTCTTGAAGAAGAAAGAAGGGTTTTGATTTTGTATAAACCCTAGATTTTGATGTTGAAGAGAACAAATGAAGTTTTGATCCTTGATCAGGCAAAAATAGGGGCTGAAAAGAGTGAAAAAAAAAACAAAAAGACCTTTTTAAAACGAGTTAAAAATGCTAAACGGGGGATGCGACGGTCCGTCGCTTAGTATGATGGTCCATCGGATCGTCTGTCACACATCGGTCAAAAAAAGAACACATTTCCTGGATGGGATGGTCTCAATGACGGTCCATCTCAAACCCGATGGTCCGTCGGATCGTCCGTCGCACGTTGGCCAGGATGAGGCCATACTGCCTCAGCGGCGATGGTCCCAGCGATGGTTTGTCACAGTCTTGACGGTCTGTCATCCTAGCTTTCACACTTGGTCCAGTCACATCCTTGGTTGCGATGGTCTGGGTGACGGTTCATCACAAGTTCGACGGTCCGTCAACCCGGTTGTCGCACCTGGGAGATTCCGACTACTTTCAATAAAACGTCCATAACTTCCTCATCCGATGCTATATTTTGACGAAATTGGTATCGATGGAAAGCTTATTCAATTATCTACATGGAAAAAAGTTGATAATAGGGAAATTCTACGCGGTTCAAAATATTTCTCACTTAAAAAGACACTTCTCAACCCTTTTATGGATGGATTTACACTTTGCTGAACAAGCTCTAAGGATCAGACTATGAGTGAATTTTGTGGGCTCTTATAATCATGGTAACCACCTTCGTGTGGTGCTGTAGACCTTAAATGAATAACAGTTGTATGCCAAGTTATCTAAGTGTGAGTTTTGGTTAAACGTTATGACTTTGTTGGGCCATATTATTTCTAGTAAAGGGATCATGGTAGATCCGCAGAAGGTTGTTGTGGTGAAGAGATGGCCTAGGCCCATGACTCTATCTAATATTCTACGTTTCTTGGGTTTAGTTAGGTATTATAGGTAGTTTGTAGAAATCTTTTCTTCGATAGCTGCTCCTTTGACTAAGTTGATTCAGAAGAAGGTTAAGTCTTCTTGTACAGATGCTTGTGGAGGGAGTTTTGAGAAGTTGATGGATAAGTTGACTTTTGCTCCAATCCTGACCTTGCCGGAAGGAAATGATGGGTTTGTGGTTTATTGTGATGCATCTCGGGTAGGGCTTAGTTGTGTTTTGATGCAGCATTAGAATTTGATTGCCTATACTTCTAGGTAGTTGAAGGTAAATGAGATGAATTATCCTACTCATGATTTAGATTTGTTGGAGGTTTTGTTTGTTTTAAAAATATGGTAATATTATTTGTATGGTGTTCACGTGGATATCTTTTCTGATCACAAGAGTCTTCAGTATGTGTTCACTCATAAAGAGCTTAATCTCAGGCAGAGAAGGTGGCTTGAGATTCTCAAAGATTATGATATGAGTCTTCACAACCACCCAAGTAAGGTTAATATGGTTGCTGATGCTCTTAGCAGGTTATCCATGGAGAGTTTGACTCACGTGGAGGAAGGCAAGAGAGAATTGGTAAAGGATATTCATCGTTTGGATAATATTGGAGTTCGTCTCTTGGACTCTAAAGATGGTGGTATAGTGGTGCAAGAGGTTGTTCGATCATATCTTGGTGTAGAGATTAAGTAGAAACAAGTGTTGGATCTTGTCTTGATAAAAATCAAGAATGACGTTGGTGGGCAGAAGGTAGTGGTGTTTGAGATCAGTGGTGATGGTGTTTTATGGTACCAAGGAAGGTTGTGTGTTCCTAATGTCAGCGGGTTGCGGCAAAGGGTTTTCATTAAGATGCGTGAGTCACACTATGTTGTTCATCCCGCTCGACTAAGATGTATCATGATCTTAAGGAGATATATTGGTGGAATGACATGAAGTGGGATGCGGCTGATTTCATGGCCAAGAGCATGGTGTATCAACAGGATAAGGTTGTGCATATGAGACCTAGTGGGTTGTATTAAGAAATTAATTTTCCTGAATGGAAGTAGGAAGTGATCAATATAGACTTCATTATCGGTCATCCGCAGTCTCGGTACTAGTATAATTTGAGTTAGGTCATCGTGGATAGAATGACCAAGTCTGCATATTTCTTTCCAGTGACTACTACCTTTTCGGTGAAAGATTATATGCGGTTGTATCTTCAGGAGATTGTGAAGCTGCATAGGGTACCTATTTCGATTATCTCTGATCATGGTACACAGTTTACGTCTCATTTCATGCAGTCTTTTCAGAAAGGGTTGGGGACTAAGGTTAGTCTGAGTTTTTTCATTTGTAGTTGGATAGGTAAGCGAAGAGAACTATTCAGACATTGGAGGATATTCTTCGGGCCTGTGTTATTGAATGTGGTGGCAATTGGGTTGAGTATAAATTGGTGGAGTTTGCTTACACTAATAGCTATCATTCGAGTATTGGTATGGCTCCTTTTGAGGTATTGTATAGAAGGAGATGTAGATCTCCTATTGGGTGGTTTGATTTTGGGGAAGCAGACATGTTTGGTCTGGATTTGGATTATCAGACAATGGAGAAGGTCAAGGTAATTCGGGATAGGATTAAAGCTTCCCGAAGTCGCTAAAATTCCTATGCGGATGTTAGGCGTAGAGACTTAGAGTTTGAGGTCGGGGATAGAGTATTCCTCAAGGTGTCTTATATGAAGGAAGTGGGGAAGTTTGGCAAAAAAGGGAAGCTCAGTCCTCGTCATGTTGGTCCTTATGTAATTTTACGGAGAGTTGGCAATATTGATTATGAGTTGGAGTTTCCATCTATCTTAAGTTTGGTTTATCCGGTCTTTCATGTTTCTATGTTGAGGAAGCATCTTGGTGATCCTTCTTCAGTTGTTCCTTTGGAAGGATTAGGTATCTCGGATTCTTTATCGTATGGAGAGATCCCGATTGAGATATTAGATAGTCAAGTTCGTCGATTACGGACTAAGGATGTGGATTCGGTTAAGGTTCTATGGTAGAACCATAAGGTGTAAAAATCTACTTAGGAAGCGAAAGAGGACATGAAGTACAAGTACCTATATTTGGTTTTTTCTCCAGGGATTCATGCGAAAGGTATGTGTCTTGAACACATCTTTATTTTCTAAGTTTGTTAAAGAAAATATTTACATTTTTGCCTCTTTGTTTTCAAACTTTGTTAAAGGGTTGTTTGATAATGCAAAAGACTCTATGTGTGGTTACACCTACCATGTCCTTTAGTCAGGGATGAATGTTCCTAGTGGAGGAGACTGAGACTTTGACTCTTAGAAAATATTTTAGAAATCCGTTCCTTGGACCCAATACGACTCATGGGTACGAGCCGTATGCTGGGGAACGAGTGGTATGGTCCTTTTGTTTCTAACTAGTGTTAGTTGGTGGGGTGGTTTTGGTCATTGCAATGGGTACAACTTAGGGGTATGAGTCGTAAGGCTTGGTAAGAGTCATATCAGTGACTTATATGGTGGGTAGTGTATGATCCTCCTAATATTTCATTTTGCTAGGGATACGAGTTATGGGAATGGATCGTATGCTGTGGTTACGACTTGGTTGGATGAGTCGTATAATGGACCATGTTTGATCCAAGCGTTGAGGCTTAGATACAAGTGGTGGATACAAATTATATAGGAGGGTACGACTCATATTGGCCAGTCGTCCCTATGATAGAATTTTAAGGGATTTAAGTGGAGGTATTCTAGATATTTCCCTACTTACCCTAACTAGGACCCATGACTTCTAATACACATAGGAGGTTGTTTACCCTATTATTTTATTCATTAATACTTAGAAACTATTCCAAAACATATTAGAATTCTGTCAAAAACTTTAAGGGCAAGAAGGCTAGGGTTTCATCTTACGGATTACTTTGGGGCTTACTTTGGTGATTTCTTTCCGTTAATTCTTCGGTATCAGACATGATTCTCTTCCCTTATTGTAATTTCAACTAAAGGCATGGTTTATATGAATGATTTCATGGTATTACTAGTTCATGATTATGGTTTTCAACTATTATTTGGGGGGTTTTGATATTAAATTCTTGGTTATGGTTTCCTATGATTTTACTTATGCTTTTGTATGCATTAATGGTAGTTTTGGATAATTGGATTGCTTGTTAATGGTTTAATGATCTTTAAAATTGGTTTTGGTTATATTATGCCCCTAAGGTGTTTGATAAAATGTTTATAAAGATATGTTCATTTTATGGACTTCTTTTAATGAAACTCTTGCATGTTTTAAACTAACTAAAGGATTTATGCATGGTTTAAATGGTTTGTAAAGGCTAAAGGCTAAATGGTTATTCTTGTGGAGAACATGGAAGTATCCCAAGTGGATTTAATATGGAAATTGGAAGGGCACTTAAGGTCTCCTTAACCTAAATGGTTTGGCAATGGATATTACTTTCAAGTAATGGGGTGGTATAGCGATACCACTAATATAGGCCTTGTTTAATAAATGGTAAATGGATTGTTTGGACATGGTTTTAATTGGGCATTAATGGCAGGATATGTAGCTAAGCCGTAGAAGGTGGCAGTCCCGAGGGGACAAAAACTGGAAACTCATATTTGCCGATATGAGAGGTCTTCGAGGGCCATGTACGAGTGTGACATTTTATACTTGAGGGATGTAATAGTCATCCCATGGGATATTCTCTAGTCGTGCAGCTACACGCAGTGGCACCCTTTCAGCAGGGGGAGTGGAACCCATATGGCCCTGTGGGGGGTTAGGACGACAAAGCTACACAATCCAAGTAAAGGTTTCAACTGCATGCTAAACCCGGTTCCCTTTCCCTACACTTATATATGTGTGGTTGTATATATTATGGATGGTTTCACTTGGTTTTATGATTGGCGTTATTTTATCCTCATCTTGAGTTTCATGCTAGCGGACATTCGCTAACCCAATCTACTAGCGGCTGTCACTACTAGAAAATTGTAAATTACATGGGGATTTTACCTGGGGAATAATATTGTAGGAAATACATTCGTATTTACCTACGAACATATTAAATTCCTCAACATTAAAATATATTATCTACAAATTATAAATTTGCAATAAATTCCACAGGTAAATTTGGCGTCATATTGTGCAAATTTCGTACTTGCGACATTACCTGGGGAAATGTATCGGCGGATATTTTATCTCTAGGTAATTCCGCAGGTATATGGAAAAAAATATATATTTTTTAAATCCATAGAAAAATATCAGGTAATTTATCCTATGGATTTACGTAGAGATATTTTAGAGGAAATTTATGTAATAAATTTTATTACCTAGGAAATTATTTGGGGATTTTTTGCTGGGGATTTATTCTAGGGGATTTACCTGCGAAATTATTACTTGCGACATTACCTGGGAAAATGTATCGGCAGGTACTTTATCTCTAGGTAAATCCGAAGGTATATGAATACATATATATATGTTTTAAATCCATAGAAAAATTTCTAGGTAATTTATCCAATGGATTTACGTAGAGATATTTTGGTGGAAATTTATGCAACGGATTTTATTACATGGAAAATTATTTGAGAATTTTGTGCTGCGAATTTTCTGGGGATTTACTTGCGAAATTATTACTTGCGACATTACTTGGAAAAATATATCGGCGGGTATTTTATCTAAAGGTAAATCCACAAGTATATGGACAAATATATATATTTTTTAAATCCATAGAAAAATCCCCAGGTAATTTATCCTACGGATTTACATAG
Source organism: Capsicum pubescens (assembly GCA_030864215.1). Taxonomy (NCBI): domain Eukaryota; kingdom Viridiplantae; phylum Streptophyta; class Magnoliopsida; order Solanales; family Solanaceae; genus Capsicum; species Capsicum pubescens. The sequence goes on along the minus strand of CM061540.1, from coordinate 65,611,061 downwards.
GGATATTTTGGTGGAAATTTATGCTATGGATTTTATTACCTGAGAAATTATTTGTGGATTTTGTGTTGCGAATTTTGCTAGGGATTTATTCTTGGGGATTTAGCTATGAAATTATTACTTGGAAAATTATTAGGGAATTGTGTTGCTATAAATTTAGCTGAAATTATTTCTTGGGGATTTACCTACGAAATTATTACTTGAAAAATTATTGGGGGATTGTGTTACTACAAATTTAGATGAAATTATTTCTTGGGGATTTACGTAGAATTTTTGTGACTTGAAAAATTTAAATAGGAAAAGGATAAACTTGTAGAATAAAAAATATAAAATAAAAATAAATTATACATTAAATTGGTGGACACGTATAATCAAACAAAAGATGCTCAAGAAATTAAAATTAGTTTATTGACATAGATGGTATAACAGATGTATTATCAGCAATTTTAAATTTTATATTCATAATTTATAGGTTTCTATATCGAATTATTGTTATTGTTGATTTTAAAGTAATATATTATGTGTCATATTTTTATTTACACAATTTTTTCATAACTAATCTGAGAATAATTATACTATTTATTTTACTATTATTATTATTGTACTAATCCACAAACTTTGTCAGTTTAATTTTTTTCAATTTATTTATTTTCTAGACTGATTTTGCCAATTTATAACAATTTTAGCCTAATTTTATCCAATTTATTACAATCCTAGCCAAAATTGTGTCCAATTGAACTCAATATCAAACTTCATTCAATTTTTTTAAACAAATTCTTAATCTTTAGATCTTAGTCGTTGATCAATATTTATGTATTATTATTTCAGTTAAATAGTAGCGTAAGTCGATTCAATTATCTTCTCAATTTTATTTAAATTCTAGCCAACCTTATATCTAATTAATGTCAATTTTAACCGATTTTTAAATTCAACTTGGTTCATTTTTAAACCAAATTTATATTGAGTTTTATTATTTTCCTCGTTATTATTATTATTATGTTATTATTTCATTTATATCAAGTCTTAATATCCCTTGCTTTTTTTGCAGATTATTATGCCAACTAATTAGCAAATAATTTATATTTATATTAATTTTATATTGTTACTATATTTATTAAATGATTTCCACAATTATACATTTCCATAATTTACAAACATTGTCTATTATTATTATTATTTTTATTATTATTATTATTATGTCTTTTCTACATATATTAAATAGTAGTCTACTGAATTATTAAAAATAATAATTTTATTTATTTTTTAGTATTAATTTTATATAGTTAATATATTTATTAAATATCAACCTAATTTAAATCAATTTTCGTAATTTATTTAAATTCTAGCCATTTATACTCAATTTCTATCAATTGAGTTAATTTGACTGAATCGAAATCCCCAATTAAATTTTTTAACCCAATATCTAATACCAATTTGACTCATCTCCTCAATTTTAATCTCAATCGTTCATCATATTTGATCAACGGTCAATATCAAATCAATTTTCACTAATATTTTTCTTGAAATTGGACAAATTCAGTCTATTTTTCTTGAACGAGGGTCTATTGGAAACAATCTATTTACCTCAGCGGTAACGTCTGCATATACTGTACCCTCCATAGAACCCAATTTGTGGGACTAAATTGGGTTAGTTGTTGTATTCATTTTATTGAAATCTCATAGAGAAAACAATCAAAAGATGTCACCATGATTTATTGTTGTTATTATTATTATTATTATTATTATTATTATTATTATTATTATTATTATAATTATTAGTATTATAATTATTATTATTATAATTATAATTATATTTATGCTCAATTTATTTCAAATTTATTATCGATAATTTTTATATAATATTTTCTATGTGACATACGTAATTTATTGTAAGAATAACACTTTTTTTAAAAAAAAATAATTTATTATTACTATGAATTTATTATTATATTTAAATAAAAGCCTAAGTTAATTCAATTATCTTCTCAATTTTATTTAAATTCTAGTCAACCTTATATCTAATTGATGTCAATTTTAACCTATTTTTAAATTCAATTTGGTTCATTTTTAAATCAATTTTCAATTTACTTTTCAATTTTTATCACAGTCGTCGATCTCATGAGATTGACGGTTGAGATTAAATCTTGTTTTTCATATAAAAACATCCAATTACCAAAACATAATTTATTTATTTATTTTTTACAAAATATTTTTCTGATACTATTTGTGACTACAACAGTCAGAATATTTGGCATTAAATTTTGGAAAATATATATTCCAACTGTTGTAGTGTTGACACCCATTTTTGACCTTCTGATTCTCCTTTTAGGTTGCTATTTTACAAAAATTATTAAGTTTAACTATTGATATATTTTACGTATTATTTTGATATCAAATAAATACCGACGTGTTGTAGTCATGATTTCTAAATAGACAATTTATTTTTATCAAGCAATTTTTTATTTTATGTAATTTAAATAAAATATTTTGTTAATATTTATTAAATTATTTTTACAAATATGCACATTCACAATTTACAAATACATTATATTATTATTATTATTGATTTATTTCAAATTTTATTGTCAACGATTTTATCTAACATTTTTTTACGTAACATTGATTTTGCATACATAGTTTATTTTAATATCGACATCTTATTATTTTTTTCGTTTTTGTTACTACATCAGTAGTACGTTTATTAAAATAGTAGCCCTAATTCAATTAAAATTCCCAATCTGTTTGATTCTTAGTCATGTTTTATAACCAATTAATGTTGATCCTAGCCTAATTTTTTGTCAAATTTTCATCCCTTTCTCAATTTTAATCATGGTCGTTGATCTCATGCGCTCGACAACTGAGATTAAATTTTATTGTTCATACATATAACAAACTAAAATCTAAAACCCTAAACCATTTTCCTGTTTTTTGAGAAAATGAGCCGCACTCTTTCTCTCCCTTCTCTCTTCTCTCTCTCTAAGGTCAACCACCGGCGAACACTATGCTCTAGTGAGCTGCATCCCCGGTAAGACCGTCGTCCCTTCTTTCTTTCTTTTTTTTTGGTCCCTCTCTCGTGCCACCAGTTACCGCTGCACAACAACTATGCAACCGGCGAGAAAACCAGTGCCGCCACCTCTCATTAGCTTCTCTATCCGCTACCAGCACCGGTAGCCAACGTAACGACCAGCCGGCAAGCAAGCCACCAGTATTACCGGCGATCCTTCATTAGGTGCCTCCTTCTCTGTTCCCTCCTACTCCATCAAAGTGCCGATGAAAGGACACAAATATCATCTAGGCGCCGCTTCTTCCCATCTACATATCATCGAAAAGCGATGAAATGCATGACGGATTCTATAAATCCATCTCGTCTCAGGTTTGTTTTCGTACTGCAACTTTTATAGTATTATCTTCTCCTACCTTTTCTTTTGTTTTTAGGCTGATTATTAGTGCAAAATTTGTGACGTTCAGAACATGAGATTGACTTGATTCTCTTAATTTTATGTTTATTTACATTTTTGCACCGTTAGATTATGAAGGCCCAAATTTATATGATTGTTTGCTTTAACACTAATTTTTTACTTGAGTTTGGATTCTGTCAACATTGAAATTGCGACTCTCTACGCATGTTGATGTTATGAAGTTATGGTTATGGTGGAACTCCTGTTGTTTGATTCGTATGCATGAGTTTGAAATGTGGACAACCTCATGTTAGTCATCTTGGCAAGTTTCTGATATTTTATTTGCCTCAAAATGATTTACAATATATTTTTGATAAATTTGAGTGTGATTTTGTGCATAATAATTTGGTAATATTATTGTATAAACACTAATGTAAATAATAAATCGGGGGACTGCTTGGGGGCGGAAATTTATGTGTAGGTACTTGAAAGGTGAACTTTTGTTTTGAATTTAATTTAGTTTGGTAACTTGTGAAGTGAATTAGTGACTTGAAATGTTTAAGTGTAGTTACTTGAAAGGTGAATTTTTGTTTTGAATTTAGTAAGGTACATGGTCACTTGAGAAGTGAATTAGTGACTTCGATTTGTTTAAGTGTATGTACTTGAAATGTGAACTTGTATTTTGAACTTAGAACTTGTGAGTGAATTAGTGACTTGTAATGTTTAAGTGTAGGTACTTGAAAGGTGAACTTTGTTTTGAATTTATTAAGGTACATGGTCACTTGAAAAGTGAATTAGTGACTTGGATTTGTTTAAGTGTAGTTACTTGAAATTTGAACTTGTGTTTTGAATTTAATTTAGTTTGGTAACTTGTGAAGTGAATTAGAGACCTGAAATGTTTAAGTGTAGTTACTTGAAAGGTGAACTTTTGTTTTGAATTTAGTTAGGTACATGGTCACTTGAGAATTGAATTAGTGACTTCGATTTGTTTAAGGGTAGGTACTTGAAATGTTAACTTGTGTTTTGAATTTAGTAAAGTACATAGTCACTTGTGAAGTGAATTAATGAATTAAAAATGTTTAAGTGTAGGTACTTAAAATGTAAATTTGTTCTTTGAATTTAGTAAAGTGTGGTCACTTGAGAAATGAATTAGTGACTTGAAAATGTTTCAGTGTAGGTACTTGAAATGTGAACTTTTATTTTGAATTTAGTAAAGTACATGGTCACTTGTGAAGTGAATTAGTTACTTGAAATTCTCAAGTGTTGGTACTTCAAATGTGAACTTTTATTTTGAATTTAGTAAATTACATGGTCACTTGAGAAGTAAATTAGCAACTTGAAAATGTTTAAGTGTAGGTACTTGAAATATGAACTTTTGTTTTGAATTTATTTAAGTTTGGTAACTTGTGAAGTGAATTAGTTACTCTAAAATGTTTAAGTGTAGGTATTTGAAATGTAAACTTTTATTTTTAATTTAGTTTAGTTTGGTAACTTGTGAAGTGAATTAGCGACTTGAAGTGAAAACAGGAAAAACGACCATATGTGGTTGGTTTTTGTGGTCGCTTTTCTTATTTTTCCTAGTAGTGGTAGTTACTTGAAAATATGGTTAAGTATAGTGACTTGAAATGTGTACTAGTGACTTGAAAATGGTTAAAGTGTAATTACTTGAAATGTGAATTAGTTACTTGAAAGTGGTTAAGTATAGTGACTTGAAAATAGTTAAGTATAATTATTTGAAATGTGAAGTAGTTACTTGAAAATGGTTAAGTACAGTGACTTGAAATGTGAATTAATTATTTGAAAATGGTTAAGTGGAGTGATTTGAAATTTTTACTAGTGAATTGAAAATGGTTAAGTGTAGTGACTTGAAATGTGAATTAGTTACTTGAAAATGGTCAAGTGTAGTGACTTGAAATGTGTACTAGTGACTTGAAATGTGAATAAGTTATTTGAAAATTATTAAGTGTAGTGACTTGAAAATGATTTAAGTATAGTTACTTGAAATTGCGAACTTGTGACTTGAAAATGGTTAAGTGTAGTTACTTGAAATAGTGAACTTGTTACTTGAAAATGGTAACTATAGTCACTTGAAATGTGTACTAATAACTTGAAAATAATAAAGTATAGTTACAAATTAAATTTCTTTGGTTATATGAAAAGATATCTGCTTTGTGAATTTCCCATTGAGTAAATCTTCTTGTATAATCCATTTGTGTACCTGACAATGTATAATCAATTGCAGTGTATCTTGTATAATCCATTTGACCGGGTACAGAGTTTTAAGAAATAAGAAAAAGTATTTTCTTCACATCAAGTGTTAAATACATGGCACCACTTAAACCCTTCCTCTTTTTCTCTTATTCTTCTAACTTCATCCTTTGTTATCTTAATAGAACAAGTCATAACGATAGTTAAAATAATATGAAAAATCAACTTTGAGTTTATGATGCTTTATATGCTAATATATACATGTTTATATTTGTTGATTGTTATGATTTTATTTGATACTATAATGTCATATAATTTATGCTAATAATGTATTTTTAGTAATTTTTATGGCCTGAATTAACATATTGTTATGCAAAATGAGTTTGAAAGAATGAAACAAGAAATATTAGCTGCTCAAAGTGCATCAGTTATGGAATGAGGATGAGAAAGAAGTTGGACTTGTTGATGAAGCATATATACAAAAAATCATCTTCAAATGATGAACGACCATCTCAAGAACACAACCAAGCTTATGAGGATGAAAGTGATGCTGAATCTGACGACGTGAATGAAAGTGATTCTGACCCTGATGGTTGGTAGTTTTATTGAGGATTCAAGTTTGAAATATTTTGTTTTGGAACATTTAAGAATCATACATTATTGATGTTGATGTTTTGAATTATATTTTTTTTGTTAGCTGTAATGGTTTACATTAGATTTGTATTGAATGATGTTTTTGAGAGTTATTGAAGGTTTTGAATAGATTTTTGATTAATTGTGAAATATTTCTAGTAATTTATGTATGAATTATTACTTGAGAATTTTCATGAGGATGTACATGCTCAATATTCATGAAAATTTTCTTGAAAAAAATTTGTTCTTGCGGATTTACTTGGGGTATTTCATACGAATTTTCTTACAAAATAGTTTTATAAATATCCTCAAGAAATTTTCTTTGGTTAATTAGGAATTTTACCTCTAAACTTAGTTCAGATTTACTTGGAAATCTTCATGGGGAATAATTTGTGAATTTTTTCATGGAAATCTGCAGGTAAAATCCTTTTTTTGTGAAATTTTACCAAATAATTCATGCAAAATTTTGATAGTTAATCTCAAATAAATTCGCAAATAACGTACCTGCAGATTTATTTTTGCAGCTAAATTACCTAGGAATTTTATAAATTCGCAGGTAATAATTACCGAAGAAGGTATTTCCTTTGGATTCTAATTGGTAAGAAAATCCAAAGACAATCAAATTACTTGAAGATTTTACCACATTATCCCTATGAAAATCCCCAGGTAATATGCATTTTTCGTGTAGTATGTATACCCACGCTATGTAGGAACCCCCTCCTGTTTAGCACACAAATTCGGTATTAGCATTGGACTGAAGTGGTGAGCTTATATCCTTTCGGAAGGCATTATTTCTTGTTATGGATTTATTTAGACACATCTTTTATTTCTGATAATGATTTTGGCCATGGTTAGGGGCATGTCCTAACCGGATTTTTTATTATTTCGGATAGAGGCTTTGTGATACTTCTGGGGGTTGGTATGGGAAGAATCGATATTGGTGTCGACCTTGGCATTGGAATAATACGGTGGGCTGACATCATTAGATGATATTGTTGGTTGTTCCATCCTATTACATTTTGGGAATGATTTTCAAGTTATGTTTTCGTATTACCTTTGGTTTATGGTCTATGGTTTGGTTTGGTATGGTTGGGAGATTGGTGTGGTACGGTTGGGCTTGGTTGGGTCAGTCACGGTCGTGACCCTATCCCAGAGTCTTAATGAGAAAAATAATGCAATCCTTTATATGTTTGAAATTCGGCTCATCTAAGGCTTGATATAGGTGATTGGGTTGGGTAATAGAGGGTGGTTTCCGATCCTGGTTGGACTTGGGATTCCCATTATGACAAGGACCGGGGTTAGGTCGTGTTAGAAAAAATCTAGTTATAGAGTAGTTGGTGTTCTTAATACCTAAATTAAGAATTTATAGATAAATGATGTAGAGTCTTTTTGTATAATTTTAATTCTCATGATTTTGGGAAAAATATAATTTTAGAGGTATGATATTAGTAAACTAAGAAGAAGAGGGAAATTATATATTTAGAAATACAACTATTTTTTCCAAGAAGAGTGTAAGTATTTGATGATTATTATTAAATCTAGAGAAAGTTAAGGGTGGTATCTATGAAAGGAATTTCCTGGAAAGAAGTAAGTATTTTCTAGATATAGTTTATCTTGGTGAGGTGTGAATTCATGTGTAGACCATTAGAGTAAAACAATTATCACTCAGCTGTGAGGATATGAAATAGGCTCATAGGCTTAGAATGTCGGCTATGATCTAAGGGGGAGATTTTAGGGTGAATAGCAAAATTAAGTCGTGAATTAGATTGTGATACATGTCAATAAGAGTTATGATGATATAGTGATCCATTCTTACTCTAACATATTCCTCAGATTTCAGTCATTATGATGCTCTACCCCTGTCTTGCAATTCTTTATTCGAATACTGCTCAGATCATGCCCAATAATTCTTTCCCTCGATTTTTATTAGAAATTATGATAAGGAGAGTCTAAGAAACTCATATTCCCTTCTCAATAACTCAAGGAAATTTCATCACATTAGCTGACACTTTGTAGTTCTATATGTCTGATCGTGTCTTGAATTCTTCAATTACTTCTAAAATATCAGCATAAATTAGCTTTTTATATTCTATCAAGCCAGTCTAGAAATTAGTTTCATGTTAGGGGTTTTATCTTTTCAGCTTAGTTATATCCTTCATTCGCAGACATGATGGCCAAGTACCCTTATTTGTTTACTTCTAACAATGATTCAACATGATTAACAGATTTTGTCATAGCATTGTGCTCTTCTAATTTCATGTCTACATTATTCCATACCATTTATATATATGTGTTCATGTTCCATGTGTATCAATTGAGTTAGTACTCTATCAAAAGGTGATTCCAGTTATGAAACATGATCAATTTTAGAAATTCAATTTCATGTTAGTAACTACATTATTTTCCTCACAATATCAGTCTTTATTTGAGGATCAATGATCTAACGAGGGAGATATTATAACACTCACAAAGTTCATGCATGTTTTTAGTGGGTTACTATGTGTTTTAGGGTCATGAGAAGTCCCTAACACTCAGTTGAATTGAAAAATCCTCTTTTGATTAAGTTCTAGTGTGAGATTCTTTTTGACTCAACTTCAAACAATAATAACCCCAACAAAGTATTTTGCAGCACTAGACCCACCAAATGAAATATCTTTGCGTCTTCTTTTCAATGCATCTATAATACCCAAAAAAATCCAAACCAATATTAGAGCCATGTACCAAGATCATTCATAGTACATCATGGTTATTTTATAGTTTTATGATTAAGTTAGATGTATATTAAGGCTTCTAATAACTTCCAGCTATCAGACGAATTAAAACATTCCTTACCGATTGAATTCTTGATAAGGATATTGGTATAGTCAAATTCAAACGATCATACCTCTCAATCACCTATATCAATTATTGGATAACCTATCAACAGATATATAATTGAATTAGCTATTCAAGGATACCAATTTCGCCTAAATCCGATATCGGAGCAAAGAGTTATTACTATTTTACTTCAGCATGTCAGGCTGGAAATAGTGTGACGACATTTGTGGTAGCTTACCACATTTGTGACGTCCTATCACGAAGGTCGTCAACCTTAGGCAGAAACCAGATCCTAAGTGATGACATTCGTTGTAGCTTACCACACTTGTGACGCCTTACCACGAAGGTCGTCAGCCTTAGGTAGAAACCAACTCTTAAGTGACGACATTCGTGGTAGCTTACCACACTTGTGATGCCCTACCACGAAGGTCGTCATCCTTAGGCAGAAATCAGCTTCTAAGTGAGGACATTCATCGTAGCTTACCACACTTGTGATGCCCTACCAAGAAGGTCGTCATCCTTAGGCAGAAACCAGCTCTTAAGTGATGATATTCATGGTAGCTTACCACACTTGTGATGCCCTACCATGAAGGTCGTCAGGCTTAGGCAGAAACCATCAATTCCAGCTTCTGTGTGACGACATTTTTGATGGGTTACCATATTTTTAACGCCTTGTCACAATTGTCGTCAGCTATTATTTTCAGCAACTGGGAATTTATTTCATAAGGTTATTTTGGTCTTTTCCTTTCACTTCCCACAACTTATAACCCCAAAGAGGTGTAATTTTTCCTATTTTTCTTTAGTTAAGCATCTCAAAAACCCTCTCTTACACTTTCAACCATAGGATTAGGGTTTTCTCTCAAGAACATCTCCTCAGGAACAAGAACATTCTTTCCCAAAGGGTAGTCAAGAAAAATCAAGGGCAAGCCTAAGGATTTCTTCAGGAACCTTTAGAAACATTAGATATTTTACAAGATCAAGCTTTAAGGTATGCGTAGTGTTCATCCATGGGTCCCTTTCATCCATGTAGCTCAAGAATCATGTTTTAAATTATAAATTGTGATTTCCTTATTGTTTTATGACTATATTCATGTTAATGATTGTTGTTTGGATTCAAGGTTGTGTCTTGATGTGTTTTTCATGAATCATGTGAATAGGTTAGTTGGAAACCCATGGATTTGGGTGATTCAAGATTTATAAATTTTTTAAGTACACCTATGCTCAATATTATGCATGCAAGGTGTTTGATAAAATGCTTAGGATGCTAGAAATACATGTTTACATAGTTCCATGATATCTAAATGACAAGTCCATGTTAGATATATACGTCAATATAAATTCCATGCTATTGATGTGTTGCTATTGTTGTGGTATGAAGCATGTATGATAATGGAGATATACTATATGTACATGAAATATATCCATGCACTCCCTACTATGCTTAAGATGTTGAAGAACTACATGAAGTATAATAACCCCTACTTATGACAATGAGAATTGTGGACTCCAATCTTATGATCAAGTCAGTCATTTTGTGTCAGTTTCCTTCCATCGGGTCTTGAGGTTATTCGTACCCAAAAATATAGTTGTGTGCCTAGAGCCATGTCATGTTATCACGATACACTCTGTCAAGCCATGATCTATAGAATTTAGTCAGTCATATGACTCAAAAAAACCAGTAACCTCAGTAATCTCAGTAGTTTAGTAATCTCAGTGATCTAAGTAATCAGTAATATCTGTAACCTCAGTATTCAAATTCAATCTTAATAATTTCAGTACTCTGAACCAGTCCTCAGAACTCAGTACATTCTGTCAGTCATCGGAATCCAGTAAACTAAGTTTTAGCTCCGCTAAACAATACCACTATTTTCAGTTCAGTTAATTAGTATCAGTTCAGCAAATCAGTTCAGTTAAGTTATTTAGTTCAGTTCAGTGTCTTTCAGATGGGAGTATGATTCAACACCGAGTGAGCCTAGGGATGGGGACTCACCCGCTAGATTAGGACTGAGATCCTTAGAAGCAATCCCTAAGTTCCAAAACTACGTAGCCAGCATAAGTATGAGATGTCACCCGTTAGATAGGACTAACATACTCAGGGGTCACCCATTAGCACATTTATATGTATAGGACTGATCCCAGGAGTCACCCGCTAGATTAGGAATGACTCCACAACAGATGTCTTTACTGGTGGCGTGGTACTGACACCCTTCCAGTCAGGGAAGAGATTAGACCCCAGTCAGCTTAGCTTGGGGCATGTCGGTTAGATAAATACATCCCATAGTTTCAGTTACAGATTCAGGACTGTCAGATACAGTCAATTCAGTTCATTAGTACAGATCCAGTAATATTAGATACAGTCAATGCTTATCAATTATAAATAGACTTCAAGATCACGCATTAGCTAGGACTGATCTCAACTATGATTAATCAGTACCAAGATCATTAGATTTAAAGATCACCCATTAGATAGGACTGATCTCAGACTAAGTCTAATCATCTTTATTATCAGTATACTCATGATCACCCGCTAGATATAACTGATCTCAGATTTAATTACTCTAAGTAGAACGGAACTCAGATAGTTCCATCAGAATTTATACTTTCAGATACAGTCGCTCAGTATCAGTTACATCGGTTAGGATGATCATCACAGTTATATCAGTCATATCAGTTATCAGAATTCATGATATTAGTATTCAGCTTCAGGACTGTCAGATACAGTCAACCAGACCAGTTCTTCATAATTCAAACTGTCAAAAATAGTCGTTAATCTATTCAGTATCTCAGTATTAGTACACTCATGTTGTAAGTATTCAGACTCAGTAGTCAATATCTCCACGATTTCAGTTACAGTTATTTATGCATGTATGTTTTCCCACATTCATATTAGTCAGCATTGTTCATGCATATACCCTTTGCATTTAGCCTACCTCACTCGTATACTCAGTACATTCAGACATACTGACGCATTTGTTCTATGGAGCTTTCTCTTATGTTACACCATAGGTTTAGAGGCACGATCTCCTGATCAGCAGTAGCATTCCAGTATTGAGAGTTTGCCGTGAGTCCTTCTTATTCGAGGATGATATAATTAATGCTACATTTACTATTCAGTTACTAGATGGAGTTAGTTGGAGACATGTTCCTTCAACTCTTTATTCAGTTCAGTTTGAGGCTTTCAGACTAGATGTCAGATTAGATATTCATATCTCATTATTTTCAGTATTTATGACTTGTTTTGGTATTGTTATAACTTTTTCAGACATTTTGTTATCAGATGTTTATTCAGTTCAAACCTTATGGACTTTTATGTTCATGTTTCCATATTTTATGATATATTATGCAGTATACAGGTACAAATATCAGTCATGGGTTAGCTTGTGGTCCTTCAAGGTCATGAGCACCGTGTAGCATTCTGGTTCAGAAAATCGGGGTGTTACAAACTTGGTATCAGAGCCTAAGGTTCAATAGAGTCCTAGGAAGTCTGTAAGACGCATCTAGTAGAGTTTTGTATATGCGTGTGTTGTGCACCACACTTATGTGCAGGAGGCTATGAGATGTTTTAGGAATAGTTTCCCTTCTTTCATGTCTCATATCATGCTATAGAAAGTTTCTCTAAGAAATCTTATGTAGATTCTCATCATGCCTTATTCAGGTCAACTTTACCTTACTTTCAAGGTAAAACAAGTAGTGAAGCTCAAGTCCTGCAGTTATGGCTTTCTCAAATAGTCCCTACAGATAGCTATGGGATTTTCCTCATGCTCAATAGTATCCCATCAGTTCATTTATGTCCCAAAGTTGTACGGATCTCATTCATGATCATGAGAACTCGTTCACAAACCCAGATTTAGATATACCAGCAGATCACTTCTCAAAATCCTATGGTAGCATATGACTAGATTTAGAAGAATGAACCTAGGATTTTAGCAGTAGTAGAGTTGGGATAATTATATCCAGATTGAAAAGACTATGTATTCATGGGGATAGTTGTTCCAGAATGAATCAGTAGGGTTGAACAGTGTGAGTTCAAAATTTAAGTTTATTGACTTGAAATTAAGCATAAAGGTGTAAATGTGATACTAGTAGTATGTGAGGGAAATAGGGGCATATGATGTGTTTAGTAAGGCAAGCATGTGTTAATCACAGTGTAAGTATGTGATGATGATTGCAGTTCAGTTCAAATTTTAGTTTAGTGCTCATAGAATTATGATGATGGCTTAAATCCAAGTGGGGATGGTAGATCAAGTACCCAAGTAAGGTTTTCAGATTCCAGTAGTAGTGCCAGTATGTACAGAAAAGAAGTTAGGGAAGACGATTCGCGACCAATCCTTATCTTAGCGTAAAGCTTCGTACTTTAGTTGGCATAATGCATATGCATACTTCATGTCTCAGATTCCATAAATACTGCTTACATTCACACGCATTCCATAGAATCGTGTGCACTTTTAGTTCCCAGTATAGGGAATTTAGTCCTAGATCACTCAGTGTTACAAATCATGTTCCACGAACTTAGAAATTCTAGAATCAAGTTGTGCAGCTCATGACTCATGTACATATATCATGCTCCCCAGTATACTCAGTTTTCATGACTCATGATACGCCTCCACTGATCAGATAAATCAAGACTATGTCTTGTATATCCTAAGTTCATCTCATGCATCATGCATTAGTTTCAGACTCCCGAAGTTTAGTTATAATCTAGTTCGTAGATGCCCTGTATATCACCCAGTATCTTTTTAGAGGGACGTAGTGTCCCAAGGGGGAGAGACCCCACCATCTCTTAATGCTCTCATGTCTTAGATATTTTAGTTTCTCCTTGAATAATGAATTCAGTCTAGAATAGAGGGTACTCATAAGCTGACCCTCAAGTTAGAACTCAGCTGTAAGTCAAGTATTCAGAGGTTCTGTTCAGTTCATGATATTCAGTCCATATGTCACGTAGCAGACTCAGTCATGTTCTCATGTTTCAGTTTAATCTTAGTGCCTTTATCATTGCATGTTCAATCGCATGTTCGTGAGTAAGTTCTGTCATGTATTCATGCATCAGATATACGTGGTCAGCTTATTAGTACTTTCAGTCATGCATTCGCGTATCATGTCAGTCATATAATCATGCATCAGATATGCATGGATTCAACTTATCAGTTAAGCATCAGTTTGAGAAACTTAGTTTATCGGAACAATCAGTCCTACATTCATCAATCAGCTACCCATGCATCAGTTATGCATGTACAATATGATATGCTTAGATTTTAGTCATGTCAGCCATGAAATCATGATCAGTCATTCATTCTATATATGCATTGTTTTATCTTTTCTCCCCTCTCAAGAAGTCATCATTTGAGGACGAATGCTTCCAAAGGGGAGATATTGTAATACCCCAAAAAATCAAAACCAACATTATATCCATGTACCAAGCTCATGCATAGTACATCATGGTTCTTTTATATTTTTATGATTAATCTATATGTATATTAAGGATTCTAATAACTCCCAGCTATCAGACGATTCAAAATATTCCTTACCGATTGAATTCTTGAGAAGGATATTAGTATAGTAAACTTCAAACGATAATATCTCTCATTATACTTGGAATTTTTGAGCTCATGACCTATTAACAGATATATAATTAAATTATCTTTCCAACGATACCAATTTCTCCTAAATCCGATATCAGAGCAAAGAGTTATTCCTATTTTACTCCAGCATGTCAGGCTGGAAACAGTGTGACGATATTTGTGGTAGCTTACCACATTTGTGACTCCCTATCACGAAGGTCGTCAGCCTTAGATAGAAACTAGATGCTAAGTGACATCATTCATTGTAGCTTACCACACTTGTGACTCCCTACCACGAAGGTCGTCAGCCTTAGGCAGAAACCAGATCCTAAGTGACGACCTTCGTGGTAGGGAAGCTCCTAAGTGACGACATTCATGGTAGCTTACCACACTTGTGACGCCCTACCATGAAGGTCGTCAGCCTTAGGTAGAAACCAGCTCCTAAGTGACGACATTCGTGGTAGCTTAGCACACTTGTGATGCCCTACCACAAAGGTCGTCAGTCTTAGGCAGAAACCATAAATTCCAGCTCCTATGTGACGACATTTTTGATGGCTTACCACATTTCTGATGCCTTGTCACAAATGTCGTCAGCTATTATTTTCAGAAATTGGAAATTTATTTCATAAGGGTATTTTGATCTTTTCCTTTCACTTCGCACGACTTATAACCCTAAAGAGGCATAATTTTTCCAATTTTTCTTTAGTTAAGCATGTCAAAAACCCTCTCTTACGCTTTTAACCACAAGATTAGAGTTTCCTCTCAAGATCATATCCTCAGGAACAAGAACATTCTTTCCCAAAGGGGTGAAACCCTAGTCAAGAAAAATCAAGGGCAAGCCTAAGGATTTCTTCAGGAACCTTCAGAAACATTAGATCTCTTTTAAGATCAAGCTTTAAGGTATGCGTAGTGTTCATCCATAGGTCCCTTTTATCCATGGAGCTCAAGAATCATGTTTTAAATTATAAATTATGATTTCCTTGATGTTTTGTGACTATATTCATATTAATGATTGTTATTTGGATTCAAGGTTGTGTCTTTATGTGTTTTTCATGAATCATGTGAATAGGTTAGTTGGAAACCCATGAATTTGGGTGGTTCAAGATTTCTAAATTTGTTAAGTACACCTATGCTCAATATTATGCATGCAAGGTGTTTGATAAAATGCTTAGGATGCTATAAATTCATGTTTACATGGTGCCATGATATCTAAATAACAAGTCCATGTTAGGTATATACTTCAATATAAATTCCATGCTATTGATGTGTTGCTATTGTTATGGTATGAAGCATGTATAATAATGGAGATATACTATATGTACATGAAAAATATCCATGCACTCCCTACCATGCTTAAGATGTTGACGAACTACATGAAGTATAATATCCCCTACTTGTGATAATGAGAATTGTGGACTCCAATCTTATGATCAAGTCAGTCATGTTGTGTCAGTTTCCTTCCATCGAGTCCTGGGGGTATTCGTTGATGTTCGGCGTATTTATACCCCTAAGAACCATAATTTACCCATATTTTAGCTAAGTTTTGAGGATAAAATATATAATTCCTGCACTTTTAGTCCATTTTCCTTTAAGTGAGCTAACCTATGTGATTAGCATGTTTTCAGGTATTAATGATGAAGATTTCAGCACTTTGTGGACCTTTGGGCAGCAAAGGAAAACTTCATATAAGAGGGAAGGCAACTTTTGGAAGCTTGTGGACTGAATGTGATGCATGGAGAACTTGTCCTGGGCAAAATCAGTATTTCTAAATACTTAGGGATGCAGCAGTAACTTAGTAGGACAAGGATGTTATAAAAACCTTATTTGCTGAATTTTTCAGCATGCATTGATTCATTCGATCATTAGTCATTATTCAGTTTACAGATTCTGTAAGTTTAGACAGAGAAAAATGCTAAGGCTAGAGCATCGGATAGGAGAACGACGTTCTTCCCCTTTTGACGCCCAAACTCATTCCCATCGCTAAGATTATTCTAAGTTGTGGTATGATGATTATGTCTATGGTGATTTCCGTCGTACTCATGAGTAGCTAAACTTCTCTGTTAGGGTTATGGAAACCTTGTAAGATACTATTTGTTGCTATGAGTTTGTGAATTCTTGATGTGTATGCTACTTATATCATTACTCTCTTCGTTTTAATTAAATTCTCATGGTTGCAAACATAGAGAACATGCCATTATAGCATTAACTTGTTTGGGAGAAAAGTTACATGTTTGGAAAAGAGAGTGTGACAAGGAAATAGGGCTTCTAACCTCTATTTACACGTTAATGCCTTAACCGGATTAACTTCTTGGAGAATTTGTACCATTTGTTATACACTTTAGGCTCGGGAGAGCTAAAGTGAAATAAATCCTTGATGGTTGGGAAACACTTGGATTTAGAATTAGAATACGATTCTCTATAAGTGCATGCATGTCTAAATTCTGCGTTACTCATAGTTAATAGAGAAGTAGAAACTACAAGGTGGACATAACCCTAACTTATTATTCTCTGTGATTAACCTTTACTAAACAAATCATTCATTCGTTACTTTGATATTATTAATTCATGCCTAAATCAAAACCCCCCTTTTCCGTGGAATTTTCGACCAACAGTCTACTAACAATTGCAACACTTAGTGACCAAGTATTCCCTGTGGGATTCGACACCCAACCCAGTTGGGTTCTATATTTGACAGCGACCGCTTACACTTTCTAACGAGAGTTGTAATTTGGGCGTTATCATTCGTACCCAAAAATATAGTTGTGTGCCTAGAGCCATGTCATGTTATCACGATACTCTCAGTCAAGCCATGATCTATAGAATTCAGTCAGTCATGTGACTCAGGAAAATCCAGTAACTTCAGTAATCTCATTGATCTCAGTACTCAATAATATCTATAACCTCAGTATTCAAAGTCAATCTCAGTAATTTCAGTACTCTCAACCAGTCCTCAAAACTCAGTACATTTCATCAGTCATCGGAATCCAGTAAACTCAGTTTTAGCTCCGCTAAACAATACCACTATTTTCAGTTTAGTTAATCAGTATTAGTTCAGCAAATAAGTTTCGTTAAGTTATTTAGTTCAACCCAGTTATACAATGCACTGTCTTTCAGATGGAAGTAGGATTCAGCACCGAGTGAGCCTATGGATGGGGACGCACCCGCTAGATTAGGATTGAGATCCTTAGAAACAATCCTAAGTTCCAGAACTACGTAGCTAGCATAGGTATGAGATATCACCTGTTTGATAGGGCTGACATACTTAGGGGTCACCCGTTAGCACATTTATATGTATAAGACTTATCCCAGGAGTCACCCGCTAGATTAGGACTGACTCCACAACAGATGTCTTTACTGGTGGCGCAATACTAACACCCTTCCAATCAGGGTAGAGATTAGACCCCAGTCAACTTAGCTTGGGGTATGTTGGTTAGATGAACACATCCTACAGTTTCAGTTACAGATTCAGGACTATCAGATACTGTCAATTAAGTTCAGTAGTACAGATTCAATACTGTTAGATACAATCAATGCTTATCAATTGTAAATAGACTTCACGATCACCCATTAGCTAGGACAGATCTGAACTATGATTAATCAGTATCAGAATCATTAGATTTAAAGATCACCCGCTAGATAGGATAGATCTCAGACTAAGTCAAATCATTCTTATTATCAGTATACTCATGATTACCCGCTAGATAAGACGAATCTCAGATTTAGTTACTCCAAGTAGAATAGAACTCAGATATATCCATCAGAACTTAGACTGTCAGATACAGTAGCTCAGTATCAGTTACATCGGTTAGGCCGATCATCACAGTTATATCAGTCATATCAGTTATCAGAATTCATGATATCAGTATTCAGCATTAGGACTGTCAGACACAGTCGACCAGACCAGTTATTCATAATTTGAACTGTCAAAAAAAGTCGTTCATCTATTCAATATCTCAGTATTAGTACACTCATGTTGTCAGTATTAAGACTCATTTGTCAGTATCTCCATGAGTTCATTTACAGTTATGTATGCACGTATGTGTTCTCACGTTTATGTTAGTCAGCATTGTTCATGCATATAACCCTTTGCATTTAGCCTACCTCACTCGTATACTCAGTACATTTAGACGTACTGATGCATTTGAGTTATGGTGCTTTCTCTTATGTTACACCATAGGTTCAAAGGCACAAGCTCCAGATTAACAGTAGCATTCCAGTTTTCAGAATTTACAGTGAGTCCTTCTTATTCGAGGATGATATGATATTGTTACATTTACTATTTAGTTGCTAGATAGAGTTAGTTAGAGACATGTTCCTTCAACTCCTTATTAATTTTAGTTAGAAACTTTTAGACTAGATGTCATATTAGATATTCAGATCTCATTATTTTCAGTATTTATGACTTGTTTTTGTATTGTTATACCTTTTTCAGACATTTTGTTTTCAGACGTTTATTCAGTTCAAACCTTGTGGCCTTTCATGTTCTTGTTTTTGCATTTTATAATATATTATGCAGTATACTAGTACAGATATCAGTCATGGGTTATCTTGTAGTCCTTCGGGGTCATGAGCACCGTGTAGAATTCTAGTTCAGAAAATTGGGGTGTTACAAACTTGGTATTAGAGCCTAAGGTTGAATAGAGTCCTAGGAAGTTTGCAAGTTGCATCTAGTAGTCTTGTACATGCGTGTGTTGTGCACCACACTTATGTCCAGGAGTCTATGAGATGTTTTAGGAACAGTTTCCCTTCTTTCATGTCTCAGATCGTGCTATAGAAAGGTTCTCTAAGAAATCTCATATAGATTCTCATCATGCTTTAGTCATATCAAGTTTACCTTACTTTCAAGGTAACAGAAGTAGTGAAGCACAAGTCCTACAGATAGGGCTTTCTCAATTAGTCCCTACAGATAGCTTTGGGATTTCCCTCATGCTCAACAGTATCCCATCAGTTCATTTATTTCCTAAAGTTGTAAGGATCTCATTCATGATCATGAGAACTCGTTCTCGAACCCATATTTAGATATGGAAGCAGATCACTTCTTAAAATCCTATGATAGCATATGGCTAGAGTTAAAAGCATGAACCCAGGAGTTTATCAGTAGTAGAGTTGGGATAATTATATGCATATTGAACATACTATGTATTCATGGGGATAGTTGTGCAAGAATGAATTAGTAGGCTTGAACAGTATGAGTTAGAAATTTATGTTTATTGACTCAAAATTAAGCATGAAGGTGTAAATACGATACTCGTAGTATGTGAGGGAAACAGGGGCATATGATGTGTTTAGTAAGGCCAGCATGTGTTAATCACAGTGTAAGTATGTGATAATGATTGTAGTTTAGTTCAGAGTTTAGTTTAGTGCTCACAGAATTATGATAAGGGCTTAAATCCATCTGGGGATGGTATATCAAGTACCCAAGTCAGGTTATTAGATTCCAGTAGTAGTACCAGTATGTACAGAAAAGCATTTAGGGAAGACGATTCCCGACCCATCCTTATCTCAGCGTAAAGCTTCGTACTTTAGTTGGCATAATGCCTATGTATACTTCATGTCTCAGATTCCATAAATACTTCTTACATTCACACACATTCCATAGAATCGTGTGCACTTTCAGTTCCCAGTATAGGGAATTTAGTCCTAGATCACTCAATGTTACAAATCATGTTCCACGAACTCAGACATTCCAGAATCAGGTCATGCAGCTCATGACTCATGTACATATATCATGCTCCACAATATACTCAGTTTCCATGAATCATTCTATGCCTCCACTAATCAGATAAATCAAGACAATGTCATGTATATCCTCTGTTCATCTCATGCATCATGCATTAGTTTCAGACTCCCAAAGTTTAGTTATACTCTAGTTCGTAGATGCCCTGTGCATCACCCAGTATCTTCTTAGAGGGACGTAGAGTCCCAAGGGGGAGATACCCCACCTTCTCTTAACTCTCTAATGTCTTATATCTTTTAGTTTCTCCTTGCATAACGAATTCAATCTAGAATAGAGTGTACTCATAAGTTGACCCTCATGTTAGAACTCAGCTGTAAGTCAAGTATTCAGAGGTTCAGTTCAGCTAATGATTTTTAGTACATATGTCATGTAGCAGACTCAGTCATGTTCTCATGTTTCAGGTCAATTTTAGTGCCTTTATCATTGCATGTTTAGTCACATATTCGTGAGTCATTTCATTCATGTATTCACGCATCTGATATGCGTGGTCAACTTATCAGTACTTTCAGTCATGCATTCACATATCATGTTAGTCATATAATCATGCATCAGATATGCATGGATTCAACTTATTAGTTAAGCATCGGATATGCATTCTCAGTTTGAGAAACTCAGTTTATCGAAACACTCAGTCCTACATTCATAAATCAGCTACCCATGCATCAGATATGCATGTACAGTATGATATGCTCAGTTTTTAGTCATGTTATCCATGAAATCATGATCAGTGATTCATGCTATATATGCACCGTTTTATCTTTTCTCCCCTCTCAAGAAGTCATCATTCGAGGATAATGTTTCCAAGGGGGAGATATTGTAATACTCCGAAAAATCAAAACCAATATTAGAGCCATGTATCAAGCTCATGCATAGTACATCATGGTTATTTTTATAGTTTTATGATTAAGTTAGATGTATATTAAGGCTTCTAATAACTCCCAGCTATCAGACGAATCAAAACATTCCTTACCGATTGAATTTTTGAGAAGGATATTGGTATAGTCAAGTTCAAACGAGCATATCTCTCATTATACTTGGAATTTTTGAGCTCATGACCTATCAAAAGATATATAATTGAATTATATTTCCAATGATACCAATTTCGCCTAAATCCGATATCGGAGAAAATAGTTATTCCTATTTTACTCCAGCATGTCAGGCTGGAAATAGTGTGATGACATTCGTGGTAGCTTACCACATTTGTGACGCCCTATCACGAAGGTCGTCATCCTTAGGCAGAAACCAGCTCCTAAGTGATGATATTCGTGGTAGCTTACTACTATTTTGATGCCCTACCATAAAGGTTGTCATCCTTAGGCAGAAACCAGCTCCTAAGTGACGACATTCGTGGTAGCTTACCACACTTATGACGCCCTACCATGAAGGTCGTCCGCCTTAGGCAGAAACCAGCTCCTAAGTGATGACATTCGTGGTAGCTTACCACACATGTGACACCCTACCACGAAGGTCGTCAGCCTTAGACAGAAACCAACTCCTAAGTGACGACATTCGTGGTAGCTTACCACACTTGTGACGCCCTACCATGAAGGTCGTCAGGGTTAGGCAGAAACCAGTAATTCCAGCTCCTGTGTGACGATATTTTTACCGGTTTACCATATTTTTGATGCCTTGTCATAAATGTCGTTAGCTATTATTTACAACAACTGGAAATTTATTTCATAAGGGTATTTTGGTATTTTTCCTTTACTTCTCATGACTTATAACCCTAAAGAGGCGTAATTATTCCTATTTTTCTTCAGTTAAGCATCTCAAAAACCCTGTCTTACCCTCGGGAACAAGAGCATTCTTTCCCAAAGGGGTGAAACCCTAGTCAAGTAAAATCAAAGGTAAGCCTAAGGATTTCTTTAAGAACCTTCAGAAACATTAGATCTCTTTCAAGATCAAGCTTTAAGGTATGCGTAATGTTCATCCATGGAGCTCAAGAATCATGTTTTAAATTATAAATTGTGATTCTTTGTTTTTTTTTTTACTATATTCATGTTAATGATTGTTGTTTGGATTCAAGGTTGTGTATTGATGTGTTTGTCATGAATCATGTGAATAGGTTAGTTGGAAATCCATGAATTTGGGTGGTTCAAGATTTCTAAATTTGTTAAGCACACCTATTCTCAATATTATGCATGCAAGGTGTTTGATAAAATGCTTAGGATGCTATAAATTCATGTTTACATGGTTTCATGATATCTAAATGACAAGTCCATGTTAGCTATATACTTCAATATAAATTCCATGCTATTGATATGTTGCTATTGTTGTGGTATGAAGAATGTATGATAATGGAGATATACTATATGTACATGAAATATATAAATGCACTCCCTACCATGCTTAAGATGTTGAAGAACTAATTAAAGTATAATATCCCCTACTTATGACAATGAGAATTCTGGACTCCAATCTTATGATCAAGTCAATCATGTTGTGTCAGTTTCCTTCCATCGAGTCCTGGAGGCATTCGTACCCAAAAATATAGTTGTGTGCCTTGATCCATGTCATGTTATCATGAGACTCTCAGTCAAGCCATGATCTATAGAATTCAGTCAGTCATGTGACTCAGGAAAATCCAGTAACCTCAGTAATCTCAGTAGTTCAGTAATCTTAGTACTCAGTAATATCTGTAACCTCAATATTCAAAGTCAATCTCAGTACTTTTAGTACTCTCAACCAGTCCTCAGGACTCAGTACATTTCGTCAGTCATCGGAATCCAGTAAACTTAGTTTTAGCTCCGCTAAATAATACAACTATTTTCAGTTCAGTTAATCAGTATCAGTTCATCAAATCAGCTCAGTTAAGTTATTTAGTTCAGCCCAGTTATTCAGTTTAGTGTCTTTCAGATGGGAGTAGGATTCAGCATCGAGTGAGCCTAGGGATGGGGACTCACCCGCTAGATTAGGACTGAGATCCTTAGAAACAATCCCTAAGTTCCAGAACTGCATAGCCAGCATAGGTATGAGATGTCACCCTTTAGATAGGACTGACATACTCAGGGGTCACCCATTAACATATTTATATGTATAGGACTAATCCCAGGAGTCACTCGCTAGATTAGGACTGACTCCACAACAGATGTCTTTACTGGTGGCGTGGTACTGACACCCTTCCAGTCAGGGTAGAGATTGGACCACAGTTAGCTTAGCTTGGGGCATGTCGATTAGATGAACATATCCCATAGTTTCAGTTACAGATTCAGGACTGTCAGAAACAGTCAATTTAGTTCAGTAGTACAAATTTAATACTGTTAGATACAGTCAATGCTTATCAATTGTAAATAGACTTTAAGATCACCCATTAGCGAGGACTGATCTTAACTATGATTAAACAGTATCAGAATCATTAGATTTAAAGATCACCCACTAGATAGGACTGATCTCAGACTAAGTCAAATCATCCTTATTA
Organism: Capsicum pubescens; assembly: GCA_030864215.1. NCBI lineage: Eukaryota > Viridiplantae > Streptophyta > Magnoliopsida > Solanales > Solanaceae > Capsicum > Capsicum pubescens. Next base: position 65,587,295 of record CM061540.1, on the reverse strand, counting down.
TCAGTATACTCATGATCACCCATTAGATTGGACTGATCTCAGATTTAGTTACTCCAAGTAGAACGGAACTCAAATAGTTCCATCAAAACATAAACTGTCAGATACAGTCGCTCAGTATTAGTTACATCGGTTAGGCCGATCATCACAGTTATATCAGTCATATTAGTTATCAGAATTCATGATATCAGTATTCATTTTTAGGACTATCAGACATAGTCAACCAGACCAGTTCTTCATAATTCGAATTGTCAGAAATAGTCATTCCTCTATTTAGTATCACAATATCTGTACACTCATGTTGTCAGTATTCAGACTCAGTAGTCAGTATCTGCACGAGTTCAGTTATAGTTATGTATGCATGTATGTGTTCTCACATTCATATTAGTCAGCATTGTTCATGCATTTAACACTTTGCATTTAGCCTACCTCACTCGTATACTCAGTACATTTAAACGTACTGACGTATTTGCGCTATGGTACTTTCTGGTGTGTTACACCATAGGTTCAGAGGCACGAGCTCCAGATCAACAGTAGCATTCCAGTGTTTAGATTTTGCAGTGAGTCCTTCTTACTCTAAGACAATATGATTATTACTACATTTACTGTTCAGTTGCTAGATGGAGTTAGTTGGAGACATGTTCCTTCAACTCTTTATTCAGTTCAGTTACAGGCTTTCAGACTAGATGTTAGATTAGATATTCAAATCTCATTATTTTTAGTATTTATGACTTGTTTTCATATTGTTATACCTTTTTCAGACATTTTGTTATCAGACGTTTATTCAGTTCGAACCTTATGGCCTTTCATGTTCATGTTTCCATATTTTATGATATATTATGTAGTATACAGGCACAAATACCAGTCATGGGTTAGCTTGTGGTCCTTCGGGGTCATGAGCACCGTGTAGCATTCCGGTTCAAAAAATCGGGGTGTTACAACATCTGATTTCACCTTAATCCAATATTAGAATAGAAAGTTATGCTTATTTTATATGAAGGTGTTTGTCTACCATAGATTGACGACCTAAGTTGATGAGCTGTCGATTGGTTGAAGACCCTTCCAATGAAGTTTTCAAACTTAAATAATAAATATAAAAAATAATCCAAATATTGATGACCTAATTTGATGAGCCATCAATAGGTTGATGGGTTGTCAACCAAGTTGTCAAACAAGAAGTTTTTGCAATTTCTTTTAGTTTTCTTAGGGGTAGTTTGGTCCTTCACTTACCTCAGACTATTTTTCCATGACTTAAATCACTCAATAAACATTATTTACCCAACATTTAGAAAGTTTTCATCGCTCTTTCTCTTGTCCACTATGAAGACAAATAAAATTAGGGATTCTTCTCAAATTTTAACTTCCAAGGCTCCAAACTAAAGTTTTTCTTTGAGATATCAATAAGTTCATGCTTGTGGGGTTTGAACAAGGGTTCTTTTTCATCCTTGTTCCAAAAAAATCATTTTTTATAAATGATTTTTATGGATTTGCTGAATAGGTTTTATATCCACTTTACATGATTTGGAAACTATGATGCTCCCTTATGAATTTCATTGCCTTTGGTATAAGAATTCATGCTTTGCTCATGTTCTTACTAGTATGGATGATCTTATGAACTGAATTTTAGTATTTTTGACTTGATATACCAGGAGTTGGTATATGCATATGATTTTAGCATGATTCACTCAGTTTACAAGGAAATTTAAAATTATGATTTCAGGTTTAATATGAAATTCCAATATTTTCTTATGAACATGAATTAGAAATAGAAGCATGATTGGTGTTTAGACTTCTAAACTTATATTCTCACTTTATGGTGGATTTCATATATTATGAGAACTAGTACAATTTTTGGAGTAGTATTTACAGCTGAGGAAATATGGGTTTAGCACACCAAAAATTCTAAATTACATGCCACTATTGGTTAAAAGGGTCCTCGTTAGTTGAGTGTCTCCTTTCTGAGAAAGACTTCGTTAGTTGAACTGTATTCCTTCTCTTGAGTGAATGCATGCTAATTTTTATTCTTTACCCTAGTAGGGTATTGGACATCCTCCAAACAAGGGTTACAAGTTGGGCTCTATTTTGCTCAAATGGGGTATGCCAGTTGTAAGAATCTCCCATAGAAATATTGTTAAAACCCAAATCAGGGCCTATCTATGATCGGTGTCTCAAGTCCCGCATGGACCGGATATCACCCCCTACATCGAACCAAAGAACAACAAGGTGACCGTTGTCAAATAAATTCCAAACATATAACAAGATAACATAAGTATGAGCTTAAAGATACTTAAATTAGGTCTATAATCCGTCAACTTGAAACCGACAAAATAACCTACCAATTAACATCTAAGTCCATAGTAATCCAGCAAAAACTTTTAAACCAAGAGCCCAAAATTTAATACCAATAAAGTGTCGGGACATGCCCCCAACTATAGCAAAAACAAGTCTAAACAATATGTGACATAAGGGACCAAAACATGAAATGTAGACTTCTAATGTATGAAAGATCACCACTTCGATGTCAACTCTCGAACTGACCCCGAATCTGAATCACTGTGCAGGAGAAGTAGAAGTATGGCCAATTCCTGCATCGCATGGAGATATAACATTCGAAGATGGTTAGCGAGGTGATCGCTAAAATGCTACTCAGGGATAAGTATAACATAATACCATGATCAATAGTTTCAAATCACTCAAATCCAATGCACATATTAAAATGCCTATACATATCCATATATATATATATATACTTAACATGCATGTTTAAAACTTTAGCCTAGATTGTGTAGCTCAATCGTCACATGATAGTACCCATGGTCTATATAGGCCCCAGATCTCACCCCCTGGTCTGGTCTCAGTGTGCATAGCTACATGAATTGGAGAAAGGTCATATATATATACGCACGTGGGACTCGAACCTCCCAACACATACTAAAGTGACTCAAGAACCCGATCATAAAATGTGATATGGGGTACTTGAACCTCTTAATCACTTAATAATAATAGTAAGGTAGACTTGAACCACCTTCTCACGAGCAAGGGAACTCGAACCCTCAAGACATAACGACCCCCACACCGGATATAGTGGTTTTCAGTGTCGGTCACTCGGACTTCCACTTTCACGACTCAGCTACACAACCCTCTTTTAAAGCCCAATTAAAACATTTAACACATAATTCCATTTTCATTAAACAAATTACACCTTAACGCATACCGTTGGTATCGTCATACCAACCTCACTTGAAAACTAATATCACTATTCCATTCCATCTACTCAACCAATTGAGACTCAAACCCATAGGTTAAAAGATATTCAAATAATCAATCATTTGGGACTTGAACCCATTTAATCAACCAAACCTACAAGGTTTCAATTCAATTTAATTTATGGCCACCAAGGCCTTCATAAAGCCATTCATCAATCCTTAACTTTCTTATGCCAATGCATTAATTCAAGTACATAATTCAAACTTGTGACAAGTCCATTCAATTTAACAATTTCACAAATAGGTTGAGGGCATACCATTATCAAGACACAATCAAGGCCAAAATCATCAAATTGGGGGTTAACCATTACCCCTTAGTTAAATCACCATTCCCATGCACCCACATATGAAAAAGACATAAGTAAGCAGGGAAAATCATAATTAAATCATGGGAAAATATTATTCAACAATAAACATTCAAAACCCTGAACTCTTGTTTCAAACCCATGCCGATGACTCTTGAACAATACTTGATGTTTTTACCAAATTAACAAAGAGGAAAGAGTAACATACCTAAATTACAAAGATTTACGAAGAGAAATCAACCCCTTGAGCCCATAGGTGACCACTTCTTGGAAACCATAAGTTTTTCCTTGAGAGGAATATGAGAGATCTTTGAGAGGTTATTTTATTTGTTTTTGAGTGCTAATGATACCCTAAAGGGTTTATAAAATGTGCGTTTCAATTTGGGTAAGAGGGGAAATTTCCAAAATTCCCTTAACTTAAAAGCTGAAAAATGTTGCCTTTGATTACAAGTCATCCATCGACTTGTAACCGTTCCTTACGACTCATCACCATGAGTCGTAACCATGTTAGTGACTAGAACATCACCCACTACTGACCTTACAAATTAACAAAAATAATTGGGAAATACACTAAATACCCTATGGTTTAGATATTATGACTCGTTACGGTTCTTTACGACTTATGGACTCAAGTTGTAATGAAGACAATGTCTTGGGCTAAATTACTGGACACCTTATGACTAGGGTAACATGACCCATCAAGACACCCTACGACTCATAGGGTGAGTCGTAATCAAGGCATTGATCCCAAAGCTCAAGAAATTTTTTTAGGTAAAAAACCCAGGGCGTTTCATACTCGCCCCATAGGATCATTCGTCCTAGAATGATAGGACAAGGTATTTATTAGCACAATTTTATATAACTAACAATCACACTTCCATTTAACAAAGTCAGATAATAAATATATATGAAAGAAATCACATACTTTAAGCACAAATTTTTGGAATGGAAAATAGATTGGATATTGGATGTCATGACACCCCCAAGTGAATCATATAAGCATCAACCATGTGATAAAAAGACATAACAAAGGCATGGTCTTGGGCATTTGTATTATGGGACATTGATATATCCATGAACCAATATTTTTGGGACATAAGAATAGCATAGATGCATCCTTCACTTTCAAACTATGCCTCTAATAACCCTTAGATATGACCATGATTCCTACTATTCTTTCAACTAGGAACACAACACTCCACCATTTCAATCTCCCAACTTCTTCTGCAAAACTTATAACTACAAGGCCTGAGTATAACTGTAAATTCCTCTTATGTTAAGGCCTAACTAGAAGTTAAAGCTGCTAGTGTAAGCCATGGGACCCTATAATTTACACCACTCCAATAGTACTACTCGATCATATCATAATAATCAAGTAACCTCAGATCTTAATCAAGGAGTACTAACAACATAACATAATGGTTCGTGTATCTATCAATCATAGCATTCACGCCTTCCTTTCTACCCCCATTTTGCGGATCTCCTATCGAAAACTAGAAACTTTCTCCTTCGCTTAACTAATTCCTCTGCTTTTGCCTTCCTCATCACCTGAGGAAAGAAGCAATCTAGAAATGACTAGAGAAATCATACCACAAGGTAGAACCAACATCTTCACCCCTTAACTGTTCCCACTCTTTGTACCACTAGTACACCATATCTTTCAATTAGTAGGTAAAAACTCTACACCTTCAACCTCCGAAGCATGCATAACCCGAAAGATCTTCTCCATCTTATCAATGAAACTTTAAAGATCCTCCTTAACCTTTTTACTCGTGAACATTAGAGGATGCAACCTCATAAATTGGACAACTCTAGTAGCCTTAGATGAACCCATAGTAGCACCATTAGAAACCAACTATTGTGACTGAGACATCACCAACCGAGTCAATAGGTTAATGAAGTGATAGAACTCAGAATAGTAACTTCTCCTTAAGGCGACTGGGTATGAGTGTCGCCCTTAGGAGTATGATCAGTGGGGACAGGTGGGACTCAATGAGGACAGTCAGATGTAGCACCCTTGATCAAGACTAGACCCCAAAAATTGGATGAGCTCTGTTCACATTGTCCTCAGGTAGGATAGAAGAGTTCACATGGACATCAGATCATCTAGGAGGCATGATCTAAAAGACGAATAAATAGATATCAAAAGAATCTAAGACCTTAGACTCTATAGCCCAAAATTAAGACAACAAGAAAGGCAAACATTCCTATGTGTCTCATAGCCTCCATTTCATAAATGTGGCACACTACACACCCATAAAAGAGACTCTACTTGGCACGACTTTGTGGGAACCTAATAGACCATTAACCTATACTCTGATACAACCTTTGTCGTGACCCAAACTAGAGCCTGGACATGACAAGTATCTTAAGTCTCACTAACCAGCACAACAACCTTATGTATTAGCTAAATTCTGAACACATTACAAGATAAAATATAATAGAACTAAAGATAATTCAGTTTGTGTCTATACTATCCTCCGGTAATCGGATAACCATCTGTCACTAAAATAATCAAGAAAACCACCCAAGTTCACAGTAATACAACAAAGACTCTACAAACCAAAGGTTAAAAAAATATTGGGACATTCCCCCGACAATAGAAAAAATCAATATCCGAAGAGATAGTCAAAACATAAAAAGAAACAACAATATGAAATGGGATCATTCGAACGATAGAAGCTCACAACTTCAATCTGACTCACTAGCTGATCCTGAATCCAAGTCCTGGAGCAAGAGAAGTGGATGTATGGCCAGTACCTACATCGTGTGGGGATAAAACATCTGAAGACGATCACTACAAGAAATCTAGTTTTAAGTGACAAAGAAACTCGCCACAAAAGAACCAAAAGTCGCTACTAAATATTTTTCGCAGCGACAACTACGCCGTTAGTAATAACTCCAGAACTAAAGGTTATTTATGATGACAAAGCATTGTCGCCACAATGAAAATGTATTTGTGATGGCTTCTACCGCCACAAAAGATAGACAAATACGCTGCAAAATCTATTTTTCAAAATATATTTATGCTAGGTTACCACTGATAAACTGGAATCAGCAGCGACTTTGTCGCCGTAAAAGCTTCTTTAATTGTGACCACTTTGTTGTTGCCACAAAAGAACCATCAATTATGACCACTTTCTTGTCGCTTCAAACTCACCATCAATTGTGACCCCTTTATTGTCGTCGCAAAAGAATCATCAATTGTGACAACTTTCTTGTAGTTAGAAAATCACCATCAATTGTGACCACTTATTTATCGCCACTAAAACATCTACATTAGTAGCGACCTTGTCACCATAAAATCAATATGAACAGTGACCACATTTTTTTCATCACTAAAATTTATATATTAGTAGCAATCTATGTCGCTGCTATACCTTTAAATATTAGTGGCGGCACTACAATCTTGTTGCTGAAAAGTACTTATGATAACAAAATCCATCGCCACAAAATCTAATATATCTTTTGTGGCAATTCACATTTTGCCACATAAATTTTGTGCACAAATAAAAATATTATTTCCATCAACCATAAAATTTAATTTGTACCAATATTAGACAAAATTGACAATAAATTTTAAGAACTACATATAATATTAGCTAGAAAAATCATTCAATAGTGTTTTACAAAATCATCCTCCGATCAAATATTATAAGTACTTCCCTTAATTAGAAGTCAACGACATATACGTTAATAACAACATTGTGCTTCAATTTTATCATATTCGTTCATATGATCAAAAATAAAAAAAATGCATTCTACGCCTTCATGCTCCTCCTTAGTCAACCCATTGTTTAAGAATGTCCCTGCCATTAAAAAACACCAAGTCACTTTATTCACAAAAAATCTTCAAACTAAGAGGATTTTTCAAAATCTATAAATAAAAAAATAATTATCAATTTCTTGTAAGAGATTGAATTTTACACAAAATAAAATGAACATAATTAATACACGCAGATCATTTCTTCAGAAATGTAGATGCTAGTAAGAAAAAAAATCATGAAATTGGACTATTATTGTATCATCATCATATTTCATAAACAAAATATATAACCAGCCGATTAAAGATATGTGAGGCAATTCCAAAGCATATTCCTGTTTATTTGGGTGAGTCAAAAAAGATGCAAAATATTGCTTTACTGATATCTTTCTTCGCCTCTTCTTGAGTGAATAATGACCATATATGAAAAAAATATTGGTGTACTCTAGCTACTAAAATGTTGCATCAATCATCTCAAAAAGATACAACAAAACCAAGATCTATTAAAAGGAAAATGAATATTGTAGAGCTAGTTGTTGCACTTTAATAACACTTGCAACATTTGCTGCACTTTTTATATACATAGCTTGGTTATATGAAATATCATCGATTTTCATTACTTGAACAACCCATTAGTCAACTTTCAAAGCACAATGGCTATAACTTGATCATCCCATTAGTTCTAAGCACCTTAAATATTGAATCAATAAAACTTAAATTCTGAAGCTTTCGCATGTTGATAGCATAGAAAATAGCATGCAAGAAATTAAGCTAAACTGCCTTTTGTTAATATATTTGTGAGGTAATCAAATTTAATCAAGAAAAACCATCACCATAATGATGCTAAAATTCAATTTCGGTAGGAGTTAGCTGGATTTAGAAGCAATATTTTCAATATTGTTTTTCAATCAAAGTACAACCTATGTACTATTTGTGAGAAATATACAAAGTTAATAGTTTAAGAAAAAATGGAATAGAGAAAGTGAGAACAAGGATGTTCAAAGTTTTTCAAACTACCATGGTATCAAACTTATGAGTCCTACGAGAAAAAGTGATAGATCACAGATATAGAGACAATATAGATAGTTTACATCCACGAGAAACTAAATTTTTTTCTACAAAGACAGATGAAAACTTGTAGAGAAACAATGAAGGGTCTTCAAATGGTATTAACATCAAGAAACAGTTTGCTAATGGATGCTTAAGAGGAAAGAAATTCATATCAAAATTCAAATATATAATTTCATAAAACATATGTACCAAAGAGCAATCACATGTGTAAGATCAATAGAGTGAGATACTAAAGGGATTATCATTACAATGGGTGTATATAGAGATATGCCTCAAATCTATACTTGTTTACCTAAATAGGGTGAGCTATCCAGTTGTATGATGGATAATATTCCACGATGAGATGCAATTTTGATACACCCAAATTACACCTCTCTTATGAGAGAGTAAGCAGTGGATATCAAAAATAGAACCCAACTAGGTTAGGGTCGAATCATACAGCGAATATGGTGCTAATTAAGTTGTATGCAGATTAGTTGACTTTTAATCATTCATTTTCATAAAACAAAAATAAAGATAACTACAATTAAGATGAAGGTGGTGAAGTCACTACCCCATACTTAATTTGTTAGTATAAACCAATTAAGTGTTATTGTCGGGTACTCAAACTTCGCCGACATACACTTTGATATGGTGCTCCAACATTAGTCACAATACAATTCACTCACTTCAATTCCACCAATTTTACATCAATGAAATAATTTTTAAATAAAGTTATGCCTTAGAGCATCAACATATCAATATACACAAAACACCATCACTTTCACACAATTTAACCAACACCATGTTCCATTAAGTAAGTTGTGAAATAACGGCCACACAACAAAACTACGTTAGTCATGAACAATTCAATCACATGTAAAAGCTCAATGTACTACAACAATGGTGTCTACTACACAATGATGTTTATCTTCCCAAGATTCTCAAAAACTCTCTTTGACATAGCCATGGAAAGAATTTAGTCCATAATCCTCAAGAAATCAATTAACAACTACAACATAAAGTCACATCACTTAAGGATTAAGAAAAGAAAAACTTACCTTAAATATGGAAGATTGAAGAAATAAAGGGAGAATTGTGGAGATTATGAAGCAAAGAAGAATCTTGAAGGACAAGGGGAATTTTGAGAGAAAAATCTTGTACGGCGTAGGGGTGAAATAAGGATGAATTTGGGTATTTAGGTATGGAGTCTATTTAAAGAGTGAAATCCGGATCGGATTGATCCAATTAAAAGTCGGGTACTAAGCTAAACTTGGAGTGATGTGCGGCGCACAAGTTATCGCACAAGTTTAAGTGTGCGTCGCATTGGTCATTGCACACATTAAACAGTGAGCCTATGTAGTATGGTGTGCATCGCACATGTTATCGCATAAAGGTAAGTATTCGGTGCATAAGCAATTGCCAACATTAAGGTGTGCACCGCCTAAGGTATTGCACAAGTTAAAAAGTGAGAGTATGCGGTTAGGTATGCGATGCACAAGCAATCACCAACATTAAGGTGTGCACTGCATAAGGTGTCGGACAAGTTAATGCATGCATCACACATGGTAACGCCTACTTGAGGCAGTGGGCTTAGGCTATGTCTAAGGTGACGCCTTTTCCATGGCCTATGTAAACATGGACGCCATGCACCCCATTCTTCATATAAAGCATTGAGAAATGTACGTACAACGGGGACTTCAACCACGTACCCCCATCGAGGTCAGTGGTGGGCTATGGGATTAGGCCTATCAGCCCGATACCTAGGCTACCACCACAGACCTCATTGAAAATCACAAAATAAAGTTGTACTGAAAATTGTTTGTGTTGGATTAACATAATTTGGGTCACGAATTATAACTTGAGCCTTACACATTTGACAACTCCAACTTACCTGTAATGTTCCCATTACTCCTAAACTTACCAGTGTTGTTATGGCTCAATTCCAAACTAAATTTGTTATAAATCACCTCCTTAGTACTTCATGCACCTACACTTAATCAAAAACAACAAAAATGATTAGAATAATGGGTTGTCTCCCACCAAGCATCGTATTTTTGGTCGTGGATCAACTCTTATTTTTGCATTTTTATTTAACATGATAAAATGAGAATAAGATCATGGGTTGCCTCCCATGCAACGCCTGATTTAACGTCGCGGCACGACTCGATTATCTTGACTACTCAGTATTTATCAAGATACATCGATGATACCATTTGTACCTCATCTTCATAGAATGCATCAACGATCGTGAAAATACTTATCTACTTTTGTTGTTTCATGGATTTACACACTTCAAAACTAACCTCTTTCTCGTTGAGCCTAAATTTCAGCTTATTTAACTCCAGGTCAACTAACACTCTCCTAGTTGCTACGAATGGCCTACCCAAAATTATGGTCACTTCAAAGTCCACTTCGCAATCAAGAATTACAAAGTCGGTAGGAAATATAAAATTGGATACCTTTGCAAGTACATCATGTAGAATCCTAACCGACCTTTTCACCGATCTATACACCATTACAAGTCTCATATTTGTGGGTGTGGGGTCTCCCAAACCCAACTTTTTATAAAAAGATAGCGGCATCAGATTGATGTTAGCTCCCAGATCACATAAGGCCTTAGCAAAATCCAAAGACCCAATCGTATAAGGGATGGTGAATGCTCCTGGGTCTGCCTTCTTCTGCCCCAATGACCTTGTAGAAATAGCACTACAATGATGGAGATTATCCACCGATTCCTAGATTACCACTCTTTTCTTCGTCATAAGATCTTTCATAAATTTAGCATATCCTGGCATCTACTCAAGTGCTTCAACTAAAGGCACGTTCACTGTCAATTGTTTCAACATAGCCATGTATTTTTTAAACTTGCCTTCATCTTTTTTCTTCTTTAATCATTGTGGAAATAGGGGTGGTGGACTTGGGATTTCAACAGGATCAACTTTTACCTCCTTTCTTATGCCTTGCTCCACATCACTAATATGCTTTGGCTTAGGTGGTTGTTTCACTTCCGCACTTTTATTTTTTGAACCTCCCAACTCCACAGGCACCACTAAAGATTCATCAACCATCTCCTAATCCATTTTGACCACATCAGTATGAGAGGATGCTCCCAATCCTGGACTAGATAACATCTTACCGCTCCTAGTGGTAATAGCCATACACGATCCATCAGTCCTTGGATTTTGAACTGTATCACTTGGTAAAGTCCCATTCTGTCTTTGGTTAAATACTGCGGATAATTGGCTCATCTGCTGCTTCAGTTGTTTAATAGAAGTTGAGTGCAAATTTACTAGTTGACTCATGGAAGATATATCACTCTTCATCGCGGTCACCCCAGAATTGATCGCCTCAACTCTCTTTAATAGTTTCTCCATTATGTGCTCCATGGATATTTTGCCTGAATTGGTGGAAATATTATCACGGATTCCAGGGGGAACATACAGTCCACTCCTATCATTTTTATTCTTCTAATCTCCTTGATGGTTCCAACCTTGGTTTCCTTGACCACCGTCCTGGAAACCCCCTGGTTATGCAAATAATTAGCCTCTTTCTCGATGTTTGATTCAGCTCCCTTACCGTGGGACCCCATAACTTTTACCTTTTCTATATTCCTTGATAGAAAATGTTTTGTGAGTAGATCCATCTAGATTTTCATGTGAGCCATATCCTGATCACGCTCCTTTTCTCTCCTACGATGCCCTGCTAATATTATACTAGACCCAGTATTACTTGCTACTACAGAATCTCTGGTATGCCAAGCTCTACTTGTCTTAGTCATTCTTTCTAACATGTCCATAGCCTCAGTAAAGGTGAGCTCCATAAAAGCTCCTCCTGCAACATTATCCACTATTGGATTTATAAGTAAGTTCAAAGCACTGTAGAATGTTTCCATCAAGTGTTCATCAGTTATCTTATGGTTTGGGCATTGAGTGAACTTTTTTTTCAACCTCGCCCAAGTCTCATGCAAAGCTTCATTATCCAATTTACTAAAGTTGCTAATCTCATCCCTCAACTGTAACATTTTGGAGGGCGGAAAGAACCTTTCTAGGAAAGCTTCTTTCTATTGTTTCTAGTTTGTTATAGAATCAAGAGTCAGCTCATTTAACCACATAGTTGCCTCACCAGACAGAGACAGTGGGAACAATCTCAAATGAATAACATTTTGTCCCACTCCAAGATTATCAAACGACTTACAAATATTGATGAAATTCACCAAATATAGATTTAGATCATCACCAGGTAATCCACCAAAGAGTCCTTTCAAATTCAGTAGCTGGATCATAGTACTAGTGATGTTGAATTTCACCCCTGGAGATAGTGGTGGTAGAATGATTTCCCCTATACCTCCATATCCATATAAATCATCCTTATCATTGTCAATATCAAACTGCACAGCTTGGCGGTCTAGTCTTCCTCTGAATGGACGATTTTGATTTATAGGTACAACTACTCCCACTGCACGCCTCCTATTAGCTAGGTCGATTAAATCATCATCTCCCAGTTCTTCTTTCTTTAGATTAGGTACTCGACCTGGGTTATCTACATTCTATTGATTTAATTGAGCATTAGCCAAAGTAGCTAATCTTTCAGCTTCCTATTGGTTAGCCTTTCTTTCAATGAGATGAGGTTCAGGATTGAAGGGTAATAATGGTTCTCCTGAACTTTTGGTTCGTGGCATAAACAACATTGAGCCTATAACGAATAAAAACAACAAATAAATGTAAAATAAGGAAACTTGACTAACAATCAATTAACACACATAAACTCAATCCACAACCGTATTCCCCAGCAACGACGCCAAAATTTGATATGCTCAAATTACACCTCTCTTATGAGAGAGTAAGCGGTCACTATCAAATATAGAACCCAACTAGGTTGGGGTCTACTCCCATAGGGAATATGGTGCTAATTAAGTTGTATGCAGATTAGTTGACTTTTAATCATTCGTTACTATAAAACAAAAAGGGGGAATTTGATTGAGTTCACAAATTAATGGTTTCATTTTAACAAGATGAAATATGTGTAGTAGTATTCAAATTTAGAGAAATAGCAAGATAGGGTTATGTCCACCTTGTAGTTTTCAATACTTTTTAACTATGGGCTTTACGAATTCATACATGCATCTTGCTTACAGAGAAACGTATTGTATTTAATAACATAATCCTAGTGTTTCTCAACCATCAAGGACTAATTCACTTTAGTTCTCTCGAATCAAAAATGTTTACAAAAACATTATGAAATCTCCAAGTAGTTAATCCTGTTATGAAAAGAAATCATAAAATATAAGGGCAATACAATATTAAGAGTGATTACCCTAACCCTATGCCATATTGCTTCTCCATGCTTTAAAACTATCTTCTACCAATTTTCATCTCGAAATAAGATAGTGTTTCTCATGATCCAACTAGAGTAATTGACAATGTCTCTAGCTCCAGAACCCACAGCTCTATCAATGTCATCTATAATCATAGTTTTGATTTTTCCTCCATGTTTAATCTTAATATCCACAGTTTTAGATTTGTATTTCCCTCTTTCTTTCTATTTATTGATGTGGGAAACTGCAAACCAAGAAAATATATTATTATTTAAAAGAAGATGCTACATGCCCTCATCTAATTGATGTTATGATGGATCCAATTGGGGGTGTCAAATAGGCGAGTTGGGTTGAGATTGAAGATATTAATGGGTTGAATTGGATATCGGGTTGGGTCATGACCAACCCAAATTCACTTTGGATTGAAATAGGTAAAAATTGGGTTGGGTCTTGACCCACCCAATTTAACCCGCTTAGTCTAAGAAATATCAACATATTAATTTTTACCTCTTGTAAAGAAAATAAATTTGAATGGGTTTGAAAAGTTGGGTGGGTGGGTAAGGAGTGAGGGTGGGGTAAGAATATTTTTTTAAAATTCATTTAAACAAAAAAATATATTATTTAGGGAGGGGCATGGGGTAAGGGGTCGGGGGTAGGAGGGGTGAGTTTTAAGATGGGGTTTGAGGTTAATTTTTTTTAAAAAGAAATTAATATTTTTAAAAAATAAATAATTTTTCTTAAGAAAAAAAATTAGGAGGGGGCGGGGTGTAGGAGTATGCATGTGGGTGTGGGGGGTAGGGGTTAGGGAAAGGATGGGGATTTGAGGTAAGAGTTTTTTTTATAAAAAATAAATTTATTTTTTTACTCTTTTTTAATATATGTTTTTTTTTTTTGGGGGGGGGGATGGAGGGGGAGGGATATATCGTATAAGGGAGGATGGTGTGGGGGTGTAGGGAGTAGGGAGAGATGGGGGTTGGGGTAAGATTATATTTTTTAATCAAAAAAAAATATTTATTTACTTTTAAATTTTTTTTATTTTTTTTTAGTGTAGGGGTAGGGGAGGAGGTTAGGGGTAGAAAGGTGGGATAGGGATAAGGTAGGGTGGGGACAAGAAGAAAATTTATAAAGAACTTCTTAAGAAATAAAAATAATTTATTTAAGGGAGGTGGGGCGGGGGTTGAGTACGTTGGCTTGTGGTGGGGTTGGGGTAAGGTAGGCGTGAGGTGAGGTGGGTGATTTTGATAGTGGGAGGACACATTATCACTTTTTCCCTCCTTTCATTAAGAAAATAATTTTTCTATTATACTGGTTGAAGTAGAGACTGATTGGGCTCATTTGAACCCAATTTGAAAATGGGTTGGGACTTAATGGGGTACGATTTACCCAATAGAAAATTATCTTGAACCCAACCCATTAAGTTTTGGGCGGGTTGGGCGGTTAACTCAATTTGGATTTATTTTGACACCCCTAGATCCAATATTTTCAGAACATACACCAGTATGCATCAAGATTGAAGATACTCAATGTTAAGTGCAAACAATATAAGGGAGGAAGCTCCCTAGATCAGAATAATAGATGTTCATTAGGCAGTATCATTTTAATAACACGTTCTGTTATTCTACATTAGATAAAGAGTTGAAGAAGGGTAAATATGCAACATGGTTGAAAAAGCAGTGCCAGTATCATAACACATACTGTATGGATTCATAAATTAATACTCATGGTATTATATCTCCTGTCTTAATTTTCAATAGTTCTGAAACTATAAGAATGTAATTTTTACAGTACAATCAAGAAGAAAACTCAATAGCCGTGAAAATTCTAGCCAAATAAAGAAGATTAAAATCAAGAATTTATTAGCGATATAACATCACACTGCTAAAACCCACCACAAAAAATCCCACTAGCCAAAAACTGCCATACTCAATGGCCAAAAAGAAGCTAACCCACAAGTACAAAAACCCTAAAACAACAACATACAATAGTTAAAGAAAGAAAAAATCATTCTAAAGTAATGGAAGAAGCTTCTGAGAAACTTGAAAAACTCAAGAACTTGAGCAACATGCTTTTGAATGAGACTATTGAGAAACGACAATAGATGGACTCACTTGTACAGGCAAAAGGGTGTCTAGATATGGTGCTAAGCTTGCAAATGAATGAGGCAAAATTGCATGATAATTTGGTGGAGTTGGAGAAGAAGTGTTTGGAAGGATTAATGAAGGAGGAAAAGATCGATAGTAAGATAAATGAACTTGTGAAAGGAAATAATGAAAAGGAGATTAAAGTTAAGAGCTTGATTGAGGAAAATGCCATTTTTGAAAAGGAATTGGATGAGGTATTGAAGTAGTTAGATGAAGAGAAGAAGAATATTGAGCGAGAGGTTATAGAGAAGAATGAGATGGAAGAGGCAAAAGTTAAAAGGGAGACTAAAATTGTTGAAATGCAGAAGCAATTATCTATATTCAAGGATGTTATTTCTGAATTAGAGGTGTGTCACAATGGTCAAAAAGAGAAATTCAAGAATTTGGAATTTGAAGTTGGTAAGTTTAAGGCTGCTTTTGAATGAGTTTCTATTGAGAAGGATGAGACGCAAAAGTGATTTTTCAATAAGAAACAGAATGGTGTAAACATGAAGAAACAAATTGATGAAATAGAGGATCACATTAAAAAAATAGCAGAGGAGGTTGAGAAAACCAAGGCTGATTACCTCAATGTTGTTAGAGAAAATAAAATGTTGGAAACCCAATGTCAAGTGTTGAACAAGGAGATTGCTAGTGTGCAAACCTCACTCAACGAAGCGTTGAAAAAAATTAGTGCTATGCAGTGCAAGTATGAGTTGACAAACAGTAAGTTCAAGGAAATCTTAAATGATTTGGAAGACATCATGAATGCTATCAAGTAAAAAGACAACAAAGTTGAGGATATGCAGAGACATGTTGAGTTCTTGTGGTTTTCAAAAGCTAAAGCACAAAAAATGAAGAATTTCCGGACCATGTTATCTTCAGCAACAATACTTGTTTCTGAAATGTCTCTTGAGTATGTTGGTCGTGGCCATTGAGCAAGGAATTTTATTCGAACTCGTAATAACAAGTCCGAAGAAATGACTTGAGTTTTGATCCCATAGTTTACCTCTAAGAAGGCATATGATTCTGCTGGTATCATGCCTAAGCTTGACAATATGGCTACTGTTAACTTGTTTCAACATCATATGTAACAATCTATGACTATTTTTTTCATCCTTCCATATGAAATAATACGAAATACCTTTAGTTTCCAAAGAAAAAAAACACATCACACTGCTAAATTCTATGACAGATACTTCAACAAATTGCAAATAGGACTTTAACATGCATTAGTTCATTATATTGCAATAACTTGAGAAGCAAAACTGTAGGATGACACTATGGTGATTATGTATATGTTTAGAATTAATAAGAAGAGAAGCTAATCAGGAACTAACCTGCACCAGTTTCAGGCTTTAGTCTAAGTCGTACATTTTTATCTAGATTTCTTGATGATTGTATCTCTGGGGATTTCCTTTGGACAGGGCCACTTGGCATTTGTTTTGTTTGTAGAGGTCCTTGGCTTTGATTAGATGACTGTCCAGTCTCCAAATTAGGCGCAATAACTCCTATTGGTTGTATTTGTGGATGAAATATTGTTTCAAAACTTACGGGTTCTAGAAAGTTTGCACGTCCACCTCCACGTCCCGCAGCTCCTCTTCCACTTTTACCTCATCCAGCTCCTCTCATTTCCTACAATATTAGGTTAAAAAAGAAAAGTGTATCAGAACTAGAAATTAAAAATGACAAAATATATATCTACTGTCGAGGAAAATATCAATTTATAAAATGAAACAATAAATCAAACAATTATAAAATATCAAACACTTTGTTGAACTTTTTAAAATTATTGATTCTACTTAAACATTAATTTCATTTATAAATAAATGTTGCAAGCATAACAACGCCAAATACAAGGTATAATAATAAGAACAGAAAATACAAGATGTCAGCCTATTAAGAATACAAAACACAAGATATCAACCTAATAACAACTTCTCAAAACAAAGGCCATCCTAATAAGAGAACAAAATACGAAGAACTTCTCTTCAGTCTTTTCTTCTCAATCTTCACCAGGATATATCACTGTCTTCACCATCATTATCATCAAGAAACTCTTTTTCACTTTCTTAATTATCTAAAACGTCTGTATAATTGTCATTAATGAAAGCATCTAATTCATTTTCTTGATCATTGGTTCGTAAAATGATTTCTAGTTCAACATTATCCTTATGAAAAGACACCACAATATCAGTTTCTTGATTATTGACACATAAAATATCTTCAAATTCATTTTGTTGATAAACTTCATCATTCAATGATGCCTCTCTTTCAAATTTAGGCATATTAAAAAGGTCATGAGGATTATTCTTTACAAAAACAAGCCAATCATTATCGACCAAATCATTCAAGTAGAAGACTTGTTGAGACAGAGATGCCAACACAAATGGCTCATTTGTATTCAACACACAATGAGTATTCACACTTGTAAAATCATATTTGACAATCATATATCCTCTTCATAGGTGAGCCACATACCACGAATGACACTTGAACAAATAAACTTTTCTATTTCCAATATAGCGCAAATCGTAGATATCCTTCAATGCCCCATAATACTCCTTATTAGAGTCTAAAACATCTCCTCTCACAAGAACTCCACTGTTCTATGTTTTTCTCGCAACGTGTTTTGTTTGAAATATAAATCCATTGACCATACATGTTAAATATTGATGTACCAATGGTTCTGGACCAATAGCTAGACTTATGAGCTCATTATTTGCAAGACCTTGTGAAGATAGTAAAAATATATGCAAAAACAAGCAACACTATTATGACTAGTATAAGAACATTGAGAAATGTTAATATTTATTATGTCATTTAATTAGACACCTACCTGTGCATGAAACCAATCAATAAATCCATTGTTATGCACCCTATGAGCATGCGTTGAACCTTCTACTTCAAATTGTCTCATGTATTCCCTATAATTTGTGTTAGTTAAGATTAACTGAATTATATTAATGTCAAATTATTTTTTGAACTAATAAGACACTCACTCCCTGTATTGTGAAATCTCTTCATAATTTTGAAGCACATAATACATGCTTGATTGAACTCATCATGAGGTAGCCTATTTCCTCCATCTGAAGCCCTTTTTTTTTTGCCCACTGTGTTTAAAGATAGACATTTCACCATTTGACATAGATTCATCATCATTTATAGTTGATTTATTTAACTTAGTTGAGATGTTCTTTAAATATCATGAACAGAATGTAAGACTTTCCTCTGCCAAATATCCTTCAGCAATTCAACCTTCTGGATGACCTTTGTTGCGATTATATGCTTTAAGTACTCGCAAATACCTATACAAAGATATCTCATTTATATAATTATAGAATATGACATTTTATATATATTGACATTTGAATTTTTGAATGATACAATACCTCTCAAAAGGGTACATGTTCCGATATTGAATGGGTCCACTAAGTTTTTCCTCTCGTGCCAAGTGAATTGGCAAATGAATCATGATATGAAAGAACATTGGAAGAAAAATCATTTGAAGTTTGCACAATATGATAGGAATTTCATCCTCTAGGATATCAAGATCTTCAATTGTTAGGCATTTAGAGTATAGATTGTTGAAAAAATTTCCTAAGGAAACAATAATTGGTTCACAAACTTCCTTAGGCAATAAACCACGTATAGCTACTAGGAAAATATCTTGCAATAATACATGATAATCATGACACTTGAATCCATGTATCTTTTTTTCAAGCACGTTAACACACCTAGAAATATTTGATGAAAACACATCTGGAACCATCAAATTAGCTAAGAAGTAACATAACTTCAACTTCTCTTCAGGGGACAAAGCATATCATGCCGCCGGTAACAAAATATTTTCTCCCTCCTCAATTGGATGCAAACATTGCCTAATTCTAAGGTCCACCAAATCATATCTACTTTTCAATGTGTCGTTCTTCTTTCCAACCATACTCATCACAGTTGATAAAAAATTTTCAGAGATATTTCCTTCAATGTGAATCGGATCAACGTTATGTCGTAGGTGAAGACCTTCTGAATAAGAAAATTTAAAAAAGATACTTTTCTTCCTCCAATTATAAGCATCATTATAAACATTACACTTTTTATGGGCCTTTACCAAAAGTCACATTGCCTAAATCTTATAATTGCAAAAGTGCTTCAACACCTGTTAAAGTACATCCCCTATTTCAACTTTTCCATCAAATAAAACTCTATTTCTACTCCATGGATGGTTCATAGCAAGAAAATGAAGATGACCAAAATAACACAACTTATTACGTAAGGAAAACGAATGTGTATCTTTATGGAAACAAGGGCATGCAAGCTTGCCTTTGGTTGACCAGCCTGAAAGGTTACCATATACAGGAAAGTCATTAATAATCCACATAACAGAAACACGCATTAGAAAATTATATTTTGAGTGTGCATCATAACTCTTTACCCCATTCCATAATTCATTCAACTCTTCAATCATTGGTTGAAAGTATACATAAATATCATTACCTAGACACTTAGGGCCTAGAATATAAAGGGTCATCATGAAACATGAACTTTTCATGCAATCCTATGGTGGTAAATTATATGTCCCTAGCATGACAGGCCAAATACTATAATTGGAACTTATATTCCCATTAGGTTGGAACCCATCACTTGCTAAACCTAATCGAATATTTCTTAACTCAGCTGAAAAGGTAGGATAGAGCTCATCAAAGTATTTTCATTCAATTGAGTCAGATGGATGTCGCATGACACCATCATCAATATTTTCCTCCTTGTTCCATCTCATCTTTTTTTTCGTCTCTTTTGCCATGTACAATCTCTGAAGCCTTGGTTTGATTAGAAAATGCCACAATACTTTATGAGCTATTTTCTTTCCTTTATGTTATTCTGACTTCCATCGAGATTCACCACACTTAGGACGTGATTTGAAATTATCATAATTGCACCAATATAATATACAATCATTATTACATGCATCAATTTTGGTGTACCCCAAGTCGAGATCAGAAAGAACTTTCTTTGCTACATAGAACGACTTGGGTACAAATGACCCCTCAGGGATAACATCTTTAAAGAAGTTCAATAAATCATCCATCGATTTGTTTCTCAAATGGTTAAGGAACTTCAAGTTAAGTAATTAAACAACAAAAGATAATATCGAGACTTTTGTGCAACACGAATAAAGTTCTATCTGAGCATTTTCTAATAATTTGTAAAATTTTGTTGCATGCACATTTGGCTCTTCACTGCCCTCTTGAGAATTAGTAGTATCCTATATATTTGTATATCCAAAAGTATCATGAATCATTTCAATAACATCATCCTATTTAATTCCATCATCTTCTACTCCTTCACTACCTGCAGGATTAGAACTTTCAGCCCTATCCAACACTTATCCATGATACTCCCACACATTATAAGAAGCCCAAAATCCCTTATTCAACAAATGTAATCGTACACCAATTATCATCTTGAACATGGTATTTCTACACTCCTTACAAGGTCATCGAATAATAGTGCTCACCCCAGATTGATTTAACACCCAATTAAGAAAGTTATCGACTCCATCTCTATATCATTGGTAAGCTCTGCTCGTGATATTCAACCAATTTTTATCCATCCCTATCTTTTATATCATTAAAACAAATCAATTAACTAATTAAAGATATAAGTATGACAATAATCAAAATAAATACAAGATCGAAGTGTATTGTAAATATCACAACAAACTCCAAACCCATAATAAAACAAAGAGAAACTAGTCACAAATGTAATGTCCTGGACAAACTAAAAAAATAAAGTATACAATTTAATAGTCTTTCTGCTTCTACGTGACTTAGAAATAAATACAATAGTCTTTTTTAGCTTTTCCAAAAATTCTTCGGGTGTGATCGTAAAAATTCCTATCACAAAATTATGGTCTATGTCAACATTAGAGCTTATTGTACTTCCAGCAAACTCATAACAATCTGATTTAACTTTTATAAAGAAAAAATATTTATCATTTCCCTGGATACATAATAGACCCTCTAGTCTAAGAATAGAGTAGTATAGTACTATAACCATTACTTTTCCTCTTTTTGTATCAAGCGACGAAGCTACAAGCATGTCTACAAGCTCAGAATTTTGTCCTTGACCCTGCATTTGTGTTTTAAGATCCACTTATTATGCACTCTCACCGTTCCAATTTGTTTATCTCATTTATCCTTTTAGCCTGTCTAAAAAAACTTCCTCATGGAATGTTTAAAACTTCAAGGTTAAACATCATTTACGTATCTTTGGTTTAAAACCAGAAAAATAAAATTGAAACGGAGGGAGTGTAAATAAGTGATTTGGAACCGAGTACGCTGTCTTTT
Source organism: Capsicum pubescens (assembly GCA_030864215.1). Taxonomy (NCBI): domain Eukaryota; kingdom Viridiplantae; phylum Streptophyta; class Magnoliopsida; order Solanales; family Solanaceae; genus Capsicum; species Capsicum pubescens. The sequence continues at coordinate 65,565,127 of CM061540.1, read as the reverse complement.
ACCGAACCCAAAACTCATACACTCAAAATCCTAGCTCCACCTCTACTTCTATCAAGATGAAGTTTCTATGATTAACTATCTCAAGAACTAATCCACTTAACCTAGAGCACTCACTGATTTAACTAATCCTAGAACACTCACTGATTCAAGTTCTTTGTAACACCCCAAAAATGGGTCCCGAGATGTCACACGGTGCTTAAGGCTACAAGTAACCCCAAGCTAACCCTTTGAGCCTACTACTAGTTCTAAATGCTTAAATAAAGGTACTGAGAGCAACATACTAAGACATACCATAGCACATCTCCCTGAAATATGAAAGAGTACTATGGAAGTAACAAAATACTGAATGTCTAAATATACTGACAATCTAGTCTGACAAAGCCTCTACTACTCAATGAACTAGAGAGCCTTTGGGACAGATCCCTAATTGACTCAAACTAAACTGAAAGAAATAGAACATATACTAAAATACTGAAATGTATAGAGATAGGTCCTCGAACCATGAGGACTCACCACTGTGGAGATGTAGATAAAGGTACTCAAAAGTCACTGAAGAGGATGGGGATGAGCACCTGAACCTACATTATAAGACAATGTAGCACATAGACGTATATATGGATCAGCACTTGTGAATGTACTGAGTAAATAGGGGTGTATGCAATTAAATAATCCATATTATAAGTCTTTATATAAAGCATGCATGCCATAATAGGTGACTCACATAGCTTGAATAAAATCCTCATAAATCATGAATAGAAAACATACCATATAAATCACGTGAGTCATTTCACTTTATTCTAAATCTGTACTTTCTCTTTGTACTCAAGCTTGCGAAGTAGATAAAGTCTTAAAGAGATAACCTTCAGAACATACACTTTACTCTTATGGAAAACAAGGAGCTTCTTCGAAACTTAAATATTATAGCACTTGAGAACCTTAGAAATCTTAGAATCATAGCTTTTGAAATACAAGTACTTTTATCTTAAATAGAGTAGGGACTACTTTTGGGAGATTTTTCTAACCGACATAAACCATGTGAGCTGACATAGAGTCAAACATTTTTCCCACGTTGGGGAGAGTTGTTCTATCCTTTCCATCGAAGTAGAACTTTTTCTTTTAGTAATCACTAGTTTAACCCACTTGGGGTAAATCAAATCCTATGGTGGCTCGTAGTTCTTTGGCATGAAACCTCAGAATCAAGCCCAACTCGGTGCTAAGTACTACTGCCATACTAGGCTCAAAACTTTTAGGAAACTCCACCTTATACAATTCAACATTATTAAATGGGAGCCAATATGCTTCCCTTTAACTTAAATCACAAGGTGTGGATTCTTTTCTTAACTTAAGATCAAAATCAACACTTTTCATTAAATTTTGGTAGACTATCCTTAACAACCTTTGAAACTTCAATGATATGGAGATATCAATACCAATCTTGAAATACTATAGAATATATCAAAATTCCTTCTTGGACCTTAAAACATGTATACATATTCAAGAAATCTCAATTCAAAATAGAAGGTAAATCATGACTTCCATCTTAAGAGTATTCCAAACACCAATCATGGAATGAATATGTAATTCATAAAATTAATTCACAATTCAAATCATAAAATAGGTGTAGTATTATATAATTCAAGACTTGAACAAATCCATAATCTCATAAACATAAATGTAGCAATTTAGTCATAATTCATCTTAAAAACATTAAAATCTTTTAAGAAAACCAAAACTTTGGGCAAAAGAATGGAAGAAGTGTTCTTTTTCAAACCTCACATACCTCGAATTATGAACTTTGATGAATAAGTTTTCTTGAGACTCTTTCTCGTACTTTTGGAAGAGGTTTCTTGAAGCCTTTGTCTTGGGAACCTCGAATCATAATTCAATTTAGAAAACTATGGTAAATTCTTGAGATTTTTGGGGGAGGATTTGGACGCTTAGGGCTTTTTCTTTTCAGAGAATGAAGAATTTGGGCATAAAGTTCTTTGTTATGCCATTGATTGTGTGTTTATGGACGGATTGGGGGTAGGGTAATTGCCCAAAATATCCCCCCCTTTTAACCCTTAACGTAACTAGAAAAAAAATAACTAAGAGCCCAATTTTATGGGCCACCGCGACGCGCCACTATCTCGGTGGCTCACTGGAAATTGACAAATGGGATTCTTGGGGTCACCGCGATGTGGATCCATCACATTGTCCCACTGGTTGGGACCTGGAACTTCAGCGTGATGTTCCACTATCGCACTAGGCTACTAGAATTTTACAATTGTTGAATAGACCCACTCCGCGATGCGCCAAGCATTGAAATGATGGTGTTTTACGACTAGGACTTAAATTAGCCATGATTTCTTGCCTGGGTATCGGATTTGGGCAAATATTATATCGACGGAAATCTAATATAATTTTTCATGTGATAAAAATTTGAAATTAGGGAAATTCTATATGGTTAAAAATGATACTCACCTAGGAAGTTATTTCTTAACCTTCTCAAGACAAAATTAAGCTTAGGGAAAGTTTGGGGTATTACATTCTTAGACGCATGGCATGAGTTAAATTTAATGGTTAAGATTTAATTAACTAAAGTAAGATTCTAACTATAATTTAAATGTCAAACATTTATTAGTTTTAAAACTTTATTAATTGTCCATTTGCCAAATTTCTGAACTCTCTTTTCTCCTCTTCATGTAACTATGAACATGTAATTACAGTAACAACACCAAAAAGTCAAGAACTTCAAAAATGAACTTTTAGCTACCCAAAAAAAGAAAAATCAGAGAAACTTTTAAGACTGAGATTTGACATAATATAGTAAATAAAAATAGGGATAAACATGAATGTTACCTTTAGCTCTATAACCTCAAAAATTATGAACTCTATTCCTTCATCCTTTGACCTTAGAGATTTCTATTCCTACTAATTTTCATGTGGGTTAAAAAAATTTAATATGCAATCTGAAAAAATACATACCTTTGGATTAAAAAAATGAAAAGATTTGAATTGGATTAAAATCTTTATCTTCAAATCACAAAAATTAGAAAGGGGGTTGTGTAAAATAAGGAAAAAATAGGAAATGTAGAGAGATTTAGACAAATAGAAGTGAAAAAGAGGGTACTTTTTGCTTGCTTTGCTGACCTGAAAGGACATCCAAAAGTTGAGGAAACAGTAAACGACAAGAGCAAGAATAACTTATCCATATTGTTTTAAATTTTCAATTGGGTTAAAGAACCTATTAATCCAATAATACCCAAAAGGATTTTCACCACATACCTTATGGAGCACAAACTTTGAGAACCCTATTTGAGAAAACCTAAGAATTTCAAGCAAAGATCTATTGAAGAGATTAGCATCTTTGACCAACAAACTTTAATCTACAGATTTGAGCAGCTTTGACCAACAAACTTTAATCAACAGATTTGAGCAGCTTTGACCAACAAATCTAACACATTTTGTTTCAGATTTGAGATTTTGGTTTAGCTTAGAGCAAAAATGAAATGCTGTTGAAGAGATGGTGAAGATTTCGGTAAAGAACGATGAATTTTGAGTGAGTATAGACGAGACAGTGTTAAGCTGCTAGTTGGGGCAAAGAGAAGCGGTTTTAATTTTTTTCTCTAAAATTTTACATATATATATATATATATATATATATGTACTAGAAGCTTCCCACTATTATCGTCTTAAAAAATAAAATTAAGTAATTTATAGGTGACATTGTCGCCACTAAATGTATGTCTCCACATAATTACATTTAACGACGACTTTATATTTGTTGCCACTATAAAAATGGAGCCAAAAAATTTTAATCTACAAGAACTAAAAATTTCAGTATAGTGATGCATATTAGAGGTGAAAAGAATTAGCCAATGCTAAAAGATAATGTATTGCAGCGACAATATTTGTCACCACTGAATGTGACATTTCTGCACCAATAAATTGACTTTCCACCAATTGTTGCCACTATAAAGCCTGTTTGTTGAATTGAATTAGAGGCTGGAGCGCTAGCATGTGACTCAGCGGTAGAGGAATAAAATAATACAATGTTAATAGTTCAAAACCTATACAATATCCAAAGCATAATATTATATGAAATACATATACATGTGTGTATATATATATATATATATTGTAACACCCTGATTTTCTAAACCGGAATGCTACACGGTGCTTATGACCCCGAGGGACCACAAGCTAACCTATGACTGATATTTGTACCTGTAGACCGCAATTCATGATATAATAATTCGAAAAACATGCACAGTAGTCCATAAGGTTCAACTGAAATAATATAACATACATATGAGCGAAAAATACCCAAAATAACTGAAAACTAAATCTGAAAGCTAAATCTGAGAGTAAATCCGAAAGCCTCTAAGTACTGTCTGAAATAAGGAGTTGAAGGAACATGTCTCCAACTAACTCCGTAAAACTAAACAGAAGAAATAAATGAATAAATCAAATAAATTCATCCTCGAATGAAGAGGACTCACTGCAAATCTTTATGCTGAATGCAACTGCTACTGCTAGTCTGGGACTCATGCCTCTGAACCTATGGTGTAACATGAAAAGAAAGAATCATAGTGCAAATGCGTCAGTACAACTGGAGTACTGAGTATATGAGTTAGGTAGGCTAATGCAAGGGTTTACGTTCATGAATAATACTACTGACTGACAGCTATGAACGTAAGTGTACAAACATACATACATAGTAACTAAGATCATGAGTACGTGATGGCTAAATCTATACGCTAATACATATATGGAACAGTAGTTCTGATAACATGGATTACTGTATATGACAACCTTGAATCTAATTGAACTCTCTGAGTTCCGTGCTATAATTTAATTTGACCGTATCTAACAATCCTGGTATACTGATATCTGAAGAACTGTCTGAGTTCTTTTACTGAGACTGATACTGAAACTGTGGGAGGTAGTTGTTTAACCGACATGCCTCATATGTGCCATTATGGATAAGATGGGGTCCAATCTTTGCCCTGACTGGAAGGGTATCAATACCGCGCCACTGGTAAGGACAACATGTGAGAAACCCTTATATAACAGGTAACTCTAGTTAGAGCGGTGGGAACCCTCATTTAACAGGTTAAGCCACCTCATCTACCCTCATAGAACAGGCTGCGATGTCTCAACCTATGTTGGCTACATAGTTTTGGAATGCAAGGATGACTGCTAAGAATCACACCCTTATATACAGGTGAGTTCCCATTCTTGGGTTCACTTAGTGCTAACTCTTACTCTCATCTGAAGAGACTAAACATGATTCAATTGACTGTACATGGACAGATTAACTGACTTCCGTTGACTGACAGAGTAGTACTATTATCTTAGAGTTAAGTGAGATCATGAGATTTCTAAGGTTTCCTGAGTCACATGACTGACTGAGTTCTATAGGTTATAGCTTGACTGAGATTATTGTGACAACATGACATGGATCTAGGCACATAGCTACGTTTTTCGGGTACGAAAACCTCCAGGACTCGATAGAAGAAAACTGACACACATGACATGACTTGATCATAAGATTGGAGTCCACAATTCGCTATATGATAAGAACAGGATAGTATACTTCATGTATTTAATCAACACCTCAAAAATGGTAGGGAGAGCATGGATATAATTCACATAAAAAATTCATATTTCCATCATGATACATACTTCATGCCATCACTATAAGAATACATAAATAGCATGGGCATTTATATTAAAGTGTATCGCTAACATGGACTTGTCATTTAGATATATATCATGAAATCATGTAAATATAAACTTCTAACATCCTAGGCATTTTATCAAACACCTTACATGAATTCTTTAAGGCACAGGTGGATTTCATACTTGCATTAGTTCAAACCACCCAAAGTTCATGATTTTCAACCAACAATCACATATATTCCATGAAAAACATCCTTAGATATCATCTTGAAACTTGAACAACAATCATCAATGTGTACATGCTTATATCACCACAAAAGTTTACAAAATAAAATTTAAAAGCATGGTTCTTGAACTCTATGAACTAATTGAATCCATAGATGAACACTACACATACCTTAAAGCTTTATCTTGAAAGAGATCTAATGTCTTTGAAGGTTCCTGGAGAAATCGTTAGGCTTGCACTTGATTTTTTTGACAAGGGTTTAACCCCTTTGGGAAAGAATGATCTTGTTCCTGAGGAGGTGATCTTGAGAGGAAACCCTAATCTTGTGGTTGAAAATGTAAAAAAGGGTTTTTAAGATGTTTTAACTAAAGAGAATGGAAGATAATACGTTCATTGAGGGTTATAAGTCATGGGAAGTGAAGGGAAAATACCAAAATACCCTTATGAAATAAATTCCCATTTGCTGAAAATCATAGCTGACGACATTTGTGACAAGGCGTCAAAAGTGTGGTAAGCCATCAAAAATGTCATCACACAGAAGCTGGACTCTGCCTAAGGCTGACGACATTTATGACATGGCATCAAAAATGTGGTAAGACATCAAAAATGTCATCAAACAGAAGATGGATACTGACTAGGGATGATGACCTTCGTGATAGGGCATCACAGATGTGGTAAGATACCACGAACGTCGTCACTTAGGAGTTGGTTTCTGTTTAAGGCTCACGACCTTTGTGGTAGGGCTTCACAAGTGTGGTAAGCTACCACGAATGTCATCACACAGGAGTTGGATTCTTCCTAAGGCTGACGACCTTCGTGGTAAGGCGTCACAAATGTGGTAAGCTACCACGAATGTTGTCATGCAGTTTCCAGCCTGACATACTTGAGTAAAATAGGAATAACCTTTTGCTCCGATATAGGAATTAGGCGAAATTGGTATCGTTGGAAATCTAATTCAATTATGTATCTGTTTATAGGTCATGAGCTCAAAAATTCCAAGTATAATAAGAGATATTCTCGTTTGAATCTTACTATGGAAATATCTTTCTCAAGAATTCGATCGGTGAAGAATGTTTTGATTCGTCTGATAGCTTGGAGTTATTTGAAGCCTTAATATACATCTAACCCACTCATAAAACTATAAAAGAACCATAATGTACTATGCATGAGCTTTGTACATAGCTCTAATAGTGGTTTGGATTTTTCGGGGTATTACAATATCTCCCCATTGGAAACATTCGTCCTCGAATGATGACTACTTGAGAGGGGAGGAAAGATAAAATGATGAATACACTAATCATGCTTAACTGGCACATGATTTTAGGACTGAATTGAATTCTAAACTGAATATAGCACAACTAAACATGCATATCTGATGCATGACTGATAAACTGAACTCATGAATGCATGATAAGCTATGCACTGATACTTGATACCAATTTTATAATAGAATTTTGAACATGTAACTCAATAAGCTTAAGGAAAATTGTTACCTCGAGCTAAGTATGAATTAGGAGAGAAACGATGAGGGTACTTGGTTTGCATGTCTTCTTCTGATTCCCAAGTATCTCCATCCATGGACTGATTCCGCCAAAGAACCTTGACTAGAGGGACTCCTTTGTTCCTCAGCCTACGAGTCTGATAGTCGAGAATTTCAACTGGAATCTCTTCATAAGAGAGGCTATTCTGAATGTCAATTCTCTGAATAGGGACTACAACTGTTGGGTCACCTATGTACTTCTTGAGCAAAGAGGCATGGAAGACTGGATGAACTGAGGCTAGATCTGAAGGCAATTCGAGCTCATAGGCTACCTTGCCGAAGCGACTGAGAATCCTAAAGGGATTGACATATCGGGGACTGAGCTTTCCCTTCTTTCTGAATCTCTTCTCTCTCTTCATGGGAGAGATCTTGAGATAGATATAGTCATCGACCTCAAATTCGAGATCCTTTCTACGAACATTCGCATAAGACTTCTATCGGCTCTGAGAAGCCCGGAGTATTTCTATGATCAACTGAACTTTCTCTAAGGCATCAAATACTAAGTCAGGCCCTATGACTGTGGTCTCAGTAACTTCGTCAGGCCCTATGACTGTGGTCTCACTAACTTCGAACCAACCGATCGGATACCTATATCTCCTACCATAAAGAGCTTCGAATGGAGCCATCTGAATACTGGAGTGATCGCTGTTATTGTATGAGAACTCAATCAAAGGCAAGTGGTCATCCCAGCTTCCCTTGAAATCAATTGTACACACCCTTAGCATATCTTCTAGAGTCTGAATGGTCCTTTCTGCTTAACTATATATCTGAGGATGAAACGCTGTACTGAGATGAACTTGGTTACCAAGAACCTTTTGGAACGCTTTCCAGAAGTAAGAAGTGAACTGGGTACCTCTGTCTGAGATGATAGATAGTGGAATACCGTGTAATCTGACCAACTCCCTAATATAGAGTTTGGCATAATTCTCGGCTGAGTAAGAGGTACGAACTAGAAGAAAATGAGCTGACTTGGTTATTCTGTCGACAATGACCGAAACTGAATCATGCTGATGACGTGTTCTAGGAAAACCCATCACGAAGTCCATGTTCACTTCTCCCCACTTCCAAGTAGGAATAGTGAACTCCTGTATGGAACCACTAGGTTTTTTATGCTCTATCTTAACCCGCTGACATGCAGAGAACTTAGCCACAAACTCTGCAATATCCCTCTTCATCCCACTCCACTAATATATTTCCCACAAGTTGCGGTACATCTTAATGGCCCATGGATGAATAGAGTATCGCGCACCATGTGCTTCTGTAAGAATTCACTGCCTCAGTTCATCTATACTGGGAAGATATAGACGACCCTGACAATGAAGAACACCATCTCCCTCTTGGGAGAAAACCTCTACTTTCTGCCTCTAAACTGACTCTTTTAGCTTGACAAGGCTAGGATCCCTGTCTTGCTTCTCTTTTACCTCGGAAACTAGGGATGACTCTGAGCTACTCTAAACACATACACCCCCTCTGAAGAGTCAACTAAGCAAACGCCTAGTTTGGTAAGTTGATGAATCTCCTGAAAAAATTTCTTCTTAATATCCTAAACATGGGAAAAACTACCCATGGACAGTCTACTAAGTGCGTCGTCCACTACATTGTCTTTGCCCTGATGATAAAGGACACTCATGTCATAATCCTTCAAGAGCTCTAACCACCTTCTCTGATAAAAATTGAGATCTTTCTGGGAAAAGACATACTGAAGGATCTTATGATCTGTGAAGACGTCTACATGAACACTATATAGATAATGCCTCCAAATCTTTAAGGCAAAGACAACTGCTGCTAACTCAAGGTCATGAGTAGGATAATTCTTCTTATGGGGCTTTAACTGTCTGGAGGCGTAGGCTATGAATCTACCATGCTACATGAGGACACAACCTAAACCTACTCTGGATGCATCACAATATACTATGAATCCATCAGAACCGTCGGGAAGTGCTAAAAATGGAGATGAGGTGAGTCGAGTCTTCAACTCCTGAAAACACTTCTCGCAAGGTTCTGACCACTGAAACTTGACCTTTTTCTGAGTCAATCTGTACATAGGAGATACAATATAAGAAAATACCTCAACAAACCATCGATAGTAGCAAGCCAAACCCAAGAAACTCCTGATATCTGATGGAGAAATAAGGGTGAGGCCAGTTTTTTACCGCTTCGGTTTTCTGAGGATCTACTCTAATGCTATCACCCGAAATAATGTGGCCAAGGAATTCTACTGATCTTAGCCAAAATTTGTACTTACTGAACTTGGCAAACAACTGGTGTCCCTGAGAGTTTGAAGAACAATTATGAGATGGTCTGAATGATCACGCTCTGTGCGAGAATAGAACAAAATATCATCTATTAAGACTATGATGAATGTGTCCAAGTAATGCTTGAACACCCGGTTCATCAAGTCCATGAAAGCTTCAGGCACATTGGTAAGACCAAAGGACATGACTAGAAATTCAAAGTGACCATACCGAGTACGAAAAGTTGTCTTCGGAATGTCACATTCTCTAACTCTGAGCTGATGATAGCCCGATCTGAGGTCTATCTTGGAGAAATAAGTGGCACTCTGAAGTTGGTCAAACAAGTCATTTATCCTAGGCAGCGGATACCTGTTCTTGACCGTGACTTTGTTGAGCTGACAATAATGAATACATATTCTGAGAGAATCATCTTTCTTGTGCACGAATAAGACTGGCGCACCCCATGGGGATACACTGGGCCTGATGAATCCCTTATCTAAGAGATAATTCAACTGATCTTTCAGTTCCTTGAGTTCTGCTGGTGCCATTCTATATGGTGGAATAGAAATAGGCTGAGTATCTGGGAGAAGGTCTATACCGAAGTCTATTTCCCTTTCGGGAGGAATGCATGGAAGATCTTCAAGAAAAACGTCTGAATATTTATTAACCACTAGGACTAATTCGAGACTGGGAGATTCAAAACTGGAATCCTTAACATGCACGATATGATACACACACCCCTTAGAAATAATTTTCCTTGCCCGAAGGTAGGAGACAAGCTGACCCCTGAAAGATAAAGTGCTACCCTTCCACTCTAGGAAGGGCTCATTCTGGAACTAAAACTAAACTATCCTATTTCTACAGTCGACTATGGAATAGCAGTAATGAAGCCAATCCATGCCGAGAATGATATTAAAATCAGTCATCTTTAAATCTACTAAATCTGCTAACGTGGAATTCTAAAATATCATAAACGGGCAGTTCCTGTATACCCACCAAGATATGATGGTTTTACCCACTGGGGTAGAGACTGAAAAGGGCTCAACTAAAATTTCGAGACTAATTCCGCAATCGCCTACTATGTATGGAGTGACAAAAGACAAGGATGCACCTGGGTCTAGCAAAGCATAAACATAAACATAGAAAATCTGTAACGTACCAATAATGACATCAAGAGAATTTTCCTAATCCTGTCGGGTCTGAAGAGCATAAAGTCTATTTAGGCGTTGCCCACTAGTAGTAGTGGAAGTGGCACCCTGCTGGTTCGGGCGACTGGACTGAGCTGTAGAACAATTCTGCTGAACCTGAGGGCCTGGCTAAGGAAACTCCCTAATCCTGTGGCCTGACTTACCACAACTAAAACAGACATCACTACCGGCTCTGCAAATACCCTTGTGGTTCTTACCACAAGTCTGACAAAGGGGGGTTTTTCGGGCACTGCTAACACTGCCCTGAGATTTAGAGCCTGGTGCTCTGTCTCTATAGCCGTCCCTAAACTTTAGCACTGGGGCACTAACGGAGGAAGGGGATGGAATTGCTGACGTAGGACAAAATTAAAAACGATTTCCTCCCTCTGATTTGGACTGAGCAAAACTAAAATTGCCTGCTCTTGCTCTCTTGTTCTGCCTCTCCCTAGTCTTAACCTTCTACCCTTCTATCTGTTGAGAATGGGTTATGAGCCTTGCTAAAGTCATATCACTATTCACCATCGTAGACCTACACTCATTTACCACGCTATCATTCACCCCTGACACGAAATTGCTTATCTTAGCCCTGTTGTCTGCAACCACATGAGGGGAATATCTTGTTAGCTGTGTAAATCTAAGAGAATACTCTCTAACTGTCATATTTCCCTACCTGAGATTGATGAACTCAAGAACTTTGTGCTCTCTCAGCTCTTGGGGAAAGAATCTGTCTAAGAAGGCCATGACGAATTCTTCCCACTCAACAGGACCTGCATCCTCAAACCTTTCTGCTAACCAATACGTGTACCAAGTGTGAGCGACATCCTACAATTGGTATGAGTCTAACTCGACACTTTGACAAAAAGTGACTCCCATGATTTCAATGACCTTCTAGACTTGGTCAACAAATTTCTGAGGATCCTCGTCTGGCTTAGACCCAAAGAAGGATGGAAGGTTCATTTAGGTGAAGTCCCGAATCCTAGTTGTTGCTGAATTGGACACTGGGTTAGACGGAACAACTGCTGGTCATTCATTCTAGGCAGCTACAGACTGAGAAAGAGCAGATTAGACTGAGAGATTGACTTGAAATTATGCTTACTAGCATGACATGAATACTGAAGAAAGGGAACTGTTCCTAAATCATCTCATAGCCTCCTGTACATAAATGTGGTGTGCAATACACCCATTCACAAGACTCTACTAGATGCAGCTTTCAGAATTCCTAGGACTCTATTAAAGCTTAGGCTCTGATACCAAGTTTGTAATGCCCCAATTTTCTAAACCGGAACGCAACCCGGTGCTTATGACCTCGAGAGACCACAAGCTAACCCATGACTAATATCTGTACCTGTAGACTGCAATTCATTACACAATAATGCGGAAAACATGCACAATAGGCCATAAAGTTCAACTGAAACAATATAACATCCATATGGGAGAAAAATACCCAAAACAACAAAAAACTGAATCTGAAAGCTAAATCTGAGCGTAAATTCAAAAGTCTCTAAGTACTGTCTGAAATAAGGAGTTGAAGGAACATGTCTCTAACTAACTCCGTAAAATTGAACTGAAGAAATAAATAAATAAATCAAATAATGTCGTCCTCGAATGAAGAGGACTCACTGCAACTCTGTATGTTGAATGCGACTGCTACTGCTTTTCTGGGACTTGTGCCTCTGAACCTATGGTGTAACATGAAAATAAAGCACCATAGCACAAATTCGTCAGTACAACTGGAGTACTGAGTATACGAGTGAGGTAGGCTAATTCAAGGGTATACGTGCATGAATAATACTACTGACTGACTGATATGAATATAAGAGTACAAACATACATACATAGTAACTATGATCATGAGTAAGTGATGGATAAATCTTTATGCTAATACATGGCTAGAACCGTAGTTCTGATAACATGGATGACTATATCTGACATCCCTGAATCTAGTTGAACTATTTGAGTTCCGGGCTATAACTGATTTTGATCGTATCTAACAGTCCTGGTATACTGATATATGAAGAACTGTCTGAGTTCTTTTACTGAAACTGATACTAAAATTATGGGAGGTAGTTGTTTAACCTACATGCCCCATATGTTCCATTATGTCTAAGATGGGGTCCAATCTCTGCCCTGACTGGAAGGGTGTCAATACCGCGCCACTGGTAAGGACAACATGTGATCAACCCTCATATAACAGTTAATTCTAGTGAGAACGGTGGGAACCCTCATATAACAGATTAAGCCACCTCATCTACCCTCATATAACAGGTTGCGATGTCTCAACCTATGCTGGCTACACAGTTCTGGAACACAAGGATGACTGATAAGAATCACACCCTCATATACAGGTGAGTTCCCACCCTTGGGTTCACTCGGTGATAACTCCTACTCACATAAAAAGAGACGAAACATGATTCAACTGACTGTACATGGACAAATTAACTGACTTCCGTTGACTGACGGAGTAGTACTATTATCTGAGAGTTAACTGAGATTATGATATTTCTGAGGTTTCCTGAGTCACATGACTGACTGAGTTCTATAGATTATAGCTTGACTGAGATTATTGTGACAACATGACATGGCTCTAGGAACACAACTTTATTTTTCGGGTACGAATACCCCCAGACTCGATAGAAGGAAACTGACACACATGACATGACTTGATCATAAAATCGGAGTCCACAATTCGCTATATGATAAGTAGGGGATAGTATACTTAATGTATTTAATCAACACCTCAAACATGATAGGGAAAGCATGGATATAATTCGCACACAAAATTCATATTTCCATCATCATACATACTTCATGCCATCACCATAAGAATACATAAATAGCATGGGCATTCATATTGAAGTGTATCACTAACATGGACTTGTCATTTAGATATCATGAAATCATGTAAAGATGAACTTCTAACATCCTAGGAATTTTATCAAACACCTTACATGCATTCTTTAAGGCACGGGTGGATTTCATACTTGCATTAGTTCAACCCACCCAAAGTTCATGTTTTTCAACAAACAATCACATATATTCCATGAAAAACATTCTTAGATATCATCTTGAAACTTGAACAACAATCATCAACGTGTACATGCTTATATCACCACAAAAGTTCAAAAAATAGCATTTAAAAGCATGGTTCTTGAACTCTATGAACGAATTGAATCCATAAATGAACATTACGCATACCTTAAATCTTGATCTTGAAAGAGATCTAATATTTCTAAAGGTTCCTGAAGAAATCCTTAGGCTTTCCCTTGATTTTTCTTGACTAGGGTTTAACCCCTTTGGGAAAGAATGCTCTTGTTCCTGTGGAGGTGATCTTCAGAGGAAACCCTAATCTTGTGGTTAAAAGTGTAAGAGAGGGTTTTTAAGATGTTTTAACTCTAGATAATGGAAGATAATACATTCCTTGAGGGTTATAAGTCGTGGGAAGTAAAGGAAAAATACAAAAATACCCTTATGAAATAAATTCCCAGTAGCTGAAAATCATAGCTGACGACATTTGTGACAAGGCATCAAAAGTGTGGTAAGCCATCAAAAATGTCGTCACACAGAAGCTGGACTCTGCCTAAGGCTGACGACATTTGTGACATGGCATCAAAAATGTGGTAAATCGTCAAAAATGTCGTCACACAGAAGCTGGATAGTACCTAGGGCTAATGACCTTCATGATAGGGCGTCACAAGTGTGGTAAGCTACCAAGAATGTCGTCACTTAGGAGTTGGTTTCTGCCTAAGGCTTACGACCTTTGTGGTAGGGCGTCACAAGTGTGGTAAGCTACCACGAATGTTGTCACACAGTTTCCAGCCTGGCATGCTGGAGTAAAATAGGAATAACACTTTTCTCCGATATCTGTTTTAGGCTAAATTGGTATTGTTGCAAAGATAATTCAATTATCTATGTGTTGATAGGTCATGAGATCAAAAATTCCAATTATAATGAGAGATATGCTCGTTTGAATCTGACTATGGAGATATCTTTCTCAAGAATTTGATCGGTGAGGAATGTTTTGATTCGTCTGATAGCTGGGAATTATTTGACGCCTTAATATACATCTAACCTACTCATAAAACTATAAAAGAACCATGATGTACTATGCATGATCTTGGTACATGGCTCTAATATTGGTTTGGATTTTTTGGGGTAATACATATTATATATATATATATATAGATATATAGATATATATATATATAATATCACATGCTGGGGTAGGTTACAAGGCATAGAATGAACTTTGAAAACCTTAACCAGAGATGTGTAGCATAACCATCATAAAACAAGTCACCTAAGGGCTATATGGGCCTGGTCTCTCCTTGCTGGAAGGGCCCAGTGTGTGTAGCCGCACGAACCAAAGAACATCCATATTCGTATATTCCTTTATGAGAGACTGAAACCTCTCGACATAGTCAAGGTGACTTCAGCACCAATATATACAATAAGGGAGATTCAAAACTCCCATTCATATATCCAATATGGGGGGCTCGAACCTCCCGATCATTTAGACACCCGCATTAGCTAGCACGGTTTCTAGTGTTAGTCCTTTGGGACTTCCACTTTCACGGACCGACTAAACATTCTGCTCTTAAGCCTAATTTAAAACACTTTACATACATCAATATTTATTAAACCATTTATACATATAGGAACCCCATTGGTATCATCATACCAACCCACTTTCAAGCATATAATATTCCATAACAACAATTTCATCATTTCTCGACTCGAAGCCATTATACAAACAATGACATCAAGTTAATTCAACTTTTGGGACTCAAACCCATTTAGAAAATCAAAACCCAAGGTAACAATTTAAATCAATATATGGCAATCAACATCAAGGACTTTACAAATTCATTCATCAATTATTATTATTATTATTATGCCAATGACTTAGTTTATAAAACAATTTAGACTTGTGACGAGATCTTTCTCACTAACAATTTCACAAATTGGTTGAGGGCATACCATTATCAAAGCCAAAATCAAGGAAAAATCATCAATTTGGGGGCTAACCATGACCCCTTAGTTAACTCACCCTTCCCATGCACCAACATGTGCAAAACCATAATTAAAACATGTATAATCACAATTTAAACCATGCAAAAACAATACTCAATGATATGCATCTAAACCCCTCAACCTTGGTTTCAAAACCATCATTAATGACTCATGAAAATTACTCAAATCATATGCTTTTAGTGAAATAACAATGAAGGGAGAGTCATATGTCTAAATTACAAAGATTGACAGAAAGAATTTAACTCTTGAGCCCTGAGATGACCACTTTGGAGAAACCCTAGCCAATCTTGCTTGAAAGGATTTTAAGAGAGTAAAGGGGATGTTTTGATATTTTAAAGTGTAGAATGAATGAGCCAAAGTGTTTTAGGGAGATGGGGTTTTAAGATTTTTAACTGTCAAATGTCCAAAGTACCCCCAACATAAAGCTGAAAAAAGTTCGCATATGGCTATGAGTCGATCTAGTGACTTATGACCACAACTTACGACTCGTACCTTTGAGTCATACCCAAGACAGTGAGTTGGACACCCATACACTATCAATCTTACGACTCCATAATCCCACTTGTGACCCAACCACATGGATCGTATGGTGTAGTCGTATCCAAGACATAACCCAAAAGGATTAGAAATTGGACAACATATGACTCAACTCTACCACTAGTAACATGGTCTTACTATTCATAGTGAGGCACTCATACTCAGCACAGAACCTTGCCAAATCTATACTAGCTTGGCTACGACTTAGGTCCCTTGACCCATAACCACACCATACGACTCGTATGATGAGTCTTCAATAGGGCAGTAAGCACATAGTTCAAAGAGTTTTCAAGGATCAAAACCCAGGGTTTTTTAGCATCGCATGAATGCAACCAATCTATTCCCACAATCACATCAAATCCTACCATGTCCCACTTTATTAGATCCACCAACGTTTCCCTACCATGGAACGATATCACACAACCCCTATAGAACCCTCTAGACACAAGGGATTTACCCACAATGGTAGACCCAAACAAAGTTTCAGAATACACTCAAGATCAAACCAAAAAAATAGCCATATAAAGGGTCACATAACAGAGAAAGTAGACCCCTAGTTAAGAGAGAAACACACATCATAGGTAAAGAGTTGTAATATACCATAAATGACCTCTAGTAATGCCCCAGACTCTGGGCATGTTGCAAGAGTATAAATACAATTTTGGGAAGTATCGGTATCAAAAGCAACACCCATTGGTGAGAAAACCAAAGAGTTAGCAACCAGTATTTTATTGGCACCAGTAGCAACAATGACCGAAGGACAATGCTTCTGCATATGACTGGGTTGACCACACTTAAGGCATTGATTCTTACCCTCACAAAAAATTCTATGATTCCACTGACCACAAAACCAAAAAAGAGGATAGGAAGGGACTAGTTGGATACTATACTGATAGTTGGCACCCCGTTCCCCAGGACCTACACCTTTTTGAAAATAACAATCATCAGTCGGCCTTGGGTAAGGGGCTCTAGCCGATGGGTATGACCAGAATTTCTCCAGCCCTCACTCTTAGTTCACTGTCTCCCATGTGTACCATTATTGTTATGACCCTCACCCTACTCTGCATATTTGAACTTTTTGTTTTGCCTCTCTCCCAACTTAGCTTGATTCCTTCTACCACCAATAATAAAACTAGCATGATATAGAGACTAATATTTGGGTCAACAAATAAATAGAATGGCGGAACTCACCATTCGACACATCGCCCAAAGGCGTCCCAGGAGGACTAAGGGGAACTGGTGGAGCTCAACTAGTGAAATCAGAAGCAACGATCCTAGACTGGGTCTAGACCCCGAAAGATGGACGAGCTCTAGCTACATTGTACTCAGGTGGGACTGAAGAGTTCCCATGGGTATTAGATCTTCTTAGAGGCATGATCTGAAAGGCTAAATAACCAGGAATTACAAGAATCTAAAACCTTAGACTCTATAGCCCAAAATTAAGATAACAAGAAAGAGAAATATTCCTGAATGCCTTATAGTCTCTCACTTATAAGTATATCACTCTACATATCCATAAAAAATACTCGACTTGATACGGCTTTGTGGAAACCCAATTGACCATGAACCTAGAGCTCTGATACTATCTTTTTCATGACCCAAACTAGGTCCTGGCCGTGACGAGTATCTCAAGTCTCACATGGACTAGATATCACTTCTATACCTAACAAAACCAATACACGATCACCTCTATCATATGAATTCCTATCATATAATAAGATAACATAAGGATGAGCTTAAATATTCATATATCAGGTCTATAATCTGTCAATTGGAATTGACCAAATAACCTCCCAATCAACAGCCAAGTCCACAGTAATCCAATAATGCCTTTTAAACCAAGAGCCAAAAATTGAATACCAATAAAGTGTTGGGATAGGCCCTCGAATATATCCAAAATAAGTCTAAACAATCTGTGATATAAGAGACCAAAACATATAATATAGATTTTTGAGGTATGGAAGCTCACCATTTAGATGTCAACTCTCAAACTAACCCTGATCTAAATCACTGTGTAAGAGAAGTAGAAGTATGGACAATTCCTGTATCACATGGGGATACAGTGTCCAAAGATAGTTAGCAGGGTGAATGCTACCATGTAACTCAAGGATAAGGATAATATAATGCAATGATCAATATTTTTAAATCACTCAAATCTGATGCACATGTTCAAATTCATTTATATATATATAACACATTCCAGGATAGGAAATAGGGTTTAACATGCATTTTTAAAACTTTAGCATAGATTGTGTAACTTAATTGTCATGTGTAATACCCCGCATGTTTCTAAGCTAGGAAGTGAATAAGTTTTCCTACGTATGAAACCACCTATCCTGTGAGTAGCATTTTAGTGCATGACTTACAATGAATATCCTAGAGATAGGATAGCTTGCGATGTCTTGATCTTGATCATATGAGTCGCTTAGAGTGATCCAAGCTAAGAGTTTTGGAATCCATCAAGTCTTAGTGTTTGATTTTTCAAGGGTCATCTTTGAACAAGAATAAAGTGATTGATATGTGACATTTTGTCAGATTTAGACCCACCAAATTGTATAGAATCGAATTAGATTTCCAACGATACCAATTACATCAAAATCCTACACCCGAGCAAGGATTTATGGCCTTTCAAAGTAGAATGCGTCGCCTAACCAATCGCACATGGCCATTGGAAAGCATAAGCGATATCATATGCAGCGCCTATGTAATTATAGGTGATATCATATGCGGCGCCTATGTAAGTATAGGCGATATCATATGTGGCGCCTATGTAAATATAGGCGATATCATATGCGGCGCCTATGTATGATTTCAGCCACAAAAACACTTAGTTTTTGAGTTATTTCGAGGGTAGTTAAGTCTTTTAACACTCCTTACATGTCCCTAAACCTAACCTCATAAAATTTATAGCTTCTAAACACATTAAAACCCTATTAACATCTCAAAGTTCATTATCCAAGAGTACCATAGGAGAAAAATAAATAGGGTTTTACAACCAAGCTTGAAGATCAAATTTTAAGGAAATTCCTCCGTCAATCATCAAGAACCTCCCTTCCAAGTTATGCGTAGTGTTCATCCACGGATTCTTTTCTTCCGTGGAGTTAAAGAATAAATCTTTAAAATACAAAAGCTTGGTTGGTTGTGGTGATATGATCATACCCATGTTGATGCTTGTTTGTTTTGCTATATAATAGTATCGTGACTGTATATCTCATGAAAGTTATGTTGTTAGTTGAAAAACATGATCTTTAGATGGATTTATAGAATGCAAGTAGGAAATTCACCTATGCCTTAAAGAATGCATGCAAGGTGTTCGATAAAATGCCTAGTATGTTAGAACTTCATACTTACATGATTTCATGATATCTAAATAACAAGTTCATGTTAGTCATACACTCCTATATGAATATCCATGTAAATTATGTGTTGTTATTGTTGTGGTATAAAGGATGTAAGATAATGGAGATATAAATTATGTACACAAAATATATCCATGTTTTTCCTATCATGTTTGAAATGTTGAATAAATAAATGAAGTATACTATCCCCTGCTTATGATATTGTGAATTATGGACTCAAATCTTGTGATCAAGACATGTCATGTGTGTCAGTTTCCTCCTATCGAGTCCTGGGGGTATTCGTACCCAAAAACTATAGCTGTGTGCCTAGATCCATGTCATGTTTCACGGTATTCGAACTCAAGATATGATTCCATAGACTTCAGTCAATCATGTGACTCAGGAAAACCTCATGATCTCAGTCAGTTGTCAGATATCAGTAACATTCCGCCAGTCAACGGAATTCAGTATGATTAAGTCATGTATAGTCAGTTATTCATGTCCAGTCCCTCCAGATGGGAGTAGAGGTTAGCACCAAGTGAACCCAAGAATGGGAACTCACCTGCCAATTCAGGGAGTGATTCTTATAAGCAGTCCATGTGTTCCAAAACTACGTAGCCAATGTAGGTTGAGAGATCTTAACCTGTCAGATTAGGATTGATGAGGTGGTTTAACCTGTCAGTTTAGGGTTCCCACCGTTCTCATTGAGTACCTGCCAGATAAGGGTCACTAACAGGCTATCCTTACCTATGGCACGGTATTAACACCCCTCCAGTCGGGGCAGAGATTGGACCCCAGCTTATCCATAATGGCATACATGGGGCATATCGGTTAAACACTATCTCCCACAGTTTTAGTATCAGTCTTAGTAAAAGAACTTAGGGCGTTCCTTAGATTTCAGAATATACAGGACTTTCAGATACAGTCGTTATGTTCTTCATATTTTAGTATGTATAGGACTGTCAGATACAGTCGTCTATGTTATCAGCTTGCAGTGTCAGTCATGACAGTTATCAAAAAACCATCTATTAGCTTACAGGTTTTGTTATCACGCATTCACGGTCCCAGTTTCTATATATGTATGTTTGCACTCCCATATTCATATTAGTCAGTCAGTGTTGTTCATGCATGAAAACCTTTATGTTTAGCCTACCTTCCTCGTATACTCAGTACTCCAATTGTACTGACGCATTTGAGCTATGGTTCTTTCTTTTCATGTTAAACCATTGGTTCCGAGACATGAGCTCCAGCCCAGCAGTAGTGGTAACATTCCAGTCGCAGAGACACAGTGAGTCCTCATTGATTGGACAAAAACATGATTTGATACATTTATTTATTTCTTCACTTCAGTTTTACGAAGTTAATTGGAGACATGTTCCTTCTACCCCTTATTCAGATAGTTTAGAGGCTTTCAGATTTATGTTCAGATTTACGTTCACACTTAGCTTTCAGATTGAGTTATTTTGGGTATTTTTACCCATATGGACGTTATGATTTTTAGACATGGTTTTAGTCATTTGAACCTTATGGACTTATAGTTTTACGTATTCCGCATTATTATGTCATGATTTGCAGTATATAGGTACATCTATCAGTCATGGGTTAGCTTGTGGTCCCTCGGGGTCATGAGCACCGTATAGCATTCCAGTTTAGCAAATCAGGGTGTTAGAAACTTTGTATAAGAGCCTAAGGTTCAATAGATTCCTAGGAAGTATAAAAGCCGCATCTAGTAGAGTCTTATACATGGGTGTGTTGCGCGCCACATTTATGTACAGGAGTCTATACGAAGTTTTTAGGAACAGTCCCTTTTCTTCAGTATTTATGTCATGCTAGTGAGCATAATCACAAGTTAAACTCTCACTCTAATCCATTCTTCTCTTATTCCAGACCATGGCCCCAAAGAGAACAGACTAGCCAGCTCCTCAGCCCAAAGATCCTTTGGATGGAAATGTTTCCCATGCGGAGTTTAGATCCGTATTTACCACACTTGCTCAGTCCATGGCTACACAGAATGAACCCTCCAACTTTCCATGGGTCTAAGTCTGATGAGGACCCTCAAGAGTTCATTGACCATGTCCAGTAGGTCATTGACATAATGGGTGTTACTTCTATTGAGAGTGCTGAGTTAGACACCTACCAGTTACAGGATGTTGCTCATGATTGGTACAAACAGTGGAAGTCTTAGAGGTTAGATGATGCAGGCCCTATCGAGTGAGAGGAATTTGTAACAACCTTCTTAGAAAGATTCTTTCACCAAGAGATGAGGGAAGCCAATGTTCTTGAGTTCATCAACCTCGGGCAGGGGAATATGATGGTTAGGGAGTATTCTCTTAGATTTACTCAGCTATCCAGGTATGCTCCTCATGTAGTTGCAGACAATAGGGCTAAGATGAGCAAGTTCGTGTCAGGGGTCAACGATAGCGTGGTAAATGAGTGTAGGTCTGCGATGCTTATCGGTGATATGACCTTAGCCAGACTCATGACCCATGCCCAGCAAGTAGAAGAGCAGAAGGTTATGACTAGGGAGAGGAAGAACAAGAGAGCAAGGTCAGGTAACTTCAACTTTGCTCACCCCAAGTCAGATGGAGGAAACCATTCACAGTTTCGCTCCAACTCAGCCGTTCCAGCCCCTTCCTCTGCCAGCGCTCCAGTGCCAAAGTTCATAGATGGCAACAAAGACAAAGATCCAGGCTCTAAATCATAGGGCAGTGTTAGCAGTGCCCGAACGAATCCCCTTTGTCAAAATTGTGGAAAGAACCACAAGGGCATTTGCAGAGCTGGTAGTGATGTCTGTTTTGGTTGTGGAAAGACAGGTCACAGGATTAGGGAGTGTCCACAGTCAAGTCTTTAGGGTTAGAAAAATCATTCTGCAGCTCAGTCCGGTCACCCAAACCAGCAGGGTGCCATTTCCAATACTACCAGTGGGAAACGCCCAAACAGACTCTATGCTCTTGAGTCCTGGCAGGATCAGGAAAATTCTCCTGATGTCGTTACTGGTATGTTACAGATTTTACATGTTAATGTTTATGCTTTGCTAGACCCAGGTGAATCCTTGTCTTTTGTTACTCCATACATAGCAGGCGATTTTGGAATCAGTCCCAAAATTCTAGCAGAGCCCTTTCCAGTCTCTACCCAGTGGGTAAAACCATCATAGCCCAGCGGGTATACAGGGACTGCCTGGTTATGATATCTCAGAAATCCACGTCAGCAGATTTAGTTGAGTTAGAGATAACTGATTTTGATGTCATTCTCAGCATGGATTGGCTTCATCCGTGCTACTCCACAGTAAACTGCAGAAATAAGATAGTTCAATTTTAGTTCTCGAATGAGCCTGTCCTAGAGTAGAAGGGTAGCATTTCAGAATTCAGGTGTCAACTTATTTCCTACCTTCGGGCAAGGAAGATCATTTCTAAAGGGTGTGTGTATCATCTCGTGCATGTTAAAGATTCCAATTCTGAATCTCCCAGTCTCGAAATAGTCCCAGTTGTTAATGAATACTTAGTTATCCTTCCCAAAGATCTTCCAGGCATTCCCTCCAAAAGGGAAATAGACTTCGGCATAGAGCTTCTTCCAGATACTCAACCTATTTCTATTCCTCCATACAGAATGGCACCAGCAGAACTCAAGGAACTGAAAGATCAGTTGAAGTATCTCTTAGATAAGGGATTCATCAGACCCAGGGTTTCCCCATGTGGTGCACCAGTATTATTCATGCTCAAGAAAGACGGTTCTCTCAGGATATGTATTTATTACCGTCAACTAAACAAAGTCACGATCAAGAATAGATATCCTCTTCCCAGGATTAATGATCTATTTGACCAACTTCAGGGTGCCAGTTACTTCTCCAAGATAGACCTCAGATCAGGCTATCATCAGCTCAAAGTTAGAGAATGTGACATTCCGAAGACAGCTATCTGTACTTGGTATGGTCACTTTGAATTTTTAGTCATGTCATTTGGTCTTACCAATGCCCCTACAACTTTCATGGATTTGATGAACTGTGTGTTCAAGCAGTACTTGGACATGTTTTTCATAGTCTTTATAGATGATATTCTGGTCTATTCTCGCACAGAGCGTTATCATGAAGACCATCTTAGGATTGTTCTTCAGACTCTCAGGGATCACCAGTTATTCGCTAAGTTCAGCAAGTGCAAATTTTGGCTAAGATCAGTAGCATTCCTTGTCCATATTATTTCCGGTGATGGCATTAGAGTAGATCCTCAAAAAACCAAAGCAGTAAGAAAATGGTCCAGACCCGTATCTCCATCAGATAGTAGGAGTTTTTTGGGTTTGGCTGGCTATTACAGATGGTTTGTCGAGGGATTTTTTTCTATTGCATCTCCCATGTCCAGATTGACTCAAAAGAAGATTAAGTTTCAGTGGTCAGATTCATGCGAGAAGAGTTTTCAAGTGTTGAAGACTCGACTTACCTCAGCTCCAGTTCTAGCTCTTCCAGATAGTTCAGACGGTTTTGTAGTCTATTGAGATGCATCCAGAGTAGGTTTAGGTTGTGTCCTCATGTAGCATGCTAAGTTCATATTCTCCGCCTCCAGACAGTTAAAGCCACATGAGAAGAATTTTCCTACTCATGATCTTGATTTAGAAGCGGTAGTTTTTTCCTTGAAGATTTGGACGCATTATCTCTATGGAGTTCATGTAGATGTCTTCACAGACCATAAAAGCCTCCAGTATGTCTTTTCCCAAAAAGATCTTAATCTTCACCAGAGAAGGTGGTTAGAGCTCTTGAAGGATTACAACATGAGTGTTCTTAATCATTCGAGCAAGGCCAATATTATGGATGATGCTCTCAGTAGACTCTTCATGGGTAGTATTTCTCACTTTGAGGGTAGCAAGAAAAAAAATGGCTCAGGAGATCCATCAGTTTACCAGACTAGGCGTTCGCTTAGTCGATTCTTTAGAGGGTGGTGTATGTGTTCACAGTAGTTCAGAGTCATCTCTAGTTTCCGAGGTGAAAGAGAAGAAAGACAGGGATCCTATCCTTGTCAATATCAAAGAGTCAGTTCAGAATAAAAAATTCAAGGTTTTCCCCCAGGGGGAGATGGTGTTCTTCGTTTTCAGGGTCATCTATGTGTTCCAGGTGTAGATGAATTGAGGCAGTGAATTCTTGCAGAAGAGCATGGTGCGCGATACTCTATTCATCCAGGGGCCACTAAGATGTACAGCGACATGCGGGAGATTTATCGGTGGAGTGGGATGAAGAGAGATGTTGCAGAGTTTATGGCTAAGTTCTCTACATGTCAGCAGGTTAAGATAGAGCATCAGAAACCTAGTGGTTCTATGAAAGAGTTCACCATTCCTACTTGGAAGTGGGAAGAAGTGAACATGGACTTTGTGACGGGTTTTCTTAGAAGTCATCATCAGCACGATTCAGTCTGGGTCATGATAGATAGAATGACCAAGTCAGCTTATTTCCTTCTTGTTCATACTTCTTATTCCATCGAGGATTATGCCAAACTCTATATCAGGGAGTTAGTCAGGTTACACGGTGTTCAACTATCTATCATCTCAGATAGAGGTACCCAGTTTACCTCTCACTTTTGGAAAGCATTCCAAAAGGGTCTCGATACCTAAGTCACTCTCAACACAGCATTTCATCCTCAGACAGATGGTCAAGCAGAGATGACCATTCAGACTCTTGAAGATATGCTAAGGGAATGTCCATCTGACTTCAAGGAAAGTTAGGATGACCACTTGCCTTTGATTGAGTTTGCATGAAATAATAGTTATCATTCTAGTATTCAGATGGGTCCATTCGAAGCTCCCTATGGTAGAAGATGTAGATCTCCGATTGGTTGGTTCGAAGTTAGTGGTCCCTCAGTTATAGGACCTAACTTAGTATTCGACGCCTTAGAGAAGGTTCAGTTGATCAGAGAGAGACTCCAGGATGCTCAGAGCCAACAGAAGTCCTATGCAGATGTTCATAGAAAGGATCTCGAGTTCGAGGTCAATGACTATGTCTATCATAAGATATCTCCCATGAAGGGAGTGAAGAAGTTCGGCAAGAAAGGGAAACTCATTCCCCGATAAGTTGATCCCTTTAGAATTATCTGTCGCTTCGGCAAGGTAGCTTATGAGCTTGAGTTGCCTTCAGATCTAGCCTCAGTCCATCCAACCTTCCATGTCTCTTTGCTCAAGAAGTGCATAAGTGACCCAACAGTTGTTGTCCCTATTTAGAGCATCGACATTCAGAACAGCCTCTCTTATGAAGAGATTCTAGTCAAAATCTTAGATTATCAGACTCGTAGATTGAGGAACAAAGAAGTCCTTCTAGTCAAGGTTCTTTGGAGAAATCAGTCTCATGAGGGATCTACATGGGAAGCAG
Organism: Capsicum pubescens; assembly: GCA_030864215.1. Lineage (NCBI taxonomy): Eukaryota > Viridiplantae > Streptophyta > Magnoliopsida > Solanales > Solanaceae > Capsicum > Capsicum pubescens. Next base: position 65,539,024 of record CM061540.1, on the reverse strand, counting down.
AAGAAGATATGTGTACCAAGTATCCTCACCTCTTCCCCGCCAATTCATATCAATCTCAAGGTAACAGTTTTCCTTATGCATATTCAGTTTCATGTTCAAGTTTCCAGTATAAACTTGGTACCTATTAACCGTTGCATACTCAGTCATGCATTCATGTATCAGTTGTCCGTGCATCAGATATGTACGAGTTCAGTATGTTTAGCATGTAAGTCATGAGATCATGTTTCAGTTCTTCATGTTTAGTTCAGGTTCTGTGTCTTGTATCCCTTCTCAGTAAATTCTCATTCGAGGATGAATGTTCCCAAGGGGGAGCTATTGTAATACCCCGCATGTTTCTAAGCTAGGAAGTGAATAAGCTTTCCTACGTATGAAACCTCCTATCCTATGAGTAGAATTTTAGTGCATGACTTACAATGAATATCCTAGCGATAGGATAGCTTGCGATGTCTTAAGCATGCTCATATGAGTCTCTTAGAGTGATGCAAGCTAAGAGTTTTTGAATCCATCAAGTCTTAGTGTTTGATTTTTCAAGGGTCATCTTTGAAAAAGAATACCATGATTAATATGTGAAATTTTGTCATATTTAGACCCACCAAATTGTAGATAATCGAATTAGCTTTCCAGCGATACTAATTACATCAAAATCCGACACCCGAGCAAGGAGTTATGGCCTTTTAAAGTAGAAAGCGTCGCCTAACCAATCGCACATGGCCACTGGAAAGCATAGAAAATATCTTATGCGGCGCTTATGTAAATATAGGTGATATCATATGTGGTGCCTATGTAAATATAGGTGATATCATATGCGGCTCCAATGTAAATATAGGCGATATCATATGCGGCGCCTATGTATGGTTTCAGCCACGAAAACACTTAGTTTTTGAGTTATTTCGAGGGTAGTTAAGTCTTTTAACACTCCTTACATGTCCCTAAACCTAACCTCACAAAATATATAGCTTCTAAACACATTACAACCCTATTAACATCTCAAAGTTCATTATCCAAGAGCACCATAGGAGAAAAACAACTAGGGTTGCACAATCAAGCTTGAAGATCAAATTTCAAGGAAATTCCTCCATCAATCATCAAGAAACTCCCTTCCAAGGTAAGTGTAGTGTTCATTCACGGATTCCTTTTGTCCGTGGAGTTCATGAATCAATCATTAAAATAAAAAATCTTGGTTGGTTGTGGTGATATGATCATACCCATGTTGATGCTTGTTTGTTTTGCTATATAATAGTACCGTGACTGTCTATCTCATGAAAGTTATGGTGTTAGTTGAAAAACATGATCTTTAGATAGATTGATAGAATGCAAGTATGAAATCCACCTATGCCTTAAAGAATGCATACAAGGTGATCGATAAAATGCCTAGTATGTTAGAACTTCATAGTTACATGATTTCATGATATCTAAATAACAAGTTCATGTTAGTCATACACTCCAATATCAATTTTCATTCAAATTATGTGTTGTTATTGTTTTGTTATAAAGAATGTATTATAATGGATATATAAATTATGTAAACAAAATATATCCATGCTTTTCCTATTATGTTTGAAATGTTGAATAAATACATGAAGTATACTATCCCCTGCTTATGATATTGTGAATTGTGGACTCAAATCTTGTGATCAAGTCATGTCATATGTGTCAGTTTCCTCCTATCGAGTCCTGGGGGTATTTGTACCCAAAAACTATAGCTGTGTTCCTAGATCCATGTCATGTTTCATGATATCCAAACTCAAGCTATGATTCCATATACTTCAGTCAGTCATGTGACTCAGGAAAACCTCATGATCTCAGTCAGTTGTCAGATATAAGTAACATTCCACCAGTCAACGGAATTTAGTAAGATTAAGTCATGTATAGTCAGTTATTAATGTCCAATCGCTCCAGATGGGAGTAGAGGTTTGCATCGAGTCAACCCAAGGATGGAAACTCACCCGCCAGTTCAGGGTGTGATTTTTAGAAGCGGTCCTTGTGTTCCAGAACTATGTAGCCAGCGTAGGTTGAGACATCTTAACCTGTCATATTAGGGTTGATGAGGTGGTTTAACCTGTCAGTTTAGGGTTCCCACCATTCTTATTGAGTACTTGCCAGATAAGGGTCACTCACAAGCTGTCCTTACCCGTGGCACGGTATTAACACCCCTCTGGTCGGGGTAGAGATTGGACACCATCTTTGCCATAACGACATACATGGGGCATTTCGGTTAAACACTACCTCCCACAGTTTCAGTATCAGTCCCAGTAAAAGAACTCATGGCGTTTTTCATATTTTAGTATATACAGGAATGTCAGATACAGTTGTTATGTTCTTTAGATTTCAGTATATACAGGACTGTCATATATAGTTGTCCATGTTATTAGCTTGTAGTATCAGTCATGACAGTTATCAGTAAACTATGTATTAGCTTACAGGTCTTGCTATCACGCATTCACGGTCCCAGTTTCTATATATATATGTTTGCACTCCCACGTTCATATTATTCAGTCAGTGTTGTTCATGCATGAAACCCTTGATGTTCAGCCTACCTTCCTCGTATACTCAGTACTCCATTTGTACTGACAAATTTGCGCGATGGTGATTTCTTTTCGTGTTACACCATAGGTTCCGAGACACGAGCTCCAGCCCAGCAGTAGCGGTAGCATTCCAGTCGCAGAGACACAGTGAGTCCTTATTGATTCGAGGATAATATGATTTGATACCTTTATATATTTCTTCAGTTTAGTTTTACGAATTTAGTTGGAGACATGTTCCTTCAACTCCTTATTCAGATAGTTTAGAGGCTTTCAGATTTATGTTCAGATTTACGTTCAGACTTAGCTTTCAAATTGAGTTGTTTTGGATATTTTCACCCACATGGACGTTATGCTTTTCAGACATGGTTCTATTCAGTTTAACCTTATGGACTTATAGTTTTACATATTTCGCATTATTATGTCATGATTTGCAGCATACAGGTACAAATATCAGTCATAGGTTAGCTTGTGGTCCATCGAGGTCATGAGCACCGTGTAGCGTTCCTGTTCAGCAAATCGGGGCATTACATCATGTGATAGTACCCACGGGCTACATAGTCCCCAACTCTCACCCCCTGGTCAGGCCCCAGTGTGTGTAGCCACATGAACCAAAGAAAGATCATATATATACGCACAGGGGACTCGAACCTCCCAACACATACTAAGGTGACTCAAGTACCCGATCATGAAATGTGATATGAGGGACTCAAACCTCCCAATCACATAATAATAATAGTAAGGTGGACTCGAACCACCTGCTAACAAGAAAGAGGACTCGAACCTTTAAGCCATAATGACCCCCGCACCGGCTAGTGTGGTTTCTAGTAGCGATCACTCACACCTCCACTTTCATGACTTAGCTACACAAGCCTCTTTTAAAGCCCAATTAAAAAATTTAACACGTAATTCTCTTTTCATTAAACTAATTACACCTCCAGGCATCCCGTTGGTATCGTCATACCAACTTCTCTTGTAAAATAATATCAATCTGCCATGCCATCTACTCAACCAATTGGGACTCAGACCTACAGGTTAAAAGATATTAAAATAATCAATCATTTGAGACTCTAACCCATTTAATCAACTGAATCCATAAGGTTTTAGTTCAATTCAATTTATGGACATCAAGCCCTTCATAAAGACATTTATCAATACTTAACATTCTTATGCCAAAGCATTAATTTAAGTACATAATTCAAATTTGTGGCAAGGCCATTCTCATTAACAATTTCATAAATAGGTTTAAGGCATACCATTATCAAGCCATGATCAAGGCAAAAATCATCAAATTTGTGGTTAACCATGACCTATTAGTTAAATCACCATTCATATGCACCAACATGTGTAAAAACCATAATCAAAGCATGGGAAATCATAATTAAACCATGGGAGAACATTATTCAACAATAAACATTAGTAGGTATCCATTCTAGCTTACTAAATCATAGTTAGATAGATCACAGCTTCCAGTCAGTAGGTTATGGGTTCTCTTTATTAGAGAACAGTTAGTTTGTAGCTTTTGTATTTTATTTTATTCATATGTTTTGATTAGGGATAGTTGGGGGTCATGATTTGACTACTTCTAGTCAGTATTAGTAGATACTTCATAGATAGTTAGTCAGAGTTAATTTATTTAGTTCTACCTTTCTTGTTGTATAATCCAGTGTTGTAACTAATTTTAAAAAATGTTGTATCGAACAAGTTTAACTAATGATCTTTCTTCTTCTTGGTATTTCCTATTTCATGTACTTTTATTCAGTTTCTCACAAATTATGCTAGTACCATGGATTATCTTAGGATCGCTTATTGTTCTAAACACTATTTTACATCTTTGGGGTAGACTCGAGGTTTTACATGCTTAAGGGAAACATGATTACTGAAGCAGAAGGTAAGATAGGCAGGGTTTTCTAAAGCGGTATCCCAGTAACTAAAGTTGAACTTGATCTCTAAAGCAGACCTCAATCAAGATCGTATACTAAAGCTTCTCAAGGTCACAAAGAAACCACCACTAATGTGGCTCCCAGACCGCTCTAGTGGTCATGCTAAATCCAAAAAGATTCTGACCTGGTGATCAGGATTCAATCAAAACCCCGTGCACATAAATGAAATATGCTACCTTACCAATTTCAACATTTTAGACTCCACAAAATCATTGAAACTTTCATCCGAGATTGTTTCGATAAAGTGTTGTCCCATACCTCGTTCTATTTTTACTGTATTCTATCCAATTGCCCCAAATGAGTCTAAAATCCTTGAGACCCAAATCAAGGAACCTTTTATCCTAAAATTAATGTTCCAAAGATAATGACACTATCAAAATTCTCATCCGAGGTTGATTACAAAGAGTTTTATTCAAATACCAATTCATTAACAGAATAGCTCCAAAATAGGGAAATGAGCCTAAAATCCATATGAACTGCCTGATAATCAAATTGACAATTCCCCCAAACATAAATAAGCTTGTAGTTGCTATTGGAAGGCTCAAAACACCAAAAATGTACAGAAATGGAGAAAATAACCTAGAGGATCTTTACAAACCCCTTTTAGGCTCTTAGCTAGTTCTCATTTTTTAAGTGAAAATGAAAACCAAACAACCGAGGCCCGAAATAACTATGCTACTAAACCAAAATTGACATTTCAGATCTAATATATTTTATCAAATTACCATCCAAAACTTAAATCACAAAATATTGACCAAAGTCAAACTAATCCCTTTAAAGAAAATTCAAAACCACAAACTCATAAAAATTACTTTTGAATACATTAGGATGCCAATTATTCCTACAACTCATAAATGATGTAAAAACACAATGGAAAGGCAAAATGATCAAAATATAATAATTTCTAAAGTGCACTACGAGGGTCATTACATTTATTTTTAGATATTCTTTTATAAAAATTAAAGTGATAGTTAAAATGAACAAAGGTACTGTGTGTATAGATATATTTATAAGCTTTTTAAACTAAATTAATATAATTTAATACAATTAAATAATAAACTGAGAAATTTTTTTTTTTGAAAGGGACCAGATTAGATTGCCACATTGGAGAAAGAAATAAAATAATGAAATGGAAAAAGGCTTTTATCTAGCTAGCTTGAAAAACACCATTTTGTAATGATGTGCACAAGAAAACTACAAACCTAAAATTTGTGCTTGTCCATACTAAAATATAATCCAATAACATGACAAAAAGATAAAAGTCGCAAATAGATAGAGTTGGTGGAGAGGGAAAAAATATCAAATTTATTTTTCCTTTTCATCCCCATTGGGTGGAAGGAATTACATCATTGAGTTCTTCAAATCCGATGGGAACTTCTTCATTCAAGTTCTACTCCTCTTCACTATCACTGTTGCTCTCCATGGATGTCATGACTATTTTTTTTTTGCAAATGTTCCTCAATTTCAAGTATAGTTGAAGCTCTAGAAAGTTTAGCATGCTTGGATGATAAAGATGATGCATTCATGTTTAATGCTTTGGGAATAATATTTATACACCTTTTGTAAGTTTATTTTTGGAGCTACTGTTACAACTTGTAACAGAACTACGAATCATGGGCAGATCATGGTTATGCATACCAGAATAGGTCATCAAGAAAAGACCATCATCATTTGGACTTTTTTTCAATTTGTTTCCTTTCTTGATAAATATCATATGTATTACACTTATAGAAGTTCCTGTTATGTCACAAAATAAAAATCAGGTAAAAAATTATATATCTCTAAACCATTAATATGTACTGAGTGTTGCTATTTATTACAAAAGTTGTGAATAAATGAAATTTTTTATTACATGAAAAATAAATTCTAAAGAGATCAAACCTTTGAAATGGAGAATCTTTTATAAAACTTTGACCATACTTACGCCATGACCATGCATCATCTCTGAGTTCCTCTTACAATAATCCATACATAATCCATATTGGATGATTTTTAATAGGTTCAAATTAATAGAATTAAAATTAAATATCTAAACACATACACATAAAGTAAAATGACAGAAACACTTACTTTCTATGCATTTGGATCTAGCATGATGAATATTAGCCCATATCAGGATTTGTTGTTACAGATTAGTACATTCATGTAATGCTATAGTTGTTGTTACTGCTGGCAAACACTCTAGCACTACAACTGCATGTGGAGCATGAAGAAAAACTTGTTGGCTAAGTTGTGCCGGTTGAATATATAGTAAGTATATTTTTTGGTTATTATTTTGTTTTATTATTTTGAATGGATCACTATGGGATTTATGATGTCAGAACATTGATCTTATGGTTTTTCTGTTGAGAAACTAAAAAATTCATAGGTGCTATGCAATCAAAATCAATGAAGTTTGCACCAAAAATTCTATCAAGAAAATTCTAATCATCAATATCAAAATTTAAATAACAAGAGCCTAAATTAGGATCTATATCATTAGTAGGTCTATTAATGCCACAATTTGTTACAATCGCTTCTAAATCCCACGTATTATCATCCATTCCAGATCGATATAAAATTATATCTAGTTGATTGCAAAAATAAAATGTGACATAAGCAAGAACATCTTAATAAATTCAAAGTATACTTATTAGAGTATGTAGATGTAATAACCTGTAAGATCCTAGCTCAATCAGCAAACGATTGCATATTAAAGGGGTCCAAGATTTAGAAATTCACTAAGTGTTGGGACTTAGTTAGTTCCAAGGCCCCTAAACTTTGATGATTTTATTTTTAATCTTTTCGACCTTAGAATGTCAATTTTTAAGTTGATTCATGATCGGGGTTATTCAAGGTATGTCTCAGGTGAGTTTCAAAATTTTCAGACAAGCTTAGGGGCGTGTTTGGAGAAGCAAAATAGTTAGTGCACTAGGATTGTCCCGCGGGTTGGGGCTTAGCCCTCCACTCTGGAGCCCGCAGTGTGGGGATTATCTCGCCGCTCTGGAGCCCGCGGCGCCCCTTCCCTTTTGCCTAGCATTTTCTCCTCATCATTTAAGGCATTTTGGGTAAATTCCTCTCACCCAAACTCGCCAATAACATGAAATTTAGGTCCCCTAAGTAGCATTATTTTCCCCTTTATTCATAAAGTCTTTCAAGAAAACCATGTTCCACCTCAAGAAAAAACCCTAACCCATTCTCAAGTAATCAAGGAATTCAAGCTTCAAACCTCAAGAAATTCCCAAGAATCTTCACGAAATCATGTAGTGAGGTAGGTGTCATGCTCATCCATGGGTTCCTTTCACCCATGGAGTCCAAGAATCCCTTTTTGGTTTAAATTACGAGTTTTTATGTTTAAGTTGAAATATCTCCATGAATATCTAGTGAATTCAATTACAAGTTATGTTTTAAGTGATTTTTATGTAGGATGAGACATTACATGTTTTAATTGTTGTAATCTTCATGTTCCCTAAGTTAAGATTTTAGTCTTGTAATCACATTATTCTTGCATGCTTTACCCATTACCATGCTTAAGTTCATAACTCTCGTGTGTTTGATAAAATGTCTAAGTGTTGGGTTTTGAACAATGATACCCTATTATGGTTTTAAAGCTTTTATGTGGAATTACTATTGATTCCATTTAGTGCTGGTGGGTTGTGAACACCCGATACCTATCTGATTTACATACATTCAGCTTTTCAAGTACTTAGACAGTTAATCCATGACTCTTATTAGTATACTTACATGTTTATGATCATGATGAGCACTATCAGTTATGTAATAATGTTCAGTCTAGTTCAGTCCACTCCAGTATCACTGTCAATTTAGTCGGGAGTATGATTTAGCACCAAGAAAACTTAGGGATGAGAGCTAACCTGACAGTAGAGGATGTGACCCTTAGTAGCAATCCCAGAGTTCCAGAACTACGTAGCTATCATAGGTTAGAGATGTCTACCGGCCAGGTGAGGGTTCAAAAAGTGTTTACTTACCCATTGAGGGTGACACATGTCTCATTGGAGCACCTTTTAGTTTAAGGTGACTCATTAGTCCTTCGTGACACTAGTTTAGTGGATCCACATAGCCAGTGTTCGTACCCATCGCATAGTACTGACATGCTTTAAACTGAGGTTACAGGTTTGACCCTAATTAGTTCATATTGGGATATGTCGGTTAGATGATACCTACCACAGTCTCAATAAAGTATTCAATATAGTTTCAGTTCGGGTTTGCCTGACTAAATCATACATATTCTCAGTTATTCAGTTATCAGATTTCAGTCTTTTAGTTTACAGACTATTTCAGATATATATTTATGCTTGGTCTTGCATTCTTAGATGTTACATTTTTTATGCATTTATGTTCAATTATCTCATGCTATTCAGTTAGTCCTTATTTCATATGCACAGTACCCTATGTATATTAGCCTAACCTAATATCATATACCATTACATTCAAAGTACTTACTACATACTCTTCTTTGCGTTATGATGTCTTATATCATAGGTTCAGACACACAGTTTCCCAATGACAGTTAGATAGCTCAGCAAAATCTAGCAGCCATAGTGGTGAGTCCTCATACAGCGAGGACATGTTATGTTTATTTAGTTAATGCAGTATTTCATTTTATTCAATCAGTCGGAGTTAGTTGAGGGTCTGTCCCATCAACTCCTTAGTCAGTTTAGAGGCTTTCAGACATTCAGACAAAACAATTAGATAATTCTCTAGTTTTTTTCAATTCTTAGCGTTTGTTTCAGACATTCAGTATTTTGTATTCAGTATTCAGATATATATTACCTTATCAGTTTATCTTTCATACATGTGTTATGTTCATATTTATTCAGTGCTCACAGCAAGTACCGGCTCATGGGTTAGCTTGTGGTCTCTCATGACCGTAAGCACCATTGTTGTGACTAGGGGGTAGCCTCGGGTCATAAAAAACATTGTATCAGAGCCCACAGTTTTAAAGTGTCCTGGGGAGTTTGAAAGCCATGTTAAGTAGAGTCTTGTGCATGGGTGTGAAGCGCACCACACTTATGGACAAGAGGATACGTGATGCTTTAGGAAAAATTTCCCTTTTTAAAGTATTCATGTCATGCGAAAGAGTATGAGCTCTACTTAAACTCTCTTTATAACTAATCCTTTGTTCCATTTATAGACTATACTTCCCAAAATAACAAATGAAAGAAGGAACGGGAATCATCCCGCACCACCACTTATTTAGGAAGATCCCCTGAATGAAAATGTCTCTCACTCCAAGTTCAAAGATACTTTTACTACCTTAGCTTATTCAATAGCTGCTTAGAACAATCAGTGAGCTGCTACCCCATCTAATCTAGTGGCAAATGCAGCCGCGGTCAGGATTTAAGATTTCATGCGGATGAATCCCCCTTTGTTTTTGGGATCCAAGTCTGAGGAGGATCTGTAGGAGTTTTTTGATATGGGTTAGAATGTGACAGATGTTATGGGGGTCATGTCGAGTGAGAGTGCAGTGTTGGCTGCATATCAGTTGCAGGTTGTAGCTCACACCTAGATTAAGATATGAAAGAAACATAGGGTACTAAGGCAGGGCCTGTAGAGTGGGAGGATCTTTCCATAACTTTTCAAGATAGGTTCTTCCCGTTGGAGTTGAGGGAAGATAAAGTGTAGAGGTTCATTAAATTGATGCAGGGTAGTATAAGTGTGAAGGAATACTCACTTAAGCTCACTAAGTTGATGAGGTATGCTCCTTCGATGGTTGCTGATAATAGGTCTAGAATAAGTAAGTTTATTTCTGGTGTATTTGATACTATGGTAAAGGAGTGTCGGACTGCTATGTTGATTAAGGAGACATACCTATCTAGTTTTATGGTTCATGCTCAGCAGATTAAGAAAGAGAAGCTTAAGGAGAAAGAGAGAATAAGAGGGCCAAAAGGGGTAGTTTTAACTTTTCTCAGCCAAGGTTAGAGGGTGTTAACTGTTCTTAGTTTCGTCAGAAGTTTTCATTCCCAACCCCATCTTAAGATAGTGCGATAGTGACTAAGTTCGGACAAGATAGGTGGGATAGAGTGCCAGGATCCAAGACCTAGGGTAGCATGAAAAGTGGTCGCACTAATCTACTTTGCGGAAAATGTGGCCGAAATCATCAGGGTGTGAGTAGAGCCGATAGTAATGTCTGTTTTAGATGTGTTAAGCTAGGATATAGAGTTACATATTTACCAAAGGCCAGCCAACAGGGTCAGTCTAACCATCCTCCAATTCCAGCTGGTCACCCGACTTAGCAAGGTGCCGCTTCTAGCATAAGTAGTGGTCAATGCCAGAATAAATTCTATACCCTCTAGTCTCGACAGGATCAGGAAAGTTCTCGTGATGTGGATAAGGGTACGTTACAGGTCTTTCATCTTTATGTTTATGCTTTATTTGACCCCGAAGCTTCACTTTATTTTGTGACTCCTTATATAGAAGTCGATTTTGGTGTTTGTCCCAAATCTTTAGCAGAACCCTTCTTAGTGTATACTCTAGAAGGTGTCTCTATAGTAGCCAAGATGGTATACAGTAACTGCCCGGTCAAAGTATCCCAAAAAGTCACCTCAATTGACCTCGTGTAGCTAGAGATAACTGATTTTGATGTCATTCTCATCATGGATTGGCTCCACTTATTTTATGCCTTAGTTGATTGCAAAAATAGAGTCGTTTAGTTTCAGTTTCCTAATGAATAAGTCATTGAATAGAGGGGTTTTACCTATATGCTTTGGTATAGGATCGTTTCCTATCTTAAAGCAAGAAAAATAATTTTTAAGGGGTGTGATTATCATCTTGTTTGAGTCAAAGACTCTAGTTCTTAGACTCCTAGTCTCGAGTTAGTTTCAGTAGTAATGGAATTTCTAGATGTGTTCCCTAAAGACCTTCCCGAAGTTATTCTTGAAGGGAAAATTTAATTCAGAATATATCTTCTTCTAGTATCCAGCCTATCTTTATTGCACACTATAGAATGAATCCAGCTGATCTTATAGAGTTGAAAGAGCAGTTGAAAGATCTCTTAGATAAAGGATTTTATCAAGCCCAGTGTTTACCCATGTGGTACTCCAGTCTTGTTCGTGCGTAAGAAAGATGGATCTCTCAGAATGTGTATCGATTATCATTAGTTGAACAAAGTCACAATCAAATTTTGGGTGCCAGTTAATTGTCTAATATAGACCTCAGCTCTGACTATCAGCATCTCAGAGTCAAAGAATGTGACATTTCAAAAATAACTTTCAGAACATGCTATGGTAACTTTAAATTCTTAGTTATGTCCTTTGGAGTAACAAATTCTCCTGCATCTTTCATAGACTTTATGAATAGAGTATTCAAGTAGTACTTTGACATATTTGTCATAGTCTTCATTGATGATGTTCTTGTCTATTCCCGCAGTGTGAATGATTATGAATACCATCTCAAAATTGTATTGTAGACTTTTAAAACTCATCCACTGTTCGCCAAATTCAGTAAGTGCGAATTTTGGCTAAAATTAGTAGCTTTCCTTGGACATATTATTTTTGGTGATGGCATTAGAGTCGACCCTTAAAAGACCAAAGAAGTAAGAAATTGGCCCACACCCATCTTTCTATCAGATATCTGAATTTTCTTGGACTTGGCAAGATATTATAAATAGTTTGTTAAAGGGTTCTGGTCTATTGCATCCCCTATGTCTTGATTGACCCAGAAGAAAGTTAAGTTTTAGTGTTATGATTCTTGCAAGAAGAGTTTTTAGGAGTTGAAGACTCGACTCACTTCTGCTCCAGTATTTACATTGTCAGATGGTTCAGATGGATTTGTAGTTTACTGTGTTGATTCCAAAGTTGGTCTTGGTTGTGTATTGATGCAGAGAGGTAAGATCATAGCCTATGCCTCTAGACAACTTAATCTCCATGAAAAGAATTATCCTATCCATGATTTTGAGTTAGCAGTTGTTGTCTTTGATTTGAAGATATGAAGACATTACCTTTATAGGGTTCATGTGGATGTGTTCACGGATCACAAAAGCTTGCAGCATGTATTCTCGCAGAAATATTTGAATCTTCAAAAGAGAAGATAGCATAAGTAGTTAAAATATTATGATATGAGTGTGTTGCATCATCCGGGCAAGGCCAATGTAGTGGTAGATTCCCTTAGTAGGTTGTCTATGTGTAGTGTTTCTCATGTTGAGGAGGATAAAAAGAAGTTAGTTAGTGAGGTTCATCATCTTGCTAAATTAGGTGTCTGGTTGGTTGACTTAACTGAAGGTAGTGTATGGGTTTAGAATGGTTCAGAATCGTCACTACTAGAAATTAGCCCTGTGGCAATGATTCAAAAACCGTTGTGATAGATACAGAAACCATTGAGATAGAGCTACCACAACGGTTTGGCAGGTGTTGCATATATGAGCATTGCAATAGAGCTACCACAATGACTTTTGTGACAGTTTCAACAACCGTTGCAATAATTAGACCTATTGCAACAGTTCATTTTAACTACTATGGGGACGCTTCATATTGTCTACAACAACGGTTAAGAACCGTTGCTATAGAATATATTGCAACGATAGGAAACCGTTGCAATAAACCTATTGCAACAATTTTTGAATATCTATTGCAAAACTTATTGGTATTTTGCAATGACTTTTAACTATCTAGTGCAACACTTTTTGACACCTATTGCAACGCTTGTTGACACCTATTGCAACATTTTTTTACTACCTATTGCAACGCTTTTTGACATATATTGCAATATTTTTTTTCTACCTATTGGAATAATTTTTTACACCTATTGCAACGATGAATATATATATTCAGAGAGAATTAGTGCTAACAGATGAAAAAGAGAGTATCCAAAATCAAAAAAGAATCAGCCTTTAGAAGGTGAAATTCTTAGCACATCATTACTCTGGACTCATTAGTTCCCATTAATCGATGTATTAATAGGAAAGAGGATTTATAATAACACTTGTTATTGAACATGATTCCAAATGTTATACAATCACTATTTACACACACACAAGCATAATGAAAGTTCACAATTAATCCTTGGCAATTTTTGAGCTACATTTAACATGTGCCATAACTTACTAAACAAGAAGACATCAAAAGATACCATATCGTCTCCATCCTGGCATGATTGACCAATAGAGCCTTATCGCCGAAGGAAGAACTCTGATCTCCAACATACAAAGGAATTTCATAATAGGAGAGAACGTAGCAGATGCCTAGATCGCTACTACACGCAAAAGTTATGGACAACATCTCTATCTTCTTAGTATGGGCCCTGATGTAATAAAACACCCAATCTTTAAGGAGGCCACCTTGAGTTGCACATGGTCATTGTGGAAGTAACAATTGCTTGACATAAAACACAAAGCGGATTCCTCTTTGATAGTTTAGGAAGATTCCAGGATGATGTATCCTTGCTGCACTAGACACACTTGAATAATTTTGAGCAACAGGTTCTTTATCCCTGTCCGAACCTTCCTCCATCAGATTCTTAATGAGATTCCTGAGTTATCAGAGAAAAAGTAGCAGCTAACTGCAAAAGCAACCAACATAGTTTTTCCTTAGTAATCAATAAGCTAATTTTTTAGTACATCTAAGTGACATGAAAGTCAAATTTGAAGTTCAAGGGAACACTTCCAAAACAACACAACAAAGGCCAGATAGCATTACTTGGAACACTAACCATATGGATCAGAAATTGGAGGGAGATAGTCTTTCATTTCTTTGTACATTCAAGACTGCTCAAACGTCACCTTATTAAACTCATCAATCCTAAATGCTAAAGATGGACTTAAAGGTACGACCTGAAGAAAAGAAGTCATGGTCAAAGGATATTAAAATGAGAATAGTCTATCAAAACATGAAAAGGAATTACCTTAGACAAATTCATTGCGTTTGACTGCAATCACTTAGATCAGTTCAGGCTAATAGCTCACACTACCTTTGCTGAGGTTGTCGTAAGACAGTTCTATCATGCTGCAAATAAGGTTTTTACTATGGTCAGTATTTTCCAAGTACTATCAAGGTAATGAAGGGAGTTGGAATACTTGTGCTTCCATTACAGGATGTAAATGCTAGTTGTAGTAGCAATGAGTTGTAACATTTTGATAAACCAAATTAAAACAATTTTCCCAAAATCAATAGGCCTAAAGTTTTCAAGCTCTTTTAGTTAAATGTCTCTCATTTACTTCTTGATTATGAAAGTAGAAAGCCAGAATACTGACTTCATCATCTATAATCAAATTAAAAAGTTATCACAAGTGACTTTGTAATGCTTACATATCTCATCTTAATCTAGCATTTTTAAATCTTTACTAATGACTAGATTTTATGTTTAAAATACAATTATAAGGACATATTACTATTTCCTTCTAGATAAAATAGATACAAGCCTATTTAATCTCTCTTGAACTTTATGCTGATAAAATAGGGTATGGAGAACATGTTGTATAGAGGATAACTCAAACCTTTATCACCTCTATAGCTTTTAAATTTGGAGAATAATCTTTCTTTTTTTTTTAAACCAAATTGCTATCTAGTCTATTAAATACATAACCAAGCTGAAAAGTTTACTAATGCATCTCAATAAACAAGTATAGGTTGTCGAGTGCATGACAGAATCAAAAAGCTAGTGTTGCATAAAAAGAAATTCTGTATGGGATAGTATGTTCCTGCAACATTGACATTTATGTCGATATACTTATAGAATCTTATGTTGTTGATATAGTCGTAAGTCGATTTATATGCAAGACTTTTCTAATCTAAGGTAATAAACTTACTGTTTGGAATTATGACTTCTGATCCAATCCTAAATTGTCCCAATAGATTATTTCCTATCAGGTATTGGAAAAGGAAAGTCTTGTGTACATCAGCTCCATTATCAGTCACCTACAGCTCCAAATGCTAGTTGTTACAATTAATTATCTTTATATTAATGGGGAAAATGTGAGTAATAGAGAAGCTTTTCATATTGGCCGTGTGGGTGGAGATTTTGTAATAAATACATTAATGATGAAAAGTGATGTTTAACTCCTTGACTTCTTCATATATCTGCTTTATATTTTTAATCACCTTAGTGAAAATACTAGTTCACAACTGCTTTTAGTGCAGAAGAGTAAGGGAACCACCCATTCTTCCAAGTATAGCAAAATTATTTGGAAATACTACCAGGTATATTCATTAACGAGACATAAAAATGAACAAAACAGCCATGAGAACATTTAAAGTTAATCAGACAGATTAAAGAAACAATCTTTACAAATGAAACAGCTATAAGAAATACTAAATCCAACTTAACTTCTTTCCAATTCCTAATTAGCTCTATTTATTTGCCTAAAATCACCTTTAGACGAATCAATTAAACCACTAAAATATATTAAAGTCAAATATTTTTTTGTAAATACATAAATGAGAATAATAAACAATGCTAAAGGACATACATACCCTTTAATCTTCAAAACCTTTCAGATTTCAATCAAGAACAAAATTATTCTCCAATCTCAGCCACTACACATAAGAATACTCTTTACAATAATAAATTAGGCTATCCCAAGATCGTAAAATTAGGTACCAAACAATCGTTAAAGTAGGTGGGTACATCAATAGGTTAATTTGGCGCAATATGAGTAGGAATATGGTGCATTCCATACCACTACCACCAAGGAAGTAGAGAGGTTATTTCTAATAGACCCCCAGCTAATTTGGCACAATGTGAGTATGAACATACTTAAAAAGGAGACTGAGACAGTACTTCACAACGAATGCAAAAAGAAAAAAGAAAATCACTCTGCAGGATGAAGAATATCAAGTTCTTTTAGCATTGCATAATCTTAAATAAAATAGAAAAAGGTGGAAATTCTTCATAGCATATTGCCACATCAATTTTCAGTGGCTCTCATCCAAAAAGATAACTAGGATATAATCTTGAAAATATATATCCCCGACTAACATATGGTTCAAGTAGAGTGATAAGTCTGCCAACAAAGTTAAATCACCTGGAAAACTGAATGAGCTCTTGGAGACATGCTCATAGACACACTTTTCTAGCCACTAACCAGCAAATTAGGCTTCAGTCTAGAGATGAAATTACAAAATTCTAGTATTTTTATCTACCAGTAGCACATTGATCAACCACTAGACTTTATTTAGAAGGATTGAAAAACTACTCCTGTATTGCCTATTTTTAGAGTCAATAACTCATCTTATCATGAGAGATGGAAAACTAAGAACACCTCACCATCATTTCCAAAGGTAGAATTTGGCAATAGTTAATCAAATATATAATTCATCCAACATCTAACCTTCTCAAAACCAAGATATAATTTTCCAATCCTATTTACTTCTATTGCAGTCTTATTTCAGGCATATTTAGAAGCTTGAAATACCTTGATTTTTTGTTTGACATGTATAACATCAACATAGAGCTTAAAGTTGTATAGTGAAGGACAAAAGAATCCAATTAGCCTTTGGGTTGCAAAAATTTACTTAAAATCCAAATTAAAACTAAAAAAGATAATGCACATAAAGAAGGAAATATTTATGAAATCTAAGCTCCTCAAATTGCATGTAAAAAAGACTAAGCTTGAAGATTCATACAAATTTCAAAGTCTATTGACCCGTATGGATCATAACATTTTAGTGAAAACAAAAAAAATATTTTGTTGAGCTATGTTGAATTCAAAGTTTTGATGATTAACAAACATAACAAATATTATAAAAGGATCATATTCTTAACATGTCTCAAATAAGTCCCTAATGGAATTTATAATTGAAAAATGACTATAGAAAACTAGTTCCTTATAATGTGTTGTAGAGGAACTGGGTTGCAAAAGTTCTATGGATGATGTAGAACAACTAGGGCCGTCACAAACGACTGGAGATAACTGATGCGAAGCAGATTACAAGTGCAAGAATGTTTCCTTGAGGAATTTGGTTTACAACTAAATGTGTGGATCAAGGAACAAGAATTCAATATGGGAGAAATGTGCTAGAGTTAGCCCTTTGATTATAGAATTCTAGCCTAATTTGATAGAGATTAGTGGAAATTTAAGGTAAATCCTATGAGGTTAGAGTACGGTTTTTTAATCACTTAAGCAAGGCATATTCACACCAAAATTCCTTGTGTTGATCACATTCCGCACTTTACTTCTTGTTAGGCAAATGAATTCTCCAGTACATTAGGTGGAAGCATAAAATAATACATTTGAATAATTAGCACCTTAAATGAAAGAAATAACTTCTTTATGAGTGTAAGATAAATCAGAATGAAAACTTGTGTTTCTTTTACCTTAGGAGCCCATCTGTGTACAAAGTAAGGAGAATTTGCAGATTTGTAACACCCCGCACTTTTTCTAACTTAAAACCATACCTAGAATGTCAAAGATTTTATTCAAAGATAAATACATTTATTTCATACGGTATTTTCTAGATTTCAACTTTTCATTATGTGGGAAATTGAATAAGCTCTCCATCGATACTAAGTTTGTCCAATTCCGACACTCGGTGAAGGAGTTATGATATTTTTAAGTTGACAGTGTGCCACTGGGGCACTTGGGCACTTGGCATGTCGCGGAGGTGGGCAGAATAAAAATCGTCAATTCCAGTGGCCCTCCGCGATAGCCCCACATCACGGAGAAGTCCAAATTCCTAATTTTCCCATTCCTGTAGCCCAATACAATGTTGGTGCATCGCGCTAGTGGCTAAAATAGAAAAACTATAGGGTACCGCAATGGTGGTGCGTCGTGGAGTCTGCCCAGTTTCCAATTGTCCAAATTCTAGTAAGCCACTACGATAGTGGCATGTCATGGTGGCCACCCAAATCAGAAAAATATTACATTTTCCAGTTCCGCTTAAAAGTTTAGAAGGGATATTTTGGTAAATCCCCAAGGCCCCAATCCATCCAAACATAAGATTTAATCCTATTCTAAGTACTTTATGCTTATTTCATCAATTTCTCTCAAAATAAAATCCTATAACTCAGGAGCTTCTTCTTCGAGAAATAAAAAATCCTTCATAGATACTCCAACAAAGCTCCAAATTGAGGGTTCCCAAGGCAAGATAATATAAAAATCATCTCCAAGAACTCAAATAGGAATCAATAGATCAATTTTCTTCAACTAATGTTCAATCAAGGTATGTAGGGTTATGAACAAGGACAATCCTTTCGTCCTTGTGCTCAAAACTTATTTTAATTCCAATTTTACAAAATTTATATGATTTTCCATGAAATTTAAGTTAGGGCTTATACCCATTATTGTTAATTACAAGCTTATGATATTTTCATTGATTTAGAAATTAAATTACATGATTATGTTCATATTTTCATGCACATTGCAGTAATTTCCAGATTTTGAATTGATTTGTCAATGTTTACATTACCAAGCATGAATATTATGATGTTTTGACATGAGTTTGATGCATGGGTCACTAAGCCTTTATTAAAGATTTCTATTTCAAGATTTGTTGTGCTATAAGCACCCTATGACTAGATTCCTCTTTAGATTATTGATAAAGATTTGACTTTTTTCTCACAAAATAGCTATGAAATCTACTTTACAGATTCAGATTATAGATTTAGCTTTACAAATATACAGTTGGTTTTCATTATAAACCATTATTATATTTTAAAGTGGATTTTCATCAGAATGAGCATACAGATTTAATGTGAGTAGTATTTAGCACCAAGTTGGGTACGTTACTATGGTTTCATACCCAAGAACTATGTTCCAATGTAGGATTTAGATTGTTTCTACTTCTACATAGATGATAGATATGTGATCAGTTAGATAGGTTATACTCCCTTGTAAGAGTATAACTCCTCTCCCCAACATGAGAATTCCTCCTTAGGGGGACAAAAATATTGGAATCCATGAATACTCACATGGTTTACGTTTGTTAGAAGAATCACCCATGTAGAATAAGTTTTCAGATTTCTAAACCCTTAAGATAAAGTATTTCCCTTATAGAAAGCTCATTAAAGTATTTCCCCTTAATAGCTAAAGTAAAAGATCTACAGAAAAGCTTTTTGAAAACTAAGTGGGAAGGCTCACAAGTTTTACTCAGATTATGCTTTACAGAAAGTTATTAGCTACATATTTCATCTTTCATATTTCAGATTTAAGAGTGAATCTTTTCTGCACTTAGGCAACATGATTTAAAGAGAGGATACAAGCACAACTTTTAGAACTAAATGTTATTACTCACTAGATTTATAAACCATGTTTTTTTATTCATGATTTCAGTATTTCAGATATTCCAGCTTATGTGAGTCATTTACATTTAGCATGCATTGTTTTACAAATTATGATGATGAGATGATTCTTTACTTATGCATTTCACCCCCATATACTCAGTATATCCTCAAAGTATTGATCCACATATACGCCTATGTGCTAAATTGTCTCATAATGTAGGTACGAGCTATAGCATGCATACCGTATCCAGATAGTTGCAGATTCTAACGAGCAGATGATGAGTCATGTTACTTCGGGGAGGTTAGTTAGATGTAATTTATGTAATTTACTTTTTTACTCATTTGTATTGATTAGGTGTAGTTGGAGAAGCATCCCAACTATCTATAGTTAGTATAGTAGAGGCTTCATAGATGTCAGTTATAGTTAGTTATGTAATTTAAGTCCATCTTTTAAGACTTTATCAGAATGTAAGAGTTGTATCAATATTATAATTTCGTATATTCCATCATTTTTATGTTTCCACACAGTACACTCAGTTATTTATACATATTTATTCAGTTCTTATGAGTTATACTAATAGAAGGGTTAGCTCTGGATCACTTGTGGTCCTAAGCACCGTGTGACGTCTCAAGACAAATTTTTGGAGAGTTACAAACTTGGTATCAGAGGACAGAGTTTAAGTGTCCTAGGTGTCTGTGAAGTCGTGCTTAGTAGAGTCTTGCGGAACTGTACGGAGATGTTTGTACTTTTCTTCGAGATGCTATGAGGCATTTCAGAAAAGTTTTCCTTCTTTCATATTCTAGACTGTTAAGTAATGTTGTTCTCTCAGAAAATTATGTCTACTTATGTTTTTCCCCAAAATTCCTTATCTATGACCTATTCTTGTGATTATATGATTAGCAAGTTTAAGTTCCTCCCCAGATAATGCTCTCAGATTTGCTAGAAAAAGTTTTAGAAGTCACACAAAGGGCTTGAGAGGATATCCCTAGTGTTTTAAGTTCCTTGAGTTGAAATTTTATGATCTCATCCTTATGTGTTGTTCAGTTGAGACATAATTAGATATGTATTCACATAGTTCTCATAAGAGGAGATAGTATGAACCTAGATTGTTAAATAAAGTGTGCATTCGGGGGGTATTATGAACTTCAGTGTTATGATTTATGAATAGTAGAACCTTATTATATTTGGAAGTATGGGTATAGAAGAGTAGTGACAAGAAAAACGGGAATGATGATTGATAAAAAGTATAGAGATAAACTCATGCATTTTGTTGAGATGTGTTAAGGTGATAATCCCTTGTGTGTTAGTTTAATAAAGGTAGAGAAGGAGTTATTAGTTAAGGAGAATTATTGTTTGTTTGATGTACGGAATGAGTTATTAATTATATTTGTTGTGTTAGAAAATTATAGGATATTAATGAAGTGTTTGGTGGTTTAGTATCATTAATTTGGGCTTCCCTTGAGGTTACATAAAGGTGTTTAGCTGAAACCTATAGAGCTATGATCGTAATTTAGGTGTATAGATGGGTAAATAGTAGTGATGTGTAGAATTAGTATGTGCTAATGGATTATAATGAGATAGGTCATTTTAACCGACCACTATTATTATGAATTTCTAGTGGACTAGTGTTTCTTGATGCTTTATTTCATAGGTTCCAAGTGAGAATTATATGTGAGGTTGGGTTGTTGAAGTATGTTTACCCCTAGACATTAAGTTTGAACAGTTGATGGTCATCAAAGTAGATGTAATTATTTCTTGGTTAGTGATGCTAGTTATATGGAAGTGATCTAGTAGGCTTGAATAGTTTATGCAAGAGTTTGAGTCCAATTTTCGTAATTAAGTATGATGTTTTATGAATGATGAAGAAGTATGCCCAAGGTGATATGGGGTAGCTTTATTTTCTAAGGTTATAATGTGTTTTGTGTGGTTGGTAGTACCATTGAGTTGCTAAGTGGAAGAATACTAGTTAGATGTTATATGGTGTTCTAAATAGCTAAGTTAAGGAGTTTTGATTGATGATGCTGAGCCCTACTGATATGATCTTGATTCTCATGGTTTAGAGATATAAGTTTAGAGATGCAATATTAGTAGGCTATGATGGAAGTAGTATGGTATATTAAAGGTTGAAGACATTTGTGTTAAGTGTTAGAATCTAAGTTTGAAACCTTAAAGAATGAGAGAATAGAAATAAGAGTTGAAGCTCTAAATGGAGTGAACTCAGGATCTGGTGATACCTATGAAGATTCTAAGTTAGTAAGCGTTCAAGATTTCATATGATGATTAGTGGGGCTGTAGAAAGATAGAGTTGTACCTCGGAAGGAAGTATTAGAAGTGGGTTTTACACTTTCAGGTGTAGTCTTTCAGAGTAAGTTATTATTTGCATAAATTGTTGTGTTCCAGACTCTAGAGTACAGTGAGTGTAGTCTAGTTTAGAGTTTAGTAAAGGGTTCCTCAGACTTAGAATGATTGCTTAAAGATAAAGGGGGAGATGATAGAACAAGTAACCAAGTCAAGCTCTCAGATTCTAGTAACTTATGCCAGTGGAGTATAGAAAGTCAGTAAAAGAGGATGATGCTCTACCCATTCTTATCTCAGTATAAAATTTCATACTTTAGTTATCCTGATAATTACTCATTCCTCATGTTCCAATTCCCTGACCATAACTCATGTTCATGCATATAATTGAGAGTCATTTACTCTTCCAGTTCCTAGTAAGAGGAGTTCCAGTTTATCCAGCAGTTGGAATCACGTTCCATAAGTTGTGAACTATAAATTTAGGTCATTCAACTCATGACTCATGTACTCATGCTTTATAGTATGTTCAATTCCAGTACTAGTGCATCACTCTTAACGATCAAGCAAAGTCCAGATTTAAATCATATACGCCCTTAGACTCAATCTCTTTAATGATTCCATATCGTGAACCCTCTATTCCTTAGGCCTCGGTAAGGTGTCAAGCTATGCTTAGTATCCCTTCTTGTTTTGTATCCTGACATTTAAACCTTATAATGACCTCTCCCAGGTCAAGATAGTGACAATGAGCAATTATGTAGATGGGAGAGAGTAAATGTGTTATGTTGGGAAAAATTGTTGAAAGCTGGTTTTATGTAAGTCTATAGGTTTGAAAGAATTTTTTGAGTTGAAGTTTATTTTCTTGTGTATGACTTGGTTAGTTGAGAATATTTTATGTTTGTCTTCCTACGAATAGAATAGTGCATGGAAGTTATTAATGATATAGGTATTAGAGAATATGAGAAAGATGCTCTTATGAGTATTTGCTTAGAAGTGCACATGTGGTTGTAAAGATAGGCTTGAACATTATGTGGGTATATAATTGGATAGGCGCATTGTGTGCTAAAGATTTCCTATTACGAGGTTGAATTTTGTTATAGAAGTGATACAAAGAATTATCTTAGAGAGGAATAGTTATGACAATGCTTAGGGTATTGAATCCATGGTTTAGACTAGTATTATGGTGTTAGGTGCAGTACCATGTGATTCTGAGTTAGGCTTGACCACGATGAGAGAATCTAGTTTAGTTAGACTTTAGTAGATAGACTTATCAATGCCATGTGAGAATTATAAGTTGAATCAAGCGAGTATGGTATTTGAGGGGAATCATATAGTTGAGGATGTGTTTCAGAAGTGTTTCTAAGCTTGAAGGTAAGAAGTTGCATTTCTTAAGGCCAAAAATTCTATCCTGACTTATGATTTATAGGTCTAAGTTCTATGCTATAGAATCGTAGTAATGTTGTAGTTCTCTATTCAGATGTTTTGTTCAGATCATGCACACAGTTCTTTACTCCCTAATAGCATTAGAAATTTCTTAGAAAGGTGTTATAGAAATACTTCATCTGAGTATGAGCATTTAGTTTGATTCAATCCGTATAGTCAGCAATCCATTCTAACAGTCGGACAGAAAAAATTCTATACTTTTCCATCTTCTAATTTAGTCTAGTCTTACTATTTGAAATTTCATGAGTATGGCCATTTCAAGAGGTAGTTTATTTGCATCCATGTAAATTGAGGATTAATCTCAGTATATGCATGATGCATCAGTTTCAGATTCAGATATTAAGTCATAATTCAGTTCATAAGTATCCTGCGTATCATCTCAGTCTCTTCCTAGTATTTCAACCAAATCAGTATCATTCGGGGACGAACAATCCCAATGGGGAGATGTTGTAATGCCTCGAGTTTTCATGGAGTTTTTCATGTCATAAAGCTCTCATGTTTAGCTCATGAAATCAGATCTATCCTAAAGTAATGATTGCTCCTAAGTTGACGCACTCACTTATATCTCAGCTATATAGCTATTTTCATGAGAATTGTTGCACTCATAGATCAGTTCACTAGATCACTATGTTAAGATTCACTCATATTGTTAATTTCAGTTGAGCATGATAGACTAAAGCCTCAGATTCCTTAGTGTTTTCATCTTAATTAGCCATATTCGAGGAGGAATGTTCCCAAAGGGGAGATATTGTAATACCCCATATTTTTTTCCTAGATTAAATTCGTTCCTAAAATATTAAGGGATAGCTTCCATAATGAATAATAATTATTCCACATAGAATTTTTAAGATTTTGACTATTCATTGTATGGGAAATTGAATAAGCTTTCCATCGATACCAAGTTTGCCCAATTCTGACACTCGGTGAAGGAGTTATGACATTTTAAAGTTGACAGTGTGCCACCTAGGCACTTGGAGCATCACAGAGGCGGGAAGAATGACAATCGTCAATTACAGTGGCCCTCCGCGATAGCCCCGCATCGCGGAGGAGTCCAAATTCCCAATTGTCCCATTAATATAGCCCAACGCGATGTTGTCCCATCGCGCTACCGCAATGGTGGCGCATCGCGGAGTCTTATCAGTTCCCAATTATCCAAATTCAAGTAAGCCACCATGATATTGGCGCATCACGGTGGCCACCTAAATCGGAAAAATGTTACATTTTCCAATTCCTCTTAGAAGTTTAATAGGGGTATTTTGGTAAATCCTCAAGGCCCCAATCCATTGAAACATAAGATTTAAGCCTATTCTAAGCACTTTATTCTTATTTCATCAATTTTCTCTCAAAACAAAACCCTAGAACACAAGATCTTCTTCTCCAAGAAATCAAATATCCTCCTTATATTCTCCAAGAAAGCTCCAAATTGAGGATTCCCAAGGCAAGATAATCAAGAATACTTTATGGCATGTTTCATATTTCATACTTCCAGTAGCTGGAGTTAGTTGGGGACTTGTCCCATCAACTCCATACTTCAGACAGTAGAGGCTTTTCAGACTAGAGTATTTTCAGACGGATGTTTTAGTTTGGTATTGCTATACCGTATTCAATTTTATTATAGTATTGAACCTTATGGCATGTTTTCTGCCAAATTTTTCCATATTTGCAGTATTACTATTTAGTTATTGCAGTTGGTACTAGTCATGGGTTAGCTTGTGGTCCTTCGGGATTATGAGCATCGTGTATCACCCGGGGTACATACTTGAGGCGTTAAAATCTTGGTATTAGAGCCTAAGGTTCAACAGAGTCCTAGGAAGTCTGAAAGTCGTATCTAGTAGAATCTTATGCATGGGTGTGTAGCGTGCCACACTTATGGACAAGAGGCTGCGAGGTGCTTTAGGAAAAGTTTCCCTTCTTTAAGTATTTATGTTGTACGAGTAAGCATGAGATCCAATTAAACTCCCTATCTAATCAAAGTTTCTCTTACATTTAAAGAATATGCCTTCAAAGAGGACTAAGGGAAGAGGAACGGGAGACCAGCCAGAACCCTAGCCCGTCCAGCCAAATCCTCTTGACAAACACCTCTCCCACGCTGATTTTAGAGCAGCTTTCACCACCCTAGCTGATTCTGTGGAAGCCCAGAATGAATGTACAGTTGCTTTTTTGGCCAACCCAGTGGCCAACACTGATTCTTCTAGGATTCGGGATTTCACCTGAATGAACCCTCCATCTTTTACTAGGTCTAAGTCAAATGAGGACCCTTAGGAGTTTCTTGATCAGGTGCACAAAGTTACAGATATTATGGGGGTAAATGCTATTGAGAGTGCTAAGTTGGCCGTATATAAGTTGTAGTATGTGGCCCACTCATGGTTCAAACAATGAAAAGCAGAAAGGACCGCAGATGCAGGGTCCATAGAATGGGAGGAGTTTGCTACTGCTTTTTTGGATAGGTTCTTCCCATTGGAGTTTATAAATCTGACGCAGGGCAACATAACAGTGAAAGAGTATTCTCTAAAGTTTACTCAATTAGCCAGATATACTTCTCATGTGGTGGCAGATAGCATATCCAGGATGAGTAAATATGTATCCGACGTGGCTAAAAGTATGGTTAAGGAGTGTAGGACCGCAATGATGATTAAGGATATGGACATATCCAGGCTCACAGTTCATGCTCAATAAATAGATGAGCCTAAGAATAGGAAGAAAGAGAGGGAGAACAAGAGAGCGAGAATAAGTAGTTTCAACTTTGCTCACCCTAAGTCAGAGGGTGGGAATCATTCTCAGGTATGCCCGAAATCCATAGTTCCAGCTTCATCCTCATCCAGTGCTCCAATGTCAGAATTCAAAGATAACAACAGAGATAGGGCGTCAGGCCCTAAACCTTAGGGTAATGTTAGCAGCGCTCGAACCAATCCCCTTTGTCAGAAATATGGCAGAAATCACCAGGGTATCTGCAGAGAGGGCAACGATGTGTGTTTAGGGTTTCGTAATCTAGGCCACAAAGTCAGATATTATCCCCAGTCAGGTTCTCAGGGTCAATATAACCGTCCCCCAGCTTAGTTCGATCGCCCGAATCAGCAGGGTGCCACTTCCAGTGCCACCAGTGGGTAGCGCCCAAATAGACTCTATGCTCTTCAGTCCCGATAGGATCAGGAAAGTTCTCCTAATATGATCACTGGTACGTTACAATGTTTCCATTTATATATTTATGCTTTGCTAGATCCAGGAGCTTCATTGCTCATTGTTACTCCATATATAGCCGTTGATTTCGGAGTCAGTCCCGAAATTCTAGCAGAGCCTTTCTCAGTCTCTACCCCAGCAGGTAAATCTATCATATCCCACTGGGTATACATAAACTGTCCGGTTATGATATCTCAGAAAGTCACTTCAGTAGACTTAGTCGAGTTAGAGATGGCTGATTTTGATGTCATTTTCGGCATGGATTGGATTCATTCCTACTATGCCTCAGTCGACTGCAGAAATAGAAGTGTCCAGTTTCAATTTTTGAATGAACCCGTCCTTGAGTAGAGGGGTAGTACTTCAGCACTTAGGGGTTAGCTTGTTTATTACCTACGGGCGAGAAAAATGATATCTAAGGGATGTGTCTAACATCTTGTTTGAGTCCAGGACTCTAGTTAAGATACCCCTACTTTTGAATCAGTGTTAGTAGCATGTGAATTCCCATATGTGTTTCCCAAAGATCTTCCCGAAGTTCCTCCCAAAAGGGAAATCAACTTTAGAATAGTCCTTCTTCTAGATACTTAGCCCATATCTATTCTGCCATACAAAATGTCACCTACAGAACTTAGAAAATTAAAAGAAAAACTGAAGGATCTCTTAGATAAGGGATTCATCAAACCCAGTGTGTCCCCGGAGGGTACAACAACGTTATTCTTGCAAAAGAAAGATGGTTCTCTCAGAATGTGTATTGATTACCATCAGCTAAATAAAGTCACAGTCAAGAACAAGTATCTACTTCCCAGAATTGATGACTTGCTTGACCAACTTTAGGGGGCCAATTACTTTTCTAAGATAGACCTCAGATCAGTCTATAATCATCTCAGAGTCAGAGAATGTGACATATCGAAGACAACCTTCAGAACTCGGTATGGTCACTTTGCATTCTTAGTCATGTCCTTTGGACTTATCAATGCCCCAGTAGCCTTCATGGGCTTGATGAACCGTGTGTTCAAGCAGTACTTGAACATATTCATCATAGTCTTCATAGATGTCATTCTTGTCTACTCCTACAGTGAGCCTGATCATGAAGACCATCTCAAAATGTTATTGCAGACTCTCAAAAACCATTATCTATTGGCCAAATTCAGCAAGTGCGAATTTTGGCTAAGGTCAATAGCCTTCCTTGGCCATATAATTTTTGGTAACGGCATTAGATTTGATCCCCAAAAGAATAAAGCAGTGAGAAACTGGCCTAGACCCATCTCTCCATCAAATATTAGGAGTTTCTTGGGCTTGGCTGGCTATTACCGATGGTTTGTTGAGGTATTTTCATATATTTCATCCCTTATGTCTAGATTGACTCAGAAGAAAGTCAAATTCCAATGGTCAGATTCTTGTGAGAAGATTTTTCAGGAGTTTATGACTCGATTTACTAAAGCTCAAGTTTTGACCCTACCAAATGGTTCAGATGGGTATGTGGTGTATTATGATGCCTCCAGAGTTAGCTTGGGGTTTGTTTTGATGCAGAGAGGTAAGGTCATAGCCTACGCCTCTAGACAGTGTAAGCCCCGTGAAAAGAGATATCCTACTCATGATATTGAGTTAGCAGTAGTAGTTTTTGACTTACAGATTTGGAGGAACTATTTATATGGTGTGAACATTGATGTGTTCACTGGAAATAGGATCCTGCAGTATGTGTTCTCTCAGAAAGATTTAAACCTCCTTCAGAGAAGGTGGTTGGAGTTGTTGAAAGACTACGACATGAGTGTCCTGTATCATTTGGGTAAACCTAATGTAATGGTTGATTCTCTCAGTAGGATGTCTATGGGTAATTTTGCTCATGTGGAGGATGGTAAGAAAAAGTTAGCTCAAGAAATTCACCATATTTCCTGACTAGGTGTTCACTTAGTCGATTCAGCAGAAGGTAGTGTGTGGGTGCAGAGTAGTTCAGAATCATCCCTAGTTTCTGAGGTGAAAGAAAAGCAGGATATGGATCCCAGTCTATTCAAGTTGAAGGAATCAGTCAGAGATTAAAAAGTAGAGGTTTTCTCACAAGGGGGAGATATTGTGTTGCGCAATCAGTGCCGGCTATGTGTGCCAGGTGTAGATAACTTGAGGCAGCAAATTCTTGTAGAGGCGCATGGCACACCCAGGGGCCACTAAGATGTACCATGATTTTTGGGAGATCTATTGGTGGAGTGAGATGAAGAGAGACATTGTAAAGTATATGGCTAAGTGCTCAACATGTCAGCAAGTTAAGATCAAACATCAAAAACCAAGTTGGTCCATGTAGGAGTTTAGTATTCCCACTTATAAGTGGGAAGAAGTGAACATGGACTTTGTGATGGATTTTCCTCGTACTCGTCGCCATTATTATTCAGCCGAGGATTACACCAAACTCTATATCAGGGAGTTGGTAAGATTTCACGGTGTTTCCTTGTCCATTATCTTAGATAGAGGTACCCAGTTCACCTTTTATTTCTGGAAGGCATTCCAAAAGGGTCTTGGTACCCGAGTTCACCTCAGTATAGACTTTTATCCTAAGACATATGGTCAAGTAGAAAGGACCATTCAAACTTTAGAAGATATGTTGCGAGCATGTGTGATAGACTTTAAAGGTAGTTGGGATGACCACTTGCCTTTGATTGAATTCGCATATAACAACAGCTATCATTCCAGCATTCAGATGGCTCCGTTTGAGGCGCTTTATGGAAGGAGGTGTAGATATCCCATTGGTTGGTTTGAAGTGGGTGAGGCCAAAGTAGTAGGGCTTGACTTGGTATTTGATACCTTAGAGAGAGTTTAGTTGATTAGGGAAAGGCTTAAGACAGCTCAAAGCCAACAGAAATTGTAGGCAGATGTACGCAGAAAGGATCTCGAGTTTGAGATTGGTGATTTTGTGTATTTGAAAATCTTTCCTATAAAAGGAGTGAAGATTTTTTTCAAGAAGGGGAAACTCTTTCCCCGATATATTGGTCCTTACCAAATTCTCAGCCGTTTCGGAAAGGTATCTTACGAGCTTGAGTTTCCTTCAGACTTAGCTTCAGTGCACCCAGTGTTCCATGTCTCCTTGCTTAAGAATATATTGGTGACCTAGCAGTCGTAGTCCCTATAGAGGTCATAGATATTCAAATCAGCCTCTCTTATGAAGAGATTCCAATTGAAATCCTTGATTATCAGATTTGCAGGCTGAGGAACAAAGAAGTCCGTCTACTCAAAGTTCTTTGGAGGAATCAATCCGTTGAGGGAGCTACTTCGGAAGTAGAAGCAGACATGCGGACCAAGTATCCTCACCTCTTTTTCGCAAACTCAGACTCTACCCAAGGTAACCAATTTTCTTTGATTTTACTCAGTCTCATGTTTATATATGGCTAACAACTTGGTATTAATTATTGTTGCATACTCAGTCATGCATTCACAAATAAGTTTAGTCATGTACTCATGCATCAGCCATGCATGTCTAGTATATGAGCTTAGCTTATCAGTAATTTTAGTCATGCATTCATGAATCATGTTCAGCTATGTACGCATGCATCAGATATGCATGTTCAGTATGATAATTCAGTATATCAGTAACCTCAGTCATGAAATCATGCTTCAGTTGTTCATGTCTAGTGTTTAAATCTAGTCTATCAGTATTCTCAGCATAGTCAATCTTATTTGTGGATGAATGTTCCCAAAGGGGAGATATTGTAAGACCCCACAAAATTCTAAGCTTAACTCAGTCTTTTGAGCTTGATAAGGGGTCCCAAACTTAGCAAATTTTAGCTAGGTATTAAAACTTAGTGTCATTTTGGCCTTCATAAGTTGGCAACTCTATTTAATGACCTCTATGACCTTAAAATGTCAATATTAAGGTTAATTCATGATCAAGAATGTTAGTAGGTATTTTTGAACGAGTTTCATATTTTTCGAACCTCCTTTGAACCACGTTTGGGGAATCCAAAATAGTGTATCGATGCGATCTCTGCATGGTGCATCGGCCATCGCGTCAATCAATATTTTCCTTGGCTTCCAGTGGCAATTTTCAATGAACCGACACAGACTAAATGCGGTGCGTTGGCTATTGTGTCGTTGCCAATGACGCGGCATGTCGGTCTGCGCATCGATGGTTCAATTTTTAGTCATTAAAAACTGCATCTTTGGGGGTAATTAGGTCTTTTTCCCACATCCTTCAACCCCTATAACATGAGATTTAGCCCTCAAATAGCAAGTTATATACATTTTTTCTCAAAATACTCAAGAACAAAAACCCTAGGAGATTAAATATCAAATTCAAGTCTCAAGATTCCACCATTAATTTTCAGGAATTTAGCAACCAAGTTATGTCAAGTGGTCATCCAAGGGTTCCTTCCACCCTTGGAGTCTAAGAAACTCTTTTAAATTTCAAGTATCTTGATTTCATGCTTTTCATAATTTTGATTCAAATATTTTCATGATTATAATGTTGATTGGATTTCTATTCCATGATTAAGTGTAAGATTTATGTAAAAACAACTATTATGTATGTATTATCATGTGAAATCATGTTAAAGCCTTGAAATTGTGGTGCTCCTGTGTTGATTAGTACTATGTGCATATACAATGACTTCCAATTATTTGATGAGTTGTTCATGAGAAGTAAATAATGAAATTATATCATGTTATCATGTATTCACGTTCATGTCATGCAAGTGTTTGCTAGAATGTCCCAATGAATGAATGATAATCAAGTAGTTTTTTATCATGTTTCAAGATTGTTCCATGTCTTATAATTTATGCTATCGAGTCCTGAGGGTATTTAATACCCGACAATTTAGCTGATTACCTAGAGCCATGGTCAGTCTCAGGATAGTGTCAGTCATGTCATGATCAGTAGTACTCTCAGACAATTATAAAACTCAGGAAGAACTTAGTAGACTAGGTATCAGTCCAGTCCAGTTCAGTATTCAGTTCAAACCTTAGTAAATTCAGTCTGTTAATAGAATTCAATAGTATTCTGTCAGTTAACGGAACTCAGTGAACTCAGTTCAGTTCAGTTGAACAGTATGATTAGCAGTAGTTCAGTCCAACTTAGAAAAGTTTAGAAATCAGTCTAGTGTCTAATAGTTGGGAGTAGGATTCAGCACCGAGTGAACCCAAGGATGGGGACTCACCTGCCAATAGAGGGTGAGAGCCTTAGAAGTAGTCCTTTTGTCCCAGAAATACATAGCCAGCATAGGTTGAGACATCAACATGCCAGTTGAGGGTTTATGAGGTGATCTACCTACCAGTTGAGGATACCATCGATATCGTTCAGAGCACCTGCCAGATGATAGTGACTTAGCTTGTCTTTACACATGGAGTGGTACTGATACCTTTCCAGCTGGGTTTATAGGTTGGCCCTAATCTATTCATAAAGGGGCATGTCAGTTAGATAATTACCTCCCACAGTCTAAGTTTTAGTTCCAGTCTCAGAATTGAACTCAGTTCAGTTCTACAGATTCACGACTATCAGATACAGTAACTCAGCTCAGTATGGATTTCAGTATAGTTCCATAGAATAAAGACTGATAGATACAATCATTCAGTGTCAGTATACTCATATATCAGTTAATCAGTATTCAGACTCTGCATTTAGTGTTATCACGATCTCAGTTACAGTTTACGTATCCATACATGTACTCTCACTCAATTATATTCATGCCATTCAGTCAATATTGTTCATGCATATGAATCCATGCATTTTAGCCTACCTAACATAGCATACTAGTACATTCAAAGTACTAACACATACTTTTATCTTGCGCTATGATGTTTTATATCATAGGTTCAGACGCACGAGCTCCCGAACACCCTAAGCGGTTCAAAACTTCAGCAGTCAAAGTTAGTGGTGAGTCCTCATAGTTCGACGACATGATTATTATTTTAGCATTTTAGTTTATTTCAGTAGCTGAAGTTATTTGAGGACTTGTCCCATCAACTCCATATTTCAGACAATAGAGGATTTTTAGTCTAGAGTATTTTCAGATGGATGTTTCAGTTTGGTTTTGTTATACCGTATTCAATTTTATTACAGTATTGAACCTTATGGCATGTTTTCTACCAAATTTCTGCATATTTTCAGTATTACTATTCATTTATTGCAACATGTACTAGTAATGAGTTAGCTTGTGGTCCTTTGGGATTATGAGCACCGTGTAGCGCCTAGGGTACAGACTTGGGGAGTTAAAGGTGGTATGCTCTTAGGATTGGCTATGGTTGTAGAAAGTTTTGTAGATTTTATGGAAGTTAGTAGAAGAAGTGATAAGTTAAGATGATTTAGAATTTATTTGAAATGGTGAATAAGCTCATGATAGATAGTTATTGTTGTAGTAAAAGTAATTCATAGGTTATGAATGGAAGGAGAGATTGACTAATAATTTATCAATTTAAACTTCTTTGGGGAATTTTCAAAAAAAGTGAGACTCAATGGTGTTTATTGAATTTTGAATTTAGTTAAAGGTAGGTATGGGTTAGTAGAAGTGATGTGAGGAAGGAGAATATGCTAGTAGATCATAAGGGGTTTTTTTTAAGATTAATATTGACTATTTGCTTATGTAATTTAACTACACTAAGAGCCCCATGAATTTTTATCTAGCAGTTGTAAGGTAGTCTAGGAGATAGAAAGATGTGTAGTAAATTTTAAGGTGTAGTAGAAATATTGTGAAGAAGATGTGTTGATAAGTTGTAGTTAAGTGTAATGAGAATTTAAATTGATTAGTTTGTCGTATACTTTGATAGACTAGCCAACATGTGTGATGTTTCATTGGGAATTTATGATTGGTAATAGATATTATGTTAGAAATTTATATGTCGGGTATGGTGATAGGAATGTTAGCTTAGGGATAGTGATTCTAGAACTGTGGGAGTAAATTAGTAGGCTTGATTTAATGTGTGAAAGAGCTTAGGTTGCTAAGCTATGAAAAATTTGAGTGGATAATTGTGATATATGAATGAGGACTAGTGTTGAAATGATTGATTATGGAAAAGTCATTAGATGGATAAGAGCATTAGGTTTATAATAATAAGTTGAACCCGGGCTAGAATGTTGTTAGATGAGGTTTTAAGTGTAAGAGTGTTATTTGTACCTAGTTCATGTTCTTGACTGTATTGGTATGGATAAGACTAGGGAATTTTTATATGGTGTTCTTTAGAGATGAATAAAGGAAAATATAGATAGACGATGTGAGCCCTTGGTATAGTTTTATAATTTTGTTAAATTGTAAGGTTATACAATTAGAGGTTTAATGTTATTGTACTAAGGAGTGGAGAATTTATTGTTATCTTTTAAGAAGTGTGGATGTGTATTCCTATGAGAGTGTAAGTTATAGGGTGATGGATATAAAGGATAACAAAAGTTAAGATTAGTATCTCTTCAGGGTAGTGTTTTTATATTATAGTTATTGGGGTGGGGAGGGAGTTTGGCATTTATCTGTATGGTGATACCCCTCCCTCGCCCCATTGTGTTGAGTGTTTTGCCTCTAGATTTAATGAAAGGAAATATCCTCCAGTCTAGGATAGTGACCTTTGAGCTAAGGGGAGATTATAGACTAAGATATATCTTAAATTTTCCATGGTGGTGAGTTTCAAGGAATAATCATGATAAATCTATTTTAATCCTAGAAAATCCCTCCTACTTCAGTTCAATAGGACATTCTACCAATGTCTTATCCATTCAAATTATGCCTATGCCTAAGGTTTGAGTTCTCTATGCAACTTATGTCCATTGTCCAACCCATGAACTAGAATCAATAATGTCTCTCAACAATCAAAGTTGTCAAGTATTCAAGCTCTATGTTATGTCACTCATAATCGATAAACTTATGTCTTACTTTATGGTTAGTTCTAAGAAACTATACTATCCATATGTTACAAAATCATTTTATGTCATGTCTTAGCCTAAAGTGATGCTATCTATGCAAACTCATGACCATTCTCAGTTCTTAAAATAAGAAGCAATAGGCTTAAAGTGACAATTGTTGTCTTATTC
Organism: Capsicum pubescens; assembly: GCA_030864215.1. Lineage (NCBI taxonomy): Eukaryota > Viridiplantae > Streptophyta > Magnoliopsida > Solanales > Solanaceae > Capsicum > Capsicum pubescens. The sequence continues at coordinate 65,504,503 of CM061540.1, read as the reverse complement.
TGTAAATATATGAATCTTGGCTTTATGTTATATGACTCATGCTATATGCCCTTGTTTTCCTCATTGTGCCCAGTCCTAAGAACTCAAGCTATGCTATGTTTAGGTTTGAACGACCCTCTATTTATGATCTATGTGTTTTCTATGAAGTGTTTCGTGCTTGTTGTATGGTATCTCACTTTGCAGGTCACACCTTAGTAGTACAATAAATATGAGTCCTAATTCTGTAGTATCACTCCCATTCTAAATGCTTATACTCTAGTCCCTCAACGACCCTCCTTATGTTAGGATGATAGTGGCTATGGAAGTGTAATAATGTTTTAGATAAAAGAGTAGATGTTCTTTAATGTTAAAATTTTATGTATGGATACTACTCTAACTGAAGTTATAGATGAAGAGGAAAGAGTGCAATGAACTTTTATTATGTGAAATAGTTAAGAAGGGGAGGAGTGGTGAAAATCTTTGTGGTAGTGATTGAAGTTTCTGGTTTTTGGGTGGTGAGATCCATAAAATGGGTGTAATAAATATAGGCTTGAATGATATGATTAATAGATTCACGAACCATTGTTTTATGTTGTTGGTATTGTTTGATTAAGACTTGAGGTTGTTTGATCATAGTGATAAGATGGAATAGCATTCTTTTTTGGGAGTGGGGTATAGGGTCCCATAGCTTAAGCGAGAACCTTTAAACTTTAGGTTAGGCTTTAACATGGAAGAAATATGAAATTATTCTCAGGCTCTTGTAGTGATATGTTTATCAGGGGACTTATGATATTGAAATGGTGAATATGGTATTTATATATAAAATCCTAGTTTAGAAGTGTCACTAAATTTTAGGGCTATTAGATGTATGATTTGAGGCGGTGAATGCTTCTATTTTTATGTCCTGTGAAAATCTTATTTCATGTCTTGTATCAATCTTAATCAGGCTAGGGATTCCTATAAAAATTCATGCCTTATGTTGTTATGATCACATTCCATAGAACTTATGCCCAAGGTCATGTCTATGTCAAGTTCATTATCCCATGATTCGTGCTTACATGATTTACTTGGTGATGTTATGAAGCTCTTTTCTATCGATGCATAGGTATATTTTTTGAGGGAGAATTCCTAATGTGAATTTAAATCCTTTATTCTGTACTTCTAGAGATTCAATAAGTTCTTACACATTATTCGTGGATGAATGATTCCAAGAGGGAGATAATGTAGCACCCCACATTTTTGGGATAGACTTTGAATTGTCATTCTTACATGTATAGATCCAAACCCAATGATTTCTATATAAATATAAGTGTGATGATCAATTTTATAATGTGGAGACATCTTTGGAGATGAATTGAGATGATTAAAATCTCTTAACTCAAAGATGAGTTGCGAACTTTTCTACCGATTGAGTTTTAATGGACGTTTCAACTTGGATCAATTTCCAATGATCATTATTCCCAAAAAATAATGAGTTATGTGGCCTAATATATACCAAATGAAATATTTTTGGTTCTTTTTTCCAACATATCCAATTTCACCTTAATCCGACATTGGAGTAGAAAGTTATGATCATTTTATCTGACGGTGTCTATTTGCCAAAGGTTGATGACCGAGTTGATGAGATGTCAACTAGTCGATTATCTATCAACTACGTCATCAACCCTAAACAATACATATCTAAATCAGATAGATATTGACGACTAAGTTGATGGGCTGTCAACAAGTTGACGGGCCGTTGTCAACTGAGATATTCATGCAATCTTTTTTGATTTTTTAGGGATATTTTGGTATTTTTCTCACCTCAAATCCTACCCCAGAACTTAAATCACTCTTTAAATTCTATTTACTCATTAGTTATCAATTTCTCATCACTTTTTCTCTTCTCCATTCTCAAGAGAAATAAAACTAGAGTTTCTTCTCAAAGTTTAACTTCCAAGGCTTTAAATTTATGTTCTTCTGAAATTCCTTCTGTCAAAAAGGCATTTTGTACACTCCTTAATTTAAGTATTTTTATATTTTGTAAATTCATTTGGTAATTATGTAGTCTTTAATGGTTGTTTAAAAACAGGTTTGAGGGGTTTGGTTGTGAAAGCTTTATATTGGTTTTCTCTTGATTTAAGTGTCTTTCTATGCATGAATAAAGGGATTTGAAATGTGAATTTGTTATATGAAAATGGTGGATTTGGTGATATGGGTTCATGACTTTTTATGAATTTTGCATGGTGAAAATATTGCCCTCAACACCTTTTAAAACCTTATGTTTCATGGAAATTATGAATTTTGCTTAATCTTTTGAATAATGCACGGTAAATATGAAAAAAATATTTAAATGACTTTTGAAAGCCTATGGGGTCTATATTTATGACTCTTTAAAGCCCATGGAGTCTATGATTATGGATTTTAAGATGGAATTTGGAGAAAAAAATATTCTATGATAATGATATGTCATAATGTGAACGACTTGCAAGTCTTAGTATAAGAAAATAAATAAATGCCTAATAAATAAATCCATGTTCAATGTTATGTGAAAAGTATTTTAATTTGGCTCTAATGAAAATTACATAGCTTCACCATGAAGACGTAAGTTCTTGTGACCAACGCATAAAACCTATGTTTGCCGGCATAGTGATGCCGTACCCTAACATGATGAGCAGGTAGTATCCTCAAAATGAGGATAGTCCTTAACATGAGTACAATATGAATGGTGGCTCAATTTATTGCAGACCCTTGCCTAACTGTAATAGCCCGCAAAATTCTCTCGTAGTCTGAGCCTTAGAGCGTGTCAAGAGAAGCGTAAATCTGACCCTAAAAGACGGAGAAGTGCCTTCCCAAGTGAGAAATATTTTGAACCATGTATAATTTTCCTAATATCGACTTTTTTTCATCTAGAGCATTGAATAATCTTTCCATCGATACCAATTTTGTCAAAATACAGCATCAGACAAGGAAGTTATGGCCGTTTTACTGAAAGTAGTCGGAACCGCCCAAGTGCGACGGCCAGGTTGAAAGACCATCAAGGTTGCAACGGACCGTCGCCCAGACCATCGCAACCAAGGCAGTGACTGGTCCAAGTGCGACAGCCAGGACAACGGACCATCATTGGGACCATCACGCTGAGGCAGTGTGGCCTCAACCTGGCCAACGTGCGACGGATGATCTGACGGACCATCAGGTTTGCGAAGGACGGTCGCTTCGACCGTCGCAGCCCCCGTTCAGTATTTTTAAGTAAATTTTAAAAGGATTTTTTATCCTTTTTCCACTCTTTTCAGCCCCTATTTATATCCGATCAAGGCTCATAATTTTATTCTTCATCTTTTAAATCAAAAACTAGGGTTTCTACAAAATCAAAACCCTTCTTTCTTCTTCAAGACAAATCAAGAGAAATCAAGAAATCAAGAATCTCTTGAAGAGCCTTCAAGAAAGAGTTTCGTCAAGGTATGCAGATGTTGATTCTTGGGTCCCTTTCATCCAAGAAGCTCAAGAATCCTTTTCTAAATTTCAAAGATCTTATGTTTATGAGTTTTCATGATTTATGTGAATTGAAATTGGAGTTCATGCTATTATTGAGTTTTAATTCATGTTTTGTTTATGAGGTTTCAAGATTTGACCCTAGTATGTGATATTCATGTGATGTTCATAATAAACCCTCTTCAAGTTGCTTGTTAAGTGATGTGTTCATGTCAATTAAGTGTAGAAATTATTGAATAAGAAAAGCATGCTCCCCATGTGTTTGATAAATTATTTATGTGAAGGAATTAGAGACATTATAGCATGTTGACTAGAAATCCCCAATTTTGTGCAAACCCATTGTATGCCAAGTATTTGTTGAAAAGCCTTAGTGAATGAATTGTGATATGATAGAATGAGATTCCCTAATTATGTGCTCTTCAATACATGCTAAGACTTTAATACATACTGAGTGTTTGATGTAAGACCTTGTTGAATGGAGTATGAGCCAATAGCATGTCTCCCTATACTATCACACGTTTATGATTTCTAAATGCTTGAAAAGATGCTTTAGTGATTGTGATGGTGAATGAATGTCCATGATCTTGAATATTCAAGAATGCCTATGTTTTATTTTTATGTAATCGAGTCCTGGGGGTATTTATACCCGACAAATTAGCTGCAGTCTAGAGCCCGCATTAGTTTTCACGATAATCTCAGTTAAGCCATGATTCTCAGATTTTAGTAAGTTATAGAACTCTCTACTCTCATATAGATACAGAATGTAAGAAATCTCAGTAATCTCAGTATCGCTAGTATTCTAGCCTCAGTTCAGTACTCAACTCAAATCTAGTAGTATTCGAGTGTTCAGTTAAGACCTTAGTAGTATTCGAGTAATACTTTAAGAGCTCAGTATCATTCAGTCAGATAATGAGATTCAGTAATATTTCATTAGATACAAAACCAAGTGAATTCAGCTTAACCCAGTCACATCATTCGAGAAACAAGTTCAGTATCAGATTCAGCTCAGTTTAAGTTATGTTAAGAATCAGTTCAGAGTCTTTCAGTTGGGAGTAGGAGCTATCACTGAGCGAGTACAGGGATGGAGGCTCCCCGTTAGAGAGGCATAGTAGTTAGGAGCAATCCCTGAACTCCAGAATGCATAGCCAGTACAGGATGCAGGAGTCACCCGTTATAATAAAGCTTGACTATTATACTGCCTTAGGCTTGACTTCCTATGAGGGTCACCCATTAGAGAGGCTTGACCAGAGTTGAGGTCTTTACCCGTGGAACGGTATTGACACCTTTCCAACTGGGGTTACAGGTTGGACCCCACCAATTCAGATTTGGGGCATGCCGGCTAAGTAAGAACTCCCACAATTACAGTTTCAGTATCAGTCTTCAGAGTAGAACTAAAAATTAGGACTATCAGATACAGTCACCTATATCAGTAAGGAATCGAGATATTTCCATTGATTCATGGACCACCTTCTAGATAGACATGGTCTCACATACAATTATTCAGTTGAGTAATCTCATTATCATATCCAGAGATCACCCGTTAGATAGGCTTGATTTCAGTCTCAGATTCAGCTGAGTAATCTCATTATCAGATCCAGAGATCACCCGTTAGATAGTATTGATCTCAGTCTAAGATTCAGTTGAGTAATCTCATTATCAGATCCAAAGATTACCCCTCAGATAGGCCTGATCTTATTCTAAGATTCAGGTGAGTAATCTCATTATCAGATCCAGAGATCACCCATTGGATAGGCTTGATCTCAGTCTTAGATTCAGTTGAGTAATCTCATTATCAGATCCATAGATTACCCATCAGATAGGCCTGATGTCATTCTCTGATTCACTTGAGTATTCTTATTATCATATTCAGAGATCTCTCACTAGATAGGTTTGATCTCAGACATAATCTTTTTATCAATGATAGTAGATTCATGGATCATTCGTTAGAGAGGTTTGATCACAGATTCTGTCAGTCGAGAGTAGTAAGCTCAGTTTTCAGTCATTGATATGAGTAGATTCAGTTAGTCAATTTTAGTATCATCAGTTTTTGAGGTCACTCGTTATATAAGACTGATCTCAACTTCAGTACTAAGTTATCGATATCAGGAGATTCAGTTATTCAGTATCTCAGTATTAGTAGTGAGTTCAGATGGCAGTAAAGTAGTATTTGAGTTTCAGTATTTAGAGTCATAATGATTTTAGTTATGGTTTGTGCATTCATGCATATGTTTGCATTCAGTATTCTCATGATTATTTAGATAAGTAATTGTTCTTGCATAAGCCCTTGAATTTAGCCTTACCTCATTTTCATACTTGGTACATTCCCGTACTAACGTGCGCTATGGTGTTTTATTTGACACTATAGGTTCAGAGGCACGAGATCCAAAGTACCCTTAGCAGCTTAGTCTTAGTCAATAGCAGTAGATGTAGAAGTGAGTCCTCTTCATTCGAGAATGATCCTTAGTTTATTATTGCATCAAGTTTTATTTATTTTTAGTAGATGGAGTTAGTTGGGGACATGTCCCATTAACTACACAATTCAGATAGTTTAGAGGCTTTTCAGACAGATGTATCAGTATTCAGTTTTCAATTTTGAGTATTTTTAGATGTTTTGAATCTTATGACCAGTTCCCGTATTTATTATCTATATTATGCAGTGCTCAAGTACATATATCAGTAGATGGTTAGCTTGTGGTTATTCGGGATTATGAGCACCGTGTGACGTTCCGGTTCCAGAAAATCGGGTTGTTACACTAACTCCCAATACGTGCGTCCAACATATACTGGGTCCTGCCGGTTGCGTAGTTCGGGATTCATATAGCCCATGGATAAAAAGATGATGGTGAAAGATACGTAGTTTAGGAAAAAGTTACAAATGATCATGTAAAATGTCCCGTGCTCGTATCCTAGTATCCTATATAGGACTCACCACATGTTGGCCATAGACGTAGCAGTGAGTCCTCTTCATTCGAGGATGATCCTTAGTTTATTATTGCATCAAGTTTTATTTATTTTCAGTAGATGGAGTTAGTTTGGGACATGTCCCATCAACTACACAGTTCATACAGTTTAGAGGCTTTTCGGACAAATGTATGAGTATTCAATTTTTAGTTTTGAGTATTTTTAGATATTTTGAACCTTATGGCCAGTTCCCGCATTTATTATCTATATTATGCAGTGCTCAAGTACATATACAGTAGAGGGTTATCTTGTGTTCCTTCGGGATTATGAGCACTGTTTGACGTTCCAGTTTCAGAAAATCGGGTCGTTACACTAACTCCCAATACGTGCGGCCAACATGTACTGAGTCTTGACTATTGCGTAGTTCGGGATTCATATAGCCCATGGATAAAAAGATGATGGTGAAAGCTATGTAGTTTAGGAAAAAGTTGTAAATGATCATGTAACATGTCCCGTGCCCGTATTCCTTTTGAGCATATATTTTATTACTAGTTTTTGGTAAAGGAATATTTTATCCCTTCCTTGGGTTGGATGCCAGTACTCTCCGTGCTGACTCTCCCTGGACTTTACATTATTTTATGATGTAGGTTTTGAGGGCTTTTCTTGTGACCTGGGGTAGTGTTAGATTATTCAGTATTCCCATTGCACAGCTGGTGATAAGTGGTGATCCCTCCATCATTCAAAAGTCAATTGTTCATTTCTCTTACGTTTCTATCCTATCATTTTATTATTTTTATGACATAGTCGGTTCTATGTCCCGACTAAGAAGTATTCTTACAATTATAGGGTTCATAGATGGTGTTGGGTAATTAGTTTTGAAGTTATTCTTAAGTATGTACATTATTCTATTTAAATATTGAATTCCTTATTCTTATGGGCTTGCTTCTGAAATTTTTTGATTATGAATGCTTATGATGTGTGACTAAGGGGTCATCCCAGGCCTTGGTTTGCTTGGGTACCGGCCAGGGCTATGGCCCCGATTTGGGTCGTGAAATAACTTTTGGGATTCATTATTTTTCTACTCAATCTTATTAATTGAATTGGTTTAGACTGGCTAAGAAGGGTATGCTATGGTTCTCCCATAAGATGGATAGTGTGGGTGCCACTCACAACTATTTGGGTCATGAAAAAGTTGGTATCAAAGTCCTAGTTTCGTCGATCTCGTCATACAAGGACATGTCTAGTAGAGTCTTGAGGAATAGTTTAAAGACGTCTATATTTTTCTAAGGGATGCTACCGAACAATAGAAAAAAGCAACTCTTTCTTTCTTTCTTTCGTGCTTTTACTTGATTCTAATTAGTATCTGGTGATCCAAATAGGCATTTGATATCTCTCCCTATTTTCTTGCATATGGTGAGAAAACGTGCAACAAAAGCAAGGACAAAGGTACCCAAACCTGCCGGTAGGGCCGCAATTTTTGGTACAACGAAGAGAGGAGGATGAAAGGTAGAAGATAGAGGGTGCAACTCACGACCATTTGGATCATGACATATTAGTACTCCTCTAGTTTATTTTTCCGTTGTGTGCATTTAAATAGCCAGTCCATAATAAGACAAAGTAAAATTAAATGGATCAAATAAGAGTATATTCAACATTAAAATTATGGATTTTTTTATTAATTATGCAAATTTTATTTTGTTATAATCAAAATTTGTTACAGTTTATATAGAGATTACGTAGAGATTGCATTCAATGTACTCATAGCAGCATTGAAGACACAAGAATTTTGTTAATTTAAATACATGAAATTATATATGACACAGGTTTGTCGCTCAAAGATCGACAATCGTAATAGTGTCCTTAAGAGAAAGAAAAAAATTAGGAGTAATTAGAAAATATAAATGATAGTTAATATATTTATAAACTATTGATGCTATAAAGAAAAATAACTTTACCATCAAATAAAATTTGATACATTATTAAAAAATAAATACTTACTCTATCTTTCAAACTAATATTAATCCATATGAACATATAATTGATTATAAATTTGAAAATTCTTTAAAGATGGTTTATTCATGTATTAAAAATAAACCTGAATTATAAACCATGGCAAGATTAAAGTAACGATTTCAATCATGATATATTTGTTTAGTTGATAGTAGTAGCATACATATTATTCTTCTGTAAACATAAGGTTTTGACGACATAATTTTTTAAATAACAAAATTTGAAGAAAAAAATCCACACACACATACACACTCTCCCTCTCTCTCACACACATATATATATGTATGTATGTATGTATACACAAACATATTTCATTTTGTATTGGATCTCTATCAAAGCTCACAAAGAACTCAATTTGATTTTCTTACTTAAATTGATTGAATCCATTGTGGATTCAATAAATTAAAGTAAATTGTTGTTCTTCTTTTCTTTTTAACATGATATTTAATTTTACGGTCTTATAAAAACTAAGTTTTATGTTTTATGTCTTTTTTTTAATCAAAATTTCATTTTTATGTGTAATACATCTTTATTACTTACATAAAAGATATTAAAAGATCATTTTATTCTATTCAATTTTTAAGTGACTCTAAGAGATCATTTCGTCTATTTTAACCTTCATCTATTTTCATGATCCTTAAGGAAAAAATATTTCTAAGATATAGTTACCAAATAACCCTTATTTATTTGATATTGATTTTCAGAATAAAAGAATTATTTCTTTAATGTTAGTGGGATAGTTGGAGACCACTGCTAAATTTAGTCTTGAATTTCTAAAGCTATACTTATTTTGAATATTTTTTTAAAAACTAAAGTGATATTTAAAAGGAACGAAGGTAGTGTGTGTGCGTCTATATATATAGTTGCATTTATAAGCACTATAAACTAATCTAAGATAATTTAATATACTTAAATAAATAAACCGAGTTAGATAATTATTTTGAAAGGGACCAAATTAGATTACCACTTTAAAAAAAGACATAAAATAACGGAACTGAAAAAGGTTCATATCTTCTTGGCTAGAACGACATCATTTTCTATTATGTGCACAACAAACTACAAACCTCAAAATATCTACTTGGCCATACATAAGTCTAAAATAGAAACATGACTAGATGAGAAAAGCTACAGATAGATAGAGTTGGTGGAGAAGGGAAAAGATCAAATTTGTTTTGTCCTTTTTAACACCATTGGGTGGAAGGAATAACACCATTGACTTCTTCAAATACCATGGTAACATCTTCAATCACGTTCTCCTCCTCTTCACAATTACTATTATTCTCCATGTCTGCAACAATAATTTATTTTTTAATGGGATGTTCCCTCAATTTCAAGTAATGTTGGTAATAGAATTTACTGTGAAAGGGTTAGTTTGCGATTTCAAAATTTGTGAAGTGTGTTATAAAATATCCTGAACTAGGATGAGGTCCTTATTTATTGCCTCAGGATATTTGCAGCAGAAAAAGTAATACTGCAGCGGTGACCTCAATTAGCCTGGGCTCTACTGCAGTGGCAGATTCATTGTTGTTGTGGTAATATCCATTGTTTTAATTTTGAAAGTCAGAAAAAGTTTTCTTTCTTTTTGTTTTCTATAGAAAATATTCAATACTTTGAGGGAGGTGATTTTCTACCAATTTTGATAGTTTTCACAGTTCGAGGTAAGGTCTCTTTACATTCTAAATTTAAATTACTCCACTAAATTCTTAGAAATTGCTATAAACTTTTTAATGGTGAAATTTGGAGTATAGACCTACTTTATTAACTGAAAGAAAACTCATGAGAATTTTATTAAAATCAGTGGATAATGATTCTCGATCAAGTACAATTATTGTTATTTTTTTTAAATTCATAGAACTCATTTTGTTTAAAGGATAGAAAACCCTCAGAGGATGAACTTGGAAAAGTTCATAGTTTAATCAATATTTATTGGTTTGTACAGGTTGTAAAAGTTAAATTATTGAAATGAGTGCTTTATAATTATTATTTTTTTATCAAGAAATGATTGAAAGAGAGAAGAAAGGCAAACTTGTGGCCTTAAAGTTATTCGAGTAGGGAATTGAGGCAGGTTATGATTTAAATATAGAAAAAAAACTTTCGTGGCTCTATGTTTATTTTTATATCAAGTGTTTGAAATTGTCTTCAAGAACTACTTGTGATTTTTTACTGCATTTTCCTTCTGATTGATGTTGATGGTGAATATATAATGTTGTAGAGATGATTTGATGATATTGATAAGGATAATGAGACCATGATAATGATGATATTGATGATGATGATGGCATGATACATGAAGAAGATATTGATATGACAAAAAAATGATACATACATCTTGCATACATTTATTTATCATATGCATTTGAATGTTCATTCATACTTATCTATGGTGATGAACCTTGTTGATAAATTTCACCAAGTGTAGAATGTATACTTGTGACCTTATATTCTTCCTGAAGTGTAATGTTATATCTCTGATTGATTGCCCTTAATTATAAGTATTGTCTCTAGCACTGTTACTTATAATTAATTTTCCTACGTGCATAGTATTGAGTTAGGTAGGACTATGATGCCTATCAGTACTTAGTTGTTGTACTGATGCTGCCCTTGTTTTTTTATTTAGTATAGAACGTGTTTCAGCATTTGAGGTGAGACCTCGACCAACCAACTTTTTCAGACTTCGATTCAACGGTGAGCACCATGACCAGACAACCATCGAGTCTTTTGATTTTTGTTCATGTCCCTTGTTACATACTAAAACATTCTCTTACTTTTTGGATTTTGGATAATCTATTAGATACAGTTTTGGACACTCTTAGATGTTATTGTGTAGTGATTTCAGATCCAAGTAATGTAATAAATAGAGAACTTCTAAGCTCTATTCGTTAGCTTATGATATTTGACTAAGTTATGGATTTTATTTCATTCATAATTATTATGGTTAGTGACTTGTTAATAAGGATTGGATAAAAATTACTTGTGAACCGGCTATACTTAGTTGGTATAGGTTGGGTTAGATGTTTGTCCCATCATAGTGATAGTATGGGTGCCAATCATGACCATTAGAATCATTGCAAATATAGACAATATTGCAGAGGCTCATACATAACCTCATCTATAGTCGTACCGATTGATTTAACCCAAGTGTGAGCTATTTCATATCCTGGATGCCACAAATCTTCTTGGACACACTTGTATTTCTTTCAGATAATCTTTTGTTAATTTATTTAGAGATATTTGAAATTTTATTAGAATTTGTTTTGGTTTAACATCTTAGTATGATGGCTTTGGGTTTTGAGGACCATGTTAATTATTTTTTGTATGTTTATTTAGTTAAGTTATGGGATTCATTATTTTTTCTACTCAATCATATTAATTGTATTTGTTTAGTCTGGTTGAGAAGGGTATTCTATGATTCTCCCATGGGAGGGCTAGTGTAAATCCACTCACGATCATTTGGATCATGAAAAAATTGATATCAATGCCCTAGATTTGTCGATCTTGTTGTACAGGGACATATCTAGTAGAGTCTTGTGGAATAATATAGAGACATCTGTAATTTTTTAAGGAAGGCTACTAAATAATATAAAAACTCAATTCATTCTTTCTTTCATTTATGATATTACTTGATTCAAATTGGTATTTCGAGATCCAAATTGACATTTGACCTCTTTCTCTATTTTCTCGCATATGGTGAGAACACGCACAACAACAACAAGAAAAAAAGAATATGGTTGGGCCAAAATTTATGGTAGAGGACAAGTGACAGAAGGTTGAAAAGTCAAAGGACAGAGGGTGTCATTCAAGACCATTTAGATCCTAACATAGTACTACCTCTAGAATTATTTTTTTATTGTGCTTATTTAAATAGTCAATCCATAATATGACAAAGTAAAATTAAATGTATTGATTTACAGAATGTTCAACATTGAAATACTTTATTTTCATTAATTATGCAAAATTTTATTCTGTTATAATCAAAATTTGTAACAATTTATACAGGGATTACATAGAGATTTCATTAAATATACACTTGCAGCATTTAAGACATATGAATTTCATTTATTTTAATACCTGAATTATAAATGACACACGTTTCTTGCTAGAAGATTGACAATCATAAGAGTGTCCTTTAGTGAAAGAAAAAAATTGGAGTAATTTGAAAATAAAAATGATAGTTAAGATATTTATAAAGTATTGATGATCTAAAGAAAAAAATTTATACCATCAAATATAATTTAATACATTTAACACGAAAGTGGAATCAATTACTATTAAAAAGTCTTTAGACTACTGCTACGAGAAGAATTTGACAAATTTCATCATAGAGACAGACTCATTAAGTCTTAAACAAATGATTTTGATGCATTGGAAAATTCCCTGGGAGATTTTTTATATTGTTGAGGAGATTAGGCTACTCATTGAAAAACTAAATATCACTGTTATACATACATTTCGGGAAGGGAATTCAGTAGCTGAATCTTTGAAAAATGAGGTGATGAAAATATAAGATATGCAAGAATATCATTCTTTCCAACAGTTAACAGAGAAGACAAGAAGATTATTAAACATTGATAAAGATTAGATTCCACACATCAGAATCAAAACAAGAAAGTTAACTCCATAATGCGCATCAGTTGAAGTAGGCATATTTACATTAAAGCAACAAGTTCAAGCATAGTTCAAAGAGCAGATATGGAGGATAATAAAGAGAGAATTTAACAGTATGTACGGAAGAAGACATTACATCTGCGCTAACTACAACTAGAATTAATCCTAGCAACCAAAAATCTTTACCAAAAAGAAGGGGTAGGGATTTGTTCAAGCATCTTCAACCGCCCGATAATGAATCAGGGATTTTCATCTCAAAACCTGGTTGAAATTGAAGTAGTCTGGCCATCTGAGTAACCAAGACCACCTAACAATAGAAGGAAAGATTAGATTTGGGAGGACAAATGAGAAAAGTGCATATGAAGATGACATCACCTGAGAGTAGTGAAGCTGACAGAATGAGATCATCTAAGATCCACCATGGACTTAGCTAGACTAGAACCCAGAGTAGGAGAAATTAGAGATTGGAATTCCATCGGCAGCACTCAGGAGGAATTTTTTAGGACAACTGCAAGAGAAAATGAAGATTACTTGGCACTTTTGTCCTAAACCTATCTATAGTAGAAATAAGGAAAATTTTCAACATCCTTTTTCTTTGGACCGGGTCTTGGATTCAAATTTTGGACATGTATGTGTTAGGTATGGTCATTTGGGCCTTATTGAATAAAATGGTCTAATATGACCACCAAAAATTTATTTTTTAAAAAAGTTTGATAGATTATTTTAAAAAATTACTTATTCTATCTTTCAAATTAATATTAATCCATAAAAACATATAATTGATTTAAGAGTTTGAAAATTCTTCAAATGCAATTAATGCATGTGTTAAAGAAAATAAAATTCAATTATAAACCATGGCTAGATTGAAGTAATGATTTAAATCATGATATATTAGTAGTAGTTTACATATATTATTCTAGTGCAAATATAAGGTTTTTATGTCATCATTTCGTAAATAACAAGATGTGAAGAAAAAGAATCCAAACACACACACACACACACTCTTTCACACACACACACACATATATATATATGTACATATACACATACATTTTGTTTTTTATTGGAACTCTATTAACGCTCACAAAGAAATCTAGTTTAATTTTTCTACTTAAATAGATTGAATCCATTATGCATTCAATAGATCAAAGTAAATTGTTGTTTTTCATTCTATTTTAACACGAGATTTAGTTTTTGGTTTTATAAAAACATATTTTTATGTTATATGTGTTTTTTACCTAAACTTTTCATTTTTATATGCAATACATGTTCATTTCTTACATGTAAGATCTGAAAAAAAAAAATTCTTCTATTCAATTTGTAAGTGGCTATCAGAGATCATTTTCTCTATGTTGACATTTTAGCAATTTTCATGATCATTATGAAAAATAATAAAGATAAAGTATAGTTACTAAATGGACCCTATGTATTTGATATTATTTTTTAGAATTGAGGAGTACTAGAAAGAACTATTTCTTTAATGTTAAGGGTATAGTTGGAGACCAATGCTAAATTGAGTCTTGAATAACTAAAGTAATAGTTATTTTTGAATAAGTTTTTAAACTACAATGATAGTTAAAATGAACGAAGGTAGTGTGTGTGTGTCTGTATATATATTTATATTTATAAGCTCCTTAAACTAAACTAAGATAATTTAATATAGTTAAATAAATAAACTGTGTCAAATAATTATTTTGAAAGGGAAAATATTAGATCGCCACATTGGAGAAAGACATAAAATAACGAAACTGAAATTGATTCATAACTAGCAAGCTATAAAACCACCATTTTCTGTGATGTGCAAAACAAACTACAACCCTAAAATTTCTACTTGGCCTTACTTAAATCTAAGATAGAAACATGACAAGAAGACAAAAGCTATAGATAGATAGAGTTGGTAGAGAGGGAAAATGATCAAATTTGTTTTGTCCTTTTCATCTCTATTGAGTGTAAGGAATAACACCACTGGATTCTTCAAACTCCATGGAAACATCATCATTCACGTTCTCCCCATCTTCACCATCACCATTGTTCTCCATTGCTGCAACAATCATTTTATTTTTCTTGGGGGATGTTTCCTCAACTTCAAGTATATGAAAAACTCTGGAACATTTAACACTCTTGGATAGGGAAGATGATGCATTCAAGTTTAATGCTTTGAAAATAATATTTAAGACTTTTGAAAGTTTATCTTTGGAACCATTATTGCAAACATTAAGAGAACTGCGAATCTTGGGTGGATCATGGTTATGCATACCAGAATAGGCCACCAAGAAAAATCTGTCATTCTTTGGACTTTTTTCAATTTGTTTCCTCTCTTGACAAAGATAGGATGTATGAATTTTATAGTAGTTCCTATTATGTCATATACATACAATAATAATCAAGTCAAATACTATACAACCAAACCATTAATATGTATTGAGTTTTATTTTTCATCGTAAAAGATGAGAATAGACAAAGCATTTTAAGGCAATGAACAATAAATGTTAAAGATATCAAACCTCGAAAATAGGGAACCTTTGCTAAACTTCTGACCATACTTGCTCCATGACCATGTATCATCTATGAGTTCCTCTTGCAATAATTAATACACATTCCTTACCGGTTGATTTTTACTAGTTTCAAATTAAAAGAATTAAAATTAAAACACTAAACACAGACACATAAAATAAAAATATGGAAAAACTTATCTTCTATGATTTGGATCAGAGGGTCCCTCATGGACAAGGTAGAAGCAGGATAAAAATTAGCCCACATCAAGCATTGTTGTTCCAAATCAATACATTCATGTGATGACGCGATAGCAACTGCTACTTGCATACACTCTAGCGATACAAATCCTAGTGGAGGAGGAGGAAAAACTTATAGGCGAAGCGGATCTATTTGATTGAGTGGCAAGTATATTTTTTGGTAATCGTTTTGGTTTGTGATTTTGAATGAATCAATAATTATAGGAAAATGGTTTGTGGGGTTTATGATGTTAGAAGACAAATCATTTGATTTTTCTTGATGAGCAACTAAAAAATTCATCAGAGCTATGCAATCAAGATCAGTGAACTCCTCATCAAGAATACTGTCAAGTAAACTCCAATCATCACTATTAAAATTTGAAGATTCAAAGTCTAAATTAGGTGCTACATTATTATTAGATTTATTAATGTCACAATTCCTTATAACTGTACCTAAATCTGTACCTAAATCCAAATTGTTATCATCCATCTCAGTTCAATATAAACTTATGTCAAGTTGATTGTAAAATATAAATGGGATAAAATCAAGAAAATCTTAAGAAATTCAAAAATTTACATATAAAAAAGATAGTGATGTTTTGTGTGAGGGGAGTGAAGGGGCCTTAGCAAGAACAAAAACATCTAAAAAAAAATAGCTTAGTAAAAAAAATAATTTGAGTGGGTAGACAATCCAAGACCCTGAGTTGAAGAAAGCTGAAGAGAATTTTTTTATTATATAGAGGCTGAGAGGCATACCCATCCACCTTACACTTTCACATTCAGTTAGCATTCAATTTACATTAATTGTTTTTTTCTGTTTGAGGGTGAGTAGAATTAATTTTTAGGGGAGTAGATAAAACTAACATCAAGTAATCTTGTGTACCTTTTTGCATAGGATTTTTCAAAATTTAATCCTTCCCCAACAAAAAAGAAAAAATATCTTCAAATTATAAAACATAGGTCCTTAAGAAAAGAATATTTGCAATTTCAATATTTTGTATCTCCTTTGACTTTACATGTATGTCGTGATATATCGTGATAATAACAAAATGAAAAGAATATAATGAGAGATTGATATGGACATGGATCTACATTTGTGATAAGATTGTAAAATTTACGATTGTTTATGATAATTGTTGATGGCATAAATGACTTGTTGCTAATATTCATTATCCTAATTGAGGGTTAGATCACAGAAACATAATAGGGAAATCACATAAAAAAATATGTCAATTTCTATAACGATTAAATTCATATCACTTTCATATATATGTTTTATCTAATAGTATTCCGTTCTTATTCCCGTTAATCATTCATCACCTTTAAATCATGTTCCATCCATCCTAACATTTGGAATTTAACCACTATAGTTATTATGACTCAACCTATTTTTCTTACTCCTCGATTAACCTCAATGATAAATGAAATACAATAATGAGAACCTTGTAACAAATACAACTATAAACACATATTATGATAAAATACCTTAAGTTTGTGACACTTAGCCTTTTCAAGTAACTTTTCAACTTTAGCTAGGCACAAGTGAGGACACAACAAGTCAATTCAAGCATGACCAAGTCAACAACTCTGCTTCAGAGACTCTAACAATCCAAGACAACAAATCATGACTCTAACAATAAGAATTCCCAAATATATGACAATTAACCGAATCACATCTGTATTCCAAAAATATCAAGCAACAACATAATTTAGTTCACTCAAGGAATCCACCACAGGAACCATAATAAAAGTTGGTTCACTCATGGAATCAATATAAATAGCAACAATAACATTAATCATATACCCGACACACTCAAGGAAACTTCAAACTTACCTGAACCTTGTACATGCACGCTAACGGTATTATAAGTGCCTTCTAGTCATGATCTGTAGAAGATGAGCTCTGTCCATGTATCAAAACCTAGACATCAAGTGTCTGCTAACCTTATTCCATCAAATCCTTTAAAAATGTTCAAATAATGATACATTCCACATTAATAATTATAAATCTCGTGAAGATTTCCAAATACCATTATATCCAACAATAAGTAATAGACATCACAAAAATCACAATCACGATGAGAATAAACAACTACACTTGTATAAAAAACAAGCTTTCTGTGAGACCCCATAAAAATTTTGACGGATTTATTTTTGCCCATACCGCATGCGTAATCTCAATTTTGAATTTAATTATGTTATGGGATCTTAAAAGATGTTTTGGAAAAGTTTCAAAATTTTCAGAAGGGATTTGAGGCCAGTTTGGTACTATGAGGCAATGGGCCTCTGTGATAGTAGCGTGCCATGCTACTTAGCAACATAATAAGGGCGTGTCATGGTGGCTAAGCTCTACGATAGTGGTGTACCACTCCACTATGTATTTTTTGTCTAGTTTATATTTTTTCACTTAGAGTGAGGAGATTTTGGTCCTTTTGCCCTTTACATGACTTAGAAACATTAGGTGACCCTTTTCCCTTATATTTTCAAGATAAACTCACTACTATTCTCTTCCTTAACTCCAAAGCTAAGAAAGCTCAAGGGTTTTGCAATGAATTCATCATACGAGCTCTAAACTTTGATTTCTCTTCGAATTCTGGAATATTTCAAGTATGTTACTCATCCCTAACTTTTATTTTTATATTGTGGCATTAATTTTATCACTATTAATATGTTTTAATTGATGAGTTTGAAACTGGGATGAGAGCTTTTGGTTGTTATCACATAAATTACTTATCCCATGTGTTAAATCAATTATTCATGCTTTAATTGATGAATTTTAGAACTTAATTGGTGCATTGTTTGACACTTCCCAAACAAAGCCTTGGCCATGTCGGGTATCTCAAGTCCACCAAAACAAACCATCCACAACCAAAGGACCAACCAATACCAATATTAATACCAATATCAATACCAGTACCAATACTGACATGGATACCGACACCACCCATGCTGACAGTAGTCCGACATGACCTCTAATAAAAACCAAAGAATATCCCCCTAACCATAGATAAAACCAAAACCAAAAGGAATAATAAGGATATAAAGAAATCCATAGCGTGAAATAGGGTCTTTCGAAGTGTGGAAGCACATCACTTTAGCATACTTAAAAGTTATCCCCGAATCACCAAGTTACTAAGAAGGAGGAGTAGAAGTATGGTCGGTTCTTGCATCACATGGGGATACAACATTCGAAGACCATTAGCGGGGTGAATGCTAGCATATAACTTAGGGATAAAGATAAAGTAATGCTATCAATCCCAATACCAAGTCAAATCAATTCACATAACCATATGAAAATACATATCTATCTATAGATATATACACCATACCGGGACAGGGAATAAAGTTTAGCATATAATTTAAAACCTTAACCTATATTGTGTAGCTTTACCATAATAAGTCAACACACGGGCTATATGTGACTAGTGTTACTGTAATGCCCCTAGAGTACACCCTAGGAGTCACACAGTGATTACAGTCCGAGGGACCATATACTAACCCATGAGCTGGTACCTGCTGTGAGCACTGAGTAATATAATAACATATACGGAAGAACAAATGATAAGACATAAGTTTTTAGCAAATGAAATAAATAATTGATTATAAATCTAGAAGTAAATGCTAGAAAAAACTATCTGAAACTAATAGAACAATAATAACAAAACTGACTAACTATCTATACTAGTCTGAAAAGCCTCTACTGACGGTAGAGCTGATGGGACAAACCACCAACTAACTCTGTCTGAATGGAAAATACTGAGCTAGTGAAATAACTAATATAAATAGATCATGTCGTCAAAGTATGAGGACTCACCACTGCTACATATAAAAATCTAGAATATCTATATGCGATCTAGGAACTAAGAGTCCAAACCTATGATATGATACATCATAGCAAAAGAAACGAGTATGTGATCAATACTTTTGAATGTATTGGTATTCTAAACGAGGTAGGGTGATATACATGATTTCATGTACTTGAGTAATAACTGACTGAAAAAAAGCATGATGTATTGAATATAATGCATAAAATTTTTAAGTATTGAGAATTCATGACAAAGAATAAAACATGTTCTAAATATAATTTGTAAACTAAAATACTGAATTCTGATAACTAAATAACTGATATCTGTATGCAATGGTTAATACAAGCTTGAACTGAAGTATACTGAATACTGAACTGAGATTGTGGGAGCTATTACCTAACTGACATGCCCCAATGAGCAAATTGTGGTCCAACATATGACCCCAGTTGGAAGGGTGTCATTACCGTTCCATGGGTAATAACACTGGTTATGTTGATACACTGATATACTATCTCAAAGGACTCAGGGTATAAAGCCTAAATTGACGGGTGACCCCTGGTAGGTAGTCAAGCCTGAATAGACGGGTGACTCCTCAAATCCTACGATGGCTACGTATTTTTGCAGTACAGGGACTACTACTAATGACTATGCCTAACTAAAGGGGAATTCTTTATCCCGACACTCTCTCAGTGCTAAATCCTCCTCCCAACTGAAATGACTCAGAATACTGAACTGTTCTAAGTTTACTGATCATGATGACTGACTAAACTGACATTGCTCATAACATGTCTGAAACTAATCTGAAGATACTGCGGCTAAGTAAACAGCTAAGTTTGTGAGTATACATAACCCCCAGGACTCTATAGCAATGATATAAAAATAGTACTAAATCTTTGGGGACATAATATTAAGGTATTTATAAAAATTCATTCTTGTTGGCATTTCATCAAATGTTTGATATGTATACTGTAAGTTAAGCATGGGAATAGTTTAAATCTTGTAGTAATAAAATGATTGCAATATCAACATCACTAATTTTAGTTTAAATTAGCAAATAACATTATCCATACATGTGGGGTTTGACAACAACAACAGTTTCTCGTAAACATGGTATAGAGATTCAATTCATGGGAATTCATGGTTAAAGAGCACAACTTTAAATTTAAAATTGGATACGTGGACTCCATGGGTGAAAGGGACCCATGGATGAATATTTAACATACCTAGGTTGATGAATTCATAAGAGTTCTTGGAGTTTTCCTTGTGATTTGATCTTGAATTTTGAAGGCTAGATCTTGTTCTTGAGAGAAGATTAGTTTCTTGGAGAGAAATTTTGAGTAATGGGGTACCTAATACCCCTTTATGGTTTTAATTTCGTGTTTTGGATGGATTTGGGGCCAAGGGAAAAGATAAGATGGTCCTTGGAATTTAAATCGCAAACTAGAAATCCAAATTTTTGGCTCCGGCGTGATGCAGTGCTTATCTTGTTGGGCCATTGGAAACTGACAATCCCTATTTTTTCCAATGGCGCGACGTGGTGCTATAGTGTTGCGCCACTGGAAACTGACAATTCCAAACTAGAACTTTGGCGCGACGCGATGCCATCGCGGTACCCTACTGGACTGATGTTTCCCCTTGGTATGATGTGGCATCATAGCGGTGGTCCACTGGAAAAAGGACGAACATGATTTTGGCCATCACCGCGATGTGGCCTTATCGTTTTGGGCTACTATTTTTCACTAAAAGTCTCATAACTTTTCACTCGAGTATCGAATTTAGGCAAAATTGGTATCGATGGAAAGATAATTTAATTTCTTACAATTTGATGGGTCTTGAGATGACAAATTCTTAATAGAAAAAAATATATGGTCATTTGAAGTTGACTAAACAAACATTCTTCTTTAAAACTCAATTGGTAAGGAATGTTTTGATTCGTCTAATAGATGGGAGTTATTTGAAGCCTTAAGATACATCAAACTCACTCATAAAACTATAACAGATTATAAGGTATTTTGCATGATCTTGAAACATGGATCTAACATTGCCTTAGATTTTTGGGGTATTATAATATCTCCTCTTTGGGAACATTCGTCCTTGAATGAGATTGGCTAAGCTGAAAGAACTGAGGAATTTAGGTTACATGCTGAATATACGTGATGAAATCATGATTACATAACTGATTCTGAATCATAACACATGGCTGAACTAATTCTATGAATGCATGACTGATATGAGAATGATATACAGATGAAACTGAGTATGAAAAAGAGAAATTCTAAGAAGATTGTTACCTGAAGCTGAATCTGAGTTTACGGAGAAAAGATGAGGATACTTGGTCCGCATATCTACTTCTACTTCCTAAGTAGCTCCCTAAGCGGACTGATTCCTCCAAACAACCTTGACTAGGGGAACTTTTTTGTTCCTTAGTCTATGAATTTGTTGATCAAGGATCTCGACTTGAATTTCTTCATAAGAAAGGTTGTTCTAAACATCTACACTTCCAAGGGAACAATTACAGCTGGGTCACCAATACACTTCTTCAACAAGGATATATGGAACACTGGGTGCACTGAAGGTAAGTCTGCAGGCAACTTAAGCTCATAAACCACCTTTTCGAAATGACTCAAAATTCTGTATGGGATAACCTATCGGGGACTAAGCTTCCCTTTCTTACAAAACCTCTTCACTCCTTTCATGGGAGATATCTTTAGATATGAAAAATCCCTAATCTTAAACCCAAGATCCTTTCTCTTTACATCTATATAAGATTTTTATCCGTTTTGGGCTGCCTTAAGCATCTCCCGGATTAGCTAAACTTTCTACAAAGTGTCAAACACCAACTCAAGCCCTATCAAAGAAGTTTCACCTACCTCAAACCAACCAATCATAGACCTATATCTCCTTCCATATAGAGTCTCAAATGGAGTCATATGAATACAGGAATGAAAGTTGTTATTATACGCAAATTTAATTAAAGAAAAATGGACATCTCAACTGCTCTTAAAATCAAAAATGTATCCTCTCAACATGTCCTTAAGGGTATGAATGGTCCTCTCTGCCTTACTATCTATTTGAGGGTGAAAAGTTGTACTGAGGTGAACTTAGGTACCGAGACCCTTCTGAAAAACTATCCAAAAATGACAGGTTAACTGGGTACCTCTAGCTGAGATGAAAGATAATAGAAAACCATATAACCTAACCAACTCTCTAATATAGAGCTTAACATAGTCCTCAGCTAAAAAAGAAGTATGGACTAACAAGAAATGGGCTGATTTGATCATCCTGTCCACAATGACCCAAATTGAATGATGCTGACGACGAGTATGAGTCAAACCCATCAATAAATCCATGTTCACTACTTCCCACTTCCAAGTAGGAATACTGAACTCCTGCACAGACCCACTAGGCTTCTGGTGTTCTATCTTACCTATTGATAAGTAGAGCACTTAACTACAAACTCTACAATGTCCCTCTTCATTGAACTCCACCAATAAATCTCCCGCAAATCATGGTAAATCACAGTGGCCCCTGGATGAATAGAGTAAGGCGCACCATGCGCTTCTGCAAGAATTCACTACCTCAATTTATCTACACATGGCACACACAGTCTACCCTGACAACATAACACACTATCTCTTCCTTGGGAGAAAACCTCTATTTCCTGATCTCTAACTGACTCCTTCAACTTTACCAGACTGGGATCCCTATCCTTCTTCTTCTTCACTTTAGAAATCAAAGAGGACTTCGAACTATTCTGTACCCATACACTACCCTCAACTAATTCAACCAAATGAATACCTAATCTAGCCAACTGATGAACTTCCCAAACTAACTCCTTCTTACCATACTCAACATAAGCAACACTGCCCATAGTAAATCTATTGAGGGCATTGATGTTGGGCGTATTTACATGCTTAAGAACCATAATTTAACCATATTTTAGCTAAGTTTTGAGGACAAAATATATAATTTCTGCACTTTTAGTCTATTTTCCTTTAAATGAGCTGACCTACGTGATTAGCATGTTTTTCAGGTATTAATGATGAAGATTTCAGCACTTTATGGACTTATGAGCAGCAAAGGAAAACTTCACATTAGAGGGAAGGCAGCTTTTGGACTGAAAGTGATGCATGAGAACTTTTTCCCGGGTAAACCCAGTATTTTTAAAGACTTAAGGATGCAGTAGCAACTTAGTTAGAGAAGGATACTATAAAAACCTTATTGCTGAATTTTTCAGCAGCATTATCATTCACTCATTATTCAATTTCGTTTTTTTTGTAAGAGGTTTTAGAACAAAAAACACGGCTCTTGTGAGCAACGGATAGGAAGAGAACGACATTCTCTTATTGACGCCAATCCATCCCCATCGCCAAGTTTATTCTAGGTTGTGGTATGATGATTATGTCTATTATGATTTCCGTTACAATCATGAGTAGCTAAACTTCTCTGTTAGGGTTATGGAAGCCTTTTGATATACTATCTATTACTATGAGTTTGTGAATTCTTGATGCGTATGCTACTTATATCATTACTCTCTTTGTTTTAATTAAATTCTTATGGTTGCAAACATATAGAATACGCCATTATAGCATTAACTTGTTCGAGAGAAAATTTACATGTTTGGAAAAGAGAGTGTGACAAGGAAATAGGGCTACCAACCCCTGTTTACACGTTAATGCCTTAACCGGATTAACCTCTTGGAGAGTTCGTACCATTAGTTATACGCTTTAAGCTCGAGAGAGTTAAAGTGAAATAATCCTTAATGGTTGAGAAACACTAGGATTTACCATTAGAATACGAATCTCTATAAGTGCATGCATGTCTGAATTCCGCATTACTCATAGTTAATAGATACGTAGAACTCATAAGGTGGACATAACCCTAACTTATTTTTCTCTGTGATTAAATCTTACTAAACAAAGCATTATGTTGTTACTTTGATAGCATTAATTCACGCCACAATCCAATCCCCCCTTTTCCATGGAATTTTCGATCAACAGTCTACTAATAATTGCAACACTTAGTGACCAAGTATTCCCTGTGGGATTCGACACCCAACCCAGTTGGGTTCTATATTTGACAGCGACCACTTACACTCTTACGAGAGCTGTAGTTTGGGCGTTATCAAATTTTGGCGCCGTTGCCGGGGAATACAGTTGTCAACTAAGTTTGTGATAGTTAATAGACCCTTTGGTCTAAAATTCTTGAATTTTACTTTTTGTTTGTTGTTTTTGTTTTGTTCAGGTTTGGTAGAGTGCATGCCAAATACACGAAGATCTGGTCAGCCATTATTACCCATAAATCCTGAACCACAACTTACTGGCAGAATGGATGCACAATGTGACATTGAAAGAAGGGCTGCTAAACAGGAGCAGGCTAGATTAGCTGCGTTGGTAGCTGCTCAAGTGCATCAATAGAATATTGATAACCCAGGTCGGGCAACAAATCCTGATGATGAGGACCTGGGTGATGATGAGTTACTTAATCCACGACGTGCAGATGAGGTGGCAGAGCCTGTGAACAGGAGAGATCGTCAAGCTAGAATGAGACCTGAACGCCGAGCTATGCAGGCTCCTTTTGATGATGATGATGACGATCTTGATGGAGCTGGTGTCACAGGGGCTATTATTCCTCCGCCCTTGGCACCTGGAGCCAAGTTCAATATCACTAGCACCATGATTCAGCTATTGCAGCTCAAAGGTTTATTTGGTGGACTTGCAGACGATGATCCGAATATGCATCTGGTCAATTTTATTTCAACATGCAAGTCATTTGACAATCCAGGAGTTGGGAAAAATGCAATTCGGCTGCGCTTATTTCCATTGTCTCTGTCTGGGGAGGCAACTCTATGGCTGAACGGGCAAACTCCTGATTCTATTACTAATTGGAGGCAACTGAAAGACGTTTTCCTAGAAAGATTCTTTCCGCCATCTAAGAGAGCACAACTAAGAGATGAGATCAGCAATTTCCGACAGCTTCCAACTGAAGCTCTCCACGAAACATGGAAGAGGTTCAAGAAAAAGCTTATGCGGTGCCCAAATCATCAGATGACCAACATCCACTTGATGGAGATATTATACAGGGCTTTGAACTCAGTGACAAAGCCAGTGGTTGATAATGCTGCAGGTGGGTCATTCATGGACCTTACTTTCATTGAGGCAAGTGATATGCTGGACCGTATGACAAAGCAAAGTAGAGCCTGGCATACCAGGGTTGTTGAGGTAGCAAGCTCTACTTTATCTGTAGGCATGACTGCAGAGTAGAAGCATAGACAAGAGGAACGTGACCAAGATATGGCTCACATTAAAATGAAGATGGATCTTCTTACCAAGCATTTATTATTAGGGAAGACCGAAAAGGTTAAAGCCATTGTATCACAGGGAAGATATGATTCCGATTCTGAGGGGGAAGCAAATTGCTTGAATAATCAGGGGGTTTTACGAGGCAATGCCCAAGGAAACCAAGGTTGGAACTATTATGATAAATCTGGATACAAGGACCACGATCAAGGTGGTTGGAAGAATAAGACTGACAGGAGTGGTTTGTATGTTCCTCCTGGAAACCGTGAGGATGTGGCGTCTGGCTCTGGAAAGATGTCCATGGATGATATGATGGCTAAGCTGTTGAAAGGGTTGGAGGCAACCAATATGGGCGTTACTGAGGTAAAGAATGATTTGTCATCAATAAATTAATTGGTTGACACGCATTCTACTGCAATAAAATAGCTGGAGCAACAATTGAGTCAATTATCAGCGGCATTCAACCAAAGAAAGGCTGGCACGCTACCCAGTGACACTGTGCAAAACCCAAGGAATGACGAATCGTGTATGGATATTACTACCCGAAGTGGTAAAGTGTTGGAAAATCCATCCAAAGACAAGCAGGTGGTTGATGATATAGCAGAGAATGTTGATGAAGCAGAGTTTGAAGATGTCGTAGAAGCTGAAGTGAGTGCTCATGATGTTACACCTAGACGTCACCAACCTGAAAAGAGTGATAATCGTAAGCAGGATAAAAAGAAAGTGGTGGAGAAAACGATTCCGCTTCCACCACCACCTTTTCCTCAGAGACTGAAGAAGAAGGCTGATGACACTCCTGAAAAGGTTGATAATCAGAAGCAAGATAAAAAAAAGTGGTGGAGAAAACTATTCCCCTTCCACCACCACCTTTTCCTCAGAGACTGAAGAAGAAAGCTGATGACACTAGGTTCAGTAAATTCATGACTATGTTGAAGCAACTGACTATTAATGTTCCTTTGGTGGAGGCGCTGGAACAAATGCCTGGGTACGCTAAATTCATGAAGGACCTTTTGACAAAGAAGCGGGCAGTAAGCTATGAGCTGGCAGATAATGTTCATCATTGCAGTGCAATTGCCACGAGGTCTTTAGTACAGAAGAAGGCAGATCCTGGTGCTTTCACTATTCCTTGCAAGATTGGATCTATGAATTTTGCTAAGGCATTATGCGATCTGGGGGCTAGCATCAATTTGATGTCGTTATACATTTACAGAAAGTTGGGGTTGGGCGATCCTACACCAACCAATATGCGACTTGTGATGGCAGATAGGTCGGTAAAATGACCTGTTGGTATATTATATGATGTATTGGTGAAGGTTTCTACATTCATTTTTCCTGCAGACTTTGTTATTTTGGATTGCGAGGTGGATTCTGAAGTTCCCATAATCTTGGGGCGTCCTTTCCTTGCAACTGGAAGTGTGCTGATTGATTTAAGAGCTAATGAGCTTTTATTTCGGCTAAATGACGAAGTGGTCCATTTTGATGTATATAAATCGATGAAGCAGCCTAGAGATATGGATGTGTTCTCTGTAGCTGATGTTTACTATGAGGATGAGAAAGGATTATCTGTAGAGAAGCAGCTTACTGTTGAGCCATTATCTGCTGTGTTGTTGAATTTTGAGCATGAGGATGTTGAAGAATATGAAGAAACTGTTTGTGCTCTAATAGGAATAAAGTCCTATTCTCATGCTACTAAGAAGCTGGACTTTGATCTTAGGAATCGACCTTCACCAACAACGAAGACTTCCATTGAAGAACCACCAGTGCTAGAATTAAAAGAGCTCCCCAGTCACCTAAGGTATGCGTTCTTGGGAAATGGAAATACACTTCCGGTGAGTGTTCCAGCTGATTTAGGTAAACAGCATGTAGAGGCTCTCATCTCTGCTCTGAAGAGGTACAAGAGAGCTATGGGTTGGACTATTGATGATATAATTGGTATCCCTCCTGGGATATGTATGCACAAGAGTCATCTTGAAGAAGATTGCATGCCTACAAGTAAGCATCAGCCTCGTCTGAATCCATTCAAAAAACGATGCACCATCTATCTCGATGAAGTCTAAGTAATCGAGATAGCTATGTCATGCCGCGACAATAAATCAAGCTCTAAATGGGAGGCAACCCATCGTTTTTAGTCGTTTTGTTTTCCTAGGAGTTTGTTTTGTTAAATAAAAATCCAAAAAGAAGAGTCGAGCCACGACCAAAACTAAGGCGCTTGGTGGGAGGCAACCCATCTTTCTAACCATTTTTGTTATTTTTGATTAAGTGTAGGGGAAGACGTATAAAGGAGGAGCTTGGTCTCAAATTTTGATTTGAAAGTGAGCAATGTTAAAGGTGGTAAGTGAGTAATGAAGGAGCAAAAGGCTTTCGGTTAGGCCTTGCCTATAAAATCTAGGCAATGGATAAGGCAAGGCCTATGCTATTGCCTTTGCTCTCTAAATCGACAATGCTATAGCATAGGCGCCGCCTATGCTCAACTAGGAAAAGCTAAAGGCTCCGCCTATGCCATTGCCTTTTCTCTCTGAATCTACAATGTCATAGCATAGGCGCCGCCTATGCCCAACTAGGCCATAGCATAGGCGCCGCCTAGGTTCAACTAGGCTTTGCTAAAGGCGCCGCCTATGCTAAGCATAGGCAAAGCATTATGAGCCACCTACTTATGCTTTTTGGTCTCCTAACCCGATTTTTCATGGGTCAAACCCGACCCAAGCCTTGGTCTATAAATAGAACTTCAACCTTGAGACAAAATCACATTTTTTGCTCAACCTAGGCGCCGCCTAACCTTCCCAAATCTCTCAAAACTTTTCTTTTTGCTCATCTAACCTTGGAAGATCATCTTCCAAGTCCATCACCAAGTAAGTTCTTCTTTTATATTCCGTAGTTATTACAATACTACGCCTATAATGATTTGTTAAATCTTGAAGTGGTGTTGGTGATTTGAATGTGGATGGTTTGTTATGATACATCTAGTTGAGTGAAATAATACGTGTGGGTGTTCTTGACTTTGTTCCGATTTGTATTTGATTGTTATACACTATCATAGTTTTATGAAGTCGAAATTGTGAAGTTAATACATAATCTTGTAAGTTGAAAGCTTGAATGTTTGAATGACTCATTCATCGAGATACCGATTATGATTGACCACAAGCATAAGATGGTGTGATTATGCCTATGCAATAACTTGTTTCTATTTGTGGTACGATCCTTATGTGGTAGTTTTTTTCAAAAAGTGCATTCATCCAAACATGAAAGTATAGAAAAGATTACATGAAATAGAATTGGAAAGGATAGTTAAGATGACATGAACGTATGACTGTGCTGAATATGTTTTTGGAACATATCGCCTAAATGTATGTCGATGAAGTCTGAGTAATCGGCATCACTCACTTAATTAGTCTGTGCCAACAAATTAAGTGTGGGGTAGTTCCACTACTGTTTGTTTTTCGATTGAATCTTCCGAGATGAAGCTAACATGACTCTATTTTAATCTCAGGTAGAATGGCCCCAAAAGGACGACAAGTAAAAGAAAAAGC
The DNA here is from genome assembly GCA_030864215.1 of Capsicum pubescens. NCBI lineage: Eukaryota > Viridiplantae > Streptophyta > Magnoliopsida > Solanales > Solanaceae > Capsicum > Capsicum pubescens. The sequence continues at coordinate 65,475,173 of CM061540.1, read as the reverse complement.
ATCCACCTCACAGAAAGGACAGAAAAGGTCAAGAAAGGAGCAAGCTGAGTCCTCCTCTCTACAAATACCTCGACACACTTTTGGGATCAAGTGGGGTACATTTTGAGGAAACTCTGAGGATGGCGACTCTGAGGATGATTCCGATGCAGGGGGTATGACCCCAGACATAGAAGAGGAGTTCGACTAATCAGGTTTTCCTTATTTATTTTCCACTGAGGGCAGTGTGTCCTGTCTAAGTGTGGGGTGCTGGTATTTGTATCCTTCTTGTACTTATTTGCCTACATTTATTCTAGTTCTTGTTTGTTTTAATTAGTTGTAATTAGTTAGTTTAATTCTAGATTTTTTAGATTTTGCATGAAATTGTTCTTATAGGCGGCATGGTATTATGACAAGAGTTTGTGCCAAAATCATTACTATTGAGACGTTTAGGCTCTAAGTGTGACTCACTGTGTGATAAGTGTGTGGTTTAATTCATTCATCTGTTGGGTCAAGAGTCTATACTGCTCCCAATAAAGTTGACCATGTGCCTTGTGTGTGTGAGGTTATAGTATATTCTGTGTTGTGACTGATGCTAGAACTTGCCTGGTGTGTCTGTAAAGCGAAATAAAGAGTGTGAGTTTAGGGGATGATTTAGGCATTTCTTTGGCAGCCTCTGATTGTTTACCTTCTTTTTACCTACCCGTGGACATTATCCTAGTTAACCCCCTTTGAGCCTTTAGCTATTTTCTTTGACAGCCTCATATGTAGCCTAATCCATTTTTTTTCAAGACCATAATTTGATCCAAATTCCTAAGCGCTTTAAATTGTAGAGTCATGTGACAAAATAAGAGGAAAGTGGGTGAGAGTGATGCCTCAGAGTGTATTGGTACTTGAAATTGTTGTGAATAAGAGTATCTATCATAGAGGTGTTTTATAAAAAAAAGAAAAAGAAAACAGAAATAGAAAAATAAAAAATAAGTTGTATATTCTCATCTTTGTGTTTATAACTGAATAACAAAATAGGTGAAAAGGGGTGTTAGATGAAAAGAAAGGTAGAAGGGTTGTTTAAAAGAGAGTGTTAATGGAATAATGTGATGTATTAAAGCGCTTAGGGAAAATAGTCACTATTTTTGGCCAAAATAGTCCTACCTGTCCCTTAGCCTACATTACAACCTGTAAAGACCTATTTGATCCTAAGCATAGCATTCTAATATTAGTAGAGCATTACACTAAGGTCAAGCCTATGGTCATCAGTTGCAACATAAGAATTCTTTGTGAGAGTGAGAGCAAGGAGAATCTTATACCCATGTTTCGAAAAATGCAAAACTTGTGAGTGATTATGGGTGATATCTTGTGTGAGACACACATGGTTGATGATTGTTGGGTAGTGTTATATGATGCTTTGTGACTTAACTTGTGGATACGAATTAACCATCCTCACGAGTCTAGGTTGGAGGTTGAATTGTTTCTAGTAGTGATCAAGAAACCTACTCTTTGTGAATAATTGTCGTGCATGTCTTGAGGATAAATTTTGTGTTGTTATTGTGAAATTCTAGTTAGGTGTTGCTATTGTGAAATTCTAGTTAGGTGTTTGCATGGATGCTATATTTTGTTTGAGGACGAACAAAGCTTTAAGTGTGGGGTGGTGATGTTGGGCATATTTACACGCTTAAGAACCATAATTTAACCATATTTTAGCTAAGTTTTGAGGACAAAATATATAATTCCTGCACTTTTAGTCTAATTTCCTTTAAATGAGCTGACCTACGTGATTAGCATATTTTTCAGGTATTAATGATGAAGATTTCAGCACTTTATGGACATATAAGCAGCAAAGGAAAACTTCACATTAGAGGGAAGGCAGCTTTTGGACTGAAAGTGATGCATGGGAACTTTTTCCCGGGCAAACCCAGTATTTTTAAAGAATTAAGGATGTAGTAGAAACTTAGTTAGAGAAGGATACTATAAAAACCTTATTGCTGAATTTTTCAGAAGCATTATCATTCACTCATTATTCAATTTCGTTTTTTTTGTAAGAGGTTTTAGAACAGAAAACACGGCTCTTGTGAGCAACGGATAGGAAGAGAACGACATTCTCTTATTGACGCCAATACATCCCCATCGCCAAGTTTATTCTAGGTTGTGGTATGATGATTATGTCTATTATGATTTCCATTACAATCATGAGTAGCTAAACTTCTCTGTTAGGGTTATGGAAGCCTTTTGATATACTATCTATTACTATGAGTTTGTGAATTCTTGATGTGTATGCTACTTATATCATTACTCTCTTTGTTTTAATTAAATTCTTGTGGTTGCAAACATATAGAATACGCCATTATAGCATTAACTTGTTCGAGAGAAATGTTACATGTTTGGAAAAGAGAGTGTGACAAGGAAATAGGGCTACCAACCCCTGTTTACACGTTAATGCCTTAACCGGATTAACCTCTTGGAGAGTTCGTACCATTAGTTATACGCTTTAAGCTCGAGAGAGTTAAAGTAAAATAATCCTTGATGGTTGAGAAATACTAGGATTTACCATTAGAATACGAATCTCTATAAGTGCATGCATGTCTGAATTCCGCATTACTCATAGTTAATAGATACGTAGAACTCATAAGGTGGACATAACCCTAACTTATTTTTCTCTGTGATTAAATCTTACTAAACAAAGCATTCTGTTGTTACTTTGATAGCATTAATTCACGCCACAATCCAATCCCCCCTTTTCCGTGGAATTTTCGATCAACAGTCTACTAATAATTGCAACACTTAGTGACCAAGTATTCCCTGTGGGATTCGACACCCAACCCAGTTGGGTTCTATATTTGACAGCGACCGTTTACACTCTTACGAGAGCTGTAGTTTGGACGTTATCAGGCATCCACTACAACATTAGCCTTTCCTGGATGATACAGAATACTCATGTCATAATCTTTCAACAACTCCAACCACCTACTCTGATGCAAGTTCAAATATTTTTGTGAAAATACATACTACAAGATTTTGTGGTCTATAAACACATGAATATGCACCCTATACAAGTAATGCCTCCAAATTTTCAAGGCAAACACAACAACCACTAACTCAAGATCATCGGTAGGGTAATTCTTTTCATAGGGCTTAAGATGTCTAGAGGTGTGGGCTATGAACTTACCTCTCTGCATCAACACAGAACCTAAACGGACTCTAGAAGTATCATAATAAAAAACAAACCCATCTGAAACATCAGGCAACGTAAAAACTAGGGCTGAGGTGAGTCGAGTTTTAAAATTTTGAAAATATTTCTCACAGGATTCTAACCACTAAAACTTAACCTTTTTATCAGTAAATCTGTACATGGGGGACGAAATAGATGAAAACCCTTCAACAAACCATTGGTAATAGACAACCAAACATAAAAAACTCCCGATAACTGATAGAGAAATGGGTCTAGCTCAGTTTCTCACCACATTGGTATTTTGAGGATCAACTCTAATACCATCACCGGAAATAATATGGCCAAGGAAATCTACTGATCTTAAACAAAATTCGTACATATTGAATTTAGAAAAAAATTGATGGGCTTTATGAGTCTTCAATACTATTCTGAGGTGGTCAACATGATCATTTTTGTTACGGGAATAGATAAGAATGTCATCAATGAAGACTATGACGAGCATGTCAAAGTATAGCTTGAACACAAGGTTCATCAAGTCCGTGAAGGCCGATGGGGCATTTGTGAAACCAATGGACATGACTAGAAACTCGAAGTGACCATACCAAGTTTTGAAAGCTATTTTTGGAATGTCATATTCTCTGAATCTGAGATGATGATATTCGGATCTGAGGTCTATTTTAGAAATATAACTGGCACCCTGAAGTTGGTTGAACAAGTCATTAATTTTGGGGGGTGGATTTTTGTTCTTGATTATGACTTTGTTCAACTGTCAGAAGTCAATACACATTCTAAGAGAACCGTCTTTCTTACGCTCGAAAAAATTAGTGTGCCCACGGGGAAATGCTGGGCCTGATGAATCCCTTATATAGGAGATCTTACAACTATTCTTTAAACTCATTAATCTTGGCATGAGCCATTCTGTATGGCAGAGTATAGATAGGCTGGGTATCCGGAATAAGGTCTATTCCGAAGTTAATTTCCCTTTCGAGAGGAACTCCGAGAAGATCTTTAGGGAACACATATGGAAATTCCCTCACTACTAAAACTTACTCAAGATTTGGAGTCTCAGAATTAGAGTCCTTGACTCATACAAGATGATAAATACACCCATTTGATATCATCTTCCTTGCTCTAAGGTACGAAACAAGCTGACCCCTAAGAGTTATAGTACTACCCCTCTTTTCAAGGATTCTTTCATTTGAAAATTGAAAATGAACTATTCTGTTTCTTCTATCAACTGAAGCATATCATGAGTGGAGACAATCCATTCCAAGAATGATTTCAAAATCCGTCATTTGTAACAAATCGAGATCAACTAAGTTGACTTTCTGAGATACTGTAATAGGGAAGTTCTTGTATACCCATCGGGATACAATAGAGACGCCTACTTAGTAGACATTGAGAAAGGATCTACTAAGATTTTGGGATTGACTCTGACGCTAACAGCTATATAAAGGGTTACAAAAGAAAGAGAAGCTTCAGGGTCTAGTAAAGCATAAACATATAAATGAAAGACTTGTAATGTACCAGTAACTACATCAAGAGAACTTTGCTGATCTTGTCAGGACTAAAGTTCATAGAGTCTATTCTGACGCTGACCACTAGTAGTGCATGAAGCGGTGCCCTACTGAGTCGGGCGGCTAGCTGGAACTGATGGCTGATGGGACTGGCCCTGCTGGCGCAAATCCCTTCTTTTTTTAGCAACTACCTAACACTCTGAAATTCGATGGCTTGGCTTGCCATACCCAATGCATACATCACTGCCAACTTTACACTAACCTTATGGTTTCTACCATATTTATGTCAAAGAGGATTTGTATGACTACTGTTTACACTGCCTTGGGACTTAGAGCCTGGCGCTCTATCCCTACTATCATTACTAAATTTGGGTACTGGTCACTAGATGAAGATGGAACCGGAGCTGATGATTATGGAAAAAATTGGGGATGGTTTCCACCCTCTTACCTTGGCTGGGTAAAATTAAAGCTATTTATTATAGCTTTCTTACTCTCTTTTTCTCTCTCTTTACACTTCTGCTTCTCAATCTTCTAAGCATAGACCATAAATATAGATAGGTACATCTCCTTTATGAACATTGCAGTCCTACACTTCTTGAGCATGCTATTGGATACCCCAGACACAAACCTGCCCATTCTCGACCTACTATCAGCTACTACATGAGGAGTATACCTAGCCAGCTGAGTAAACTTGAGGGAATACTCTCTCACACTTATATTGTCCTGCTTTAGATTAATAAACTCAAACACCTTAGCCTCCCTCAGATAAAATGGGAAAAATCAATCTAAGAAGGCTATATCAAACTCCTCCCACTCTATAGGCCCTATATCGGCACCCCAATCCTCTTTCCACTACTTAAAACAAACATGTGATACATCCTGAAGCTGGTAAGCAGCCAATTAAGAACTCTTACTAGAAGTCACCCCCATAATATTTTTTACCTTCTTCACCATGCCTAGGAATTCCAGTAAGTCCTCTTCAGGCTTGGATCCTAAAAAAAAAGGAGGATTCATTTGGGTGAAGTCCCGAATTTTGGCGGAGGTAGTATTGGCCACTGGGTTGGCCTGTACAGAAGTTGGCCACACATTTTGGGCTACTAAAAAGTGAGCTAGTTTGGTGAATGCAGCTCTAAACTCTACAGAGAAACATGCCCATTCAGGGGATCTTCCTGAATGGGCGGAGGCACTGGCTGGTTTCCAGTTTTTTTTCTATTAGTCTTTGTGGAAGTCATATTCTGTAAATACAAGGAAAAGTCAGATTAGATAGTGATTTTAACTTGAGCTCCTTCTCATCCGCATGATAAAAACACTGAAAGAAGAGAAATATTTCCTAAAACATCCTGTAGCCTCTTGCCCATAAGTGTGACATTTTACACACCCATGCAAAAGACTATACTCAACGTGGCTTTCAGACTCCCTTGGACACTTGAAAACCTGGCTCTGATACAAATTTTGTAACACCCCGAGAGTACTCCCTGGGCGTTACACATTGCTTACAATCCTGAGGGACCAAAAGCTAATCTATGAGATGTACCTGCTATGAGCACTCAATAATAAAATAACATATGAGGAAGAACAACTAATAAGACATAAAAATTAAGCAAATGAAATCAATACTGGATTATAAATCCAGAAGCGAATGCTGGAAACAACTGTCTCAAACTAATAGAATAATTATAACAAAATTGAATGACTCCTTATAATAGTTTGAAAAGCCTTTCGGACTGACTATAGAGCAGATAGGACAAGCCCCTAACTAACTCTATCTGGATGGAAAATATTGAGCTAGTGAAATAACTGAGATAAATACATCATTTCCTCAAAGTATGAGGACTCACCACTGCTAAAACTAAAAATCTGGATTGTCTATGCGAGATCTGGGAACTGAGCGTTCGAACCTATTATATGAAACATCATAGCGCAAAAACGAGTATGCGATCAATAATTTGAATGTACTGGTATGCTAAATGAGGTAGTCTGATATGTATTATTTCATGTACAGGAGTAATAACTGAATGAATGAAAAGCATGAAGTATTGAATAGAATGCATGACAACGCATAAAACATGTTCTGAATATAATTTATAAATTGAAATACTGAAATTCGATAACTGAATAACTGATATTTGTATGCTATAGTCAACACAAGCCTGAACTAAAGTTTACTGAATACTAAAATGAGACTATGGGAGCTATCATCTAATCTACATGCCCAAATAAGTAAATTGGGGTGAAACCTTTGACCCCAGTTAGAAGGGTGTAAGTACCGTTCCATGGGTACTAACACTGGCTGTGTGGATCCACTGATATACTATCCCAAAGGACTAAGGGTGTCAGGCCTAAACTGATGGGTGAGCCCTGGGAGGTAGTCAATCTTTAACTTATGGGTGAATCCTCAAATCCTACACTTGCTACGTAGTTTTGGAGTACATGGACTGCTACTAACGAATATGCCGAACTGTAGAGGATGTCATCATCTCGGCGCTCGCTTGGTACTAAATCCTACTCCCAACTGAACTGACTCGGAATACTGAACTGTTCTAAGTTTACTGATCATGATAACTGACTGAACTGACATTGATCATAATATGTCTGAAACTAATCTGAAGATACTGAGGCTAAGTAAACAACTATGTTTTTGGCTATTCATAACCCCAGGACTCGATAGTAATGATAGAAAATTGTACTAAAACTTTGGGGACATAATATGAAGGCATTTATTAAAATTCGTTCTTATAAGCATTCCAACAAACTCTTGATATGTATAGTGTAAGCTAAGCATGGTAAAATTTTAAATCATGTAGTAATAGTATGATTTCAACATTGACGTCACTAATTATGGTTTAAATCAGCAAATAACATTATTCATACATATGGGGTATGATAACAACAACAATTTCATGTAAACATGGTATAGTGATTCAATTCATGGGAATTCATGGCTAACATCACAATTAAAGATCACAATTACTTGTAAAGATCACAACTTTGAATTTAAAATTAGATACGTGGACTCTATGGGTGAAAGGAACCCATGGATGAACATTTAACATACCTGGGTTAATGAGTTCATGAGAGTTTATAGGGGTTTTATTGCGGTTTGATCTTGAATTTTTAAGGCAATGGCTTGTTCTTGAGAGAACATTATTTTCTTGAGAGAAATTATGAGTAATAGGGAACCTAATGCCACTTTAGGGTTTTAATTTCATCTTTTGGACGGATTTGGGGCCAAGGGAAAAGACTAAACGGTCCCTAGAATTTGAACCGCAAACTGGAAATCTCGATTTTGGCTCCAGCGTTATCTGAAGTTTATCACGTCCGGCCACTGAAAAATGACAATCCCCATTTTTCCCAACGGCGCAATGCAGTGCTATCATATTGCGCCACTTGAAAAACATAATTCTTAACTGGAACTTTGGTGCGACGCGGTGCCATCGTGGTACCCTACTGATTTGAAGTTTTCCCTTAGTGCGATGCGACATTATAGTGGTGGTCCACTGAATAGGATGAACATGATTTTGTCCCTCACCATGATGTGGCCTTATTATGCTGGGATACTATTTTTCAGTAAAAGTGCCATCACATCTCAAAGGAGTATCGAATTTAGGTGAAATTGGTATCGTTAGAAAGATAGTTAGATTTCCTACAATTTGGTGGGTCTTGAGATGAAAAATTCTGAGTAGATCAAAATATATGGTCATTTGAAGTTGACTAAAGCAACATTCTTCTCTAAAACTTAATCGGTAATGAATATTTTGATCCGTATAATAGCTGGGAGTTATTTGAAGCCTTAAGATACATCAAACTCACTCATAAAACTAAAATAGAATTATATGGTATTTAGTATGTGCTTGAAACACGGCTTTAGCATTTGTTTGTATTTTTGGGGTATTACAATTTAGTGGGTCTTGAGATGGAAAATTCTTTGTAGAGCAAAATATATGCTCGTTTGAAGTTGACTAAAGCAACATTCTTCTCGAAAACTCAATTGGTATGGAATATTTTGATCCGTCTAATATCTTGGAGTTATTTGAAGCCTTAATATACATCAAACTCCCTCATAAAACTACAACAGAATTATAAGGTATTTAACATGAGCTTGAAACATGTATCTAATATTGGTTTGGATATTTGGGGTATTACAATATCTCGCCCGTGGGAACATTCGTCCTCGAATGAGATTGGTTAAGCTTACAGTACAGAGGAATTTTGGTTACATGCTGAATATACGTGATGAAAAAGTAATTACACAACTGAGTCTAAAACATAACATAAGATTGAACTGATTTTGTGAATGTATAGCTGACATGAGAATGATATGCAGATGGAACTGAGAATGGAAAAGAGAAATTCTAAGAAGATTGTTACCTTGAGATGACTCTAAGTTTGCTGAGAAAATATGAGGGTACTTGGTCTGCATATATCCTTCTGCTTCCTAAGTGGCTCCCTCAACGAACTGATTCCACCAAAGAACCTTGACTAGGGGAACTTTCTTATTCCTTAATCTTTGACTTTGTCGATCAAGGATCACGACTTGAATTTCTTCGTAAGAAAGACTGTTAGGAAAATCTACACTTTCTAAGGGAACAACTACAGCTGGGTCACCAATACACTTCTTTAACAAGGAGAAATGGAACACTGGGTGCACTGATGCTAAGCCTGCAGGCAAATCAAGCTTATAAGCCACCTTTCCCAAATGGATCAAAATTCTATAAGGGCCAACATATCGGGAACTAAGCTTCCCCTTCTTACCAAACCTCGTTAATCCATTCATAGGAGAGATCTTTAGATATACAAAATCTCAATCTCAAACTTCAAATCCTTTCTCCTCACATCTGTATAAGATTTTTGTCAGCTTTGGGTTTCCTTAAGCCTCTCCTGGATTAGCTAAAATTTCTCCAAAGCGTCAAACAACAACTCAGACCCTATGAAAGCAGTTTCACCTACCTAAAAAAACAAAAATCGGAGACCTACATCTCCTTCCATATAAAGCCTCAAACGGAGCCATATGAATACTGGAATAATAGTTGTTATTATACGTAAATTCAATTAAAGGAAAGTGGTCATCCCAACTGCCCTTAAAGTCAACAACGCACACTCTCAACATGTCCTCAAGGGTCTGAATGGTCCTCTCTGCCTGACCATCTTCCTGAGGGTGAAAAGTTGTACTGAGGTGAACTTGGGTAACGAGACTCTTTTAAAAAGCTTTCCAAAAATGACAGGTAAACTGGGTACCTCTATATGAGATGATAGATAATGGAACACCATGCAACCTAATCAACTCTCTAATATAGATCTTGGCATAGTCCTCAGTAAAATAAGAAGTATGGACTGACAAGAAATGAGTTGATTTGGTTACCTTGTTTACAATGACCCAAATTCAATCATGTTGACGAACAGTACGAGGCAAACCAGTCCCAAAATCCATGTTCACTACTTCAGACTTCCAAGTAGGAATACTGAACTCCTACATACACCAACTTGGCTTCTGCTTTTCTATCTTAACCTGTTCACAGGTGGAGCACTTAGCTACAAACTCTACAATGTCCCTCTTCATTCCACTCCACCAATAGATATCTCGCAAATCGCGATAAGTCTTAGTGGCCCCTGGATGAATAAAGTAACGCACATCGTGCTTTTATACAAAAATTTAATGCCTTAATTCATCTACAGACGGCATACATAGTCTAGCCTCACAACGCAACACACCATCTCCCCCTTGGGAGAAAACCTCTACTTTTTAATCTCTAACGAACTCCTTTAACTTAACCAGACTAGGATACCTATCTTGCTTCTCCTCACATCGACAACCAAAGAGGACTCCAAACTATTCTTCACCCATACACTACCCTCAACTGAGTCAACCAAATGAATGCTTAATCTAGCCAACTGATGAACTTCCCGAACTAACTTCCTCTTACCATACTCAACATGAGCAACATTTCCCATACACAATCTACTGAAGGCATCCGCTACTACATTAGCCTTACCTGGATGATGCAGAACACTCATGCCATAATCTTTTAATAACTCCAACTACCTCATCTGATGCAAGTTCAAATATTTCTACGAAAATACATACAACAAGATTTTGTGGTCTGTAAACACATCAACATACACCCCATACAAATAATTCCTCAAAATTTTCAATGCAAACATAACGGTTGCTAACTCCAAATTATGGGTAGGGTAAAAATTTTCATGGGTCTTAAGATGTCTAGAGAAGTGGGCTATGAATTTACCTCTCTGCCTCAACACACAACCCAAACCGACTTTGGAAGCATCACATTAAACAACAAACCTATCTGAACCATTAGGAAACGTAAAAACTGGGGCTGAGGTGAGTCGAGTTTTCAAATTTTGAAAATTCTTCTCGCAGGATTCTGACCACTGAAACTTAACTTTCTTCTAAGTCAATCTAGACATGGGGTATGCAATAGATGAAAACCTTTCAATAAACCATTAGTAATAGACAACCAAACATAAGAAACTCCCGATAACTAACGAAGAAATGGGTTTGACCCAGTTTCTCACCACTTTGGTCTTTTGATAATCAACTTTAATACCATAACTGAAAATAATATGGCCAAGGAAAGCTACTGATCTTAGATAAAATTTGAGCTTATTGAATTTAGCGAACAATTGATGAGCTCTATGAGTCTTTAATACTATTCTGAGGTGGTCTACATAAGCATTTTCATTACAGGATTAGACAAGAATGTCATCAATGAATATATGACGAGCATGTTCAAGTACTGCTTAACACTCATTCATCGAGTCCCTGAAGACTGATGGGGAATTTGTGAGACCAATGGACATAACTAGAAACTCGAAGTGACCATACAAAGTTATAAAAGTAGTTTTCAAAATGTCAGATTCTCTGACTCTGAGCTGATGATAGCTGGATCTGAGGTCTATTTTAGAAAAATAACTAGCACCCTGAAGTTGGTCAAACAAGTCATCAATTCTGGGGAGTGGATATTTGTTCTTGATTATGACTTTGTTCAATTGGTTGTAGTCAATACACATTCTAAGAGAACCATCTTTCTTAAACATGAACAAAACAGGAGCGCCCCATGGGGGAAATGTTGGGCCTGATAAATCCTTTATATAGGAGATCTTTCAACTATTTTTCAACTCTTTGAGCTCGTCTGGAGCCATTCTGTATGGCGGAAGAGATATAGGCTGGGTATTTGAATGAAGGTCTATGACAAAGTCAATTTCCTATCAGGAGGAACTCCGAGAAGATCTTCAGGGAACACATCTGGAAATTTCCCTCAGTACTGAAACTAACTCAAGATTGGAGTCTAAGAATTAGAGTCCTTGACTCAGACAAGATGATAAATAAACCCCTTAGATATCATCTTTCTCGCTCTAAGGTATGAAACAAGCTGACCCCAAAGCGTTGTAGTACTACCACTCCATTAAATGTCAAATTCATTTAGGAACTGAAAATGAACTATTCAGTTTCTGCAATCAACTAAAGAATATCATGAGTGGAGACAATCCATGCCGACAATAATGTCAAAATCTGTTATCTCTTACTCCATGAGATCAACTAAGGTGACTTTCTAAGAAACTGTAACCGGGAAGTTCCTGTACACCCACCCGGATATAATAGAGACACCTACTGGGGTAGACATTGAGAAAGGCTCTACTAAGATTCGAGACTAACACCGATGTTAATGGCTATATAAAGGGTTACAGAAGAAATAGAAGCTCCAATGTCTAGTAAAGCATAAACATGTAAATAAAAGACTTATAATGCATCAGTAACCATATCAGGAGAAATTTTCTAATCTTGTTGGGACTAAAGTTCATAGAGCCTATTCCGACGCTAACCTCTAGTAGCACTAGAAGTGGCGCCCTGCTGAGTCGGGTGGTTGGCTAGAACTGATGATTGATGGGACTGGCCCTGCTGGTGTGAATCTCTTTTATTATGAGAAACTACCCGACATTCTCGAATTTGATGGCCTGGCTTGCCATACCCAAAGTATACATCACTGCCAACTCTACACTTACCCAGATAGTTTCTACCGCATTTCTGGCAATAAGGATTTGTACGACCACTATTTACATTAACTTGGGACTTATAGCCCGACGCTCTATCCCTACTATTATTTCTAAATTTGGGTACTGGACACTAGATGAAGATGAAGCCAGAGATGATGATTTCGGATGAAATTAGGGATGGTTTTCACTCTCTAACCTTGATTGGGTAAAATTGAAGTTGCCTATTCTAGCCTTTTTACTTTCCCTCTCTCTCTCTTAAAACTTCTTCTCCTCAATCTGTTGAGCATGGACAACCAACCTAGATAGGTCCATCTCTTTATCAACATCGTAATCCTATACTCCTTAAGCACACTATCGGATATCCCAGAGACAAACTTGCTCATCCTCGACCCGATATCAGCTACTACATGAGGAGCATACCTAACAAGCTAAGTGAACTTGAAGGAATACTCTCTCACACTCGTATTGTCCTGCTTTAGATTAATAAACTCTAACACCTTTGTCTACCTTAAATCCAATGGTAAAATCTATCTAAGAAGGTTGTAGCAAACTCCTCCTACTCTATAGGCCCTACATCGGCATCCCTATCCTCTTTCCACTACTTAAACCAAATATGGGCTACATCCTACAGCTGGTAAGCAGAAAATTAAGCACTTTCACTAGAACTCACCCCCATAATATTTTTTACCTTTTGCACCATGTCTAGGAATTCCTGTGGTCCTTTTTCAGACTTGGATCCCAAAAAAGAAGGAGGATTTATTTGGGTAAAGTCCCAAATTTTGGCGGTGAAAGTATTAGCCACTGAGTTGGCCTGAACAGCTATTGGCCACACATTTTAGACTTCTACAGAGTGAGATAAAGTTGTAAATACAGCTCTAAACTCTACATGGGAAACATGCTCATTCAGGGGATCTTTCTGAACAGGCATAGGCGCAGGCTGATTTTTGGTTCTTCTTCCGTTGGTCTTTCTAGGAGGCATATTCTGTAAATGAAAGAAAAATTCAGATTAAATAGAGATTTTAACTTGATCTCCTTCTCATCCACACGGTAAAAACACTGAAAGAAGACAAACATTTCCTAAAATATCCTGTAGCCTCTTGCCCATAAGTATGGCACGCTATACACCTATGTTAAAGATTCTACTTGACGTGGCTTTCAGACTCCCTAGTAAACTTTAAAAACTAGCTCAGATACCATGTTTGTAATTCCTCTAGAGTACACCCAAGGTGTCACACGGTGCTTACAGTCCCGAGGGACCATAAGTTAATCCATGAGCTGGTACCTGCTATGAGTACTGAGTAATATAATAACATATGCAAAAGAACAACTTATAAGACTTACGAATTTAGCAAATGAAATCAATACTGGATTATAAATATCCAAGAAAATGCTGGAAACAACTGTCTGAAACTAATAGAATAATTAAAACAAAACTGACTGATTCTATATACTAGTCTAAAAAGCCTCTACTGACTGACTCTGTTTGAATGGAAAATACTGATCTAGTGAAATAACTGAGATAAATAGATCATGTCCTCAAAGTATGAGGACTCACCACTGCTACAACTAAAAATCTGGATTGTCTATGTGGGATCTGGGAACTGAGCATTCAAACCTATTATATGATACATCATAGCGCAAAAACGAGTATGCGATTAGTACTTTGAATGTACTGGTATGCTAAATGAGGTAGGATGATATGCATGGTTTCATATACATGAGTAATAATTTACTGAATGAATAGCATAAAGTATTGAATAGAATTCATGACAAAGAATAAAACATGTTTTTAATATAATTTGTAAAATGATATACTTAAATTGATAACTAAATAACTAGTATATGTATGCTATGGTCAATACAAGCCTAAACTAAAGTATACTAAATACTAAAATGAGATTTTGGGAGCTATCATCTGGCTGTGTGGATCCACTGATATACTATCCCAAAAGACTATGGGTGTCCAGCCTAAGCTTATGGGTGACCCCTAGGAGGTAGTTAAGCCTGAACTGACGGAAGACTCCTCAAATACTACGCTTGTTATGTAGTTTTAGAGTATAGGAACTGCTACTAATGACTATGCCTAACTAACGAGAAAGTCGTCATCCCGTCACTCACTCAGTGCTAAATCCTACTCCCAACTGAACTGACTTAGAATACTCAACTATTCAAAGTTTACTGATCATGATTAATGTCTGAACTGACATTAATCATAACATATATGAAACTAATCTAAAGACACTAAGTCTAATTAAACAACTAAGTTTTCGGGTATTCATAACCTCCGAGAATCGATAGTAATGATAGCAAAATAGTACTAAACTTTTGGGACATAATATGAAGGCATTTATTAAAATTCATTCTTGTAGGTATTTCATCAAATGCTTGATATATATAGTGTAAGATAAGCATGGGAATAGTTTAAAGTTTGTAGTAATAGCATGATCTTAATATTAACATCATTAATTATTGTTTAAATCTGCAAATAACATTTTTCATACATGTGGGGTTTGATAACAACAATAATTTCATGTAAACATGGTATAGAGATTCAATTCAAGGGAATTCATGGTTAACATCACAAATAAAGATCGCAATTACTTATAAGGATCAAAACTTTAATTATAAAATTAGATATGAGGACTCCATGGGTTAAAGGGAATCATGGATGAACATTTAACATATCTGAGTTGATGAATTCGTGAGAGTTATTAGGGTTTTTCATGAGATTTGAACTTGAATTTTGAAGGCTAGGGGTTGTTCTTGAGATAAGATTAGTTTCTTGGAGAGAAATTATGAGTAATGGGGAACCTAATTCCCCTTTAGGGTTTTAATTTGGTGTTTTAGGCGGATTTGGGGCCAAGGGAAAAGACCAAACGTTCCCTGGAATTTAAATAGTAAACTGGAAATCCCCATTTTGGCTCTGGCGCGATGCGGTGCTTATCACATCCTGCCACTGAAAACCGACAACCCTTATTTTTCCCAACGACGTGATGCGGTACTATCGCGTTGCACCCCTGGAAATGGACAATTCCAAACTGGAACTTTGGCGCGATGCGGAGTTATCGCGGTACCCTACTGATGTGAATTTTCCCCTTGGCGCGATGCAGTTTCATCACGGTGGTCCAGTGGAAAAGGACGAACGTACTTTTTTCCATCACCGCGATGCGACCTTATCGCGTTGGGCTACTATTTTTCGATAAAAGTACCAAAACTTCTCTACCGAGTATCCAATTTAGGCAAAATTGTTATCGTTTGAAAGTTAATTCAATTTCCTACAATTTGGTGGGTCTTGATATAGAAAATTCTCAGTAGAGAAAAATATATGCTCATTTGAAGTTTCCTAACGAAACATTTTTCTTGAAAACTCTATTGGTTAGGAATATTTTGATCCATCTAATAGCTGGGAGTTATTTGAAGCCTTAAGATACATCAAACTCACTCATAAAACTACAGTAGAATTATAAGGTATTTTGCATGATCATGAAACATGGCTCTAACATTGGTTTGGATTTTTGGGGTATTACAATTTGGTGGGTCTTGAGATGAAAAATTCTCAGTAGAGCAAAATATATGCTCATTTGAAGTGGAATAAAGAAACATTCTTCTCAAAAACTCAATCGGTATGGAATATTTTGATCCGTGTAATAGCTGGGAGTTATTTGAAGCCTTAAGATATATCAAACTCACTCATAAAAAAACAATAGAATTATAAGGTATTAAGCATGAGCTTGAAACATGTCTCTAACATTGGTTAGGATTTTTAGGGTATTACAATATCTCGCCCTTAGGAATATTCGTCCTCGAATGAGATTGGTTAAGATGAAAGTACTAAGGAATTTAGGGTACATGATGAATATAAGTGATGAAAAAGAAATTACACGAATGAGTCTAAGACATAACATATGACTGAACTAATTTTGTGAATGCATGACTGACATGAGAATGATATGCAGCTGAAACTGAGCACGGAAAGAGAAATTCTAAGAAGATTGTTACCTTCAGATGAAACTGAGTTTGTAGAGAAAAGATGAGGGTACTTGGTCTGCATATCTTATTCTACTTCCCAAGTAGCTCCCTCAACGGACTGATTGCACCAAAGAATCTTGACTAGGGGAACTTCTTTGTTCCTTAGTCTATGAATTTGTCGATCGAGGATCTAGACTTGAATTTCTTCGTAAGAAAGGATGTTCTAAACATCTACACTTTCTAAAGGAACAACTACAGCTGGGTAACCAATACACTTCTTCTACAAGGAGATATGGAACACTGGGTGCACTGATGCTAAGTCTGTAGGCAAATCTTTCTCATAAGCCACCTTTCCAAAATGGCTCAAAGTTTTGTAAGGGTCAACATATCGGGGACTAAGCTTTCCCTTCTTACCAAACCTCTTCACTTCTTTCATGGAAGAGATCTTTAGATATATGAAATCTCCAATATTAAACTCAAGATACTTTTTCCTCACATCTGCATAAGATTTTTGTCAACTTTGGGATGCCTTAAGCCTCTCTCCGATTTGCTGAACTTTCTCCAAAGCGTCAAACCCCAAGTCAGGCCCTATAAAAATTGTTTCACCCACCTCAAACCAACCAACAGGAGACCTACATCTCCTTTCATATAGTTCCTCAAATGAAAACATCTGAATACTGGAATGATATCCATTATTATATGCAAATTCAATTAAAGTAAAGTGGTCATCCCAACTGCCTTTAAAGTCAACAATGAATACTCTTAACATGTCCTCAAGGGTCTGAGTGGTCGTATCCACCTGGCCATTTGTCTAAGGTTAAAAAGTTGTACTGAGGTAAACTTATGTACCGAGACCCTTCTAAAAATCTTTCAAAATATGAGAGGTAAACTAGGTTCCTCTATCTAAGATGATAGAGAGAGGAACACCGTGCAAGCTAACCAACTCTTTAATATAGAGAATGACATAGTCCTCTGCTGTATAAGAAATATGGACTGGCAAGAAATGGGAAGATTTGGTCTTCCTGTCCGCAATGACCCAAATTGAATCATACTGACGACGAGTACGAGGCAAACACGTCACAAAATCTATGTTCACTACTTCCTACTTCCAAGTGGAAATACTGAATACCTACATAGACCCACTAGGCTTCTGATGTTCTATCTTAACCTATTGGCAAGTAGAGAACTTAGCTACAAACTCTGCAATGTCCTATTCATTCCACTCCACCAATAGGTCTCCCACAAATCGTAGTACATATTAGTGGCCCCTGGATAAATAGAATAACACACACTGCGCGCTTTTGCAAGAATTCGTTGCCTCAATTCATTTACGCATGGCACATACAGTTTACCCTGACAACGCAACACACCATCTTTCCCTTAGGAGAAAACCTCTACTTTCTGATCTATAACTGACTTCTTCAACTTAACTAGACTGGGATTCCTATTCTACTTATTCTTTACTTTGGCAACCAAAGAGGACTCTGAACTATTCTGCACCCATACACAACCCTCTATTAAGTCAACCAACCAAAAACCTAATTTAGATAATTAATGAACTTCCTGAACTAACTTCTTCTTACCATCCTCAACATAAGAAACACTTCCCATAGACAATTTACTGAGGGCATACGCTACTACTTTAGACTTGCTCAAATGATAAAGAACACTCGTATCATAATTTTTCAACTCCAACCACCTCCTCTGAAGCAAGTTAAAATTGTTCTACGAAAATACATGCTACAAGATTTTGTGGCCTGTAAACACATCAATAAGCACCCCATACAAATAATGCCTTAAAATTTTCAAGACAAACACAACGGCTGCTAACTCAAGATCATGGATAGGGTAATTCTTTTCATAGGGCTTCAGTTGTCTAAATACGTAGGCTAAGACCTTACCTTTCTATATCAACATACAACCTAAACTAACTCTGAAAGAATCACAGTAAACAACAAACCCATTTGAACCATTGGGCAACGTCAAAACTGGGGCTGAGGTCAGTCGAGTCTTTAATTCTTGAAAACTCTTCTCACTAGAGTCTAACCACTGAAACTTAACTTTGTTCTGAGTCAATATAAATACGGGGGATGCAATAGATGAAAAATCTTCAACAAACTATTTGCTAATAGCTAGCTAAACCCAAGGAACTCCTGATATCTGGCGGAGAAATGGGTCTGGAACAGTTTCTCACCGCTTTGGTCTTTTGAGAATCAACTCTTATATCATTACTGGAAATAATATGGGAAAGGAAAGCTACTGATCTTATCCAAAATTCATACTTATTGAATTTAACGAATAACTGATGGCCTTTAAGAGTCTGTAATACTATTCTGAGATGGTCGGCATAGTTATTTTCGTTATAGGAATAGACAAGAATGTCATCAATAAAGACTGTGATGAAATGTCCAAGTACTATTTGAACACTAAGTTAATCAAGTCCATGAAGTCTGCTAGGGCATTTGTGAGACCAAAGGACATGACTAGAAACTCGAAGTGACCATACCAAGTTCTAAAAGTTGTTTTCATAATGTCATATTCTCTGACTCTGAGCTGATGATTGCTGGATTTGAGGTCTATCTTAGAAAAATAACTGGCACCCTAAATTTGGTCGAACATGTCATCAATTCTGGGGAGTGGATATATGTTCTTGATTGTGACTTTGTTCAACTGGCGGAAGTCAATACACATTCTAAGAGAACTATCTTTCTTATGCACGAATAGAACTGGTGTGCCCTACGGGGAAATGCTGGGCCTGATGAATCCCTTATGTAGGAGATCTTTCAACTATTTCTTCAAATTTTTTATCCCGGCTGGTTACATTCTTTATGGCATAATAGAGAGAGGCTGGTTATCTAGAAAAAGGTCTATTCGAAATCAATTTCACTTTCAGGAGGAACTCCGGGAAGATCTTTAAGGAACACATCTGGAAATTCCCTCACTACTAAAACCGACTCAAGCTTTGGAGTCTCAATATTAGAGTCCTTGACTCAGACTAGATAATAAATACACCCCTTGGATATCATTTTCCTCGCTCTAAGGTACAAAATAAGCTGACCCCTAAGCGTTGTAGTACTATCCATCCATTCAAGGATTGGTTCATTTGGGAACTGAAAATGAACTATTTTTTTTCTGCAATCATATAAAGTATAGCATGAGTGGAGCCAATCCATACCGAGAATGACGTCAAAATCCATCATCTCTAACTCTATAAGATCTACTGAGGTGACTTTCTGAGACACTGTAATCAGGCAATTTCTATATACCCGCCGAGCTAAAATAGAGACAACTACTAGGGTAGACACTGAGAAAGGATCTAATAAAATTTTGGGATTGACTCCGAAGTTGAAAGATATATAAGGGGTTACAAAAGAGAGAGAAGCCCTAGGGTCTAGTAAAGCATAAACATGTAAATAAAAGACCTGTAATGTACCAGTAACCATGTCATGAGAACTATCCTTATCTTGTTAGGACTGAAGTGCATAGATCATGTTCTGACGCTGAACACTAGTAGCACTAGAAGTGGCACCCTACTAAGTCAGGCGGTCGGTTGGAATTGATGACTGATGGGCTGGCCCTGCTAGCGAAAATCCCTTTCTTTCTGAGAAACTACCTGACACTCCTGGATTCGATGGTCTGGCTTTCCATACCTAAAGAATACATCACTGCCAGCTCTACACTCACCATGATTTTTTCTACCATATTTCTGGCAAAGAGGATTTGTATGACCACTATTTACATAGCCTTTGGACTTAGAGCCTGGTGCTCTATCTCGACTATCATTTCTGAATTTGGGTACTGTGGAACTAGATAAAGATGGAGCTGGAGCTGATAATTTTAGATAAAATTAGGGATAGTTACCACCCTCTAACCTTGGTTGGGTAAAATTGAAGATACCTATTCTAGCCCTGTTACTCTCTCTCTCTCTTTACACTTTTTCTCCTTAATCTTCTAAGCATGGACCATGATAGGTATATCTCCTTTATTAACGTTGCGGTCTTGCACTCCTTGACCACACTATCAGATACCCCAGATAGAAACTTACTCATCCTTGACCTGCTATCAGCTACTCTATGAGGAGCATACCTAGCCAGCTGAGTAAACTTGAGTGAATACTCTCTTAAACTCATGTTGCCCAGCTTCAGATTAATAAACTCTAAAACCTTAGCCTCCCTCAACTCCAATAGGAAATATCTATCTAACAAGGTTGTAGAAAACTCCTCCCACTCTATAGGCCCAACATTGACACCCCTATCATCTTTCCACTACTTAAACCGAGTATGGGCTATATCCTACAGCTGGTAAGCAGCAAATTCAGCACTCTCACTAGAAGTCATCCCCATAATATTTTTTACCTTCTTCACCATGTATAGGAATTCTTGAGGGTACTCTTCATACTTGGATCCCTAAAAAAGGAGGATTCATTCGTGTAAAGCCTCAAAATTAGGCAGCGGCAGTATTAGCCACTAGGTTATCCTGAACAGTAGATGGCCGCACCTTTTGGGTTGCTGCAAAATAAGATAGAGTAGTGAATATATCTTTGAACTATGCATGGGAAACATACTCATTCAGGGGATCTTCCTGAACGGGCAAAGGCACTGAACAGTTTACGATTATTCTTCCATTAGTCTTTTGGGGAGGCATATTCGGTAAACAAAAGGAAAAGTTGGATTAGATAGAGAGTTTAACTTGAGCTCCTGCTCATCTACACGATAAGAACACTGAAAGAAGAAAAAATCTAGAATATATATGTACTATTTAAGAATTATGCATCTGAACCTATGATATGATACATCATAGTGCCAGAAATGAATATGCCATCAGTACTTTGAATGTACTGGTATACTAAATAAGGTAGGCTGATATACATGATTTCATGTATAGGAGTAATCACTAACTAAACGAATAACATTAAGTTTTGAATAGAGTGCATGAAATTTGTAAGTACTTAGAATGCATGACCAAGCATAAAACATGTCCTGAATATAATCTGTAAACTAAAATACTAAAATCTAAAATAGAATAACTTATATCTAAATGATATGGTCAATACAATCCTGATCTGGAGTATACTGAATACTAAACTAATACTGTGGGAGTTATCATCTTACCGACATACCCCAATGAGCAAATTAGGGTCCAACCTATAACCTAAGTTGGAAGGGTGTTAGTACCGTGCCACGGGTACTAACACTGGTTGCGTGGATCCATTGATATACTATCCTGAAGGACTAAGGATGTCAAGCCTAAACTGATGGGTGACCCCTCAAATACTACACTGGATACGTAGTTTAGGAGTACAGGGATTGCTACTAACAACTCTGCCTAACTGACGGGGAAGTCTTCAACCCGTCACTCGCTCTGTGCTAAATCCTACACCCAAATAAAATTTCTCAAAATATAGAACTGTTCTAAGTTTACTAATCATGATGACTGGCTGAACTGAGATTGCTTATAATATGTCTGAAACTAATATGAAGATACTAAGGATAAGTAAACAACTAAGTTTTGGGTTTTCATAACCCCCAGGACTTGATAATAATGATATAAAAATAGTACTAAAACTTTGGGGACATAATATGAAGGCATTTATTCAAATTCATTCTTGTAGGCATTTCATCAAATGCTTGATCTGTGTAGTGTAAGCTAAGCATGGAAATAGTTTAAAGCTTGTAGTAATAGAATGATTTCAACATCAACATCACTAATTATGGTTTAAATCAGCAAATAACATTATTTATACATGTGGGGTTTGATAACAGAAACAATTTCATTTAAACATGGTATAGAGATTTAATTCATTGGAATTCATGTTTAAAATCACAATTAATGATCACAATTACTTGTAAGGATCACAACTTTGAATTTAAAATGGGATACATGGACTCCATCGGTGAAATGAACCCATGGATGAATATTTAAAATACCTGGGTTGATGAATTCATGAGAGTTCTTGGGATTTTCCTTGATATTTGATCTTGAATTTTGAAGGCTAGGGCTTGTTCTAGAGTGACGATTAGTTTCTTGTAAATAAATTATGAGTAATGGGGCACCAAATGCCCCTTTAGGGTTTTAATTTAATTTTTTGGATGGATTTGGGGTCAAAGGAAATGACCAAATGGTCCCTGGAATTTAAATCGTGAACTGGAAATCCTGATTTTTGGCTCTGGTGCGATGCGATACTATCGCATTGCGCCACTGGAAATGGATAATTCCGAACGGGAACTTTAGCATGACGCTACTGATGTGAAGTTTCCCCTTGGCGCGATGCAGCGTTATCGCTATGGTCCACTGGTAAAAGGGACGAATGTGATTTTGGCTATCACCGCGATGCGGCCTTATCGCGTTGGGCTATTCTTTTCATTAAAAGTGCCATAACCTCTCACTGAAGTATCAGATTTAGGTGATATTTGTATCGTTTGAAATCTAATTAAATTTCCTACAATTTGGTGGGTCCTTATATTGAAAATTCTTTGTAGAGAAAGAGATATGCTCGTTTGAAGTTGGCTAAAGCAATATTCTTCTCTAAAATTGAATCGATAAGGAATATTTTGATCCGTATAATAGTTGGGAGCTATTTGAAGCCTTAAGATACATCAAATTCACTCATAAAACTACAACAAAATTATAAGGTATTTTGCCTGAGCTTAAAGCATGTCTCTAAAATTTGTTTGGATTTTCGGGGTATTACAGTTACCCCCTGAATGGGCCCTGGTGTGTGTTAACCTCATAAATCAGAGATATCATCGATGGTTAGGGAATCCTTTGTACCCTTTTCCCTCAATTCTACATATGTATGTATATAGGCTTAGGGTATTCCCTTGTACCCCACAAACACATGTTCTACAAGACCAACCCTCATGTCAGGAAACATGAGTTTTCAGTGTCTGTCCTTCGGACTAACACCTTCATAGCTATCTATCACAACCCCTATTATTGCCCAACTAAAATATTTAACACATAACAAAACCATCAATTTCTAGGAGTCAATTATTAAGTCATTAAGTGGTATCTTCATACTGACTATAGCTTGCAAGCAATGTAATCAAACCAAGAATTAGGGGATTCCCATGTACCCCGCAGACTCCCTTATTAATGTCATTTGGGGGATTCCCATATACCTAGCAAGGTTTTTATTATAAATTCACTTGGGGGATTCTTGTGTACCCTACAAGGTATTCAAAACCATAACCAATTAACTATATATACCATGCATTAGTTTTAGGAAGAAAACCAAACCAAGTAATAATGCACAAACCAAAATTAATTATTTAAGTAGGTTGAGGTTGTTACCAATTCCCATACAAAATCAATTAACTTGGTGAGTCCTTTGTACTCCTATTTCCATGAATTATCAATTTTAATGATTCCATTGTACCCATGTCCATCCATCATTCCCAAGCACCCCAAAGCATTTTCCAACATCAATTAAGCAAAACAATTTTATAAATATCATAGAAGATGCATTTAAACTATTTATATTCAAAACACTCAACCCATAGTTCAAAAACCAACACCAATATCTCATAAATTAAACTTTAAATCACATGCTTTTACAAAATTGACCATAAGGGAAGAGTAACATGCCTTAAACACCAAGAAGTACGAAGGAAAATTGTAACGATCTCAGACTACCCCCTAGTCTTCACACGGTGCTTAGGGCCATAAGTGATCCCAAGCTAACCCTTGTACAGGCATAATTTGTGAGCAACTGAATAAAATACATAAGTCTCGAAGAAATAAGAAAAAGATATATCTTTTCTGAATATGATCAAAAAAAACTATATTAAAATGATTTCAACTCTGATTATACAAGAAAAAACTAGAATCAAATACATCAACTTCTATTAACTGCCTATCAAGCCGAAACAAGTATTGACTACAGTTAGCCAAGACATGAGCCCCAACTATCCTAAATCAATACGACTGAATAAATAAAACAAGATACTATTTAAACTATGACTGACTCGAGCCCTTGAATAAAAAAGGACTCATCACCTACTGACTGGAAGCTGCAAGTTGTCTTATTATGATGTGCAAGATATATCTAGAACCTACATTTTCAGACAATGTAACACATAGACATATATGTGGATCAATACTTATGGATTGTACTAAGTATGTGGGGTGATTGAATAAGTAAAACAACAACTTAATATATTCATAAACTTTTAAATAATGCATGCTAAGTGTAAGGGACTAACCTTGAGCTTGATTAAAATTGAAAGATGAAAATCATAGAAACATGAATAATAAAGCATATAGAATAAACTTTGTGAGCCACACATTCAGTTTCTAAAAGATTTATGTTTACTCTTTCATTTGGGAGCTTCTTCTAACCGGCATAAAACATGTGAGCTGTCATGAAGTCCTACGTTTGACCCACGTTGGAGAGAATTGTTCTACCCCTGCCATCGAAATAGAAATTCTAATCTTGAGTGATCACTATCTTAGACCACTATGGGCAATCTTAAACCTATGGTGGTGCGTAGTTCTTAGGAATGAGACCTTTAGAATCATACCCAACTCATTGCTAAATACTACTCCCATTCCTATGCTCATACTTTAGAAAATCCACCTTAAAATAAAACAAGGTTTTATAATGAAACCAATTACGCTTCTCTTTTTTTTTAAATCATGATATGGATGAACAATGTGGATTCCGTAAATTAACTTAGGCTCAAAAGATCAATTTTTATCTTTAAATCTTGGTAAAAAATATCGAAACAACTTAAGACCATAGTATTCTTGAAATCTCAAAATCATTCTTGATATGAACTTATCAAATAAAACTTAAGAGCTTGATCTTCTTAAAATCTCAACACTTAAACTGTGGGCTTAAAAATTCATGCTTAAACTCAGTTCAATTCACAACAAAACTTCATGCTCAATACCATTCTTGAAATCATTCAACGATATCAATTCATCAGAAGAAAGTGAAATTCATGATATAAACCTTCAAATCAAAGCATAAGTATTTAAGATAAACATTTACTTTAAAACTTAAATAACTTATTAATTCATAAACTCAAAACAAGATAATTTGGGTATGAACCCTAATATGAAATTTCTGAAAACATAACATAAAATAAGTTTTGGGCACAAGGATGAAAGAGGATCCTTGTTCATAACCCTACATACCTTAATAGGTTTGATTTGATGTTGATAGCTTGACTTGTAAACCCTTGGAATGTTCTTGAAAGCTTTTCTTGGAATTCCAGAACTTAAGAAGTCAAATTCTTATTTATCTTGAAGCTATTGTAATGGAGTTTTGAATTTATTGGATGGAGGAACCTTAATTTCTTGATTTTCTTAAAGAAAATTGGATGAAGTTAATGGTTTTCTTGAAAGGGATAGGGTTTTCTTGGAGAGAAAAAGATGAATGAGAATGTGTATAATGCTTTTGGGGGGAAGAAATTAAGTATTATTGGCTGATTTGGGTAAGGAGAAGTAACCAAAGTGCCCCTAGACCCTTTACGAACTGAAATAGCATGTGAAACAGATACGTATTACATTGTCCATCGTGTCGCATCGCTCATCACGTCAAGGACCACCGCACCGCGTCCCAATTGCATCGGCTTACTGCCTCACACGAAAAATGCCATAACTTTTCGCTCGGGTATCAGATTAAGGAGAAATTGGTATCGTTGGAAAGATAATTAAATTATCTAAAATTTGGTTGGTCTTGATTTTCAAAATTCTACATAAATAAAAATATATATACACGTTCAAAGTAGACCACTATAGAATCAAATACTAAACAAAGGACGAATCACATGTTCTAAGCTCAACTATGTTCTAAGTGATTCTTATGAACAACTTTCACCTCAAAAACACTTCACACACTAGGATAATTATAATGAAACTTATATTAACATGGGAAACATTTGGACTAGATCTTACCCATGTAGGAACGAAGTTTAAAATTTTAGCGCAAAAATTCGGGGTGTTACATTATCTCCCCCTTGGAATCATTCGTCCTCGAATGATGGCTATGAAATTTTTGAAGCCTTAGAGGTATGGAACAACATGTAAATGATATTTATTCTAAGAAAGGATGTAACTGAGCTGAAAAATTAAAAACTTCTACCTTAAAACTGATTTCGGAGCTGACTTGCCTTTACTTACTATAAGGAGCTGAGTCATGCTAAGAGTATTGAATTCACTTGAAGTGTTCATGATACAATCATACATAAGAAATAGGAAGTTTTAACTTATGAAAAAATGAAACATGAGACAACGAGACTTAGATCGTACAAGGGGTATTACACTATCTGAGCTGAAATACTTGAAAAACTGAGATTATGCACTGAACACTTATGAACTAAGTCATGACTAAATAGCTGAATCTGAAACATGATTCATGCACTGAGATGAATTCATAACTTAAATGAAGGATAATATTTTACCTTATGGAATGGCCTTACTCAAGAAACTTTGGTTGGTAAGTGTAACACCCCGCATTTCGGGCTAGAATAAAAAATATGACTCTGATGCGTTGATAATCCCAGAGCCTTAAATCCTATACCAATTTGGCATGTTAATAAATTTTATAGTATGTGAATCCATTTGAGCATGAATTTATACCATAGAAGTCCTTCAACTCAAGGACGAGTTAAAACCATTTCGATCAATTAAGTTTTAGTGGACGTTGTAATTTGTGTCAAATTCTATTTAACATAACTCATTGTATATGATGAACTGGGTGGCCTACTATATACCAAATTGTAGATAATTTAATAAGATTTCCAACGATACCAAATTCGCCTAAAACGGATACCCGGTGAAGAAGTTATGGCCTTTCAAAGTTGAATGTGTCGCCTATGCACATATAGGCGATGCATAGGGCGGCGCCTATGCAAATATAGGCGAAGCATAGGGCGGCGCCTATGTAAATTTAGGCAATGAAAAGGGAGGCGCATAGTTATGGTTTCAGGTGACGAAAACACTCCGTTTTGAGTTACTTTAAGTGCAAGTTAGTCCTTACAAAACCCAAAATCGTCCTTACCCACTCCAAAACGGATTTGGGCCTATTAACAACATTGAAGCCTCCTATAAAATCCCAAAATCTAATCCTTCAAGAACTTAAGAGAAGGAG
This sequence comes from Capsicum pubescens, assembly GCA_030864215.1. Classification (NCBI taxonomy): domain Eukaryota; kingdom Viridiplantae; phylum Streptophyta; class Magnoliopsida; order Solanales; family Solanaceae; genus Capsicum; species Capsicum pubescens. The sequence continues at coordinate 65,447,434 of CM061540.1, read as the reverse complement.
CAACTAGGGTTTGAGAAAATAAGCTTGAAGGACCGATCATTCCGAAAATTGTTCGTGAAACAAATTACAGATTCGGAATCCTCTCGACGTAGGCTTCGATAGACACCAAAAATTCGTGGAGAATAAAGTACGCGGGGTTTTCCTAAAATCTCATGGGCATAGAAATCATGTTTTAAGAATTGGGTTTTCGAATTCATGTACATACTCATGTTTTAGAAGTTTTAATGATATTGTTTTGGCCTTTTGGCTTTCCCCCAAAGTGATTTGAAAATTATATGTATATGTATATATGTGTTTGTCCTGAAATATGAATTGAAAGCATGGTTTTCATGAAACCTCTCTCTTAATGTAAATTTTTTCATGTTTCACGTAATATACAATGTTTTGAACACGAAAGAGAGGGTTGTGAATGTTGAATATGCATGTAATAAAAGAATGCATGGTTTTGCCAAAAATGCACATGACCACCATATGTTTGATGAAAGTTTTGCATGGATTTGACTTGAGTTTCGGAACATGACATCTTTAATAATGTAAATTACATGTTTTGGTGGTCTAAACTATGTTTTGAATGAAAGCTCTTTCTTAATACATTATGGCTCAGAAATAGGACTTGCAAGTCTTGGTATGACGATACCAACTCAGACAAATGTCATAACAGACACAGACTAGTTCAGAAATTAGATTTTTATCAGACTCTCATGATTTAGAAATTTCAGAATGATACATGTTCTGAAAAGGCTAAAATAGGGCATAAAGAGAGCTTAGGTGGTTCCCTGAAGAAGGCAGGAGTTTCAGAAAACTCTTTGCCTAAAACCGTGGTTTGCCGACCCGGGTATATTATTATGCGCTTACATAAATGTCCTGTGGCGTATCAGACTCGGACACTCCAACCCTTGCGGCACACTTGGATTGGGGGCTTCCCCGCCGAGTCAATGGCGGATTCCATACAGCCCGTGGAATATTCAGACTTGTAGGGGAATACCACCTAACTCAGAAGTAAAACACAGATCATGATTTGAAATGAACAGACAGGTTGCATGTTTTCAGAAAGTGCCCATGTGTTTTTCAGAAACAGTTTTATACATGATGTCTTGATGAAAAATTCCTTTCCCTTAATATATATATATATATGTATGTTCCATTGTACTACTTTTGGATTGCTTCGCGTGCCAGTACTTTTGTGCTGACCCCCCCTCCTTCTAGGTCTTGAGGCACAGTCTAGGGGTCCAGCTACTCAGTAGATATTCTCGGGTTTGCAGACTTGATCTCACAGTGGTGAGCCTTCCATTATTCGGAAGGCCTAATTATGTCAGACACTATCTTATTTATTATGTTTTTGGTTTACTGGGGGCCTTGTCCCAGTTTCTTTTCAGACAGATGTTTATGATCTTAGTAGAGATTTCGTAGACTGATGTCAGATAGTATTATTCAGAAATATTGTAGGACTTGACCATGTTTTCCATACTCAGTTTCAATTCCGCATATTATTATGATTATGAATGTTGTGCATGATAACCAGATAGAGAATAGGTGTTCCGGGCCTTCATGGTTCGGGATGCTCGTCACGGCTAGGGCCTAGGCTCGGGTCTTGACAAACTTGGTATCAGAGCACGGTTCATGGTCCCAGGGTGTCTGCGAAATTGAGTCAGGTAGAGTCTTGTTTATGGGTGTGTAGCGCGCCACACTTATAAATAGGAGGCTACTAGGCGTTTAGGAATGTTTCCCTTCTTTGTGATTTAGTTCGTGCTTCAGAGTCTAAACTGTCCCATTATTGGGTTGATTCAAGTGCAAAAATTTTAGAGTATACATGATATAGTCCTTTTCAATTACGTTCTATAAGATTTTAAAAATTATGGAAAAACTCGATAGGAGTCTGTTAGTGCATCAATATATGTTGATTCTGATGTAAATATTGATCCTGATGGAATCGTGCATTCCAGCTTAAGGTATTAAGTGTATTTATATTATGTTGCATTCATCATTGGTGGTAGATGATTGATACTAAACTATAGGCTTGAATTTAAATGGTGTGGTGGTAAATAGTTGCAAGAGTTTGTTGATGCATATTTTGTGGGATTAATTTAGTAGGCTTGAGGTGCTGAAATAGTACATGCTAACGGAATGATGATAAGGTAAACCGTTAGGTCATGATCGATTATTGTGGTTATGAAGTTCTAGTGCACTAGTGTTTCGTGATGTTTATTTCATAGTTTCCAAGTGAAAATTTCGTGTAAGGTTGGGTTGTAAATCATGCATAGCACTATATTAAGTTTGAACAGTTAATGGCCATGAAGGTGAAAGTGAAGGTTTCTTGACTAATGATACTAGTTATTGGGAAGTGATCTATAGGCTTGAAACAGTCTATCCGAGTGCCTAAGTTTATTTGATTTCATAATGAAGTATGACGGTGTATGTATGATGTAGAAGTATGCCCAGGGTGGTTTAAAACGGCGGTATTTATTCTAATGCTACTACATGTTGTGTGTGACTAGTGGTACCGTTGAGTTGATGTGTGGCGAGTGCCTTGAAAGTTGTGCTAATAAAAATAAGAGTAGAGGTACTAGAGGGTGTGCGCTTCAACTTGGGGATGCTCATGAAGATTCGAAGTTAGTAAGTGTTCGAGTAATAGATGATGACTATTGGGGTTACAGAATGATAGAGTTTGTCTCAGAATGCGGTATTTGTAGTTGGTTTTGCCACTTCCAGATGTAGTCATTAGGGTCAATTTATATTGATTACGTGTATTATCGTTTTTCATACCCCAGAGTGCAGTTAAGTTTAAAGTCTAATACGGTATCTCCCACAACTTAAGATGATGGTTTGAAGCTAAGGGGGAGATGATAGAATGAATAACCAAGTCAGGTTCTCAGATTCTAGTAGTGATGTCATGACGACAGAGAACGTCAGAAAGTGAGAGTGAGACTCAACCCATTCCTATCTTATTATTTTTTAGTGATTCCAATGCCTACTCAAGCTTTACGTTTTAGTTCCGTGATCATAGTTCGTGATTCCTGTATATGATAGAGAGTCACGTACTCTTCCAGTTCCAAGATAATGAGTTCTACTTCATTCAAGTAGTCGGAATTACATTCCTTATGTTAGGAACTCTAGTTGAGGTCATGCAACTCATGACGCATGTACTCACTCTTTATAGTGTGTTCAGTCCCATATAAAAATCTTCTCATGCTTCAGGGTCTTATGTTTTAACCTTTTAGTGACCTCCCTATGCAATGATAGTGGTGATGATGTAAATGTTCTTGTTGATGAAAGATCATAGTACGTTTGTTTAGATAAGTCCATAAGTATGAAGTGAGATTTTGGGCCAATCTTTGATACATGTGATGTTTAGTGGAAAAGTTTGTGTGTGTATGTTTTTAGGATAGAACGTGGGAGTTATATTGATAATAGTTTAGAAACTATGTGAAGTATGTATTTATGGGTGTTTGCCTTGAAGTTAACATGCGGTTATAAATTAGGCTTGAATGACATTTTGGGATTGTAGTGGAAGGTCGCAATATGCATTAGCGACTTCATATTAAGAGTTCAGAGTAGTCATTGAAGTGGTAAGACATGTTATGCTTAGGATGCGATCTTTAAAAGAGATATAGAAGGTGGCGTCATATGTTTTAGAATAATAGCGTAGTGTAGCATGTTTTATTTTTGTGACTTAGAGTTAGGCTTGATCGCGGTGTAAGGATGAAGCTATTTTAGACATTAGTAGAAAAAAATTTGTCAATGCTCATATGAGAATTTTAAGCTGAATTGAATGAATATGATATTTATAGGAAATAGTATAGTTAAGGGATACTTGAGAAGTGTGCTAATCTTGAAAGTAAGAAGTCGCATTGACTAAGGCCTGAAAATTCTACCCTAGTTTATGAGATATATGCCTATGTTCCATACTATAGAACAGTGTCAATGTTGGGATCCTATAGTCGGATGTCTAGTGTGACTCATGCCCAAATATTTTGCTATCTAATGCTACCAGGACTTCGTAAGGAAGAGTGTTGAAAAGATATTCCAGATTGAGTATAAGCCTCTAGTGTAGTTCAGTCTATGTGGCCAGCAAATCAGTTTAGCCGTCAGATTCACATGACTTGTTTTCTCGTATTTTTATTCAATCATGCTACCCAAAATCTTAGATATGTTACTATTCCAAGATAGAGTATACAAGAATTTGCGAGTATAGGTTAATTCATGCATCATGTGCTCGTTTTAGATTCCATATGTTTAGATATGATTAAATTTGTAGGTGCCTAGTGCATTGCCTCAGTTTTCTGAGCATCTTTGTGAATTGAGCATTCATAGAGGGACATAGGGTCCCAAGGGGTAGATACCCTATTCAGTTGCATGCATAGATTTTTATTACAAGCTCCCCACCAGTTATCATTGTGTATTCGGTCATATGTTCACACGTCAGTTCAGTCAGATATGCATTAGAAATGCATGTCCCATAGAAAAAGCTCAGCTTATCTGTGTATTCAGTTCTGCGTTCATGAGAACAGCTCAATAAAAAATCCATACATTAGGTATGCATGTTCATTATGATAACTCAGCTTATGAGTAGCTCCAGTCGTGTATTCCATGCATCAGATATGCATGTCCGATATAAGAATTCAGAATATCAGTAGTTCCATCCATATGGTCATGTTTCAGTGTATTCTTTATTAGAAGACATGTCGTGCCTGCGTTATTCCATACCTTTAAGGCTTCAACAAGTTCCTACCCATCATTCGAGGACGAATGATCCTAAGGGGGAGATAGTGTAACACCCCGCATTTCGAGCTAGAATAAAAAATATGACTCTGATGCGTTGATAATCCCAGAGCCTTAAATCCTATAAAAATTTGGCATGTTAATCAATTTTGTAGTATGTGAATCCATTTGAGCATGAATTTAGACCATAGAAGTCCTTCAACTCAAGGACGAGTTAAAACCATTTCGATCAATTAAGTTTTAGTGGACGTTGTAATTTATGTCAAATTCTATTGACCATAACTCATTGTATATGATTAAATGGGTGGCCTACTATATACCAAATTGTAGATAATTGAATAATCTTTCCAACGATACCAAATTCGCCTAAAACGTACACCTGGTGAAGAAGTTATGGCCTTTCAAAGTTGAATGTGTCGCCTATGCACATATAGGCGATGCATAGGGCGGCGCCTACGCAAATATAGGCGATGCATAGGGAGGCGCCTATGTAAATTTAGGCATTGCAAAGGGAGGCTCATAGTTATGGTTTCAGGTGACGAAAACACTCTGTTTTGAGTTACTTTAAGTGCAAGTTAGTCCTTACAAAACCCAAAATCGTCCTTACCCACTCCTAAACGGATTTGGGCCTATTAACAACATTGAAGCCTCCTATAAAATCCCAAAATCTAATCCTTCAAGAACTTAAGAGAAGGAGCAACTAGGGTTTGAGAAAATAAGCTTGAAGGACCGATCATTCCAAAACTTCTTCGTGAAACAAATTACAGATTCGGAATCCTCTCGACGTAGGCTTCGATAGACACCAAAAATTCGTGGAGAATAAGGTACGCGGGGTTTTCCTAAATCTCATGGGAATAGAAATCATGTTTTAAGAATTGGTTTTTTGAATTCATGTACATACTCATGTTTTAGAAGTTTTAATGATATTGTTTTGGCCTTTTGGCTTTCCCCCAAAGTGATTTGAAAATTATATGTATATGTATATATGTGTTTGTCCTGAAATATGAATTGAAAGCATGGTTTTCATGAAACCTCTCTCTTAATGTAAATTTTTCCATGTTTCACGTAATATACAATGTTTTGAACACGAAAGAGAGGGTTGTGAATGTTGAATATGCATGTAATGAAAGAATGCATGGTTTTGCCAAAAATGCACATGACCACCATATGTTTGATGAAAGTTTTGCATGGATTTGACTTGAGTTTCGGAACATGACATCTTTAATGCAAATTACATGTTTTGGTGGTCTAAACTATGTTTTGAATGAAAGCTCTTGCTTAATACATTATGGCTCAGAAATAGGACTTGCAAGTCTTGGTATGACGATTCTAACTCAGACAAATGCCACAACAGACACAGACTAGTTCAGAAATCAGATTTTTATCAGACTCTCATGATTTAGAAATTTCAGAATGATACATGTTCAGAAAAGGCTAAAATAGGGCATAAAGAGAGCTTAGGTGGTTCCCTGAAGAAGGCGGGAGTTTCAGACAACTCTTTGCCTAAAACCATGGTTTGTTGACCCGGGTATATTATTATGCGCTGACTTAAATGTCCTGTGGCGTATCTGACACAGACACTCCAACCCTTGCGGAACTCTTGGGTTGGGGGCTTCCCCGCCGAGTCAATGGCGGATTCCATACAGCCCGTGGAATATTCAGACTTGTAGGGGAATACCACCTAACTCAGAAGTAAAACACAGATCATGATTTGAAATGAACAGACAGGTTGCATGTTTTCAGAAAGTGTCCATGTGTTTTTCAGAAACAGTTTTATACATGATGTCTTGATGAAAAATTGCTTTCCCTTAATATATATATATATATATGTATGTTCCATTATACTACTTTTGGATTGCTTTGCGTGCCAGTACTTTTGTGCTGACCCTCCCTCCTTCCAGGTCCTGAGGCACAGTCTAGGGGTCCAGCTACTCAGTAGACATTCTCGGGTTTGCAGACTTGATCTCACAGTGGTGAGCCTTCTATTATTCGGAAGGCTTAATTATGTCAGACACTATCTTATTTATTATGTTTTTGGTTTACTGGGGGCCTTGTCCCAGTTTCTTTTCAGACAGATCTTTATGATCTTAGTAGAGATTTCGCAGACTGATGTCAGATAGTATTATTCAGAAATATTGTTGGACTTGACCATGTTTTCCGTACTCAGTTTCAATTCCGTATTTTATTATGATTATGAGTGTTGTTCATGATAACCAGATAGAGAATGGGTGTTCCGGGCCTTCATGGTTCGGGATGCTCGTCACGGCTAGGGCCTAGGCTCGGGTCGTGACAGTAAGACAAGATGGAAAGTTAGAAATCTATAGGAGTTTATCTACTTGATTGAAAAACTAGATTGCAGGCTATATGGACTGGATAATACTGACTGCTCATACTCAAATGGAGTATTTCTTCAACACTCTTCTATGAAATTTTACTAATATTAGGGAGCAAAGAATTTTGGGCATGATCTGAACAAGACATCTATCTAAGGAATCACAATATTTATACAACTCTATAGCTTAGAATCTTCTAGGAAATTCTAATAATATTAGGGAGCAAAGAATTTTGGGAATGATCTGAACAAGACATTTGTCTAAGGAATCACAACATTGATACAACTCTTTAGCTTGGAACATCGGAATATAAATCATAAGCTAGGATAGAATTACTAGGCCTTAGGCAATTCAACTCCTTACTTTCAAACTTAGAAACACTTCTTAATTATTTCCTCAACTATGCTATTCTCTTTAAATACCATATTCATTTGATTCAACTTATAATTCTCACATGGGTATATATAACTACTCTGGCCCAAAATTTAAGTTGAACAACATACTTTCGCCACGTTCACGCCTAACTCAAAATCACGGGGTACTACATATAACACCATAACTAAACTGAACTACCGATGAGATAGGTGATGCTCCATATTTCCCTATTGATGCGATATGCGATGAATCGCGTTGCTCCCTACCAACGCGATATGCGACGCACCGTTGTTATATCGCGTTGCCTCACTATTTTGATCACCCAAATAGGTCTTAAATCTCATCCAAAAATATCCGCAACTTGCCCAAGATATGATATCGACAACCCCGATCATGAATCAACCTAAAATTTACATTCTAAGGTCGGGAAAGTCAGAAACTAACGCGCAAAGCATTCATCCACTTATATGCCAATATGAAATTTACACCTATAGTTATAGCCACATATGAACGTCTAAACAAACACCCATAATAGCATACTTCACATATTCTCTAAACCTCTATCAATAACAACTTTCTTGCACTATTCTTAAGAACATACACACCAATTTTCAAATAACCATAACATGTATCAAGGACTTGGCCTCAATCTTACTTCACACTTATAGCCTTAGCTAAAATAAGCATAAATGATCTTTTCTCAATAAGAAATACTTACTCTCTCCCATCTACATAATTATTCATCACCACTATCATTACACAAGGAAAGGTCACTAAAAAGATAAAACATAAGGACCTAAAACATGAAAGGATAACTTTGACACTTAACTGAGGCCTGAGGAATAGAATATCAACATCATGGATTCATTAAGACATCTAAACTGGGGATATACATGACATAGTCTAAATTTCATTAAGTGAAGCATGAGTACCCGAAATTGAACATACTGTAAAGCATGAGTGCATAAGTCATGAGCTGCATGACCTAATTGGAGTTCATGATTTCCTAGAACATGTTTCGTACTGCTGAATGAATAGGAACTCCCCATATTAGGAACTGGAAGCGTATCTGATTTTCTATGATGTGCATGAATATGAACTATGATCATGGAGCTGAAACGTAAGTCATGAGTAGATATCTTGATGGTGAAGTACTAATACTGAAATAAAACTGTGTTGGGCATCTTCCTCCCACACTAGCAGTACTACTAGAATTTGAGAATCTAACTTGGTTACTTATCCTATCATCTCCCCCTTAGCTTTGATCCATCATTCTAAGTCTGTGGAACCCCTTTACTAAACTCTAAATTATACTACAATCACTAAACTCTAGAGTCTGGCATATAACAATATACACAAATAATAAACTTAACCCAAAAGACTACACCTGAAAGTGTAAAACCCACCGCTAATACTTCCTTCTGAGATATAACTCTATATTTCTGTGGCCCAAATAGTCATCATATAATACTTGAACACTTACTAACTTATAATCTTCATGAGTATCCCTATAGCCGGAGTGCACACAATCTAGAGCTTCAACTCTAATTTCTATTAGCTCAATCTTCAAAGATTTAGACTTAGATTCTAACACTTAACATGGATATAACCAAATCTTTAATGAACCATACTACTTCCATCATAGCCTACCAATATCACACCTCTAAACTTATATTTCTAAATCATGAGAATCAAGATCAGATCAAAAGGCTTAGCATTATCAATCATAACTCCTTAACTTAGCTATTAAGAATACCATATGCTATATCACTATCCTCCTTCCACTTAGAAACTCAAGGGTACCACTAAACATACATAACACATAATAACCTTTGAAAATAATGCAACCCCATATCACCTTTGGGTACACCTCTACAACATACTTAATTATGAATAATTAAACTTTAACTTTTGCATACACTATTAAGGCTACTAAATCACTTCCATATAACTAGCATCACTAATCAAGCAATCACTATTTCCACCTTAATGATCATCCACTAATAAAACTTAGAGTCTAGCGTTAAACATAATTTACAATCCAACCTCACATACTATGCTCACTTAAAAGCTATAGAGAAAAGTACCAAGAAGCTCTAGTCCACTAGAACCTCATAATAACAATAATTTTTCATGATCGTATGGCCTATCTTATAATAATCAATTAGCACATCCTCCCTCTACACATCAATACCATTCACCCATATATACACCTAAATTTCTTTTATAGCTTTATAAGTTTCAACTAAACTCTTTGCAACCTCAAGAGAAGAGTAAATTCACAATACTCAACCACCAAAAACTTTCATCAATACCCTATATTTTTATAACATTATAACTACTATAAATTACTCCTTTCCCACTTCAGGCAAGCAACAATTCACCTTAATTAATAACTCCGTCTCTACCTTCCACTAAATTAGTACACGAGGATATATCACCTCACTACTAACTCGATCATATGTAAAAGTTCATCTATATACATCCCACCAATCGCCATTACCACCTTTCTTGTTACTACACTTCTTTACCCATACTTCTAACTATAACAAGAGTTCTACTACTTATAAAACATAACACCCTAGGTTTCAATATCCCTTGAATATAAGCTCTATTTAAAAATCAAGGTTCATACTATCTCCTCTTATGCGCACTATTTGTATAAAAGGGGTTAATGAGGAAACTAAATACATAACAAATACTATCTTAACTATACAACTCATAAGGATGAGAACATAACTTTCAACTTGAGGAAATTACAACACACTAGCGATCTCCTTTCAAGCCCCAATGTATGACTTCTGAAATTTCTGCTAGTAAATCTAAGAGCATCATCTTGGGAGGAATTGGAACTTACTAATCATGTTATCCCAAAAATATAAAATAGATGGAGAAGTATGGATTAACACACGAACTGACAAAAGTTCTTGAAGGAACAACTTTACAGCACGATCTCGAGTATGAAAGAAAGGGAACTTTTCTTAAATGCTAAGTAGCCTCTCAAAGAAAAGTGCAGACGTCTCCGTACCATTCTGCAAGAATCTACTAGACACGGATCTATATACACCCTAAGAAACTTAAACTCTATACTCTGATACCAAGTTTTTAATGACTTGAGACTACCCCCTAGTCATCACACAGTGCTTAGGGCCACAAGTGATCCCAAGCTAACCCTTGTCAGGCATAATTTGTAAGCAACTGAATAAAATACATAAGTATGAAAGAATTAAGTGAAAGATACAGATTTTTTTAATATGATCAAAACAAACTATAATAAAATAATTACAACTCTGATTATACAAGATAAAACTAGAATCAAATACATCAACTTCTACTAACTGACTAAAAAGCCTATACAAGTATAGACTATAGGTAGCCGGGACATGACCCCTAACTATCCCAAATCAATACAACTGAATAAAGAAAACAAGTCGCTATACAAACTATGACTGACTCAATCCCTTGAATCAACAGGACTCATCACTTGTTTACTGGAAGCTGCAAGCTATCTGATTATGATGTGCATACTACAACTGGAACCTACATTATGAGACAATGTAGCACATAGACATATATGTTGATCAGTAATTCTGGAATATACTAAGTATGTGGAGGTGAAAACATCACTAAAACAACAACTTAATATATTCATATACTTTCAAATAATTCATGCTAAGTGTAAGTGACTCACTTTAAGCTTGATTAAAACTCAAAGCTGAAAATCATAGAAACATAAATAATAAAGCATACCGAATAAAATTTGTGAGCCACACAATTAGTTTCTAAAACCTTTATCCTTACTCTTTCTTTTGGTAGCTTTTTCTAACCGACATAAACCATATGAGCTATCATGGAGTCCAATGTCTTACCCATATTGGGGAGAGCTGTTCTACCCTTGCGATTAGAATCGATCTTTTTATCTTAAGTGATCACTATCTTATCCCACTATGGGAAATCATAAACCTACGATGGCGCGTAGTTCTGTGGCATGAGACCTTTGGAATGACACCCAACTCATTGTTAAATACTACTCCCATTATTATGCTCAAACTTTAGGAAATCTACCTTAAAATAACACAAAGGTTTATAATGAAACCAATTATACTTCTCTTACTTTAAATTATGATTAAGATGAACAATGTGGATTCTGTATCTTTGCTTAGGGTTGAAAGATCAATTATTTTTTTAAATCTTGGTAAACAATTATCGAAACAACTTAAGACCATAGTTTTCTTGAAATCTCAAACTCATTCTTGATATGAACTTATCAAATTAAACTTACGAGAATGATCTCCTTAAAATATCAACACTTAGAATGTGGGCTTAAAACTTCCTGCTTAAACTCTGGATAATTCACAACAAAACTTCATGCTCAATGCCATTCTTGAAATTATTTAACGATATCAATTCATAAGAAGAAAGTGCAATTCATGATATAAAACTTAAATTTATAGAATAAGTAGGTAAGATAAACATGAACTTCAATACTTAAATCACTTATAAATTCATAAATTCAAAACAAGATAATTTGGGTATGAACCCTAATATAAGATTCATGAAATCTTAACTTAAAATAAGTTTTGGGCACAAGGCTTAAAAAAGATCCTTGTTAATAACCCCACATAAATTAATAGGTTTCATTTTATGTAGAGAACTTGACTTGGAAACCTTGGGAATGTTCTTTAAAGGTTTTCTTGGAATTCTAAAACTTAAGAACTCAAATTCTTGTCTATCTTGAAGATATTGTAATGGAGTTTTGAATTTCTTGGATGGAGGAACCTTAAATTCTTGAGTGTCTTGGAGAAAATTGGATGAATTTATTTTTGTTATTGAGGGATCTAGGATTTTCTTTGATAGAAACAGATGAATAAGAATGTGTACAATGATTTTGGGGGCTGAAATTAAGTGTTATTGGCGGATTTGGGTGAGGGGAAGTGACCAAAGTGACCTTACACCCTTTAGGAACTGAAATAGCATGTGAAATAGCTTTGTATATAGTTTTCCAAGCATCGTGTCACTCATCACGTTGAGCACCATTGCGCCGCATCCCAATCGCGTCAGCTTAGTGCCTCACACAGAAAATTCCATAACTTTTTGCTCAGGTATCGAATTAAGGAAAAATTGGTATTATTGAAAAGATAATTCAATTATGTACAATTTATTGGGTCTTGAGCTTCAAAATTTTATGTACATAAAAATTTATACACGTTCAAAGTAGATCCTTGTAGAATCGAATACCAAACTTTGGACGACTCAAAGGCTCTAAGCTCAACTTTTGTTCTAAGTGATTCATATGAACATCTTTCACCTTGAAAATATTTCACACACTAGGAGAATGATAATTAAACTTATATTAACATGGGAAAAATTTGTACTAGAGCTTACACATGTAGGAGTGATGGTTAAAATTCTAGCGCGAAAATTCAGGGTGTTACAAAAATCACCCTTGAAAGCCTCAATTGATTAATCTCTTGAAAACCCTAAATGTTATTAACCATGAGGAATAGAGACTGTTTGAGAGTCTATTTGATGTGTTTTATAAGGGATAATGGTACCCTAAAAAGGTTACAAGACGTGGGTTTCAAGTGAGGCAAGAGGGGAAATGTCCAGAATGCCCTTAACTTAAAATTTAGAAAAATGTCGCCTTTGACTATGAGGCAACCATTAACTCGTAACCCCTCTTTCACGAGTCGTAACCAAGACAGTGAAAAAGAACCCTATACACTGTCAACCTTATGACTCAATAGAATCACTCAAAACTAGACCTTATGACTCGTAAGGTCCAGTCATAGGCAACACAGAATTCAAATCAGTTAAATACTAGATATCCTATGATTTCTCCTAATGACTCATAACATATCCTTACATGTTTTAGTGAGCCACTCGTACACAGAGTAGAATAAAGACACATACTTTTATATTTAGTTACAGATCATCCTAACGACTCGTCATGAGTCTTTACGACTTGTGTCTCCAAGTCTTAACCAGGACAGAAACTCAAACACCATCCACTAGACACCTTTCGACTAAGGTCACCTGACTTGTCTAGACACCATACAAATCATGGGGCAAGTTGTAATCAAGGCAGTGAGCTCAAAGCTCATGAAATTTTCAATGTCCAAACTTCGTGGTGTTTCAATTCTCCCCCATTAGGATCATTCATCCTCGAATGATGGAACAAGGAACTTAATAGAATGATTAGTCCTCAAACATCCCTAATCTTACCTTTAAGATAGAAAACATAATAACAAGGAATTCACAATCTTCGTTTAACAATGAGAGCAAAACAAAGGTGTTAGAACAACACTTACCTTAAGCATAATTTTCCAAAATAGGGAATAAGAATGGATGCTTGGAAATCATGTCATTTTCGTCTTCCCAAGTAGACTCGTCAACCTTGTGATTACTCCATAGAAACTTTACCGAATCTACATTCTTTGTTCACAACGTAAAACTTGCCTATCCAAAATTCAAACTGGGTCCTCCTCATAAGACAAAGAGTCTGAAATGCCATCCTCCTGTATGGGAATAACCATCGAAGGATCACCCACGCATTTTCTCAACATCGAAACATGGAACATCGGGTGAATGGAGCTCAATCTAGAAGGCAAATCTAACTTATATGCAACACTACCAACCCTCTTCAAGAACAAGTACGGTCCAACATACTGAGATTTGAGCTTACATTTCTTCTCGAACCACATTACTCCCTTTATGGGAGACACCTTCAAGAACACCCTATCCCCAACCTCAAACTCTTACTCCCTATGCCTCACATTCGCATAGGACTTTTGGTGACTTTAAGTGGTCTTAAGTCTATCCAAAATCACCTCCACCATCTTTATGACTTAGTGAACTGAATCCGGGCTAAATATTTCTACCTCACCAAACTCAAACCACCCAGTAGAAGATCTACACCTCCTACTAGACAAAGCCTTAAATGAAGCCATCCCAATATATGAGTTGTAGCTATTATTATATGCAAACTCTACAAGAGGTGAATGATCAACCCAACTACCACTGTTGTCAATCATGTAGGCCCGAAGTATATCCTCCAATATCTGAGTGGTCCTTTCCGCTTCCCATCCGACTTCGGGTGAAAAGAAGTTCTAAATTTCATTTTAGATCACAAACCACTCTGAATTGAACTCTAAAAGTGCATAGAAAACTGCGTTCCATGGTCCCAAATGATAGAAACAGGTGCCCCATGCAACTTCACAATCTCTTGGAGGTAATCCTTACATAATCCTCTGCCAAAAAATTAGTCCTTACTAGAACGAAGTGAGAAGACTTTGTCATTCTATCCACGATGATCCAAAGAAAATTAAACTTATTCTAAGACCGAGGAAGACCTGTAATTAATCTATATTAATCACTTTCCATTTCCACACAGGCAACACAATTTCCTGATACAATCCTCCGGGCCTCAAGTACTGAACTTTTACTTATTGACACACCATGTACTTAGCAACCAAACTAGCCACATCTTACTTTATATCATTCCACCAATAAATCTCCTTAAGTTCATGATATATTTTTGTCAAGCCAGGATAAATACTATAACGCGCCCATTAGCCTCAGCCAAGATCCTCTCTCACAATCCATCTATGTTGGGAACACATAATCTGCCTTGGTACAACATTGAAACTATGTCAGGATGAAAATGGAATGCTTATTTAAATAGACGATCCATAATATGATAAAGTAAAATTAAATAGATTGATTAACAGAATGTTCAACATTTAAATTGTGTATTATTTCTTATTCCTGATTTTTTGTTGTGTCATCCATCCTCCTTATTGATTATTCTTTATCTTGAGCCGGGGGTCTATCGAAAATAACCTCTCTACTTCATTGGAGGTAGCGGTATAGACTGCGTAAATCTTACCTTCCCAGACCCCACTTTGTAGGAATACATTAAATTTGTTGTTGTTATATGCAAAATTTTACTCTGTTATAATCAAAATTAGTAAAAGTTTATACATAGATTACATAGAGATCGCATTCAATATACCTTGCGACATAGAAGACATATGAATCTCATTTATTTCATTACCTAAAATTATATATGACACATGTTTCTCGCTTGAAGATTGACAATCTTAAGAGTGCCTTTAGAGAAAGAAAAAATTAGGAGTAGTTTGAAAATAAAAATGATAGTTAAGATATTTATAAACTATTGATGATCTAAATAAAAAATTCTATACCATCAAATATAATTTAATATATTATTATAAAAAAAAATTTGTTCTATCTTTCAAATTCATATTAATCCATAAGAACATATAATTGATTTAAACGTGTGAAAATTCTTCAAACACTATTAATGCATGTATTGAAAAAATAAATTTCAATTATAAACCATCGCTAGATTGAAGTAATGATTTCAATCATGATATATTAATTTAGTTGAGAGTTGTTTTGTATATTATTCTTGTGCAAATTTAAGGTTTTATGTCAAAATTTCTTAAATAACACAAGATATGAAGGAAAAGAATTCAAACACACTCTCTCTCTCTCTCTCTCTCTCACACACACACATATATATATATATATATTTATGTGTGTATATATATATATATATATTTATGTGTATATATATATATATATATATGCATGTGTGTATGTGTGTGTATGTATTGATACACATATATTTCACTTTGTATTGGAACTCTATCAACACTCACAAAGAAATCTAGTTTAATTTTCGTACTTAAATTGATTGAGTCCATTATGGATTGAATAAATCGAAGTAAATTATTGTTTTTCTTTACATTTTAACACGAGTTTTAGTTTTTGGTTTTATAAAAACTTATTTTAATGTTTTGTGTGTTTTTTTACCTAAAATTTTCATCAGTACATGTTCATTTCTTACATGTAAAATCTGAAAAGATCATTTTTCTTCTATTAAATTTGTACGTGGCTATAAGAGATCATTTTCTCTATGTTGACATTTTAGCTATTTTCATGATCATTATGTAAAACAATAAATATAAGGTATAGTTTCTAAATTGCCCCTATGTATTTGATATTGTTTTTAAGAATTAAGCAGTACTAGAAATAACTATTCTTTAATGCTAAGGATACCATTGCAGACCACCACTAAATTGAGTCTTGAATAACTGACATGACATTTATTTTTGAATAATTTTTTTAAACTACAATGACAATTAAAATGAACGAAGGTAGTGTATGTGTGTGTATGTATATATAGTTATGTTTATAAGCTCCTTAAACTAAACTAAGAGAATTTAATATAGTTAAATAACTAAACTGAGTCATATAATTATTTTTGAAAGGGACAAGATTAGATTGCCACATTAGAGAAGACATAAAATAACAAAACTGAAAAATGTTCATATCTAGCTAGCTAGAAAAAGCACCATTTTCTGTGAGGTGCACAACAAACTACAAACCTAAAATATCCACTAATCCATATTTATATCTAAAATAGAAACATGACAAGAAGAAAAAAACTACAGATGGATAGAGTTGGTGGAGAGGCAAAAAGGATCAAATTTGTTTTGTCCTTTTCATCCCCATTGAGTGTAAGGAATAACACCACCGAATTCTTCAAATTTCATGGGAACATCGTCATTCATGTTCTCCTCATCTTCACCATCACCATTGTTCTCCATGTCTGCAATAATCATTTTATTTTTCTTGGGGGATGTTTCCTCAACTTCAAGTATAGGCGAAACTCAGGAATGTTTAGCATGCTTGGATGAGGAAGATGATGCATTCAAGTTTAATGCTTTGGGTATAATATTTATGACTTTTTGGAGCTTATCTTTAGAACCATTGTTTCAAACAACAAGAGAACTACAAATCTTTGGTGGGTCATGGTTATGCATACCAAAATAGGCCACCAAGAAAAACCCGACATCCTTTGAACTTTTTTCAATTTGTTTCCTTGCTTGACAAAGATCAAATGTATTACATTTATAGTAGTTCCTATTATGTCATATACATAAACTAATAATCAGGTTAAAAATTATATACCTCCAAACCATAAATATGTGTTGAGTTTTATTTTTTTATCGCAAAAGTTGAGAATGGACAAAGCATTTTATAGCATGTGCAATAAATACTAAAGAGATCAAACCTCGAGAATGGGGAACCTTTTATAAACTTTTGACCATACTTGCGTCATGACCATGTATCATCTTTGAGTTCCTCTTGCGACAATTCATACATATTCCTTGCTGGGTGATTTTTACTAGTTTCAAATCAAAAGAATTAAAATTAAAACTCTAAACACAAACACATAAAATAAAATAATGAAAAGACTAACCTTCTACAAATTTGGATCAGAGGGTCCCTCATGGACAATGTAGAAGTAGGATGAATATTAGCCCACATGAAGCGTTGTTGTTCCAAATCAATACATTCAAATGATGTCGCAGTAGTTGCTGCTACTTGTAAACACTCTAGAGATACAACAGCTAGTGGTGGAGGAGGAAAAACATGTTGTATAAGTTGCGCTATTTGATTAAACGATAAGTATATTTGTTGATTATCATTTTGGTTTGTGATTTTGAATGAATCGGTAATTATATGAACATGGTTTGTGGGGTTTATGATGTCAGAAGAATGATCAACTGATTTTTCTTGATGAGCAACTGAAAAATCTATCTGAGCTATCCAATCAAGATCACTAAAGTCCTAACCAAAAATTCTTTCAAGTAAACTCCAATCATAACTACTAAAATTTAAAGATTCAAATTCTAAATTAGGCGCTACATCATTATTAGATTTATTAATGCCACAATTCCTTACAACTGCACCTAAATTCCAATTGTTATCATCCATTTCAAATCTATATAAAATTATGTCTAGTTGATTGTAATATAAAAATGGGATAGAATCAAGAAAATCTTAAGAAATTTCAAAATGTACACGTAAAAAAGCTAGTGATGTTTTATGAGAAGGGAATGAAGGGGCCTTAGCGAAAACAAAAACATCTAAAAATAAAAAAAATAGCTTAGTGTAAAAAATAATTTTAGTGGTTAGACAATTCAAGACCCGGAGATGAATAAAAATGAAGAGAACTTTTTTACTATATAGATGAACTAAGTGGCGTACCTACACACCCTACACTTTCACATTCAGTTAGCATTAAATGCACATTCATTATTTTTTTTTATTTAAAGGTGAGTAGGATTAATATTTAGGGGAGTAGATTAAACTAACATCATGTAATCTTGAGTACCTTTTTGCATAGAATTTTCAAAATTTAATCCTTTCCAAACAAAAAAAGAAAAAAATATTCAAATTATATAACATAGGTCCTTAAGAAAAGAATATTTGCAATTTCAATATTTTTATCTCCTTTGACATTGCAAGTATGTTGTGATATATCATGATAATAACAAAATTAAAAGAATTTAATGAGAGATTGATATGGACATGGATCCACATTTGTGATGAGATTGTGAAATTTACGATTGTTTATGATAATTGTTGATGGCATATATGACTTGTCGCTGATATTATTAACCTTATTGAGGGTTAGATCACAAAAACATGATGGAGAAATCACAAAAAGAAAACATGTCAACTTCTATAATGATTTAATTCATATCAGTTTCATATATGTCAATTAGCTAAGAGTATTTCATTCTAATTCCTGTTAATCATTCATCACCTTTACATCAAGTTTCATCCATCCTAACATTCAGAGTTTAACTAGAATAGTTATTACGAGTCAACCTATTTCACAGATGCCTCGATTAACCTCAATGATAAATGAAATACAAAAATCGTCACCTTGTAACAAATACACCTATAAACACACATTATTATAAAATACCTTAAGTTTATAATACTTAGCCTTTTCAAGTAACTCTCGAACTTTAGTCAAGCACAAGTCAGGACACAACAAGTCAAGTCAAACATGACTAAGCCACCACCCTTACTCTAACAATCCAAGTCAACAAATCATGACTCTAACAACAAGAATTTCAAAATATATGACAAGTAACCAAATCACATCCGAACTATAAAAATATCAAGAAACATCATAATTTGGTTCACTTGAGGAACCCACCACAACAACCATAATAAACGTTGGTCCACCTATGAAATCAATATAAATAGCAACAATAATAGTAATCATATATCTGGTACACTCAAGGAACCTTCAATCTTACCTGAACCTTGTACTTATATGCTAAAGGTATTATAACCACCTTGTATTCATGATCTGTAGGAGACAAGCTTTGTCCATGTATCAAAATACAGACATCTAGTGTCTGCCAACCTTATTCCACCAAATCCTATAAAAATGTCCAAATACTAATACATTCTATAGGAATAATTATTAATCTTGTGAAGATGTCCAAGTACCATTACGTCCCAAAATAAGTAATAGATATCACAAAAATCACAATCGCGATGAGAATAAACAACTACACTTGTGAAAACAACAAACTTTTTGTGTGACCCCATAAAAAATTTGACGAATTTATTTTTGAACTTCCCGCATGTGTAACATAAATTTTTAATTGAATTATCTTATATGATTTTAAAAGTTATTTTGGAAAAATTTCAAAATTTTCAAAAAGGGTTCGACGTCATTTTAGGATTATGCGGCAGTAAGCCTCTACGATAGTATCGTACCATGCCATTTAGCCTCACGATAAGGGTGTGTCATGGAGGCTAAGCTCTGGGATAGTGGAGTACCACACCACTATATATTTTATCTATTTTTTTTCACTTAGGGTGAGAAGATTTTGGTTTTTTTCCCTGTACATGAATTAAAAACATTAGGTAACCCTTTTCCCTTCAGTTTTTAAGATCAAAACGCTACATTTATCTTCTTTAACCTCCAAACCAAGAAAGCTCAAGGGTTTACCGATAATTCATCATCTGGGCTCTAAACTTTAATTTATTTTTGATTTCTTGAATATTTCAGGGCTTATCCCTAACTTGTATTTTTATATTGTGGCATTAATTTGATTACAATTTATGTTTTTTAATTGATGGGTTTGAAATTGTGATTAGGGTTTTTTGTTGTTATCACTTGAATTACTTGTTCCATGTGTTAAATTGATTATTCATGTTTTAACTGAAAAGTTTTGGGACTTAATTGGTGCAGTGTTTGACACATCCCAAAACAAGTCTATGTCATGTCATGTATCTCAAGTACAACCAGGATCGGAAACCACCACCATTATCCAAACCATCCTTACATCCCATGTCAGATGAATTCTGAACATGTATCAAGATAAAAGAATATCAAATAATAGATAGTATAATAAGCCTATAACCAAAACCAACCATCCATAGCCAAATAACTTTAATACCCCATATAAATCTTAGCTCAACTCAGCTCTCAGTTGTATGTTTAAGGGGTTCAAGACTTGAAAATTTCACT
Organism: Capsicum pubescens; assembly: GCA_030864215.1. Classification (NCBI taxonomy): domain Eukaryota; kingdom Viridiplantae; phylum Streptophyta; class Magnoliopsida; order Solanales; family Solanaceae; genus Capsicum; species Capsicum pubescens. Next base: position 65,426,629 of record CM061540.1, on the reverse strand, counting down.
AAGTGTTGAGGACTTAGTCATTTTCAAGACTCCTAAACTTCAATAATTTTTATTTTTGTCTTCACAACCTCGAGACATCGAATTTTGAGTTGATTCATGATCGGGGTTGTTAAAAGTATGTCTCGAGTGAGTTTTGAAATTTTGGACGAGCATAGGGGCGTGCTTGGAAAATCAACACTAGGATAAGTGGGCTCCACGCCCTCCAGTCCATCAAGGTAAGGTGGGAGTTTCCCCCTTCAGTCCACCGCTCTAAGGCGGGCGCTGCCCGGCTGAGTCTTCCATTACAAGGCCCACGTCGCTCCTACCTATTGCGTCCAACTTTGTTTTTGACATGATAAGGGTATTTGTGTCAATTCCCTTCACCCAACTCGTCCATAACACGAATTTGAGACTCCCAAGGAGAATTATTCGCCATTTTACTCATAAATCCTCTCAAGAAAAACCCTCTTTCTTTCCAAGAATAAACCCTAACTCTTTCAAAACAAATCAAGGAACTCAATCTTTAAGTTCAAGAAATCCTAAAGAAATATTCGAGAATTCATCTAGTGAAGTATGTGGGATGTTCATTCATGGGTCCCTTTCAGCTATTAAGCCCAAAATCCTCTTTTGGTTAAATTTATGAGTTTATTCATGTTATTGATGAAATAAATCCATGAATCTCTTGTTAATTCATTTTCATATTATGGTTACTAGTGTTTTCAATTAGAATGAGTCATATCATGATTTAAGTGTTTCAATTCTTATTTCATGATCAATTTATTTCAGTATTAACCCTCAAGTTATGAATTTAGCATGTAACCATGTTGTTTTCCTCATGTTTAAGGCATTCCCATGTCCAAGTTTATGATTATTAGATGTTTGATGAAATGCCCATGTTTTGGTTATTTGAACTGTGAATTCATACTATAATATTTCAAGTTTGATACTATATTTTATAATCATTCAGTGTTGGTGGGTTATGAACACCTGATACCTAGTTGTTATATATGATTTCAGTGTCTCAAAAATAATTTCAGTTGAACCATGAGTATTATCATTCAGTCAGTTGTTATGATCAAACAATGATGAGCAATGTTAGTCATATGTTCAGTTGTATCTAATTCAACTCTGTTCAGTACCAGTTTCAGTTCAGTTGGGTGTAGAATTTAACATCGAGAGAATCTAGGTATGGGGGCTCACTGCCAGTTAGGACTGGATCCTTAGTAGCAGTCCCTAAATTCTAGAACTACGTAACAACATACGATTGTGAGATATCACCCATAAGTTTAGTACTGACACTCTCTTAAGGGTCACCCACAAGTTTAGGACTGACTCCCTAGTCCTTCAGGACATTAGATTAGTGTATCCACATTTCCAGTTTTAGCACCCGTGACACGATACTGACACCCTTCTAACTGGGGTTACAGGTTGGTCCCCGATTAGATCAGATTGGGGTATGTCGGTTAAATGATACCTCTCATAGTCTTTGTATAGTATTCAACATATTTCAGTTAACATTTTCTTGACCAAGTGTACAGAACCTCAGTTATTCAGTTATACAAATTTTAGTTATTCACCTTACAAATTATTTTAGAGACATAATTATACGTGGTATTGCATTCACAGATGTTATAAGATCATGAATTTTTGCTGAGTTATTCCCATGCATTTCAGCCAGTCCTCATATCATAAACTAGTACATTCAAAGTACCGACCGTATACTTTTCATTGCGCTATAATATAGGTTCGGACTCTAAGTTTCCCGACCACTCTTAGACAACTAAGTGACATTCAGCATAAATAGTTGTGATTCCTCATCCATCGGGGACATATTTTTTTTCTAGATACTCTAGTACTTTCTTATGTTTAGTGAGTTGAAGTTAGTTGGGGGTCTACCCCATCAACTCCTCAGACAATTTAGAGGCTTTCTGACAAATCAGACAATCAGCTAGATAGTTAGTCAGTTACTTTTAGTTTTTATCAGTGGTTTCAGACATTTCAATATTCCAAATTTATATTATCTTATCAGAGTATCTTTCACATATGTTGTTTTATTATAATTTTATTTAGTGTTCACGGCAGTTACCAGCTCATGGGTTAGCTTGTGGTCACTTGTAACCGTAAGCCCCGTTGTCACGACTAAGGGGTAGCCTCGGGTTATGAGGAAACTTGGTATTAGAGCCTAAGGTTTCAGAGTGTCCTAGGGAGTCTGAAACTTGTGTTGAATAGAGTCTTGTGCATGGGAGTGCACCACACTTATGGAGAAGATGCTATGAAACATTTTTAGGAAAGTTTCCTTTCTTTCAGTGTTCATGTCATGTGATAGATCATGATGCTCTATTTAAAATATCTTTTTAACTCATCATTCATTCCTTTTACAGATAATGCCTCCCAGAAGAAAGAATGGGGATCAACCCACACCACTGTCTGTTCAGGAAGATCCCCTTAATGAGAATATCTCTCACGCTAAATTCAGGGCTGCTTTTACTACCTTAGCCTATTCAGTAGCTTCTCAGAACAACCAGTAAGTTGTTACCCTATTCAATCCTATGGAAAATACAGTTGCAATTAGGATTCAAGATTTCACTTAGATGAATCCCCCTTTTTTTTTGGTATCCAAGTCTAAAGAGAATCCGCAAAAGTTTTTTGATATGGTTCAAAAGGTGACAGACATTATGCTCATCACTTTGAGTGAGAGTTCAGAGTTGGCTGCATATCAAATGCAGGAAGCTCACACCTGGTTTAAGTAGTAGAAGGAGGACCGAGGTGTGGAGGCAAGACCTATTTAGTGGGAGCAGTTTGCCATGACCTTATTAGACACATTCTTCCTATTATAATTTAGGGAAGCTAAGGTTCAAGAATTTATCAATTTGAAGCAGGGTAATATGAGTGTGAAGGAGTACTCTCTTATGTTCACTAAGTTGGCGAGGTATGCTCCTAACATGGTGGCAGATAATAGGTATAGAACAAGTAAGTTTATATCTAGTGTATCTGATAGTGTGGTCAAGGAGTGCAGGACCTCCATGTTTATTAAGGAGATAGACTTATCTAGACTTATGGTTCATGCTCAGTTGATTGATGACACGATCCGACCCCAGGCCTTGTCGTAATGGGCATCCCAAGTCCAACTAGGATTGGGGACCACCCCTTGTTTCCCTACCAAACCACCTATATCTAGCCTTAGATTGACTAAATTTCAAACATATAACAAGATAGCATTATTGTTATCATTAAGACTCTGGGATAGGGTCACAACCGTGACTGACCCAACCGAGTCCAACCGTACTACCCAACCACTCAACCATACCAAACCAAACCATAGACCATAAACCAAAGGGAATACCAAACATAATATGAAAAAAATCAATTCCAAAATATAATAGGATAGAACACCCAAAAATATCGCCCTATGATGTCAGCCCACCGGCTTATTCCAATGCCAAGGACCACACCAATACTGATCCCACCCATACCAACCCTCAGAAGTACCACAAAGCCTCTATCAAAAGAATAAACAAATCTGCTTGGGACATGCCCCCAACCATGGCCAAAACCTATATCCAAAATAAAAGAAAAGTGTCTAAATAAATCCAAAACATAAAATGATGCCTTTCAAAAGGATGGAATCTCACTACTTCAGTCAAAATGCCGATACTAAATCCACATGCTAAACAAAAGGAGTAGAATGACCGGTTCCTACATATCAAAGGTATACAACCACTAGTAGACGGGGTTAGCGAGTTACCGCTAGCATAAATCTCAGTATAAGAAAGAAATAATTCTAGTCATAAAACCTAGTAAAATCATTCATAAGGCATACAACCATACATATATAAGTGCTGGGAAAGGGGACCGGGTTTATCTTGCATTTAAAACCTTTACCTAGGTTGTGTAGCTTTGTTATCCTAGCCACCCACATACCATATGGGTTCAGCTCCCCCTGATGAAAGGGCCCCAGTGCGTGTAGCCGCACGACCAGAGAATATCCAATGGGATGACTAGTACATCCCCCAATATAAAATATGATACAAGCACATGGAGATCAAAGACCCCTCATATCGATAAATATGAGTTTCTGATTTTGGTCCCCCCTAGATTGCCACCTTCTACAGCTTAGCTACACACACCTCTATTAATGCCCAATTAAAACCATGTACAAATAATCTATTTACCATTTATTAACCAAGGCCAATATGGCTAGTATCATCGTACCATCCCTTTCCTTGCAAGTAATATCCATAGCCAAACCATTTAGGTTAAGGGGACCTTAGGTGCTCTTCCATATACCATTTTAAATCCACTTGGGAGACTTCCATGTTCTCCACAAGCATAACCATTTAGCCTTTAGCCTTTTTCAAACCATTTAAACCATGCATAAATCATTTATCCAATTTAAAACATGCAAGAGCTCCATTAAAAGAAGTCAGTGCAATGAACATATCTTTATAAGAATTTATCAAACACCTTGAGGGCATAATATAACCATAACAAATTCCAAAGACCACTAAACCATTACCATGCAATACAATTATCCAAAACCACCATTAATACATATAAAAGCATAATTATAACCATAGGAAATCATAACCAAGCATTTAATATCAAAACCCCCAAATAATAGTTGAAAACCATAATCATTAAATAGTAAAATCATAAAATCAATCATATAAACCATGCATTTAGTTGAAATTACAATGAGGGATGAGATTCATGCCTTTTACCGAAGAATTGATGGAAAGAAATCACCAAGACAATCCCTAAAGCAATTCGTAAGATGAAACCCTGGCCTTCTTACCACAAAAGTTCTTAAGAGAATTCTGCAGTGTTTTTGAATAGTTTCTAAGTGTTATGAATAGAATATAGGGTAATTAACCTCTTAAGTATATTAGATGGAATGGGTCCTAGTTAGGTTAAGTAGGGATACGTACAGAATTACCCCACTTAAATCTTTTTAAAACCCATCATAGTGATACGACTGACCCATACGAGTCGTACCTCCAATACGATCGGTATCCACCACTCATATCCAAACCTCAATCCTTGGATCAAACATTTTCAAGTATATGACTCATCCAACCAAGTCATAACCACAACATATAATCCATACCCATAACCCATATCCCTAGCAGAATAAAATACCCAGAGGATCAAACACTTCTCACCATACGAGTCCTTGATATGACTCAGACCAAGCCCTATGACGCATACCCTTAAGTCGTTCCTATTCCAATGACCAAAACCATCCCACCAACTAATACTGGTCAGCATAGGACATGACCATACCACTCATATCCCAGCATACATCTCAAACCCATGAGTCATATTGGGTTCGAAGAACGGATTTCCAAGAAATTTTCTAAGGGTCAAAACCCAGGATGTTTCAGTCTCTCCTACTAGGAACATCCATCCCTGAATGACGAACAAGGTAGGGGTAACCACACACAGAGTCATTTGCATTATCAAACATCCCTTCAACAAAGTTTGAAAACAAAGAGGGAAAGATATTAATCTTTCCTTTAACAAACTCAGAAAATAAGGTTGTGCTCAAGACATATACCTTCCGCACAAATACCAGGGAAAGAAAACAAATGAAGATGGTTGGACTTCATGTCATCTTTCACTTCCCAAGTAGCTTCTTCCACCTTATGGTTCCTCTATAGAATCTTAACTGAAGCCACATCCTTGGTTCTCAACGGACGAACTTGCCTATCTAATATCTCAACTGGGTCATCTTCATAAGATAGAGAATTAAAAATACACAGTCCTTCCAAAGGAACAATCGAAGAAGGATCACCAAGACACTTCATCAACATAGAAACATAAAATATAGGATGAACTAAACTTAAGCTCGATGGTAACTTCAACTCATAAGCAACTTTGCAAATTCTCTACAAAATTACATAATGACCAATATACTTAGGACTCAGTCCCTTTGTGCCAAACCATACCACTTCTTTCATGGGAGACACCTTGAGGACCAACCTATCCCCAATTGAAAACTCCAAGTCTCTACGCCCAATATCCCTATAGGACATTTGGCAACATTGGAAAGTTTTAAGCCTTTCCTGAATCACTTTGACCTTCTCCATTGTCCGATTAACCAAATTCGGACCAAAAATTCTTGTTTCTCTAAGCTCAAACCACCCAATAGAAGATCTACACCACCTACCATATAACACCTCAAAAGGAGCCATATCAATACTAGAATGATAGCTATTGTTGTAAAAAAAAACTCCACCAAAGGTAGATTCTCAACCCATTTGCAACCGTAGTCAATCACACAAGCCCGAAGCATATCTTCCAATGTCTAAATAGTTCTCTCCACTTACCCATCCGACTGTGGATTAAAAGAAGTACTTCGACTAACCTTAGTCCCCAACCCTTTCTTGAAAGATTTCCATAAATGAACCATAAACTGCATACCACAATCATAGATAATCAAAATAGGTACCCATGCAGCTTCAAAATCTCCTGAAGATACAACCGAGCATAATATTCCACTGAAAAGGTAGTCCGCGCTGGCAAGAAATACACAGACTTGGTAATCCTATCCACGGCAACCCAAATTGAATCATACTGATTTCGAAAGCGAGGAAGACCGGGAACAAAGTCCATATTGATCACTTCCCACTTCTATTTGGGAAAATCAATTTCTTTATACAACCCTCTTGGACTCATGTGCTCAACCTTAACGTGTTGACACACCATACACTTGACCACTAAATAAGCCACATTCCTCTTCATGCCATTCCACCAGTAGATCTCCTTGAGATCATGATGCATCTTAATCGACCCGAGATAAACAACATAGAGCAACTCACGTACCTTAATCAAAACCCTTTGTCGTATCCCATCGACATCAAGAACACACAACCTCTCTTGGTACCATAAATTACAATCACCACTGATCTCAAACACCACTACCTTTTGACCACCAATGTCACTCTTGATTTTCATTAGGACAGGATCCAACACTAGCTTTTTTTAATATCTACACTAAGAGACAACTGAACCACTTCTTGCACCATCATACCACCATCCTTAGAGTCCAAGAGACGAAATCCATGATTGGACAAGAAGAGAATATCCTTCATTAATTCCCTCTTGCCTTCCTCCACATTAGTCAAACTCCCCAAGGATAACCTGTTAAGAGCATCCACAACCATATTATCCTTACTTGTGTAATAATGAAGATGCATATCATAATCTTTGAGAAGCTCAAGACACCTCCTCTGCCTTAGATTAAGCTTTTTCTGAGTGAACACGTGTTGAAGACTCTTGATATCAAAAAAGATATCCATGTAACACCATACAAATAATGTCGCCATATATTCAATGCAAACACAACCGCCAAAACTCTAAATTATGAGTAGGATAATTCCTCTCGTGTACCTTCAAGTGCCTGGAAGCATAAGAAATCACCTTCCCATTCTTCATCAAAACACAACCAAGACCTACCCGAGATGTATCACAATAAACCACAAACCCATCATTACCTTCTGGCAAAGTAAGTATTGGAGCCAAAGTCAACCTACCCTTTAATTTCTCAAAACTCCCTTCACAAGCATCTGACCAAGAAAACTTAACCTTCTTTTGAGTCAACTTAGTCAACGAAGTGGATATCGAAGAAAATCTTTCTACAAATAGCCTATAATACCTGGCTAAACCCAAGAAGCTTCGAATATCAAATGGAGTCATCGGCCTAGTCCACCTTTTCACCACAACAACCTTCTGGGATCCACCATGATCCTTTCACTAGAAAAAATATGGCCCAAGAAACTCACAACATTTAACCAGAACTCACCCTTAGAGAACTCGGCATACAACTGTTGTTCCTTTAAGTTTTGCATCACCACACGGAGGTGATTAGCATGATCCACCTCAGTCTTTGAATTAACTATAATGTCATCAATAAACACAATGATGAAGAGATCCAAATACTACCTGAACACCCTTTTCATCAAGTCAATAAATGTTGCCGGAGCATTAGTCAACCCAATGACATCACCAAGAACTCAAAATGCCCATACCGAGTACGAAAAGTCTTCTTATGGATATCCACTTCCCTAATCTTAAGCTAATGGTACCCATACCAAAGGTCTATCTTACAGAAGAACTTGGCACCCTATAATTGGTCAAACAAGTCATTTAATAAAGGAAGAGGATACTTGTTCTTGATCGTCACCTTTTTCAACTACCTGTAGTCAATGCACATCTGAAGGGAACCATCCTTCTTGGGCACAAACAACACTGGTGCACCCCATGGATAAACACTACGAAAAATAAAACCCTTATCTAAAAGATCCTTAACTTGCTCCTGAGTTCCCTTAACTCATCCAGAGCCATTCTATATGGAGTAATAGAAATTGGACGAGTGTCCGGAAGCAAATCAATACCAAAATCTAGAGAACACCAGGAAGATCGTCTGGAAAGACCTTTAGAAACTCATTAAATATAGGGACCGAAGACAAAGAAGGAGCTTTCGAGTAAAAGTCTTTAACTCGGACCAAGGGATAAAAGCAACTTTTAGGGATTAACCTCCAAGCTCAGCGATAAGAAATAAACCCCTTAGGAGGTAAGGAACTACCTTCCCATTCTATAACCAGTTCACCAAGAAACTTAAAGATAACACTACGGGTCCAATAATCCATAGACGCATAACAAGAATGCAACCAATCTATACCTAGAATTACATCAAAATCTACCATATCCAACTCAAACAAATCCACCAAGGTCTGATTGCCACCAATATCTACCCCCTTTATAGACTCTCTTAGCAATATCCAAGTCATCTACCAGGGTAGAAATAGAAAAAAAATCCGAGATAACTTCCAAATCAGAACCTAAAAACATAGCCACATATCAAGTCACTTAAGAAATAGTGAACCCCAAATCTAGAAAACATTATATGTCACGATAGAAAAGTTATAACGTACCAATAATGATATTAGGTGATGCCTCAGATTCCTATCGGGATATGAAAGCATACAACCTGTTCCGACCAACACTAGAACTAAGAGTAGTAATAGAAGCAGATGCCACCCCACCAGGTGTAAGAGCAGATGATTAAGCCACAGGAATCTTATTCGCCCCCGTAGCAACCTTATTGACCTGAAAATCCTAGAGCCGATGGCCTACTTAGCCACACTAGAAGAACTTACTCCTTCCTTCCTCGAAATAACCCCAATGGGGACGACCATAGAATTCACAAGGAGGATACAAAGAAATTGGCTGACCTCCATTACCCTAAGATTGGGCAACCTGTTCCCGAGAATTATCATCACCTTGGTGACTCTTGTCTCCCAAATGATAAGGATCACTAGTAGAAAAAGATCCCAAACTCCCCCACTCTTTTTTCTGCTACTTACCATTATCCTAACTACTCTTAGACTGAGCACCTTCCTGATCAAAAAACATGCTCCTCTTTTCCTGGCTATCCCCAAACTCCGTCTACTTTCTCTTCTCATCCTTAAGTTGTTGCATATGAACAGTCAACCTCGAGATGTCCATATCATTAATATAGAAAGAAGTCTTTCCCTCCAGAGTTAAATCTATATCTAACCCAGAAGTAAATTTCTTCATTGTTGACCTTATATCATCCACCAAATCAGGAGCATACCTTGATACTTGATAGAGCATCAAAGCATATTCTTTTACAGACATCCTCCCCTTATAAGGTTCACAAACTCCTCCATCTTAGCTTCCCTCAACTCTTGAGGAAAGAACCAATCCAAGAAGGAATCAAAAAAGGCCTCCCACAACCCTCCTTCTTCCATATCACCTCTATCCCCATCCCACTCCTCATACCACTGATAAGCAACATCCTTGAGCTGATAATCTGCAAAGTTAATACCCTTTATATTAGTATTCTACATCACCCAAAATATCTTTACCATCTCATCCAAGATGACCTGTGGATCCTCCTCTACCTTTACCCACTAAAAGTAGGAGGACTCATCTTTATAAAATGACCAACCCTTATGGCCTTAGTAGATAAAGCACTAGTCGTACCCCACTCAGCATGAGAAGCAACCAATTATGCAATGACATGAATAGACTAACAAAATTTTGCATTCATTATGTTACCTTGAGGGACCTGAGGAGAACTATCTAGAATGGGAGGAATTCCAACACCATTAGGAATAGGACCATGAGATCGAAGGTGTACACCAGACATAGGACGTACCCTTTTAGGATTATCCCCAAATAGGACAGAAAAATTTCCTTGTGTTTCAGATCTAAAAGTTATTATTTGAAAGACGAACAAATAAAGATTATAGAAGATTCCAGGATTGAGAACTCAAGCTTGAAGATACAACACCAAGAAAGTGAAACATTTCTATATGTCTTATAATCTCTCTCTTATGAGTGTGGCATGATTCACTCCCCTAAATGAGACCTTACCCGACACTGCTTTTTGTACTTCTGAATTAGCCATGAACCTAGGCCTTGATTCCAACTTGACACGACCTGACGCTGGGCCTTATCGTAATGGGCATCATAAGTCCAACCAGGACTGGGGATCACCCTTTGTTTCCCAACACAACCACCTATATTTAGCCTTAGATGGATAAAATTTTGAACATATAAAAAGATAGCATTATTGTTCTCATTAAGACTCTAGGATAGGGTCACAACCGTGGCCAAAACAATCGAGTCCAATTGTACCGCACAACCTCCCAACCATACTAAACCAAACAATACACCATAAACCAAAGGGAATACCAAACATAATATGAAAAAAATTAATCCCAAAATGTAATAGGATGGAACAACAAACAATATTTTCCAATGATGTTAGCCCATCGGCTTATTCCAATTTCAAGGCCGACACCAATACTGATCCCGCCCATACAAATATTCAGAAGTACCATAAAGACTCGATCCAAAAGAATAAAAATATCTAGTTGGGACATGCCCCCAACCATGGCCAAATCCAATATAAAAAATAAAAGAAAAGTGTTTAAATAAATCAATAACATAAAATAATGCCTTCTGAAAGGATGAAAGCTTACCACTTTAGTCCAAACGATGCTACCAAATTTATGTAATAAAAAGGAGAAGTAAAATAGTCGGTTCCTACATACCGTGGGTATACAACTTCCATTAGACGGGATTAGTAAGTAACCGCTAGCATGAATCTCATGATAAGGATAAAATAACGCTAGTTATAAAACCCAATAAAATCATTCATAATTCATACAACCATACATATATAAGTAACGGGAAAGGGGATCAGGTTTAGTATGCACTTAAAACCTTTACCTGGGCTGTGTAGTTTTATCGTCCAACTACCCACGGGCCATATGGGTTCATCTCCCCTGTAGAAAGAGCCCCAGTGTTGTAGCCGCGTGACCAGGGAATATCCCATGGGATTACTAGTACATCCCCCAATATAAAATATGACACATGCATATGGTCATCGAAGACCCCCCATATCGGGAAATATGAGTTTTTAATTTTTGTCCCCCTGAGACCGCCACCTTCCACGACTTAGCTACACACCCCGCCATTAATACCCAATTAAAAACATGTCCAAAAAATACATTTACCATTTATTAACCATGTCCAATATCAGTGGTATCATCATACTGCCCCTTTACTTGTAAGTAATATCAATAGCAAAGCCATTTAGGTTAAGGGGACCTTAGGTTCCCATCTATATACCATATTAAATCCACTTGGGAGACTTTCATGTTATCCACAAGCATAAATATTTAGCCTTTAGCCTTTTTCAAACCATTTAAAACATGCATAAATCCTTTATCCAATTTAAAACATGCAAGAGTTCCATTAAAAGGAGTAAATGCAATGAATATATCTTTATAAGTATTTTATCAAACATCTTGAATGCATAATATAACCATAACCAATTTCAAAGACCATTAAAACATTACATTGCAATCCAATTATCCAAACCATCATTAATGCAAATAAATGCATAATTAAAACCATAGGAAATCATAACCAAGCATTTAATATAAAAAAACCCAAATAATAGTTGAAACCCTTAATCATGAAATAGTAAAACCATGAACACAATCATATAAATGATGCCTTTAGTTGAAATTACAACTAGGGGAGAGATTAATGCCTTATACTGAAGAATTAATAGAAAGAAATCACCAAGACAAGCCCCACAAAAATTCATAAGATGAAACCCTAGATTTCTTGCCCCAAAATCTCTTAAGAGAATTATAGATCTTTTTGGAATAGTTTCTAAGTGTTAATGAATAAAATAATAGGGTAAATAACCTCCTAAGAGTATTAGAAGTTATGGGTCCTAGTTAGGGAAAATTGGTAAATATCTAAAATACCCCTACTTAAATCTCTTACAAATATGCCACAGGGATATGACTAATCTATACAAGTCGTACGCTCTTATACAATCGGTATCCACTACTCGTATCCAAGACTCAGCCCTTTGATCAAACAGTATCCAATATAAGACTTATCCAACCAAGTTGTAACCACAACATACGATCCGTACCCATAGCCCGTATCCCTATCTGAATAAATTACCAGAAGGATCAAACATTGCCCACCATACGAGTCATTGATATGACTCATACCAAGACCTATGACTCCTACCCTTAAGTTGTACCCATTATAGTGACAAAACAAATCTCACCAACTAATACTGGTCAGCATAGGACATGACCATACCACTTATACCACAGCATACAGCTCGTACCTATGAGTCGTATTGGGTCTGGAGAATGAATTTCAAGGAAATTTTCTTAGGGTAAAAACTCAAGATGTTTCAATTAAGGCCAAGAAGCATAAGAAGAGGGTAAGATAGAATAATATATCCAGAATAGGTAGTTTTAACTATTCTCATCCAAGGTCAGAGGGTGGTAATCGTTCACAATTCCATTAGAAGTTTTCAGCCCCAGCTCCGTCTTAAGCCAGTGCCTAAGTTCAGGAAGAATAGTCAGTATAGGGCTCTAGGCTCTAAGTCCTAGGGTAGTATGAACAGTGGTCGTACTAATTTTCTCTAGAGGAAATATGGTAAGAATCATCAGGATATGTGTAAGGCGGGTAGTATTTTTTTTAGGTATCGCAAGTCGGATCATAGTGTCCGAGAATGTCCAATGGTTGCTCAGAGGGGAAATTATTCTCACCAAAAAGTCCATTCAAATATTTCATTAGCTCTAGTAGGTCGCTCGACTTAGTAGGGTGCCACTTCCAGCACAACCCGTAGGCAGTGTCAAAACAGGTTGTATGCACTCTAAGATTGGTATGATGAGGAAAGTTCTTTTGATGTGGTTACGAGTATGTTACATTTTTTACCTCTTCATGTTTATTCTTTATTATACCTCGAAGCTTAACTTTCCTTTATGACCCCTACATAGCAGTAGACTTTGGCGTCAATCCCAAAACTTTAGTAGAATCCTTCTCAGTGTCTACTCCAGTAGGTAGCTCTGTTATATCCAGACGGGTATACAGGAACTTCTCGGCCATAGTATCTCAAAAAGTTACCTCAGTTGATCTTGTGGTGTTAGAGATGATAAATTTTGATGTCATTCTCAACATATATTGGCTCCACTCATGTTATGCCTCAGTTGATTACAAAAATAGAGTCATTCAGTTTTAGTTTCTAAATGAACTAGTCATTGAATGGAGGGGTAGTACCTTGGTGTTTAGGGTCAGTTTTATTTCATATCTTCGAGCAAGAAAGATTGTATCTAAAGGATGTGTTTACCATCTTGGTCGAGTCAAAGACTCTATTTCCAAGACTCCGAGTCTCACATTTATTTTTGTAGTGCATGAATCTCTAAATGTATTCCCTGAAGATCTTCCCAGAGTTCCTCCTGAAAGGGAAATTGGCTTCAGAATATATCTACTCCAAGATACCCAACCTATATCTATTGCACCCTAAAGAATGTCTCTAACTGAGCTTAAGGAGTTGAAAGAGAAGTTAAAAGATCTCTTGGATAAAAGTTTCATCAATCCTAGGATTTCCCCATGGGGTGCTCCAGTCTTGTTCGTGCGTAAGAAAGATGGTTCTCTCAGAATGTGCATCGATTATCATTAGTTGAACAAAGTCACCATCAAGAATAAGTATCTATTTCCCAAAATTGTTGACTTATTTGACCAACTTCAGTGTACTAGCTATTTTTCTAATATAGACCTCAGATCTGACTATTATCAGCTTAGACTCAAATAATGTGACATTCTGAAGACAGCTTTTAGAACTTAGTATGGTCACTTTGAATCCCTAGTTATGTCCTTTAGACTAACGAATTCCCCTGTTGCTTTCATGGACTTAATGAACAAAGTGCTCAAGCAGTACGTGGACCTGTACATTATAGTCTCCATTGATGATATCCTTGTCTATTCTCATAGTGAGAATAATCATACAGACTTTCTGAGAATTGTATTACAGACCCTAAGAGCTCATTAATTGTTCACCAAATTCTGTAAGTATAATTTTTGGATAAGATCAGTAGATTTCCTTGGTCATAATATTTCTGGTTATGGCATTAGAGTTGACCCTCAAAAGACCAAAGCATTGAGGAACTGGACTAGAACTATGTCTCCATTAGATATCAGAGTTTCTTGGTTTTGGTTAGCCATTAACGGTGGTTTGTTCAAGGGTTTACTTCTATTGTATCCCCCGTGTCTCGATAGACTCAGAAGAAAGTCAAATTTTAGTAGTCAGATTCTTATGAGGAGTTTTTAGGAGTTGAAGACTCGACTCACTTTCATTTTAGTATTGACTTTAATAGATGGTTCAGATGGATTTATGGTTTATTTTTATGCTTCTAGAGTGGGTATTGGTTATGAATTGATGTATAGAGGTAAAGTCATAGCCTATGACTCCATAAATCAAACCACATATGAAGAATTATCCTACTCATGATCTTGAGTTGGAAGCTATTATTTTTGCCTTGAAAATTTGGAGGCACTATCTTTATGGGATTCATGTTGATGTGTTCACTGGCCATAAAAGTTAACAGTACGTGTTTACATAGAAAGATCTGAATCTTCATCAGAGAAGGTTGCTTGAGTTGTTAATTGATTATGATATAAGTGTGTTGTATCATCTGGGCAAGGACAATGTAGTGGGAGATACCCCTAAAAGAATATCTGTGGGAAGTTTTGCTCATGTTGAGTAGGATAAGAAGAAGTTATTCAGTGAGGTTCATAAGATTTCTAGATTAGGTGTTTGGTTGGGTGATTCTGATGAAGGTAGTGCATGGGTTTAGAATGTTTTGGTATCTTCTTTGGTTGCCGAAGTGAAAGGAAATCATGATAGAGATCCTAATTTGGTTAAGCTGAATAAGAAAGTTAGAGATAAAAAGGTAAAGGATTACTTCCAAGGGGGATATGGTGTGAATCGTTGTCAGTATAGATTATGTTTTCAGTATGTTGATGGTTTAAGACAACAAATACTTGAAGAAGCACATGGTGCGCGATACTCAATCCATCCCGCAACCACTAAGATGTACTGTGAATTGCGGGAAATCAATTGGTGAAGTGGTATGAAGAAAGATATTGCAGAGTTTTTGGCTAGGTGTTCGAATTGTCAGCAGGTCAAGGTTGAGCACCAAAGGCCTAGTAGTACATTGCAGGAGTTCAGTACTCCCACTTAGAAGTGGGAAGTGGTGAACATAGATTTTATGATTGGGTTGCCTCTACGCATTATCAGCATGATTAAATATGGGTCATCATAGATAGAATGACCAAATTAACTTTTTTGACCTGTTCATACTTCATACTCAATTAAGGATTATGCCAGGATTTACATTAGTGAGTTGGTCAAGTTACATGATATTTTGTTTTCTATTATTTCATATAGAGGCACTCAGTTTACCTCTTACTTGGGAAATCTTTTCAAAAGGGTCTTGCTACCCAAGTTTATCTCAGTACAACTTTTCATCCTTAGACAGATGGATAAGAACAGAGGACCATTCAGACCATAGAGGATATATTGAGGGCATACGTTATTGAATTTAAAGGTAGTTAGGATGACCACTTACCTTTGATTGAGTTTCTTACTACAACTATTATCACTCTAGAATTCAGATGGCTCCATTTGAGGCTCTTTATGGAAGGAGATGTAGATCTCCTATTGGTTGGTTTAAGGAAATTTAAGCTGCTTTGATTGGTCCAAATAAAGTTTTTGATGCGATGGAGAAAGTTTAGTTGATACGGGATAGGTAGAAGACAACCCAAAGTCATCATAAATCTTATGACGTGAGAAGAAGGGATCATGAGTTTGAGGTTGGTGATTTGGTCTATTTAAATAGTTCACCTACAAATGGAGTGAAAATATTTAGCAAGAAGGGGAAACTCAACCCCCGTTATGTTGTCACATATAAAATCTTGAGTCGTTTTAGGAAGGTAGCTTATGAGATAGTGTTTCCTACAGATTTTGCATCAATACATTCGGTATTTCATGTATCTTTGTTAATAAAATGTATTGGTCATTCAACTCTAGTTTTTCCTTTTGAAGATATAGATGTTAAGGATAGCCTTTCTTACAAATAAATTCCTGTTAAGATCCGTGATTGTCAGATTCATAGTATAAGAACAAAGAAATTCCCTTGGTTAGAGTTCTTTGAAGGAATCAGTCTGTTGAGGGGGACACTTGGGAAACAGAATAATAAATGTGAACCAAGTACCCTAATATTTTCTCTGCAAACTCAAATCTAGCATCAGGTAATGATTTTCCTCAAATTGACTCTTTTCAGTTCCCTGTTTCAGCTATGCATTAATCCTTATGTCATTTCATGCACTCATGAAACCAGTTCAGTTCATGTATCATGTTTAAAGTCATGGACGTTCAGTATTTAATCTCAGTTTACTCAGTAGTCTCAGTCTAACCAGTCTTATTCAAGGACGAATGTTCCCAAGTGGGAGATATTGTAATATCTCGTATAAATCTTAGCTCAACTCAACTCTTAGTTGCATGTTTAAGTGGTCCAAGACATAGAAATTTCACTAAGTGTTGAGGACATAGTCATTTTAAAGACCCCTAAACTTCAATTATTTTTTTAGGTCTTTATGACCTCGAGATGTCTAATTTTGAGTTTATTCATGATTGGGGTTGTTCAAAGTATGTCTTGAGTGAGTTTTAGATTTTTTGGATGAGCGTAGGGTCATATTTGTGAAGACAAAATAGAAGCACCATTGGAATAAGAGGGCGCCGCCCACTCCAGTACGCGGTGGTAAGGAGGGCGCCACCCCCTTCAGTCCACCGCTCTAAGGAGGGCACCGCCCGGCCTAGACCGCCTCTCCAAGGCCCGCGTTGCCCCTTCCCTATTTTGTCCAGCTTTTTTCTTGACTTTTAAGGGTATTTAGGTCAATTCCCTTCACCCAACTTTTCCATAACCCAAATTTGAGACTCCCAAGGAGCATTATTTTCCCTTTTACTCATAAATCATCTCAAGATAAAACCCTCTTTCTTCCTAAAAACAGCCTAACTCTTTCACAAGAAATCAAGGATCTCAAGCTTCAAGTTGAAGAAATTCTTAAGGAATCTTCAAGAATTCATTTAGTGAGGTATATGGGATGTTCATTCATGGGTCCCTTTAACCCATGGATCCCAAAATCCTCTTTTGGTTAAATTTATGAGTTTATACATGTTCTTAATGAAATAAATCCATGAATCTCTTGTTATTTTTTTTTTTAAATTATGGTTACAAGTGTTTTCAAGTAGAATAAGTCATATCATGCTCCAAGTGTTACAATTCCTATATCATGATCAATTGATTTAAGGATTAACCCTAAAGTTAAGAATTTAGCCTTGTAGCCATGTTGTTTTCCTCATGTTTAAGCCTTCCCATGTCCAAGTTTATGATTATTACATGTTTGATGAAATGCCCATGTTTTGGTTCTATAAACTGTGATTTCATACTACAGTATTTCAAGTTTGATATTATATTTTATAATCATTCAGTGCTGGAGGATTATGAACACCCGATACGGAGCTGTTTTATATGATTTTAGTGTCTCAGAAATGAATTCAGTTGAACCATGAGTATTATCATTCAGTCAGTTGTTATGACCAAACCATGATGAGCAATGGCAGTCATATGTTCAGTTGTATCTAATTAAACTCAATTTAGTACCAGTGTTAGTTCAGTTGGGAGTAGGATTTAGCACTAAGAGAACCTAGGGATGGGGGCTTACCCATAAGTTAGGACTGGGTCTTTAGTAGCAGTCCCAAAGTTCCAGAACTATGTAGACAACGTAGGATTATGAGATGTCACCCGCCAGTTTAGGACTGACACTCTTTTTGGTCCACCCACCAGTTTATGACTGGCTCCCTAGTCCTTCGAGATAATAGATTAGTAGATCTATACAACAAATGTTAGCATTTGTGGCACGGTACTGACACCTTTCCAACTGGGTTTACATGTTGGGCCCCAATTAGCTTAGATTAAGGCATGTCAGTTCGATGATACCTCCCACAGTCTTAGTACAATATTCAATATATTTTAGTTCAGGTGTTCTTGACCAAGTGTACAAAACCTAAGTTATTCATTTATAAAAATTTCAATTATTCAGTTTACAAGTTATTTTAGAAATATAATTATACTTGGTCTTGCATTCACAGATATTATATGATCATTCTTTTATGCTAAAATATTCCCATGCATTTCAGCCAATCCTCATCTCATATACCAGTACATTTAAAGTACTGACCACATAATTTTCTTTCCGCTATGTTGTCTTATAATATAAGTTTGGATGTTTAGTTTCCTAACCACTCTTAGGCAGCTAAACGATATTCATCAACAGTAGTGGTGAGTCCTCATCCATCGTGGACATGATTTTTTATTTTAGATACTCCAGTACTTTCTTATGTTCAGTGAGTCAGAGTTAGTTAGGGGTCGGTCCTATGAACTCTTCAGACAATTTAGAGGCTTTCAGACAAGTCAAACAATCTGCTAGACAGCTAGTCAGTTACTTTTAGTTGTTATAGTGGTTTCAAAAATTTCAGTATTTTGTATTTTAGTATTATAGATTTATATTATCTTATCAGAGCATCTTCCACATATTTTGTTTTATTACTATTTCATTCAGTGTTCACAGCAAGTACCATCTAATGGGTTAGCTGGTGGTCACTTATAATCGTAAGCACCATTTTCACGAATAGGGGGTAGCCTCGAGTCATGACAATGACCAAAAAATATCAATACCAATACCACTACTAATACAGAAACTGATACTGACATCGCCCATGCCCACAGTAGTCCGACAAAGCCTCTAATCAAAACCAACGATTATCAATTTGGGACATGCCCCCAACCAAAGACAAAACCCAAACCAAAAGGAAGATTAAAGACATACAAAAATGTATAGCATGAAATAGGGTTTTTTGGAATATGGAAGCTCACCACTTCAGTCAAACTCGAAAGTTGTCTCCGAATAACCAAGTCACTAAGAAGGAGTGGAAGTATGATCGATTCCTGCATCGCATTAGGATACATCATAGATGATTAGCAGGGTGAATTATAGCATGTAACTTAGGTATAAAGAAAAATTAATGTTATCAATCCCAAAACAAAGTCAAATCAATGTACATAACCATAAGAAAATACATATCTATATCTATATCTATAGCTATATCTATACCTATATCTATAGTTATATATCTATATCTATCTATATATATATATATATATATATATCATGCCGGGTTAGGGAACAAGGTTTAGCATGTATTTTAAAACCTTAACCTAGATTGTGTAGTTTTACCATCATAAGTCCACCCACGAGCTATACGGGCCTAGTGTTACCCCCTAAACGGACCCCAGTGTGTGTTAGCTACATGAACCGTAGATATCATAGATGGACAAAGATTCCCTTGTACCATTTTCCCTCCATGATACATATATACATATATAGGCTTGGGGGATTTCCTTGTACCCAACCAATAACATGGTCATCAAGACCAACCCTCATATTAGAAAACATGATTTCCCAGTGTCCATCTTTCGGACTCACACCTTAACGACTATCTATTAAAAAACCCATTATTGCTAAATTAAAATATTTAATAGATAACCAAACTGCCAATTTCCAGAAGTCAATTATTAAGGCATTAAGAGGTATCATCATACCAATTATAGAATGCAAGCAATGTCATTAAGCCAAGACTCAGGAGATTTCCATGTACCCCACTGACTCCCTTATCAAAGTCACTTGAGGGATTCCCGTGTACCCCACAAGGTTTTTACTATAGATTCACTTGGGGAATTCTCGTGTACCCAACAATGTTTTCAAAGCCATACTTAACCAATTAACAACTTATGTCATGCATTTATTTCAGGAAGCAAACCAAACCAAGTAATAATGCACAAACCAAAATCAATTATACAAATGGGTTGAGGTTGCTACCAATTCCCATAGCAAACTATATAATTTGGGGATTTCTTTGTACCCCTATTTCCATTATTTACCAATTTTAAGGATTTCATTGTACCCATGTCCATCCACCATTCCCACATACCCCAAAGCATTTATCAACCATCAATTTAAGAAAAACAGTTTCATAAATATCATAGAAGAGGTATTTAAACAATTTATATTCAAAACATCAACCCATAGTTCAAAAACCAACATCAATATCTCATAAACATAACTTTAAATCACATGATTTTAAAAAATTGACAATGTGAGAAGAGTAACATTCCTTAAACATCAAGAAGAACGGAGGGAAATCACCATTGAAATCATCAATTGATTAATCTCTTGAAAACCCAAAGTGTTATTGACCTTGAGGATTAGAGAGTGTTTAAGAGTCTATCTGATGTGTTTTATGAGGGCTAATGTCACCCTAAGTAGGTTAAAAGACGTGGGTTTCAAGTTGGGAAAAATGGTATGTGTCCAAAATGCCCTTAACTTAAAAGCTAGAAAAATGTCGCCTTTGACTATGAGTCAACCATTGGCTCGTAACCCCTCCTTACGACTCGTGACCATGAGTCATAACAAAGACAATGACCAAGACCCCCATACACTATATACTTTATGCCCCAATAGGATTACTCGTAACCAAACCTTATGACTTATAGGATCTAGTCATAGGAAACATAAAATTCAAATGGGTTAATCACTGGATGTTCTATGATTTCTCCAAATGACTCATACCATATGCTTACTTATCTTAGTGAGCCACTCATACTCGAAGTAGAATCAGGACACAAAATTTTTGATTTTGTTATGGATCATCCTAATAACTCATCATGAGTCCTTATAACACATGTCTCCAAGTCGTAACTAAGACAAAAACTAAAACACCATTCACTGGACACCTTACAACTAGGGTCACCTGACCCATCAATATACTATACAATTCATGGGGTTTGTCGTAATCAAGGAAGTGAGCTCTACGCTAACAAAATTTTCAAGGGCCAAAATTTAGGGTGTTTCAATTCTCCCCTTGTAATACCTCGTGTCTAGAAGTCTCTGTGCATCATATGAATCATTTCTTTAAGTCATAAAATTGACATACGACTGGTATATTTAAGTTGTATCCAAGACAGTGTGGCATGGTAAACATTCTTTGGTAGGTACAACTTGACCCCCAAGATGTCGTCAAGTAAGGTACGAGTCGTATAGAGGTAAGTCATAAGCTCATCAGTGTAGACTCCCTAAGATTCTGTCCAAGCTATGATTTAAGAGCTAAGAGTCGTATGAAGATAATACTAGTCATAGGTGGGACTCATATGTTGACCAGTGTCTACCTTCCTAGACTCTATCAAGCTTATGAGTCATTAGAACTAGTCATACCCTTCCTTACGAGTCGTATGGTAGACTCATAAAGACTGATGAACAATTTCTATAAATTTTAGCTAATGGCTTTTTGGTCTTTCCTCTCTTATAACTTCCACCCATGACCTATAACCCTCAAATAGGCATTATTTTCCTACTCTTTACATTAATTAACAATACTTTCCTCCTCCCATCTTCAAGAACATCAAGATTAGGGTTCCTCACATAAATTCATCCTTCAATTATTATGATTCAAACTCTTTTCACAAGTCAAGAAATTTCAGGAATGTAGGGTTTATGAACAAGGCTACTCTTTCATCCTTGTTCCCAAAGTGCATAGTTTTAAGATTAAATTTACTTGTCTTGAATTAGGGTTCATATCCAAATTGCTACACTCTTGAAGTATGATACTACTATGTAATTAAAATCTTTAAGTACATCAAGATTTACATATATTCATGTTTTGACTTATTAGATTCATATTTTGATTTAAATTTCATTATCTTGACCGGGATTATTGAAGGATTTCAAGAAGATTATTGAGCATGGGGTTTTGTTATGAATTTCTATAAATTAAAGCATGAACTCTAACTCTTAATTCAAAGTATTAAATTTACAAAAAGATTATGCTCTTAAGCTCCATTGAAAAGTCTTGTAACATGATTTAAAGAAACGCATGATCCTTTGATCTATAGATAAGATATGAAATCCACAATTGGTCATCCTGATTATGATTTAAAGAAAGAGAATCATAATTGGTTTTTAGACTATAAACCCTTATGCTATTTTAAGGTGTATTTCTAAAAGTATGAGCATATAAGTATTCTGGGAGTACTATTTAGCACCGAGAAGGGAATGCGGATGAGTGCAACAAAAATTCCTAGAAATCATGAGCCACCGTAGGCTAAGATTTTTCCCAATAAGGATGAAGTTCAGTGATCACTTAAGTCAAGGTTCTATTCTGATGGAAGGGTTGAATAGGTCTCTCCAACGTGGGTAAGACATTGGAATCCATGGTAGCTCACATGGTTTATGTCACTTAGAAGAATATCCCAAAAGAATGAATTAAAAGTAAAGCTTTTAGAAACTAATGTTACGGCTCAGAAAGTTATTCTTATGCTTCATTACTCAAGTTTATGATCATGAAGTCTTTTGTTTTATTCAAGATCAAGGTGAGTCATTTATACTTAGCATGCATTATTTGATAGATTATATGAATATTCAGTTATTGCTTTACTTATGCATTCATCCCCACATACTCAGTAAATTCATGAAGTACTGACCCACATATATGTCTATGTGCTACATCATCTTATAATGTAGGTTCTAGTGCTCGTTTTAACTAGTATGATTGACTACAGGCATCATCACCTGCATTCCGACTGTTGATGAGTCCTATAGTCTGAGGAGCCAGTTTATCAGACTTTTGATTATTGATGAAGTGTTCTAGTTATTTGATTTCTATTTATGTTTGTTTCAGTTGGGGTCTGTCCCAATGTATCTCTAGTCATGAGTAGAGGCTTGTCAGACTGTTCATGTTTTAAGTTTAAAGAGTTGTTGCAGACTTCCAAGTTAAAGACTCTTATTAAGATATGAGATCGTACACCTTCAGTTTCTTCCTATGTTAGTTCACTTCTCATGTGAGTTCAAGTTAAGTAGGTATCATAGGTTAGCTTAGGTCAATTCATAGTCTTGGGCACCGTGTGACGTCCAGGGGGTACTTCCGGGGTGTTACTCCCCACTAGGATCATTCATCCTCGAATGATGGGACAAGGCCTTTACTAGCGTGATTAGACCCCAAACATCCCTACTCTTACCTTTAAGATAGAAAACAATATATCAAGGAATTCACAATCTTCCTTTAAAAATACAGAAAACAAAGGTGCTAAGAACAACACCTACCTTAAGCACGATTTTCTAAAATTGGGAATAGGAATGGATACTTGGACTTCATTTCCTCTTCATTTTCCCAAGTAGCCTCTTCAACCTTGTGGTTCCTCCAGAAAATCTTTTCCGAAGCTATATTCTTTGTCCGCAACCTTTGAACTTGATGATCCAAAATTCCAACTGGTACCTCCTCATCAGACAAGTTGTCTAAATACCCACCTCCTCCAAGGGATCCACAGTTGAAAGATCACCCTTGCACTTTCTCAACATTGTAACATGGAACACTGGATGAATCGAGCTTAAGCTAGAAGGATACTCTAACACAAATGCAACACTACCAACCCTCTTCAAGACCAAGTATAGGCCAACATATCAAGGACTGAGCTTCCTCTTCTTCCCAAACTACATTACTCCCTTCATTGGAGACACCTTCAAGATCTCCCTATCCCCAACCTCAAACTCTAACTCCCTATGCCTCATATCCGTATAGGAATTTTGGCGGTCTTAAGGCTATGATGAATTACCTTTACCTTCTCTATGGCTTGGTGAACCAAAATAGGCCATATATTTCTACCTCACCAGCCTCTAACCACCCAATAGGAGATCTACACCTCCTACCATAAAATGCCTTAAATGGAGTCATCCCAATACTAGGTAGTATCTATTATTATATGCAAACTCTAAAAGAGGTAAATGATCAACCCAAGTACCACCGTAGTCAATCACGTAGGACTAAAACATATCCTCCAATGTCTGAAGGATGCTTTCCATTTGCCCACCTGACTGCAGGTGGAAAGCAGTACTAAGGCTCACTTACTTCCCAAACCTCTCTGTAGAGAATTACAAAAGTGCATTAAAAAATACGACTATGATACAAAAAGATAGAAATAGGTTCCCCATAAAACTTCATAATCTCTTAGAGGTACAACTTTGCATAATCTTCTGCTAAAAGTTAGTCCTTACTGCAAGAAGTGAGCGGACTTTTTCATTCTATCCACAATGACCCAAATCAAATCAAACTAATTCTGAGATCGATGAAGTTCGGTAACAAAATTCGTATTGATCACTTCCTACTTCCACACATACAACTCAATTTCCTGATATAATACTCCAGGCCTCAAGTGCTCAACTTTTACTTGCTGACACACCATGCACTTAGCTGCAAAAATAGCTATATCCCGTTCTATTTCGTTCCACCAATAAATCTCTTTAAGGTCATGATACATTTTTGTCAAACAAAGTTGAATATTATAACCAGGCCCATGAGCCTCATCCAAGATCCTCTCTTACAATCCATCTATGTCGGGAACACATAGTCCGCCTTGGTACCTCAAGATACCATCACCATAAATCTCAAAAGCCACTACCTTTTGCTGGCCTACATCTCCCTTAATCTTTATCAAGACAGGATCCAATACTTGTTTCTCCTTTATTTCAGTACGAAGAGGTGACTGCACCACATTTTGTGCAAACATACCACCACCCTTTGAGTCCAAGAGACTAACTCCAAGATTAGCCAAATTGTGAATATATTTCACAAATTTTTCCTTCTCCTCAACCACATAAGCTATACTCTCCATGGATAACCTGCTAAGAGCATCAGCAACTACGTTAGCTTTACCTATGTGATAGTGAAGGCTTATGTCATAATCCTTAAGCAGCTCAATCCATCTCCTTTGACTGAGATTAAGATCTTTCTGGGTGAAAACATATTGAAGGATCTTATGATCTAAAAAGATATCCACATGCACTCCAAATAGATAGTGACACCAGATTTTTAATGCAAACACCATAGCCAACAACTGCAGGCCATGAGTTGGGTAATTCTTCTCATGCACCTTCAACTGTCTAGAGGCATAAGCTATCACCTTGCCATGATGTATTAAAATGCAACAAATCCCCACACGAGATGTATTATAATAAAACACAAATCAATCATTACCCTCGGGCAGGGTCAAAATAGGAGATGAAGTCAACTTATGTTTAATCTTCTCAAACTTCCCTCACAAGCATTAGAATACAAGAACTTCAACTTCTTTTGGGTCAATTAAGTCAACGGGGAAGCTATAGTCGAGAAAATTTCCACAAACCTACTATAATACATGGATAAACACAAGAAGTTCAAAATATTAGTTGGAGTCATAGGCCTATTGTAACGACCCAATATCATCTCCCGAGACGTCACACGGTGCCTAAGGCTACGAGTAGCCCCAAGCTAACCCTTAAAACCGATTTCTACCAATGACACTCAATTCTAGATAAGAATGGACCCAACACTAGCATAGTCATATCACATGAAAGGAAATATGGAAAAGATACTCGGTCCATATGACCACAATATCGAACCCTCGACACATCACAAGTCTGACACTAGTCTAACAAGCCTCTACAAATCAAAATCTAGAGAGCAGTTTGGATAGGTCCCCAACTAACTCGAAATGAACTAAAGATAAAACAGTCTCTCAAGTACGGTAAATATCTGAAGATCGGTCCTCGAACCATGAGGACTCACCACTATAGAAAATATAGGCAAGGTACTCGAAGAATCACGGGCGACGCTGGGACTGAGCACCTGAACCTACATTATGACACAATGTAACACATAGACATATATGTGGATAAGTACTTGGAATGTACTGAGTATGTGAGGGTGAATGCATATGAATAAAATAGTAACAATCTTCTTTAATCAAATCATGTATGAATTATGAGACGACTCACATGGCTAGAACAAGTATAAAATATAAAGCTCATAAGTCATGTAGAATGGAGCATGTAACACAAATCCCGTGAGTCATCATTGTTTAATCTCAAAATTCAAAATCTTCTCTTATTCTCAATACCCAAAGGCGAAGGGACTTTAAACAATACTTTCAACTAATGCATAAGTTTCATGAAGAATAAAACTTCTTCAATGCTCAATATTTCATAACTATTTAGAACTCATATACTTGGAATTCGAAATCATATAAGTTGAAAACATACTTGAAGGCATTTCATTCACTTTAGGAAAATATCTCATCTCTAGATTTAGGGAAATCACTCCATCTCAAATGGAAACGCATTCTAGTTTATGGAAACAACTTACCTCAAGGCTTTATAAAAGTACTATAACAAGGGAAGATGCTTTCATTTAAGAACTAACTCACATCAAGAAAATACTTTAATTGGGGAAACATCTTTGCAATTCAACCATTTAGGAAAATAGCTTATAGGGAAGGAAAAATAGATATTTGATATCAAAGTTTAAATGTCAAGGAAGGCTCTCGTAACCGACATAAAACATGCAAGCTACATGGAGTTCAACATTTTGTCCTCCTAAGAAAGATACCCCACGTTGGGGAGGAGCGTCATACTCTTACCAAGGAGTATAACCTAGGTCTAGTGATCACTAAACAAAACTCGACCTCGGGCTCAATCATAATCATCATAAACTCGGCATCAGTACCAACCTACGGTGGCACGTATTTTTAAGAGAAGAAACCATAGTAACTTACCCACTCGGTGCTAAATACTACTCCCTTTAGATTATTTGTGCTCATCTTATAAAAAAAATTCACTTTTAGAATAATCACATGGTTCACCACGAACCCAATAATCAAATCGATAATCTCATATAGTGAAGTGGATTTCAAAGCTCAAGGACCATTTGGTCAATTCATTTCTCATTCATCTCAAAATACTCAAAACATGGGTGCTCATAGCACAAGAGTTCATAATTTCACAAGTCTCTAATAGGTCTTACTAACCAATAATTAAATCTCAAGTTAAAGATTATCAAAAGCATAATATATAGCATATAGATTCATAAATCATGTAGAAATCTAGGAATTGCAGCAAATTACCTCAAAATCTTAATATAGCCATATGCTTCAATATCTCAACAATGCAAATATTAGCTTATCAAGGAATAAAATCATGGGGTTTATACCCAGCTGTAAATACTCAATAAAACATGTAGAAATCATACCATTTGACTCTTAATTCATGTGAAATATCAATATAATGCATTCAATAATAATGGGTGAAAAAAACAATTCAAATTCATGTAAAAACCTCATATATTTCAAGAATTTCATGATGTAAATAGCCTTTTGGGCACAAGGGTGAAAGGGTTTCCCTTGTTCAAAAACCCCACATACCTTGAATTAGAAGTTTTTGATGAACTCTCACTTTTTGAACTCTATTCGTGCTCTAGAATGAGGGTTCTTGAGGTCCTTGACTTGGGAACCTTGAATCTTGACTCAATTTAGGAAATTCATGGTGGATTCTTGAGGTTCTTGGATGAGGTTTTGGATACTTAGGGTTTATGATGAGAGAAAACTTGAGAATAAACTCATAAGATGCTTGTAAATGGCTTTGATTTAGTGTTTCCACGATTTTATAGGCTTGAAAAATGTC
Organism: Capsicum pubescens; assembly: GCA_030864215.1. Lineage (NCBI taxonomy): Eukaryota > Viridiplantae > Streptophyta > Magnoliopsida > Solanales > Solanaceae > Capsicum > Capsicum pubescens. The sequence goes on along the minus strand of CM061540.1, from coordinate 65,398,633 downwards.
CAAAATGCCCTTTTAAACATCTGTACAAAACTGGAAAAATTGAACTAGAACCCGATTTAATTGGCCTCCGCGACGTGCCACTAATCGCAGTGGCTCACTGGAATTTGACAATTGGGAAATTTGAAGCCTCTGCGACGCGGAACCATCGTGTTTTCCCACTGGTTGGGCCGTGCGACTCCTCCACGATATGCCACTATGGGTGCCACTAGAAATTGACAATTACCAAATCAACCCTCTCCGGGACGCGCCAGGCAGTTAAATGATGCAGTTTTACGATTAAGGCTTAAATTAGCCATAACTTCTTACCCGAGTGTCAGATTTGGGCAAATCTTATATCGATGGAAAGCTTATCAGATTTCCCACATGATAAAAAGTAGAAATTAGGTAAATTCTATATGGTTAACATGTTACTCACTTAGGAAGAAACTTCTCAATCTTTTAGGGCCATAATCATGCCTCACTTGACACGCCCTACGGCTCAAACTATGAGGGGACTTTGCGGGGCCTTACAATATCTCCCCTTTGGGAACATTCATCCTCAAATGTAGCTTGTTAGGCTCGGAAAATAAGAAAAACTGAGTCCACATAGCCGAAACAATTACTAAACGGTTCAAGATCTTCCTAAACTCATGACCACTCCGGATATCGCAAGAACTCATACAAAGATAGATGCATAGATGAACTTTAGATTAGAAAAGCTGAATCAAGGAAAAATGGTACCTTCGGATTGATCTGAACTTGCGAAAAAGAGGTGCGGATATTTGGCTCACATGTCTGCTTCTGCCTCCCAAGTAGCACCCTCAACAGATTGGTTCCGCCACAAAACTTTGACCAAGGGAACTTCTTTATTCCTTAGTCTACGGATCTGACAATCTAGGATCTCCACGGGAATCTCATCGAAGGAAAGGCTATCCTGAATATCAACACTCTCTGAAGGATCAACCACAACGGAATCACCAATATGCTTCTTAAGCATGGAGACATGAAAGATAGGATGAACGGCAGACAACTCCGAGGGAAACTCAACCTCATAAGCCCCTTTACCAAAACAGCTCAAGACTCTCTATGGGCGAACATAACGGGGACTAAGCTTTCCCTTCCTACCAAACCTTTCCACCCCTTTCATGGGTGAAATCTTCAAGTACACCAAATCACCCACCTTAAACTCAAGATCTCTCCTCCTCACATATGTGTAATACTTTTGATGAGTCCAGCGGTCATCAACCTTTCTCTAATCAACTTAACTTTTTCCATAGCTTCAAACAATGCATCGGGCCCACACGCGGCAGCTTCACCCACTTCAAACCAACCTATGGGTGATCTACACCTCCTACCATACAAAGCCTCAAATGGTTCTATCTCAATGCTAACATGGAAACTATTGTTATAGGCGAACTCTATCAATGGAAAATGCTCATCCCAACTTCTTTTGAAATCAAGAGCGCACGTCCTTAATATATCCTCTAGGGTATGAATGGTCCTCTCATCCTGACCATCTGTATGCGGGTGAAAAGATGTACTCAAAAGAACTTGCGTTCCAAAACCCTGCTGAAACGCCCTCCAAAACTGAGAAGTAAATTGAGTACCCCTTTCCGAAATGATAGACAAGGGAACTCCAAGTAGTCTGACCAACTACCGTACATACAATCTAGCATAATCCTCATCCGTATAAGATGTATGCATGGGCTAGAAATGTGCAAACTTAGTCAACCTATACAAAACAACCCAAATAGAATCATGATGGCAACGCGAAAGAGGCAACCCGGTTACGAAGTCCATATTCACCATCTCCCACTTCCAAGTGGGTATACTAAACTCTAGCATCACACCACCACGTCTTTGGTGCTCCACCTTAACCTATTGACACATCGCAAAGTTTGCTACAAACTCGGCGATGTCTTTCTTTATGTCGTTCCACTAATAAATTTCAAGCAATTTGCGATACATCTTCGTAGTACCAGGATGAATGGAATAATGCGTGCCATGCGCTTCACCCATAATCCTTCGCCTCAAATCATCAACACACGGAACACACAACCTACCATGCACCCTCAACACACCATCTCCCCCTTAGGAGAAAACCTCAACCTTTTGGTCTTTAACTGACTCCTTCAGTTTGACCAAACTAGGATCCCTATCCTGCTTTTCCTTCACTTCCGAAACTAAAGAGGATTAGGAACTAATCTGCACTAACGTACTCCCCTCCGCTGAATTAAGCAATCTAACACCCAACCTATCCAGACAATGAACATCATGAGCTAACTTTCTCTTACCTTCCTCAATATGCACAACTATACCCATGGACAATCTACTAAGGGTATCCTCCACCATATTGGCCTTGCCCAGGTGATACAACACACTTATATCATAGTCTTTCAACAACTCTAACCACCTCCTCTTTTTAAGATTCAACTATTTCTGGGTAAACACATACTGCAGGCTTTTATGATCATTAAACACATCAACATGGACACCATAAAGATAGTGTCTCTAAATTTTCAAAGAAAAAACCACAACAGCTAACTCAAGATCATGGGTCGGGTAGTTCTTTTTATGCGGCTTCAACTGTCTAGAGGCATAGGCTATAAACTTACCCCTTTACATCAACACACAACCCAAACCAACTTTAGAGGCATTACAATACACCACAAAACCACCATTAACATCAAGAAAAGTCAACATAGGGGCTGAAGTGAGTCGAGTCTTCAACTCCTGAAAACTTTTCTCACAGGAATCGAACCACTGGAATTTAACCTTCTTTTGGGTCAACCGGGTCATAGGAGACGCAATGGAAGAGAAACCCTCAACAAAACAACGGTAATATCTTGCTAAACCTAAGAAACTCCTAATTTCATATGAAGACATGGGTCTACTCCAGTTTCTCACTGCTTCTGTCTTTTGGGGATCAACTCTAATACCATCGGCTGAAACAACATGTCCTAGGAAGACTACAGACCTTAGCCAAAATTCACACTTACTGAATTAGCAAACAATAGGTGATATCTAAGAGCTCGCAAGATAATTCTAAGATGATCTGCATGGTCATTCTCATCACAGGAGTACACAAGGATGTCATCTATGAAGACAATGACAAACGTATCAAGGTATTGCTTAACACTTGATTCATGAGGTACATGAAGGTTGGTAGGGCATTGGTTAGCCCAAAAGACATGACTAGAAACTCAAAGTGACCATAAAGGGTTCGGAAGGCTGTCTTTGGAATATCACATTCCCTCACTTTAAGTTGATGATAACCGGATCTAAGGTCTATCTTGGAAAAATAACTTGCACCTTGCAACTAATCAAATAGGTCATCAATTATCGGAAGAGGATACTTATTTTTTACTGTGACCTTGTTTAGTTGATGGTAGTCAATGCACATACGCAAAGATCCATCTTTCTTCCGCACGAACAAAATAGGTACGCCCCAAGGAGAAATACTCGGTCTAATGAAACCTTTGTCTAAGAGATCTTTGATTTACTCCTTCAACTCCTTAAGCTCAGTAGGTGCTATACGATATGGAGGAATAGAAATAGGCTGAGTGTCAAGAAGAAGGTCAATTCCAAACTCTATCTCTCTAGTGGGAGGTACCCCTGGGAGATATTCTGAAAATACATTAGGGAACTCATTAACAATATCAACAGACTAGATGGTTGGAGTCTCGAACTTAGTGTCCTTGACCCTAACTAGGTGGTCGATGGAGCCTTTAGATATACGCTTTCTGGCTTTGATATAGGAGATAAAATGACTCTTGGGAGATACCGAACTCCTGGACCACTCAAACACTGGTTCATCAGGAAACTAAAACTTGACCACACAGGTACGACAATCTATAGATGCATAACAAGAATGAAGCCAATCCATACCCAGAATAAGGTCAAAATCTATCATGTCTAACTCTATCAAATCTACAAGTATGACTCTATGAACCACAGTAACAGGGCAATTTCTATACACTTGTTTTGCAATAAGTGACTCTCCAACTGGTGTAGAAACTAGGAAAGGCTCAAAAATATTTTCAGGACTCATTTCAAAATTCACCTCCACAAGTGGGGTCACATAAGAGAGATTTGACCCGGGGTCCAACAACACATAAACATCAAGACAAAAGAAATGAAGCATACCAGTAACAACATCAGGAGAGTCCTCCTGCTCCCGATGGGGTGAAAAAGTATAGAACCTATTCTGGCGCTGACAACCAGTGGGGCTAGAAGAAGCGCCCTGAGCAATGGCGGGACGGAGTACTAGAGCTGGTGCACTAGCAGCCTGTGCCTGAGGTCGGGCATCTCTATTCCCCTGTCTAGCATGGGGACAATCTCTAAATATGTGGCCCTGCTTGCCACAACCAAAATAACCCTTCACATCTCTGAAATACTCCCCAAGGTGATTCCTACCATATTTATCACAAGAAGGATAACAGGTCCTATTACCAACACTATTCTGCAGCCCATACATGAAAGATTTGCTCCCTTGCTTCGTCCTACATATAGGCGCGGGAGAACTGATGAAAAAGGAACTGGAATAGACCGAATTCTCTGAAACTGGGGGTGGTTCCCTCTATGGAACCTAGGACGGCTAAACTCATGCTGATTAGATCTCGCCCTCTTGCTACCCCTTATTTTATCTCTTTCTCTAAGCTTATCCGCCTCTATCTGTTGGGCATGCATCATCAACCTAGCTAGATCCATATTTTTATGCAACATCACGGCCTTACACTCCATCAGTACCATCCCAAAAACACTAGTCACAAACATACTCATACTAGCCCGAGTGTCAGAAATAAAATTAGGAGCGTACTTGGCCAACTTATTGAACTTCAAACAGTACTCCTTAACAGTTATGGAGCCCTGTCTCAAGTTCATGAACTCCTCAATCTTTGCCTCCCTCATCTCAAGTGGAAAGAACTGATCCAAGAAGGCATCTTGGAAAACCTGCCAAGTCATAGGAGCAGCATTCTCACCTATACCCTTCCTCCATGACACAACACAATCATACGCAATGTCCTTCAGTCTGTAGGACGCCAACTCAATACTTTCTTTTTTGAAACATGCATCACGTCTGTGATCTTCCTCACCTCCTCCAAGTAATACTGTGGGTCCTCATATATCTTTGACCCATAGAACTCAGGCGGTTTCATCCGCATAAAGTCATGAATTCTAGCTGTAGCTATATCACCACCCTATTGGTTAGCAAGTGGAGCCAAGTTATTGGCCCGAATATTTGTGGTGACCATTTTGGCTAACGCCTAAAAGTCCGCCCTAAACTCAGCATGGGACACCTTCTTATTCAAAGGATCAACAGGTGAAGATTGCTCATCATTATTTCTGTGAACATTCGCTCTTCGAGGAGGCATTTTCAGAAAATAGAAGAGCACGAATCATTAGATAAGAGGGACAACTGTTGGCACGATAGAATCTGAAAGAAGAAATAACTTTTTCAAAAAATGTATCATAGGTGTGGTGCGCTACACACCGATGATCTAGATTCTAGTCAACGCGGCTTGTCAGACTCCCTAGGACTCCTTAGAAATCTTATGCTCTGATACCAAGTTTGTAACAACCCAAAATCATCTCTCGGGATGTTACACGGTGCCTAAGGCTATGAGTAGCCCCAAGCTAACCCTTAGATCTGGTTTCTACCAATGACACTTAATTCAAGATAAGAATGGACTCAAAACTAGCATAGTCATATCACATGACAGGAAATATGGAAAAGATACTCGGTCCATAAGACCACAATATAGAGAGATCTCAAAAAAAACAAAATATTAAACCCTCGACACATCACAAGTCTGACAAGCCTCCACAAATCATAATCTAGGGATCCGTTGGGACAGGTCCCCAACTGACTCAAAATGAACTACAGATAAAACATAGTATCTCAACGATGGTAAATATCTGAAGATCGGTCCTAGAACCATGAGTACTCACCACTGTCGAAAACATAGGCAAGGTACTTGAGGAATCATGGGCGAGGCTGGGACTGAGCACCTGAACATACATTATGACACAATGTAGCACATAGACATATATGTGGATCAGTACTTGGAATTAACCTAGTATATAGGGGTGAATGCATATGAATAAAATAGTAACAATCTTCTTTAATCAAATCACATATGCATTATAAGATGACTCACGTGTCTTGATCAAGTATAAAATATAAATCTCATAAGTCATGTAGAATAGAGCATGTAACACAAATCTCGTTAGTCATCATTATTTAATCTCAAAATTTGAAATCTTGTCTTATTCTCAATACCTAAAGGCTAAGGGACTTTAAACAATACTTTTAACTCATGTATAAGTCTCATGGAGAGTAAGACTTCTTCAATGCTCAACATTTCATAACTATTTAGAACTCATATACTTGGAATTCGGAATCATATAACTTGAAGAGATTTCATTTACTTTAGGAAAATATCTTATCTCAAGCTTTAGGGAAATCACTCCATCTCAAATGGAAAGGCATTCAAGTTTATGGAAACAACTTGCCTCAAGGTTTTATAAAAGTACTATAACAAGGGAAGATGCTTTCATTTAGGAAATAACTCACATCAAGAAAATACTTTAGTTGGGGAAACATCTTTGCAATTCAACCATTTAGGAAAATATCTTATAGGGAAGGAAAAATAGATATTTGATCTCGAAGTCTAAATGTCAAGGGAGGTTCTCGTAATCGATAAAAACTATATGAGCTACATGGAGTCCAACGTTTTGTCATCCTAAGGAAGAGACCCCATGTTGGGAAGGAGCGTCATACTCTTTCCAAAGAGTATAACCTAGGTCTAGTGATCACTAAACGAAACTCTTCCTCGGGCCAAGTCATAACCATCATAAACTTGGCCTCAGGCCCAACCTATGGTGGCATGTAGTTTTGGGGTAAGAAACCAAAGTAAATTACCCACTCGGTGATAAATACTACTCCCTTTAGATTATCTGCGCTCATCTCATAAAAAAATCCACTTTTAGAATAATCACATGGTTCACCACGAACCTAATAATCAAATCGATAATCTCATATAGTGAAGTGGATTTCAAAGCTCAAGGACCATTAGGTCAATTCATTTCTCAATCATCTCAAAATACCCAAAACATGGGTGCTCATAGCACAAGAGTTCATTATTTCACAAGTCTCAAATAGGGCTTACTAACCCATAATTAAATCTCAAGTTAATGCTTATCAAAAGCATAATATATAGCATATAGATTCATAAATCATGTGGAAATCTAGGTATTTCAGAAAATTACCTCAAAATCTTAATTTGGCCATATGCTTCAGTATCTCAACAATGCAAATATTAGCTTATAAAGGAGTAAAATCATTGGGTTTATACCCAGCTGTAAATACTCAAGAAAACATGTAGAAATCATATCATTTGACTCTTAATTCATGGGAAATATCAATATAATGCATTCAATAATAATGGGTGAAAAACCCAATTCAAACTCATGTAAAAACCTCATATATTTCAAGAATTTCATGATGTAAATAGACTTTTGGGCACAAGAGTGAAAGGGTTACCCTTGTTTAAAAACCCCACATACCTTGAATTAGAAGCTTTTGATGAACTCTCACTTTTGGAACTCCATTCGTGCTCTAGAATAAGGGTTCTTGAGGTCCTTGACTTGGGAACCTTGAATCTTGACTCAATTTAGGAAATCCTTGGTGGATTCTTGAGGTTCTTGGAAGAGGTTTTGGATACTTAGGCTTTATGTTGGGAGAAAACTTGAGTAAAACCTTAAAAGATGTTTGTAAATGGCTTTGATTTAGTGTTTCCATGATTTTATAGTCTTGGAAAAGGTCTAAAGTACCCTTCTAAACATCTGTACGAAATCGGATAAATTGAACTGGAACCCAATTTCATTGGCCTCCGCGACACGCCAATTATTGTGGTGGCTCACTAGAATTTGAGAATTGGGAAATATGCAGCCTTCGCGACGCGGAGCCATCGTGTTTTCCCACTGGTTGGGACCTAAGACTCCTCCGCGATATGCCAATATTGCAGGGTTCCACTGGAAATTGACAATTTCCAAATCAACCCTCTCCACGACGCGTGAGGCAGTTGAATGATGTAGTTTTACAAATAAGGCTTAAATTAGCCATAACTTCATACCCAAGTGTCGGATTTCGGTAAATCTTATATCGATAGAAAGCTTATAAGATTTTCCACGTGATAAAAAGCAGAAATTAGGGAAATTCTATATGGTTAACACGTTACTCACTTAGGAAGAAACTTTTCAATCTTTTAGGACCGGAATCACACCTCACTCAACACGCCCTACGTCTCAAACTACGAGGGAACTTTGCGGGGCCTTACACCTATGCCACTTCTTAACCACTACAACTTTATGTGGATCTACCATTATTCCTTCACTCGAAATGACAAGGCCCAGTAAAGTGATAATGTTCAACAAGAATTTACATTTCAAAAATTTGACATACAACTGCTAATCTTTCAAAGTCTACAATACAATGCATAGGTGATCGACATGATCCACCTCACTCTTAGAGTACACCAGAATATTATCTATGAATACAATGATGAACAAATTCAAAAACTGATAGAAGGTCTTGTTCATCAAGTTCATGAATGCCACTAGAGCATTAGTTAACCCAAAAGACATGACCAGGAATTCAAAATGCCTATATCGAGTATAGAAGGAAGTCTTAGGGGTATCCACCTCCCTAATCTTTAACTGATGATACCTAAACCAAAGATCGATTTTGGAGAAAAACATAGCACCCTAAAGCTGATCAAACAAATCATCTATCCTTGGAAGAGGTTACTTATTCTTTATTGTCACCTTATTCAACTAACGGTAATCAATACATATTCAAAAGGAACCATCCTTCTTGTGCACTAACAAAATTGACACACCCCATGGGGACACTGTAGGACGGATGAAACCCTTGTTTAGGAGATTCTTTTGTTTCTCCTAAGGTCCATTAACTCATCTGGGGACATTTTATATGGGGAAATAGAGACAGGAAGAGTGTTCGAAACAAGATCAATCCCAAAATCAATCTCCCTAGAGGGAGGGACACAAGGAACGTCATCAGGGAAGACTTCAGGAAATTCATTTACCATCGGGACGTAATGTAAAGAAGGACTCTCCAAGTTAGAATCTTCAACCCAGAACAAATGATAAAGACACCCCTTGGTGATTAATCTTTGGGCTCTAAGATATGATATAAGACTTCCCTTTGGAACTAGAGAACCACCTTCCCACTTAATAATAGGCTCATTGGGGAATTTTTAAAGATGACCTTATGGGTTTGATAGTCTAAAGAAGCATAGAATGAGTGCAACTAATCCATCTCCAATATGACATTAAAATTAACCATGTCTAACTCTACCAGATCCACCAAGGTCTCTCTACCACCCACAAATAAAACACAACCTCCAAAGACTCTTCTAGCCACCACAGAGTCACCCACCGGAGTAAAAATAGAAAAGGTATCTGAAATACACTCTAGACCAAAACTAAAATATGCAACCACAAATGGGGTAACATAATAAAGAGTGGACCTCAAATCTAGTAAAAAATACACATCACAATAAAAGAGTTTCGACATACAAGTAATGACATCATTCGATGCCTCAGACTCCTGATAGGTAACGAGAGCACAGAGATGGTTCTGACAAGTGTCGGAGCTAGATGGGGAACTCTTTGGTGCCGGAGCTGATAAAGAGGTAATAGGAACCTGGTTTACCCAAGAATCAACCTTACCCATAGGGAAGTTTCTAAGCATATACCCTGGATGGACACACTTGAATCACTTATCCCTTCCATCTTCATAGAAACCCCAATCCAATCAACAATAAAATCTTTAGAAGGGATATGATGAAGCTTATTGGGACCTACTAGCCTGAGATTGGGCACCCTGTTCCCTAAGATCTTCGCTATTCTAAAAATATTTATCACCAGACGACTTTGGGTAGGGAGCATTAGACTTGAGTAGGACCCAAAATTTACCCACTTACTCTTAGACCACTTTCTACCATCCTTGCCACTATGTTGTTGACCTCCACCCTGATCATTAAATCTAAACTTCTGACTCTGCCTATCCGCTATCTCTTTCTGCTTCTTTTTCTCTTTCTCAACCTATAGAATATATACAACCAACAAAAAGATGTACATATCCTTGTTCAACAAGGCTGATTTAATCTCTAAAATCAAGTCTCGGGACAACCTAGAAGTGAACTTCTTTATTCTAGACCTCATGCTAGACTCTAACACTGGAGCATACCCAGATAACTAATGAAACTTTAAGGTATACTCCTTGAATGACATCTCGCCTTACTTGAGGATAACCAACTCTTTCGTCTTCGCCTCCCTTAGTTTTTGAGAAAAGAAGCAGTCCAAGAAAGTACTAGAAAATCATCCCACAGGGCTGACTCAGCATTGTCACCCCTCAACTGGTCCTATTCCTCATACCACTGATACGCCACATCTTTCAATTGGCAGGCGGAGAACTCCATGCCCTACAATTAGTGGATACATCACATGGAAGATCTTTTCCATCTTATCAAGGAAATTTTGATGATCCTCCTCAACCTTAACACCAATAAAGGTTGGATGATTCAAACTCATAAATTGGATGACCCTTGTGGCCTCAGAAGATTGAGTAACAAAAGAACCATACTAAGATTAAGAATCTACCAATTAAGCCAATATATGAATAGACTAACAAAACTCGACTTTCATTACTTTATCCTAAGGAGCTTGAGGAGGACTAGAGGGGATCGATGGAACTCCAGAATAGCAATGAGGAACTAGACCCCTTGATTGTTTCTGGACCCCATAAGAAGAGAGTGTTACATAAACATTATCCTCGAGTGGCAAAAAAGAGTTTCCATGAGCTTTAGATCATCTGGGAGGTATGATCTAAAAAGCAAACAAACAAAAATTAGAGAAGGTTTCAGGACCTAAGATTCAAATAGAACAAAAGAAAGAGAAACATTCCTAAATACCTCATAGCCTCTCCCTTATGCGTGTGGCATGCTATATACCCTTAAAGGAGAATGCTACATACCCTTAAAAGAGACTCTACTCTACGTGACTTTATGGGCACTTAATTGACCATGAACCTAGATCTCTGATGTCATCTTAACACAGCCCGAACCAGGGCCTGGTTATGTTGGTATATCAATCCCAACTAGGACAAGAGACCACCCCCAATACTCAAACCATTAACAAACTTATACCCGGTGTCCGATGAATTTTGAACATATAACAAGATAAAGGAATATCAAATTAAAGACATTATAATAAATCTATAACCAAAACAAACCATCCACAACCAAATGAACAACCAATACCAATGCTAATACTAATACCAATACTGACACTGATATCGACAATGATACCAACACCACCTATGCCCACAGTAGTCTAACAAAGCCTTAATGAAAGCCAAAGAATATACAGTCGGGACATTCCCCTGATCATAGCCAAAACCAAAACTAAAGGAAAGAATAAAGATATAAAGAAATCCATAGCATGAAATGGTGTCTTCCAGTGTATAAAAGATTACCACTTCAGTCAGACTTGAAAGTTGTCCCTAAATCACCAAGTCACTGAGAAAAAGGAATGGAAGTATGATAAGTTCTTGCATTTCATGGGGATACAATTTTCGAAGATGATTAGAGGGTTAAACTCTATCGTGTAACTCAGGAATAAAGATAAAGTAATGCTAGGTTAAATGTTATCATGTAACTCAGGAATAAATATAAAGTAATGCTATCAATCCCAAAACCAAGTAAAAATAATGTGCATAACCATACGCAAATATATATATACTTATTGGGACATGATACAAGGTTTAGTATGCATTTTAGACCATCATAAGTCCACCCAAAGGCTATATGGGTCCGGTGTTAACCCTTGAACGGGCCCCAGTGCGTGTTAGCCATACAAACCAGAGATATCATAGATGGATAGAGATTCCCTTATACCCTTTTCCCTCTATGATATATAAATATAGGATTGGGAGATTCCCTTGTACCCTAAAAGAATAGTCATCAAGACCAACCCCTATGTCTACTAACATGAGTTCCCAGTGTTCGTCATTTAGACTCACACCTTTACGACTATCTGTCACAACCCCCATTATTGCCCAATTAAAAGATTTAACACATAACCAAACCACTAATTTCCATGAGTCAATTATTAAGGAATTATTAAGTGGTATCGTCATATCTACTATAGCTTGCATGAAATGTCATTAAACCAAGACTTAGGGGATTTTCATGTACCCCGCAGACTCCCATATTAAAGTAACTTGGGGGATTACACTGTACCCTGTAAGGTTTTTATTATAAATTCAATTGGGGGATTCTCGTGTACCCCACAAAGTTTTCAAAATCATCCTTAACCAATTAACCATTTATGCCATGCATTAGTTTCCGGAAGCAAACCAAACCAAGTAATAATGGACAAACCAAAATCAATTATACAAGTGGGTTGAAGTTGTTACCGATTCCCATACCTAACTAATTAATTTGAGGATTTCTTTGTACCTCAATTTCTATAATTTATGAATTTTAAGGATTCCATTTTACCTAGAACTATCCACCATTCCCATGTACCCCAATGCATTTACCAACCATCAATTTAAGAAAAATAATTTTTTAAATATCAGAGAAGAGGCATTTAAACAATTTATATTCAAAACCTTCAACTCGTAGTTCAAAATCCAACATCAATATCTCATAAACAAAACTTTAAATCACATTCTTTTAGAAAATAAATAATGAGGGAGGATTAACATGCCTTAAACACCAAGAACTACGGAGGGAAATCACCATTGAAAGACCCAATCGATTAGTATCTTAAAATATCCTAAGTTCTCTTGACCTTGAGGATTAGAGTGTTTGAGAGTCTATTTGATGTGTTTTATGAGGGATAATTTACCATAAAGAGGTTACAAGACATGGATTTCAAGTTGGACATGGGGGATAATGTCCAGAATGCCCTTAACTTAAAGGCTTGAAAAACATCGCCTTTGACTATGAGTCAACCATTCACTCGTAACCCCTCCTTACAATTAATGACCACGATTTGTAACCAAGAGAGTGACCAAGAACCCCATACACCATCAAACTTATGACTCAACAGGATTACTCGTAACAAGACCTTATGACTGGTAAGGTCCAGTCATAGGCAACACAAAATTCAAATGGGTTAAAAACTAGACATCATATAATTTTTCCTAACGAATCATAACATATCATTATAGTTATTAGTGATCCATTTGTACACAGAGAAGAATCAAGCCACAAACTTTTAGATTGGGTTATGGATCATCCTAACAACTCATCACGAGTCCTTATGACTCGTGTCTCTAAGTTGTAACTAGGATATAAACTCAAACACCATCCACTATACACCTTATGACTAGGGTCACCTAACCCATCAAGAAAACATATAACTTATGGGGTGAGTCATAATCAAGGAAGTGAGCTCAAATCTTACAAAATTTTCAAGGGCCAAAATTTAAGTTGTTTCATTGCTATTTGGTTGAAATGGGTGACATGGGTTTCATTAAAAAATAATGGATTTTGGATTGTTAATTTCATTAATAATGAATTCTTGGTTAATGGTTGGGTTTATGTGCAAACTATTTTAATTTAGGCTTAAAGAAAATTGTGTATCTCACCATGAAGGTGTAGTCCCGGGGGACCAACACTGGGAACCACGATTTCCTTCATGGGGTATATATGATCATATGTTCCTAGTGTAAATACTATATTATGGATGGCTATATCCTTGGTGACTTTAGTCTTTCCTTGGTTTCCTCGGTATATGCGGCTAACACGCACTAGGGCTCTTTTGACAAGGGGAGTTGTAATGACCCTTTTGGTTATTTTAATATTTAGATTTATCTTCACCATTAGGGATTATACATATATGCATCAAGTAATTTATGACTTTTTGGGACCGACGGTTTGGTTGTCGGGCAGTTCATTTGATTTTTAGATCCAATTCCCTATTTTGAAGTCCTTACTGGTTCTAAATGGCCTCCAAGAAAAATCTTTAGTAACATCATCTCAGATGATAATTTTTACTATACAAGCAGCTTTGAAATATTTACTTTTGGATAGGTAGGCCTTTGGTGCGGGTACCAATGCACCTGAGCTCATTTTGACCTATAGGTCAAAAAGTTGGACAATCAAAAATATGAATGTGGGACCCACATTCAGTTGAAAAGGATCTTGAATGAAAAATTTGACTTTTCCATTGCATCTAAAATGTCGATTTTAGGCTAAAACGACCCTTGATTCAGGTCCCAAGGCTCCCAGACTTATTTTGGGCTATTGAGTGGATTTTATGAAAAATAAAACTATTAGTGTAGGGCCCATGTTTTGATGAAACAATCTTGGATGAAAGTTTTGATGATTCCAATAGATTTGAAATGTATTTTACACTAAAATTTCAACCATTGGATCATGTTTTTTGGGTTTCGAATAAGTTTCGAGGGCCAAAAATAAGTTTTTGACTTTGTTATCATCTGGTGCCCGGGGGGATACCACAATCGCTGAAAAAGGTACGGAGATAGATATAGAATGATCATGGTCCCTAGAATCACGATATAGATATATCCATACCCGGTATAGGCATATAAGGATCCTATAGGTCGTGATTTGGCCATTATTAATCTATTTTTGAGTCCTAGAACCCATAAATGAGTGTAATAACTTAAAATTGATCATTGTGGGATGACTTGGGATCTTTATAAACATCTATTATCATGATTTTCATTCAAATTAAGGTAACATTTCATCACTTTATTGACGAATTTCTTGGTTTTTGATCCAAAACCCAAATTCACTTAGACTTGATCTTAGCCCAAAATTAGCTTTGTTTTAACCCATTTCTTAAGGTTTATGTTTTGTTGTTCATGTATGAATGTTGGGTTGACCTTGGAAACATGATTTCAATACATGGGACCTACTTGGGGTTTTTAGTGTTGTTATAGGTCCTGAATCACAATGGTCCAATATAGGTATTGTTATTCTTGTATTGATAAGTAAATTATGATTCTGATAGTGTGACGGCATTTTGGACTTGTGAAGTAGAGATGGGAGTTGGTGGATAATGTGAGGTTTTGTGGTTCAGTCTTGAGGTAGGATTCTACCTACTCTTCTCCAAAGATGATGTGTGTTATATATGGCGTATGAAAATGAATGTCAGGCTTGGTCATGAGTAGAATATCTTAGTCTTTATTATTGATTCTTAGGGATTAGATAAGAGTTTTTGGACCCGTAAGGTGGATCGTTTATGACCTTTTATAATCCTATTTCCTTCTCCCTAGATTGTTCTAATTTATGGCATGAATATGTCATAATTCTAGGTTTGGAATATGGCTTAAGTGTTGGAATCATGTTTAGTGTGATTAACCTTAGTTTGGATATTCTTGTGATCTTGAAATCGTAATTTGGGTAAAGTATTTATAGATAAAGTTCCTATCTTAGATTTGATTATGTCTAACTTGACATCTAGAAGTTGAACTATATACCTTAGCATAGTTTTCCTTATAATGGAAATTTATGATTTGAAGTGGGATCGTCTAGCCCACTTAGGCCTGGACTTGTATTAGTCATTGTGGACTTAGTTACGGATGTTAGGCCTAGTTGAGACTAGTGAGCCCATAGAATAAGCTTGCATTATGACTAGGTAAATTTTGATGATGTTCCCTGGAATTATGACTTATGATTTATGGCCACTATCTTTCTTATGAAAGTAATATTAGACATTTATAGATGATATTTCTCCTAGATATGTTATTTGACCAATAGAGATGGTACTTCTCCTTAGACTTGATATTTGGCCCATAGAGATGCTATTTTCTTTTAGGCTTGATATTTGGCCCATGGAGATGCTATTTCCTCTTAGACTTGATATTTGGCTCATAGAGATGGTATGTCCTCTTAGACATGACATTGGCTCCTTCAAGATGATTTTTCTCTTAGTTATGACTATTGGGCTAATAGACATGACTTTTCTCTCAGTTATGATTATTAGGCCTATAGAGATTATATGATAATTGGCCTAGAGAGGTGATATTCCTCATAGTCATGATGTATATGACCTATAGATATGAGATGTCTTATAGAAGTGATATGCTTATTTATATTATGTCTCCTTGATGTGAGATGCCTCCAATAGATGAGATGATTATAGATACTCTACAGCTTATAAATATAAGATGGTTTATACACATTATTATTGATATGAGTTTCGGATATGTATGTGATCCTAAGGCTGTGATATTAATGTTACGATTATTCCAGATACATTGTTGGGCCAAAGTTTGTGTTATAATACGAGTTGAATATCTGGAGAATATTTATCCCTATAAAGGATATGATTCTACTTATGAATATATGAATATATATATATATATATATATATGTTTATATACTCTTCTATCTTGTATGGGATGGATGAAGATGTGGTATTTTTCTAATCACTTTATTGATTTGAATACTGGTGATGGAATGCATAGATTTGGTACATTTATGATCATTATATCTGTAAAGGATGTCATTCTAATTAAACTGTGATCTTATGACTATTCTTTCTAAAGAAGATACTAAAACCCATTTTTCTCTTAAAAATAGATTTCATTACAATAATAATTACCTAACTAAATGAACAACTTATATACATAAAGTAGTTAATAATGATGCTTTAAAGATTTGACCAAGACAGATTTTGATCCATAAATTGGTACTCTTATTTACTTCTGTCATGTGATACTTTCGATCCTTTCTACACTTTTATAATAATTTAGTCCCGAATATCACTCAAGGAAACAGACTTACAAATTTATAATCTTTTAGCCACGACTTGAGTCCGTGCACCTATTATATATCTATATTTATGTGTTGATGATTATGATGACTTTGATACTTGACAAGGTCGGAGGATATTATTATGATGATATGTTGATACCCGGCAAGGTTGGAGGATGTTGTGAGGATGATATTGATACCTGATAAGGCCAGAGGATATTGTGATGATGATATTGATACCCAATAATATCAGAGGATACTGTGCTTCTATATTGATACATGACAAGGAAAGAGGTTGAGTACGATAATGATGGTCATGATGATGACAGTTATGATAGAGATGTTATGATGCTGAGACTGTGATATTGATAGTGTACCTTGCATTCATTCATGCATGTGCATTGCTTATTACCAGTATATTCCTATTCCTATTAGCCGGTATGGGATAGTTGCCTGAATATGGGTGATAACTATGACTAGTGTTGTTGTATGCTAATTGAGCCTTCTGAGTTGGGGTATTGGGCGAATGCATTGGCTAGGCTAGGTATTTGGTTGTCCGAAATAGTAGGTTACTTACGTTGTTATTGATATTGTTATTATTATTATTATGATCATTATTATGGTTATTTTATGACATATTGGTCATGGATCCGGTATAAAGATTTGAGATTTGTTTTCAGCCTCTTCTATCTTACGATTGCATGATTATTTCATGTCTAGCCATGCATATTAGAGACCCTAAGCATGGTAGTATTATCCTGATAGGATTATAATAAGGTCTTAAAAGTAAGATATCATGATATAGATTGTGCTTTGAGATGACCTCATAACTATACATATATTTATATGTGCTAGTTAAGCGTACGTGCTTTTCACGTGTGTATCACATTGAGTAATAATAAATAAATATATATATATATATATATATATATATATATATATATATGTAGAGCAAATAATAATTGTGTGTATCTTATATTATTAAGAATAAATCTTTTAAAAAATACATAAACTTAGATATTTCAATTAAATATTGTCTACTAAGAACCCTACACTCAAATGCATAGCATCGCATGTGATACACCATGAGCCTCATATTGAGCCCTTTAAAAGAAGTTACCGTATTTTTGATAATTTTGAGCCCATTTAAAGTTGTTGTCTAGTTAATAATTTTAGAGAATCCTTTAATTATGTAAAAAGTAAATGGAAAAGGGTCAAAAATACCCTTCAAGTATTAAAATTGGATCAAAAATATCCTTCGTTAACTTATTGGGCCAGAAATACCTTTCAAGTATTGAAAATGGTTCAAAAATACCCCTCCATCCACCTTTATGGGTCAAAAATACCTTTGCAACTAACGGTTTATAAAAATCATAATTAAAAATTTGAAAAAGGGTCAAAAATACCCTTTAAGTATTGAAATTGTTTCAAAAATACCATTCATCCACCATTATGACTCAAAAATACCCTTGCAACTAACAATTTTCTTAAATCATAAATAAATTTTTTTAATATACGTGGCAGTTTTCACTTGGTTGAAACTAAATTAATTTAAATGTTATATTCAAGTTGGCCTCAACTTAAGCTTTGGGGTGGCGTGGGTGATTTTGAGTTGTATAAGCTTTGTAATTTATTTTCCCTACTTTGATTATGGAAGTTATTTTTCTTAGTTTGAAATTTAGAATAAATTTGTTTTTTGGGAAAAATATTTTTCAAAATTTTTAGTCAAACGAACATTTTCGTTCGCACCGAACCCACCCTTAAAAGCTTGTAATGGTGAGGTGATGTTTTTTCTGGTAGTACTAGCATCGCCATAAGAGAACACTCCAAGGTTCATGATTAATCAAAGTTTTACATCAAAAACTCTTACCTATTTTTTTCTACAAATGGCCTTAAATAATTAATTATCATTTAACTCATGTGGAATTGGTATGTATTATATTCTTTGTTATACAATTTTCTATTATTTTAATTCTCACCTGAAATATTATACTAGTAGATTGCGATGATTCTTTATAAAGGGAAGAGAATGTACTCCATAGTTATATTCCCTGCCCAAGTAAAAGTAACATGCATCTTTAAGGTTAGATTTTGTTCATATTATAGAATAGTAATGTCAAATAATGATATTGTATATCCTCCGTTTTAATTTATTTATTTTAATTATTATTTACAGACAATATTCTAAATTATTAATTATATTAAATCTTTTAATAGTTCAATTATTTTATGAACATAATTTTTAATATATAAATTTTATTATAAAAAATTAAATAATTTATATCCATATTCACATCAAATATTAATTAACTTGATCATTATACTTCGATAAACAAAGAAACAGATGGATAATAGTTACAAGATTTGACGTTTGCATGAAAGAGTAAAATTACTGAAAGTACTGGTGTTTTATTTACTATAGATATTCTCTACAAGCACGGATTAAAAAATTCTTTCACAAAGTTTATATTGTCTCGTTTTGCTGCTATATTAAAGCCTAGCATTATTGACATTGGGGCAACCTTTATATGGTTTGAATCAGGTAGCTTGAGTTAAGGCCAGATTGAATATAACATTTGAATTAATTTAGTTTCAACCAAGTGAAAGTTGCCATGTATATTAAAAAAATTTATTTATGATTTAAGAAAATCGTTCGGTGCTAAGGTATTTTTGAGCCATAAAGGTGGGTAGATGGTATTTTTGAACCAATTTCAATACTTAAAGAGTATTTCTGACCCTTTTTTGAATTTTTAATTATGATTTTTAAAAACCGTTACTTGCAAGAGTATTTTTGAGCCATAAAGGTGGGTATTTTTGAGCCATAAAGGTGGATGGAGGGGTATTTTTGAACCATTTTCAATATTTGAAGGATATTTTTGGCCCAATAGATTAACGAAGAGTATTTTTTACCCAATGTCAATACTTGAAGGGTATTTCTGACCTTTTTTTGAAAAATAAATAAATAAGAACAATAGGGATAACATGAATTCTCATTGAAGTAAAATTGAGTACGGAACTAAAATACGTCTATTAGTATCAGGACTCTAAAACTTATAAAATATTAGGATAATCCTTAATAAACCATAATAAATTTGTAGTCTGCTATTTGACATTTTTTTATATATTGTTTTTGCACCAAATCAACTTCCTAAACATATAATATTTTCCTTAGGAATCAAAGTCCCATTAAATAAGTTCAATTAGGTGTCATACTGATTAATAACAAACACACCTGAACTGTGCAAAAATTAGAAAGGCTACAGTATTATAGTACTACTACTAAAATATAGAATAATGCTATTTAATAAACTATTCAAAATCATATAAAAAGATTCACTATGTATTAAATAATGTATTGTAAATCGAATACGATCAAAATAGAGTTTATATGATGATAGTATTATATAGTGTTTCCTCAAAATCAAGTAAAAAATATCGAATACCTTTGAAAGGAGTAAAATTTGTGACAACAGAAAAGTGAATCACTATTTTCATAATATAAATCTTGATTTTTTGGTTGAGATAAGCCTTTGCTTTTTTTTCGGCTACGTCATTACAACTTGTTTCATTCAGTTTTTCTATCAAAATTAATAAACTGACAGGGAAACACGAAATACTGTTAAAACGGAATAGTCCATTGTCAATTGTTGATGATTATAATTGATAAATAATTTTAAATTTATTAACTAAAAGGAACAGAAAAAGGCTGAAAGGATGATTGTAATGAATGAAGAAATCAAAATCAAATATAAGAAGAAAAGTAGAAGTAGAAGTACAAGAAGAAGTATTTTTATGATAAAATCTGATCAATACATTACTTAAATAGAATTATAAAAATTTGCTTTTTAAATAAGGTAAAATTAATTGATTTAGAAGTGTTAATATTATGATGTTTTTACCTAGATCAAATAAGGACTTAATTAGTTTTTGAATGTTTAATTGTTTATGTATAATTAAATTTTATTTAAGAAATATAGAAAAATATAATTGTAATTGGAATAAAGGTGAAAAGTTCTTATTCAAATAAAGTAAATTTCTTAACTAACTACGTATTTCACTTTAAAGATCATACTTTAATTATGATTTCATACAACAATTTTCTGGAAACTCTAGAAAAGGTTTATATATATATATATATATATATATCGTAATAATTAGAGCAAAAGAGGAAAAGACTATTTTGTCTATTGCGAAAAATTTTAATGAAGGGCAAAAAGTTTATATCATTTTTCTAAGGGTGTTCACACTTTTAATATTATATATATATATATATACATATATATATATATATATATATGTAGCTATGGTATTACCATATATTCTTTCCTTCATTTGTTCGTATTTGTAATACCCCGTACTTTTTCTAGTTCAGTTTACCTCCTAGTGTGTCAAGGGTCAACTTCAAAAATGAATAACTCTTGATTCGTGTAGAATTTTTCAGCTCTAGACCCACCATTGTGTAGATAATTGAATTAGCTTTCCAACGATATCAATTTTTCCTCAATCTGATACTCGGTTAAGATGTTATGACGATTTTAGTGAAAGCAGTAGAACACGATAAGCACCGCGTCGCGGTAAAGGACAAATTTGCACTTGTACGATTTCCAGTGGAGCACCGCGATTAGCCCTTATCGCAGTGAAGTTCTAGATTCCATTCGTCCCTGAACCAGTAACTCAATCTGATTTGCCTGTATTGCGCCAAAATCCTAATTGGGAAAAGCACCACGTCGCGGTGAGGTGCAAAATGGTACTCGTCACTTATCCAGTGAGCCCGGCGCGATTTCACTGCATCGCGCCAAAGGCTGAAATGGCATTTGTCCCTTATACAATAAGCCTATCTCAATTGTACTGTATTGCGGTGTTGGTAAAAACTGGGATTATCCCTTATCCAGTATGCTATCACGATAAGCACCGCGTCGCGGTCAGGCCCAAAATAGGAATTTTTCCAGTTCTAAGTAATTTTTACAAAGGGCAATCTAGTCATTTTCTCAATCCCCAATTCGTGGTAAAAATGGGATTAAACCCTTTCTAAGCATTAAATGCTCTTATTTCATTAATTCTCTCTCAAAGAAACCCTAGAACCTCGAAACTTAATCCCCAAGAAATATAAATTCCACCATTCTTTTTTCAAAGAAACCCAAAATTCAATATCTCCAATTCAAGGCATTCAAGAAATCATCTTCAAAAGTACAAATAAGAATTCAAGTTCAAGTTTCTTCATTTGTTCATCAATTAAGGTATGTGGGGTTTTGAACAAGGATAAATCTCTCATCCTTGAGCCCAAAATAAGTTTTTATTTACAAATTCACATGATTTTATATGAATTTCAATTTAGGGTTCATACCTAGATATTACTATTTGAAGATTTTGAGATTTCAAGTGATTTGGATGTTGAATTACATGTCTATTTTCATATTCTCTTACGTGTTGCAGAAATTTTTAGATTTTGAGTTGAATTATGAATATTTTCATTATCAAGCATGAACTTTATGATGAATTGATATGAAATTGATGCATGGATTATCAAGCCCTAGTTGAATATTGATATTTCAAGGATGACAATGCTTTAAGCATCCCATGACTAGTTATTTTTAGGTTTTGATAAAAACTTGATCTTTTGATCTCATCTTAGTTATGGGATCCACTTTAAAGTTTTATCTACAGCTTATAGTAAATAGATCCACAAGAGGTTTCCACTATAAATCCTTATAATTGTTTCTAAAGTGAATTTAATATAGAATGAGCATACAAATTAAAAAAAGTAGTATTTAGCACCAGGTGGAAAGTGTGGATTTAGCGCATCCTACTTTCCTAGAACTATGAGTCAACATAGGTACAGATTCAGTATTCCCATTTTTATATGGATGACAGTTACAGATGTGTTCACTTAGCTCAGGTTATACTCCCTGGCAAGAATATAACACCTCTCCCCAGCGTGAGGTTTTCCCCTTAGGGGAACAAGATGTTGGACTCCATGATAGATCAGATGGTTTATGTCGGTTAGAAGAACCCCCCTAATAAAAAAGGTTTTACTAGAATTTCCTACAGTTTAACATAAAAGAATGACAGATAATAGTCAAGTTTTTAGACTTGAAATGTTATGGCTCATTAGTTTTATATAGTATGTTTTATTGCTGATGATCTATGATTTTTAGCTTTCAGTTATTCCAGCCATGTGAGTCATTACATACAACATGCATATTCTATAAAATCTTATAACATTGAGATACTACTTTTACTTATGCATTCACCCCCACATGCTTAGTACATCCTCAAAGTACTGATCCTCATATACGTCTATGAGCTACATTATTTAATAATGTAGGTACAGGTGCTCAGTCTCAGCAACATAAGTGATTTCGGGCATCTCTATCTGCATTTTTCCAGTTGGTGAGTCCTCATGATTCGAGGGCCCATTTATCCAAATTTCTAGCTTTCTTAGTATTTGATTAGTTGCTTTCAGTTTAGTCCGAGTCAGTTGAGGGTTTTTCTCAATGGATCTCTAGTTTCCTAGTAGTAGAGGCTTGTTGAACTACTATCTATTATTCAGACATTAAGTATTAGTTATTCAGACAGTACCTTTATTCATTTTGGTTCAATTTTGACATAATTCAGTATTTTTTCTTGATTAGTTTACTTTAATATAAGTTCATACCTAGTAGAAGACTTACAGGGTTAGCTTGAGACTACTCGTAGTCTTGAGCACTGTGTGATATCTCGGGACTCAGTTTTGAGGCATTACAAACTTGGTATCAGAGCCTAAGGTTTAGAGAGTCCTATGGAGTTAGACAAGCCGCATTATGTAGAGTCTTGATCATGCGTGTGAAGTGCGCCACATTTATGAGCAAGAGGCTACGAGACATTTTAGGAAATCATTTTTTTTCTTTCATAATCTATTATTCTTATAGCTATCTCTATATTCTTTTAACTCATGCTCTTTTGTGACAGAATATGCCTTCTCGCAGAGCTAATACCCGCAGAAACGATAAACAGCTACCCCAGCCTATTGATCCTCTGAATGAAAATGTGTCTCATGTTTAATTTTAGGTTGCCTTTCAGGTATTGGACCAAACTGTGACTACTAACACTTGGTACAACCAACAAGATGCAGTCCCATATCAGCAAGAGGGAGATTTAGCTACAGCAAGACTTTGTGACCTCATGACGGTGAATCTGCCTGAGTTATTTGGGTTAAAGATAAGTGAGGACCCATAATTATATATAGATAAGGTGTAAAAGATCACCCAAGTTATGTATGTTACCAAAGAAGAGAGTGTATAATTGGATTTTTATAGGCTGAAGGATGTTGCTTATGATCGGGTTGTTATGTGTAAGAAAGGTAAGGGGAGAAATCAGCTCCCATGAGTTGGTAAGTGTTTCAGGATGCTTTTTTAGACAGGTTCTTTCCGTGCGAGTTATGGGAAGCCAAGATTGAGGACTCCATGAACCTGAGGCAGTGCTCAATGACAATGAAAGAGTACTACCTTAAGTTTAATCAGTTATCAAAGTATGCTCCTGAGTTTATAGCTGACACTAGATCTAGTATGAGTAAGTTTTTTACTGGAGTGTCTATATTGGTAGTCAAGGAGTATAGAACTTCCATGATCATTGGAGATTTGGATCTTACTAGATTGATGACTCATGCTAAATAGATTGAGGCAAAAAAAATAAAAGAAAGAGATAGAGCAAATAAGAAGGCTAAAACTGGGCAATTTAAGTATGGTTAATCCAGGTTTGTAGGGGGAAATCGTTCTCAGTTTTAGAGTCATCCTCCTTTGCTAGCTTCATCTTCAGCTAGTGCTCATGCAGCTAAAATCAAAGAGGAGCAGTGGGGTAGGACTTCTATGTCCACGTCTCAGAATAGTATGGGTGGAAGGCCTAGTTACCTTGTATGTGCTATATGTGGTAAGAATCATCCTGGTGAGTGCTTGTTGGGTCAGAAAGTTTATTTTGGATATGATCAGTTGGGCCGTTGTATCAAGGAATACCCGTATACTAAGAAAGAAAGCCAGGATGTTTATCCCCAGACTCAAGCTACTAGTGCACCATCTCACATAGGTCGCCCAGCCCCTCCTCAGGGTGCATCATCCAGTATCGGTGGCGGTCAGTGCCATAATTTGTTTTATGCTTTACCATCCCGCTAGGAGTAGGAGAGTTCACCAGATATTGTTAATGGTATGCTTTGTGTCTTTCATTTTGATATTTATGTGCTATTAGAACCTGGGTCAAATTTCTCATATGTGACTCTGTTAGTTGATATAAATTTTGGAATAGATCCTGAAAAGCTTTCTAAGCCCTTCTCCCTTTCTACTCCAGTAGGCGAGTCAGTAGTTCCCAAATAAATTTATAGAAAGTGTCCTATCACTGTCCTTCATAAGACAATGCTAGCCGATTTAATAGAATTATACATGGTTAAATTTGACCTTATTTTTGGTATGAATTGGCTCTATTTCTGTTATGCATCTATAGATTGTCGCACCTGAGTTGTGAAGTTTTAGTTTTTAGATGAGCCAGTCTTTGAGTGGGAAGTTAATTTACTGTCTCCTAAGAGTCATTTCATATCATATCATAAATCCATAAAGTTGATATTAAAAGGGTGTATCTATCATTTAATTCGAGTCAAAGACGTTAATTCTGAGGCTCTAACCGTTCAGTCAGTCCGGGTAGTAAATGAGTTTCCGTAAGTCTTTCTTAAAAAGTTGTCAGGGGTACGTCCCAAAATGGAAATAGAATTTGGAATTGATCTTGTTCTTGATACTCAGCCCCTCTCCATTCTTCCATATCGTATGGCTCCCGCCGAGCTTAAAGAGTTGAAGGATCAACTCAAAGATCTTTTAGATAAGGTTTTCATAAGTCCCAGTGTTTATCCATGGGGCATTCTTGTCCTATTCGTGCGAAAGAAATATGGTTATCTACGAATGTGCATTGACTATAATAAGCTGAATAAAGTCATGGTTAAAAATAGATATCCTATTCCTAGAATTGATGATTTATTTGATCAAATCCAAGGTGCAAGTTATTTATCCAAGATAGACCTTACATCCGGCTATCATCAGCTTAGAGTAAGGGAATGTTATATCCCAAAGACAGCTTTCAGAACCTGTTATGGTTATTTTGAATTCCTAGTCATGTCTTTCGGGGCTAACAAATGCCCCAGCAGTCTTCATGTACTTGATGAACCATGTGTTTAAATAGTACCTAAACATGTTTGTCATAGTCTTTATCGATGATATCCATGTCTATTCTCGTAGTGAGGATGATCATGTAGAGCATCTTAGAATTGTGTTGCAAATTCTTAGAGATCAGCAGTTGTTCGCCAAATTCAACAGTGTGAATTTTGGCTAAGGTTAGTAGCTTTCTTCGTTCATATTATTTCCAGTGATTGTATTAGAGTTGTTCCCCAAAAGACTGAAGCCATGAGAAACTGGCCTAGACCTATTTCTCCATAAAACATTAGAAGTTTATTGGGTTTAGCTGGCTACTATAGATGGTTTGTTAAGGGGTTTTTGTCCATTGCATCTCCCATGTCTAGATTGACTCAGAAGAAAGTTAAGTTTCAGTGATCATATTCTTATGAGAAAAAGTTTTCAGGAGTTGAAGACTCGACTAACTTTAGCCCTAGTCTTAGCGTTACCTGATGGTACAGATGGATTCATTGTGTATTGTGATGCCTCTAAAGTTGGTTTAAGTTGTGTTTGATGCAGAAAAGTAAGGTCATAGCCTATGCCTCTAGACAACTTAAGCCTCACAAGAAGAACTATCCTACTTATGATCTTGAATTAGCTGTTGTTGTATTTTCTTTAAAAATATGGAGGTGCATGTTGATGTGTTTATGAACCACAAAAATTTCCAGTATGTGTTTACACATAGAGAGTTGAATCTCCATCAGAGAAGGTGGCTAGAATTGTTAAAAGATTATGACCTGAGTGTTTTGTATGACCCGACAAGCAATATAGTGGCAGACACTCTTAGTAAACTGTCTATGGGTAGTGTTGCTCATGTGGAAAGTGATATAAAGGACCTAATTCGAGAGGTTTATCAATTGGATAGATTGGGTGTTCATTTAGTTGATTCGGATGAGGGTAATGTTTGGGTTTAGAATAGTGCAGAATCTTCCATAGTCTCTGAGGTGAAGGAGAAACAAGATCAGGATCCCATTCTAGATAAGTTGAAGGAGTTCGTCAGAGATCAAAATGCAGAAGTTTTCACCCAAAGGGGGAGATGGTGTGTTGAGATACCAGAGTAGATTAAGTATGTCATGTGTTGATAATTTGAGACAACGGTTTATGGCTGAAGCGCATGGTGCATGATACTCAATTCATCCTGGTGCTACTAAGATATATCGAGATTTTTGGGAAATCTATTGGTGGAGTAGTATGTAGAAAGATATGCAGAGTTCGTAGCTAAGTATTCAGTTTACAAACAGGTTAAGGTAGAGCACCAAAGGACTGGTGGTACTTTGCAAGAGTTCAGTATTCCTACTTAGAAGTGGGAGGAGGTGAACATAGATTTTGTAATAGGGTTACACCATTCGCGTCGTCAACATGATTTAATTTAGGTTATTGTAGATAGGTTGACCAAATCAGCCCATTTCCTGCTAGTTCATACATCATACTCAGCTGAAAATTATGCTAAGTTGTATATTAGATAATTAGTTAGATTGCATGGAGTTCCTACATCTATCATCTCAGATAGGGGTGCTCAGTTTACCTCTCACTTTTGGAAAGCGTTTCAAAAGGGTTTTGGTACCCAAGTCCATCTTAGCTCAGTTGTTCATCCTATGATAGATGGTCAGGTAGATAGGACGATTCAAACCTTGGAAGATATGTTTAGGGCATGTGTGCTTTATTTCAAGTATAGTTGGGATGAGCATTTTCCATTGATTGAGTTTGCCTGCAATAACAGTTACCATGCTAGTATTTAGATGGCCCCGTTTGAGGCTCTTTATGGGAGAAGCTGTAGGCCACCCATCGGTTGGTTCAAAGTGGGTGAGGCTGCATTGATAGGGATAGATAGTGTTAGAAGCTATGGAGAAAGTCCAGTTGATTCGAGAAAGGTTGAAAACAGCTAAGAGTCATCATAAATCTTATGCAAGTATAGGGAGAAGATATCTAGAGCTTGAAGTTGATGACTTATTGTATTTGAAAGTTTCACCCATGAAGGGGGTAAAGAGATTTGGCAAAAAAGGGAAGCTTAATCCCCGCTATGTTGGCCCTTTCAGAATATTGAGCCGTGTTGGAGAGGTGGCATATGAGTTTGAGTTGCCTGCAGACTTGTCATTCATTCACCTTGTATTCCATGTATCCTTGCTAAATAAATGTATTGGCGATCCAGTGGTGATAGTGACCTTAGAAAGTACAGGTATCTATGATAGTCTCTTATAAAGAGATTCCAGTTGATATCCTTGATCGCCAGATTTGTAGACTAAGGAACAAAGAAGTTCCCTTGGTCAACGTTCTTTGGCGAAATCAGTCTGTTGAGGGTGCCACTTGGGATGTAGAACCGGATATGCAGACCAAGTACCCTCACCTCTTCGGTGTAAACTCAAATTCAGTCGAAGGTAAAAGTCATCCTTAATTTAGTTCTTTTTCTAGTCTCAGTTTCAGCTATGTGATTATATTCATGTAAATACATGCCTTCGTAAATCAGTTCAGTCTCTTAGTATGATTTAGATTCATTCACGCAGTTTATTTTAGTAGCGTATGTTAGTTTATAGCCTCAGTTTTTTCAGCATCTCACCTTAATTAGTATCATTCGAGGACGAATGTTCCCAAGGGGGAGATATTGTAATACCCCATACTTTTCCTAGCTCAGTTTAGATCCTAGTGTGTCAAGGGTCAACTTTAAAATGTGGGGTTTTGAACTAGGATAAATCTCCATCCTTGTGCCCGAAACCAGTTTTTAATTACAAATTTACATGATTTTATATGAATTTCAATTTAGGGTTCATAACCAAATATTTCTATTTGAAGACTTTGAGATTTCAAGTGATTTGGATGTTGAATTACATGTCTATTTTGGTATTCTCATACTTATTGCAAAAATTTACAAATTTTGAGTTGTATTATGAATATTTTCATTATCAAGCATGAACTTTATGATGAATTGACATGAAATTGATGCATGGGTTCTCAAGCCCTAGTTGAATATTGATATTTCAAGAATGACAATGCTTTAAGCATCCCATGACTAGTTATTTTCATATTTTGGTAAAGACTTGATCTTTTGATCTCATCTTAGTTCTGGAATCCACTTTACAGTTTTATCTACATTATACAGTAAACAGATTCACAAGAGGCTTTCACTATAAATCCTTATAATAGTTTCTAATGTGGATTTCCTACAGAATGAGCATACATATTAAAGGGAGTAGTATTTAGCACCGAGAAGGAGTGTGGATTTAGCACATCCTACTTCCTAGAACTATGAGCCAACGTAGGTACAAATTCACTATTCCCATTTCTATATAAATGACAATTACAGATATGATCACTTAGCTCAGGTTATACTCCTTGGAAAGATTATGACACCTCTCCCTAATGTGAGGTTTTCCCCTTAGGGGAATAAGATATTGGACTCCATGATAGCTCACATATTTTATGTCGGTTAGAAGAACTTCCCTAATAGAAAGGCTTTTACTAGAATTTTCTACCGTCTAACAGAAAAGAATGACAGATAACATTTCAGTTTTTAGACTTGAAATGTGATGGCTCAGTAGTTTTATATAGTATGTTTTATTGCTCATGATCTATGATTTTTAGCTTTCGATTATTCTAGCCATGTGAGTTATTACATGCAACATGCATATTCTATGAATTTTAATAACATTGAGATATTACTTTTACTTGTGCATTCACCCCACATGCTCAGTACATCCTCAAAGTAGTGATCCATATATACGCCTATGTGCTACATTCTTTAATGATGTAGGTTCAGGTGATCAGTCTCAGCATCATAAGTAATTTTGGGCATCTCTATCTGTATTCTGAAAGTTGGTGAGTCCTCATGATTTGAGGGCCCATTTATCTAGATTTCTAGCTTTCATAGTATTTGATTAGTTACTTTCAGTTTAGTCCGAGTCAATTGGAGGTTTATCCTAATGGCTCTCTAATTTTGTAGTAGTAGAGGCTTGTCGGACTACTAGCTATTATTCATACTTTTAGTATTAGTTATTCAGATAGTACATTCAGTTTATTTTGGTTCAGTTTTGACATAATTCAGTATTATTTCTTGATTAGCTTACTTTAATATGAGTTCAAACCTAGTAGACGGATTACAGGGTTAGCTTTTGACTACTCATAGTCTTAAGCACCGTGTGACATCTCGGGACTTGGTTTTGGGGCATTACAGTATTGTATGTTCATTAATTGTCCTTGTATATTATTATATATTCTTCTCCTTCTCTTTATTCAAATATTGGCCAAGGAGATATGATATAGTGTTGAGATTCCTAAGTATTGCTGGAATAAGATAGTGAACCTTTATTACTTACTTTGGATGCATCTTTTTTATTAAGATTCAGACTTCTGAATTTGAATGCATATCTAAATTATTAAGATGTCGTCTTTAGATTTGAAAATGAATGGTTAAGACTATTTTATTTTTCAATATCTAAATATACTGAATTTATTTATTTGCATATACATTAAAAAATATAATTCAAATAAAAAATATTTTTATATTAGAAAAATGTTTTATTTAATATAATAAAATTATTATTTGATTGAAAAAAATATTTATATTTGTTGGTGATAATGAAGATGGTGTGTAATGGTGGCTGTGGTGGTAATATCGATGTTACTGATTAGTAATATTGGTGGTAATAGTTATGATAGTAGATATATTTCATATTGTAGTGACTGTTATGATGGTGGTGATTTATAGTGGTGGTGGTAGTGATATAAAGATGGTTGATGTTGGTAGCTGGAGATGTTGATTGTGATAGGATAAAAAAAGAATACATGATGGTTGGCGATGTGTTGGTGGTAGTTGGACATGTTGTTAGTTGTGAAAGTGGAGATGATTATTAGTAGAAATATACTATAGAGATGATGGTTGTTGAAGCCATGGTAGAGGTAGCGACACCGGTGACAATGGTAGTAGTGGTGGTTGAAGAATGTATGGATGTTGATTATGTGTTAATGGTAGTTGTCATGGGCTCTAGCTATGATAGATGGGTTAGTTAGTAGTTAGGTTAGCCAATAGTGGTTGATAATTATGGTGGTGCTGGCATTGGCGTTGCCGTTGACGGTGGTGATAACGGCAAATATAATTACAATAATAGAGGTGGTAAATATGGTAGCAGTTGAAAATAGTGGTTAGTAGCAATTATGATTGCCAATGTTGGTTAAGGTTGTTGTTGGTGGCGGTGGTTGGTGTCTTAGTGGGGGTTGACAATGGTGATAGTGGCAGAGGTAGTTACTGGTAGTGACTGATGATTAATGATAGAGTGGTGGTGAATATTATCCAACATAAGAATACCGCATAATGATTAAGACATAGTTTAAGATCTGAATGATTAGGACTTATTCAGACCTATTAATATCCAAAATCTTAATAAAAACAAATGTATTTAATGGTCTGAAGTCTGAATTATTCAGATTTGGACCTCCATTAAGTGTAAGAAACTGAGGTCGTAGCCTTATTATGTAGGTCGATTGGATATGAACAAGATAGCTGTTCCTTTTATCTCATTGGATTGTTATATGATTTGTGTACTCTTATGTGTAGTTTCCATTTTGTTTGTATGTTGTATATATATACTCTATCTTTGGAGCTCTGTTGGCATTTTCCTATAGATTACCATTCGTTTGGTACTCATACTACACTTTTGAAACCTATACATCATAGTATGGGTTATCACTATTAATGTGTGTGTCGTGCGAAACAACCATGGTTTGAAGATAAAGAGTAAGCTATTGACGTTCAGAGTATTACTTTCCTCTATCTTATGTATTAGACTAGTCTCTATGTTGTATTCGAAGATAAGTTGTATCAGTGTATTTCCCTTGATATTTCACTTTTGTACTCTTATTATATTGGAAGCTCTTGTATTGACACCACGAAGTTTTGGAATTTATTCATGTATATGAACTTTTGTTATATTTATTCTACATTCCTTCCCTATTCTATTTAGTAGTCCATTAATAGTCATTTCAGACTATGAGTTGGCTTTCCTACAAATGAGGTTATAGTAGGCTTCATCATGACCTAAGATTTTAGGTCGTGAAAAATTAGTATATGAGCCTAGGTTTCACCGGTGTATTAGTACAAGAGCTAAATGTTTTGTAGAGTCCTATGAATCAATGCGAAGAAGTCAGTAACCTATCTTTCGAAAGTTTATAAGGAAATTTTAGGAAATTTACTTCTTAACTCCTTGTCGTGTGTCTTCATTGCTATGAATCTCAAACATATTCTTTGACTTTATTCTATCACTAATTAATGATGCGAGAAGGGTAACATTGTCAAAAGATACAGACGAGACTTTAGCATGGATTTCTATAATTTTAGTATACGTCGGACTAGAGATTCAGAGATGGATATTGAAGGTCTTCAGCATTAACCAAAGGATCTAGGGCCAACTCAGGCCAGTTGAGCTCATGACTACTTCAGCCCTTTGAGGTTCAGTATTAGGGATCTGAGTCATGTTGTAGATCCCTCACAACCATGGATGACATTAGATTCATCGAGCAATTATTAGACTAAAGTGGGTTCTATTGGTGTTCATCAGGGTTCCCTATCAGTTTTTGAGTACGAGATTGGATTTCTCCAGTTGATTAAACTTGTTCCTATATTATATCCATCTCATCCGTACATTTAGTGAATGGATGTGTTAGAGGACTAGTAATGTTAGTCCATTTGGTGTGTGAGAACTAGATAGTAGCTGAGCCTTCCTTCCCTCAGGATGTTGATTATTAAAAGACCATAAAGAGCATGTACGGAGACTTATGGAAATGTCAGTAAGAGGCTATGCCTCTGTATAGTTCTATTGGTATTTTATTCAAGAGTGAGGATTCTTCTAGGAGAGTTAAGCTTTACTTGCAGCGTATAAGCTCTACGCGGGTGGTAGTTCTGACTATGAGTAGTTCTCAGATTAGTTGTGATGATTATAGTGGGTAGATTTCCCATCAGGCTTTGTGGAATTTTTGGTATAGGTCGTCAGGCCATGACAACCATTCTAGATTATGAAGGGCAGTATCTCAGAGTATTCCAGGATCCTAGTTGGTTGTCTCATGATAAGACACTAGTTTAGAGAGTGCTCCAGATATGTGTTAATTGATAAGATAGAGTTAGCATATTTTTCCCATCATCCTAGAATTCCTAAGTCAGGCTATGATTGCGAAAGGAGGGACATAATTTTAGAGATCTCTCTTAGTGTCAGTTGGCTAGCCATTTTGGCATTTGTTATGTTGCTCTCTAGGATTAAAGCTTCAGAAGTTGTTGATACAATAGAGAGATCGGTTACTGGTCTAGAAAGTGTCCCTTGTATGGAATTTTTAGTCATTTAGCTTATTCAGATCAACCCTATAATGCTGTGGCATCTTCAGATAGAGATAGTGTGTGTGGCACCTCAGTTGATTATTTAGTTGGGACGTCTGAGTTTGGACTTATTAATATTTATTCTCTCTATGCCCGACAAGAATGTGACTACAGACTTTGCCGTGATAAGTGTGATTTTGCTTCTTGCATTTATTTTTTATCATGTGTATTATGGTTTTCATACCCTTTGATAATTATAAACTCTGATGAGTTGATATTGGTTACTGTGTACCGTGTCATTGAATTCATGATTATATGACTATTCCCGTGGTTTATTTCTTTTAGTAGTGGATTGAGTAAATCCGTGTTGATATTTCTCATTATGAGTGTGGCATTTGGGTTTGAGTCCCATTTATCTTGGGGCGTTGGCCTTATTGTATCTCTTGAGTAGTACATGATAATGTTGTTGATTTTTGTAACACCTATTTATTATATTGATATTGATATTGATATTGATATTGTTGTTGCTATTATTGCTTGCTGTAATTGATCCTTGCTGAGTAGCAATTTAGACTAGTGTTATCTTGTTAGAGTTTCAGTTTATGATCTTATTCGGTAGCTTGAGTAGATATAGCCCAATTTGATGTTTTCTTTCCTATAGCGCGGCGATGTTGATTTTACCCTCTTGGTTAGCTGTGATAGATTATTTTGGGAATATATTGTTGTATTGAAGGTAAGTTGACCTTCCATGTTCTGTGTGCTTTTATAGTTGGCAATTTAGTTTTATTTCCTATTATTGAGTTCAAGATTCTTAGACTTTCCTCTTGGGTTGCGAAGGCTTTTGTTTTTTATTTCCTTTTCTATATAGTCCATTTGTGAGATTGACCAGTTTGAAGTTTTTTTTTTGGTTGTGGCTATTTACCACCCAATAGTGTTTTGATATGGCCATTGAGGTATTGTTGATTAATCTATTAGATTTGTTGGGTTTGTTCCCCTGTGATGGTTTTCCCTTGTTATTAGTCTAGAGATTGGATACTCCATTCTTGCTATGATATGGTTGTCTTAAATGGAGTTGGAAAGTTAATGGCAGGTGCCTTTTCTTTGATCACTTCTTGAGTTAGAAATAGGGAAATTCTTTATCTTGAGTTTGTTGATTTTTTGTGGTGGTCTTGACTTCGACCATGGTTTAGAGATTGGTATATTTCTTCTCCTATGTGATTCTTCTGTGGATTTAGGAAATCCCTATTTAAGGCTTTGTACAGCCTAATGAAGCTTGGTGGAGTGTTTTTCCTTAATGATATGTGCCTATGACTATTCTTTGCTGAGATAGAGTGTTGGACTGGCTAGGTTTTGGCTAAAGTTGTATTTCTTGTAGTTGCTAGAGTTTTTTTCCTTTACTGATGTGGTTTGTAGCCTTGGGGAGTTTTTTTAGTATGTTTTTATAGTTCATGCCCTTCGACAGTTATGGAGTAGATTATTTGCCTTTTCAGTCGGTGGTTTATCCTTGTGCATAGTTTTTATTCTGTCGCTATATTTTGTACTATCTAGTTGATATAAAGTTAGTTGCTTGCATTTTCAGTCGATGGTTATCAGTGTGGTGATTTTTTTTCTTTAGATAGGTTTTGACTGTGGCTTGGTACGATTATCTTGGATATATCATATTTTGAAACTAAAGTTAATTTGAATAGTTGGTAATGATATAGGCTTATTGGTTTAGTTTTGACTTGACGCTTTGGAATGGTGATTTGGAAGTTGTGATAAACCTGGAGTATGAATGCCTACCCATCTTCAGGTTTGGTTTGGGTAGTTGAAAACAACCGATTCAGCCTTGGTATTGAGAATTTAGCTTGGTGTTGTAGAGCTTGCGCGCATCTTCCATTTTGGACTAGTCTCAGTTCAGATTTAATTTATAGGCTGGTTAATCGTACTCTGTGGTTGCCTATTGGGTCTTCTCAACTTTGGATAGAGTTTAGTTGATAAGTGCTCAAATGATAACCCATGGACCTGGTATTGGTTCTTGGAGTATTGACCTCGAGATTCTAGTTTTCTTTTGGAATTTTGGATTATATACTAGGTGGGAGTAATATACTCGAGTTGGATTTAGTGTGGATATGTTCTTTATTTACGGGATAACCTAGAGCGTAATATTCAGTGTTGAGTAGTTATACCCTGGACATGGGATTTTAGCTTGATTTTCATCTGGACTAGATGTGGCATTGGCATGTATTGCATCCCTTGATTATCTCCATTTGTATGCCTAAATAGTGCCTTATGAGCTAATTCTCATGCTTTCCATATGGACTTTAAGTGGGTTAACTTCAGTTCTTTGAGTTCTCTGTGATGATACTATATGGATGAGACTTAGGTAATTTTCCTTCTGGTTTGGGGTGGGCAGCAGGTGTGGAATGGTAAAAGAAGTATGTATTTGGATTTATGAGTCAGTAGCATGACTCATATCTTGGGTTGGCTTTGGCTCGGATAAGCCTTTGTTGATTTACGCAAGTGTCAAAATGGTACCAGGCTGTTATGGTTCAGATTTGCATACATCAGCCTTTTTGGTTCAGTTGGAGATCAGTTTGTAGTTGAAGTTAAGTTATGGATGTTTGGAAGTAGAGTGAGATTGCTGGTAAAAATAGGGATACATGTGTCAAAATCCCTTTGAAGCATTTTCTCTTTATTGAGGTCATCTAGGAAGCATGTTCGGAGCATGCTGGCCTAGTACCTCATCCTTTCGAGCCTTTGAGATTCTTTCTATCCATTGACTTTTAGGGATGAAAGTGCTTTTAGCAGTGGATATTGTAATGACCCTTCAAGTCACTTTCATTTTTCCTCTTATCTTTATTGTTAGGGCTTCTCCATACCTGGCCCAAGACATTTATGACATGTAGGAACCGTCGGTTTGATTACCCGATAGTTCGTTTGGTTTTTAGAGACAATTTCCTATTTTGAAGTTCTTGCTGGTTCCAAATGGCCACCGAGAGAAAACTTCAATAAGAATATCTTCCATGCAAATTTCATCTGCGCCAACAACTCTAGAATATCAATTTTAGGCCAGGTAGACCTTTGGAGAGGGTCTCAATACACCCAAGCTCATTTTGACCTATTGGTCGAAAAGTTGGAAATTTAGGAATTATGTGTAGGGCCCACATCTGGTTGAAATGATCTTGGATGGAAAATCCGACTTCGGCATTGCATTGGGAACGCCAATTTTAGCCTAGGGAGACCCTTTATTTAGGTTCCAAGGCTCTCAGACTTATTTTAGGCTATTAAGCATATTTTCAAAAACAATCTCAGATTAATGTTTTGATGATTCCAATGGATTTGAAATGTGTTTTATACTCAAATTTAACTATTGGACCATGTTTTTTGGGTTCCGAATGAGTTTCAAAGTTCAATAACAAGTTTTTGACTTTGATGTTATCTGGTGTCAATGGGGGGATACCGCAATCACGAAAAAGGGTATGGCGATCACGATAGCGCAATCATGGTCCTTAAGATCATGATAGCGACTTCTCCATACCTAGTATGGGTATATAAGGACCATATAGGCCGCATTTTGGCCATTTTAACCCATTTTAGAGACCTAGAACCCCCAAATGAGTGTAATAACTAAAATTGATCATTGTGGGTGACTTGGGAGCTTGCTAAACATCTATTATCATGATTTTCACTCGGATTAAGGTAAGATTTCATCACTTTATAGATGAATTTATTTGTTTTTGGCCCAAAACCATAAATTCACCTAGGGCTTGATTTTATCCCGAAATTAGCTTTGTTTTCACCTATTTCTTGAGGGTTATGATTCCTTGTTCATGTATGAATATTGGGTTGACCTTGGAAAAGTGATTTCTGTAAGTGGGACCTACTTGGGGGGTTTTGGTGTTTTTTGGACCTTAAGCACAATGGTCCAATATGGGTATTGTTATTCTCGTATTGATAAGTAGATTATGATTTTGATTGTGTCATGGCATTTTGGGCTTCTGAAGTAGAGATGGACATTAGTGAATGATGTGAGGTTTTGTGGTTCGGCCTTGAGGTAGGCTTCTACCTGCTCTTCTTCAAAGCTGATGTGTGTTATATATGGCATGTGAATATGAATGTCAGGCTTGATTATGTGTAGAATAACTTAGTCTTGATTATTGATGCTTGGGGATTAGATAAGGGTTATTGGACCCGTAAGGTGGAATATTTATGACCTTTTATAATCCTATTTTCTTCTCCCTAGATTGGTCTAATTTGTCGCATGATGCTAGGTTTGGTTCTTGGTTTAAGTGTTGGAATCTTGGTTAGTGTGATTAAACTTAGTTTGGCTATTCTAGTGATCTTGAAACCATTATTTGGGTAGAGTGTTTCTAGACAAAGTTCCTATCTTAGACTTGATTATGGATTACTTGACATCTAGAAGTTTAACAAGATACCTTAGCCTAGTTTGTAGCATAGTTTTCCTAATAATGGAAATTGAGAATTAGAAGTGGGATTGTCCGACCCACTTAGGGCAAGACTTGTGTTAGTCATTGTGGACTTAGTTGCGGATGTTAGGCCTAGTTGAGACTAGTGAGCCTTTAGAATAAGCTTACCTCGTGACTTGGTAAATTGTGATGATGCTCCCCGAAATTATTACTTATGAGTTATGGCTATGATATTCCTTATGGAAGTAATATTGGGACTTTAGAGATGAAATTCCTCCTAGATATGGTATTTGGACCATAGAGATGGTATTTCCTCTTAGACTTGATATTTGGCCCATAGAGATGATATTTCCTCTTAGGCTCGATATTTCGTCCATAGAGATATTATTTCCTCTTAGACTTGGTATTTGGCTCATAGAGATACTATTTCCTCTTAGACTTTATATTTGTCTCATAGATATTCTATTTTCTCTTAGACATGACGTTGGGTACATAGAGACAATTTTTCTCTTATTTATGATTATTGAGCCTATAGAGATGATTTTCCTCCCAGTTAAGATTATTGGTCCTATAGAGATGATATTCCTCTTAGATATGATAATTGGTCCAGAGAGGTGATATTCCTCATAGTCATGATGTATGACCTATAGATATGTGATGTATTATAGATGTGACATGCTTATTGATATTATGCCTACTAGATGTGACAAACCTCATATATGTTAGATGATTATAGATACTCTATGGCTTATAAATATGTGAAGGTTTATACATATGATTATTGATATGAATTTCGAATATGTATGTGGGCCTAAGGCCATGATATTGATGTTACGATTATACTGGATACATTATTTGTCTAAAGGCCATGTTATGATATGAGTTGGATATCCAGGGAGTATTTATATTTTTAAAGGATACGGTAGTTGTTATGAATATATATATATGTGTGTGTGTGTGTGTGTGTTTTGTAATACGCCGGGAAATTTTTCGTTGAAATCTTTTGCGTAAACGTGTTGGGTTCTATCTTCTAGAATGTATTATAAATTTTTCATGTGAAATGTCTTAGATTATGACCCACCATTGCGTAGAGTATCGAATAATCTTTCCAATTATATGTGGATCATCCAAAACGAATACCTGAGCGACAAGTTATGAACATTCCGATTGAACCGTGAATAGTAGTGAACAATAAATCGTGCAGGAAAAAAAATACTGAGGCCTGGCGTATTTTTTATCCAACTTTAACCAATCATAACTCCTAGTACATAATGATCTGGGTGATGTACTATATATCAACGGAAATCTCTGCGAGTCCTCTTTCAGATTTAATTGGTTTCATCAAATTTGTCTATCGGAGAAAAATGTTATCGTCGATCTACTTCAGCCTATCAAAAGTGAATTTTTGGGTCAACTTCAAACGATCATAACTCCTCATCCACATTGATCTGGGTGAGATACTATATATCAACGAAAATATATGAGAGTCCTCTTTCTAATGAAATTGGTTTCATCCAATTTGGATATCGGAGTAAAACGTTATGGTTGATCTACTTCAGACTATCAAAACAGTCCATCAAAGGACAGATGCGAGAATTATTTAATTTTTAGGGGCGTTTTGGTCATTCCCCCTCACCCAAAATCTTTACAAACCCTATATTAAAGCCTATTAGAAGCATTATATGTTATATTTCATCAAATTCCATCAAAAAGAAAACCCTAAGCTCCTACATCCAAATTCAAGAACCTCCAAAGTTCACCATTTATTTCTGCAAATTTATTCAAGATTATAAGTTCCTAGTTCAAGAACTCCAAGAACCATCATTCAAAGGCACGATTAACATCTCAAAAACGAGTATCTATCTAAAGTTCATCATTCAAGGTATGTGGGGGTTTTCAACAAGAACAATCTTTCGTTCTTGTGCCCAAAAGTAATTTTCTTTACGAAGATATGATTTTTATATGTTTATTATGATTTTGGAGCATGAACTTATATTCTATCTTGGTTATTTTGAGATTATGATGCTTATGACTTCGAAAAGTCGAATTTATATGAAATTATGACTTAAAGCATGATGCTTGAAAGAAATTTACTATGATTTTGATATTTGGGTCTTGAACCCCATTTGAAATTGTGTCTTTGAAAAAATGTGTGCTATATGCACGTTGATGTTGAATATTTGAGATGTTTTGAATGATTTGACCTTTTGGTCGTGAATGAGTTATTTTGAACACGACTGTGAAAGAAATTCACGTTTTTATTGATTATGATAAGGGGTAGCAAATTGGCTCCCGATGAAAATTGTTGAAGTGTTTATTGTAGATTTTCTTTAATGTGAGCCTGAGGCTGATTTAAATTTCTGAGCTAAGTCCGAGATTAATCTTTAGAACCGAGTGGGAGGTATAAAGTGACCTTACTTCCCTAGAACTACGTGCTCCCATAGGATGTGAGCCTGAGGCTGATTTATATAGTGATCACTAGTGTTTTTGAATTGATACTGGAAGTCCTACTCCGATGGAAAGGATAGGATGGCTCTCCCCAACGTGGACTGTACGTTGGACTCCATGTAGCTCACATGGTTTATGGCAGTTATAGGATCTCCCAATGTGTGTGTGTACTCTTCTATCTGAGATGAAAACATATTTGCTTAAAAGGTTGAGTTTGAGAAAGTCATTATTCTTAAAAGATTTAAGGAATATACTATAATGAGAATTGACATGAGATTTGATTGTTTTGATGATTTGAAATTGAGATGAAAGTGAATTGAGAATGTATTGTAATGACTCACTTGTTTTACTTTACATGTAT
Organism: Capsicum pubescens; assembly: GCA_030864215.1. Classification (NCBI taxonomy): domain Eukaryota; kingdom Viridiplantae; phylum Streptophyta; class Magnoliopsida; order Solanales; family Solanaceae; genus Capsicum; species Capsicum pubescens. The sequence goes on along the minus strand of CM061540.1, from coordinate 65,358,131 downwards.
TATTCATCCATGATTTCGATGATTTAATTCGATCTAAGTGAGTCATCTATATCAGCATGCATAATTTTATAAACTGTGATGATATTAAGATATTATTTTATATATGCATTGCACCCCCGTACTGACCCACATATTTGTATGTGGGCTACATTTTCTTGAAATGTAGGTACAAGGTATAGTTGCACCTTTGGATCCAGTCAGTTCGTGGTATCCAGTCAGCAGGTGATGAGTCCTTTTGATTCAAGGGCTTGGGTTAGTTATGCAGAGTTTATAGTGTTGTATTTTCTTTATTCAGTCGTATTGAGTTGGGGTAGTCGGGAGTCATGACCCGACTACCTACAGTCAGTACTAGTAGAGGCTTCATAGACAGTCAGTAGAAGTTGATGTATTTTGTTTCAATTTTGGTTGTAAAGGCAGAAGCGTAATCCTATAAAATTTTATTTTTTTATCGATCAGATTCTGAAAAGAGTTAATTTCTGTTGATTTGTATGAATTTGTATTTTTATTCAGTTGCTTATGAGTTATGCCAGTAGAAGGGTTAGCTTGGGGTCACTTGTGACCCTAATCACCGTGTGACGTCTCGGGACCCAATTTTGGGGCGTTACAAACTTGGTATCAAAGCATAGAGTTCAAGTGTCCTAGGTGTCTATGAAGTCGTGTCTAGTAGATTCTTGCGGAACGGTACAGAGACGTCTGTACTTTTCTTCGAGAGGCTATAGGGCATTTAGGAAATGTTTCCCTTCTTTCAAGTCTAAGATCGTTCTATAAAAAGGTTCTCCAAGAAGCTTATATAGATTCTCATCTTACTCTATTCTGGCCAACTCTGCCTCATTTTCAAGGTATCAAAAATAGTTAAGCTTAATTCTCCATACATAGTTATGGGATTGTAAGAGAGCTAGAAAGTATCCTGTCAGTGCTTTTGAGTTTCAAAGATTGAAGTACTTTATTCATGTTCATAAAAGTCGTGAACTAAGCCTAGGTTAGATGTGCTTTTAGATTCCTCCTCAGAATCTACAATGTTAATCTATACTTCTCCCTCTATGTATTATTTTTGAGATAACATGATTCGCAAGCTTCAGTTCTTCCCCAGGTAATGCTTCTATATTTTCTAGAAGAAATTTCAAAAGTTACACAAAGGGCTTGAGAGGATATCTCTAGTGTGTTAAGTTTCTTAAGTTGAAAGTTATGCCCTCATTCTTATGAGTTATTTAATTAAGACAGAGTAAGGTGTATTCTTAGATCGTTGAATGTTGTGTGTCAAGTTTCTATCTCTTGTATTATGTAATCTTGTTATCATTATGTTTGTGAAAAATCAAAGTCTAGTAAAGCCGTGTGGGGCTATTTCGATTCACTAGCATAGCTTCTTTGTTATTCATCTCATTTTCTTGTTCAAAATACAAACCAAAGTCTAGTGAAGCCGTGTGGGGCCTATTTCGATTCACTAGCATAGTTACTTTGTTATTCATATAACTTTCTTGATCAAAACACAAAACCAAAGTCTAGTGAAGCCGTGTGAGGCCTATTTCGATTCACTAGCAACTTGTTATTTATCTTGTCATTCCTGTGTTAGTTGAAAGTGTGGGTTTAGAAGTGTAGTGACAAGAAAGGTGATAAGGGCGATTTATTGAATATGTATATCTGAATTTTTTCTTATGATTGAATTAGTAATGAAGTGATATACCCTTGTTTGTTAGTTTAGTGAAAATTAGAGGAGGAGTTATTAGTTAAGGTGGATTGTTGTTTGCTTAGGGTAAGAAAAGAGTTATTGATGGTATTTGTGGTGTTAGAAAAGTATAGGTTATTGATGAAAGTACTTGGTGGGTAAGTGTTGTTAATCTAAGTATTCTCCAGATTGCAAGAGGAAGTTAAGTTAAGACGTAGAGAGCCATGAACTATGTTAAGTTGTGTATGAAGAATAAATAGTAGTGACAGGTGAAAGAAGGATGTGTTAATGGATTGTGAATAAGATAGGCTATATGATTAGGACCAATTATTATTGTTATGAAGTTTAAGTGGGCTAGTGTTCATGGATGTGTTGTTTTATAATCTTCACGTGGGAGTTATGCATGAGATGGAGTTGTAAATTATGTGAAGTGTGAGACCTTAAGTTTGAACGATTGGTTATCATGAAGCCGAATGTGACGGTTTCTGGATTAATGGTATTAGTTGCCGGAAGTGACCTAATAGGATTGAACAGTGTACACAAGAGTTTAAGTGTAGTTGACTTGTAATTAAGTTTAATATTATATTATGATGAGAAAGTTCACCCAAGATATTATGGGACTGCTTTAATTTCGAGGATTAGTGTATGTGGTGTAGTGAGTCGTGCCATGGGATTGTTAGATGGATAAATACTAGTTAGATGATGGATGATGTTTTGATGGCTAAGTTAAGGCGAGGCGTATGATTGAAAATGTTAAGCCTCTTAAGTGTGATTTTGATTCTTATGGGTTAGAAACATAAGTTCATAGGCATGGTATTAGAGGGAGAAGACAGAAGTAGCATGGTCTATCAAAAGGTTAGAAAGTATTCAAGTTGAGCTAATAGAAATAAGAGTTGAAGCACTAGATGGTGTACATTCCGGCGATAGAGATGTTCGTGGAGATTCGAAATTATTAAGCATTTGAGAATTTGAGTGGTAGCTTAAGGCTAAGGGGGAGATGATAGAACAAGTAGTCAAGTCAAGCTTTTACATTTTAGTAGAAGTACCAGTAAGTTGTAAATTTACTGTGAGAAAGATCGGTGCTTGACCCAACATTATTTCAGTATTTTCAGCTGTCCCAAAACCTACTCATGCTTTACCTTTCAGTTCCATGATCTTAATTCATGTTCATACACGTGATGGAGAATTACATACTCTTCTAGTTTCCAAAAATGAGAAATTCCAGTTCTTGTAGTAGTTGGAATCATATTCCATAAGTTATGAGCTCTAAATTCAGGGCATGCCGCCCATGACTCATATACTCAAGTTTTACAGTATATTCAGTTCCAGTACTCAGGCAATACTCTTATTGATCAGTGAGATTCACTTTCCGTTATGGGTGTCTTCAGTTTTGATACCTTAATGAACACATTGTATTTGATATTTTATTCCTAAGGCCTCAATAGAGAGAGTCAAGTTATTTACATTATCCCTTCATGTTTCAGGTCTTCATGATTTAAAATTTTGTGACCTTTGCATTAAGTCAAGCTAATGGTGTTGAGCAGTTGTCTAGAAGGGAGAGAAGATACTTCCTTATCTATGATAGAAGGTGGTGTGCTCACGGCGGTGAAGTAAAGTTAGATTGAGGCTAAGTCCTTTGATACATGCCGTGGTTAGTTGAAGTTTTAAATGTTTATTTGGAAAGATTGTTATGCGTTAGTTTTATGCACTTCTATGAGGTTGTAGGAATAGTAATACAGAGTTTTTGTGTATAGTTCAATTGGTGAGAAAATGTTATGTGTGCCGTTTAAAGAATTGACCAGTATGTGTGAATGATGTAGTTGATGAAATCTTAGAGAAAGCCAGGAAGATGCTTTATGAGTGTTCGTTTAGAGGTGCATCTGCGAAGTGCGTATGTGGTTATGAGTATAGGCTTGAATGTTATGGATGTATATATAAAAGAATGCACCACAATTTAGCGTATCCCTAGTATAAGATTGTATGTGGTTGTTGGAGTAGCAATAAGAGTTATGTTTGAAGTGAGGAGTTGTGAGGCTCAGTGTGTATTGAGGTTCATGATATAGATTAATATTATAGTGTTATGTGGCGTATCTCATGAGTACTTGGAGTTAGGCTTGAACATAGTCGAGGGAGTAGTTGGGAAGTGTTGCTAAGTTTGGAAGCAAGGAGTTATGTTTCACAATACCTAGAAATTTCTATCTTAATTTATTCCATATGGGTCCTTGTTCCCATACGATAGGATTGTATCAAATTATGGTTCATTTTCTCCCCGAACAATGTCATTTGAATCTTTTGGAGGGAGTGTTGAGGGACATTTCATTTGGGCGCAAGTGGTCCTTCTTTTGATGAGATCCCCTTCAAGACCTTTGATTCTCAGTCTCTGAATAAACCAAAGATATTGATTCCTTAAAAGAAGTCCCCTTTGTTTAAGATCCAACTATGTGACCATTCTCATTATGAATCGCATGTTCTATGAAGTATTCGAAAGTTTGGAGTGAAGTAAGTGGATTGACTTCGTTATCCCAAACATTTGTCCTCATTTCCATGATATTCTGTACTTATTCATCGACATTCGAGGACGAATGTTTCCAAGGGAGAGATGATGTAATACCCCGAGAATTTTTTCATTGAAATTTTGTGCGTAAACGTGTTGGGTTCTATCTTCTAGAATGAATTATAAATTTTACGTGCTGAATGTCTTAGATTATGACCCACCATTGTGTAGATTATCGAATAAGCTTCCCAACTATATGTGGATCATCAAAAACGGACACCCGAGCGACGAGTTATGAACATTCTGATCGAACAGTGAATAATAGTGAACAGTAAAACATGCAGGAAAAAAAGTACTGAAGCCTGGCGTATTTTTTCTACAACTTTAAATGATCATAACTCCTTGTACATAATGATCTGGGTGATCTACTATATATCAACGGAAATCCCTACGAGTCCTCTTTCTGATGAAATTGGTTCATCCAATTTTTCTATCGGAAAAAAAGGTTATGGTCGATCTACTTCAGCTTACCAAAAGTGAATTTTTGGGTCAACTTCAAACGATCATAACTCCTTGTACACAATGATCTGGGTGATATACTATATATCAACGGAAATATATGAGAGTCTTCTTTCCAATGAAATTGGTTTCATCCAATTTGGATATCGGAATAAAACAATATGATTGATCTACATCATACTATCAAAACAGTCCACCAAAGGACAGATGCGAGAATTATTTGATTTTTAAGGGCGTTTTGGTCATTCCTCCTCACCCAAATTCCATCCAAGCCCTATATTAAAGCCTATTAGAAGCATTATATGTTATATTTCATCAAATTCCCTCAAAAAGAAAACCCTAAGCTCCTACATCCAACTTCAAGAACCTCCAAAGTTCACCATTTATTTCTGCAAATTTATTCAAGATTCCAAGTTCCTAGTTCAAGAACTCCAAGAACCATCATTCAAAGGCACGATTAACATCTCAAAAATGAGTATCGATCTAAAGTTCATCATTCAAGGTATGTGGGGTTTTTCAAAAAGAACAATCTTTCGTTCTTGTGCCTAAAAGTAATTTTCTTTACGAAGATATGATTTTTATATGTTTATTATGATATTGGAGCATGAACTTATATTCTATCTTGGTTATTTTGAGATTATGATGTTTATGACTTCGAAAAGTCGAATTTATATGAAATTATGACTTAAAGCATGATTCTTGAAAGAAATTTACTATGATTTTGATTTTTGGGTCTTGAACCCCATTTGAAATTGTGTCTTTGAGAAAATGTGTGCTATATTCACGTTGATGTTAAATATTTGAGATGCATTGAATGATTTGACCTTTTGGTCGTGAATGAGTTATTTTGAACTCGACTGTGAAAGAAATCCACGTTTTTATTGATTATGATAAAGGGGTAGCAAATTGGCTCCCGATGAAAATTGTTGAAGTGTTTATTGTAGATTTTCTTTAATGTGAGCCTGAGGCTGATTTAAATTTCTGAGCTAAGTCCGGGAGTAATCTTTAGCATCGAGTGGGAGGTATAAAGTGACCTTACTTCTCTAGAACTACGTGCCCCCGTAGGATGTGAGCCTGAGGCTGATTTATATAGTGATCACTAGTGTTTTTGAATTGATATTGGAAGTCCTACTCCGATGGCAAGGATAGGACAGCTCTCCCCAACATGGGTTGTACGTTGGACTCCATGTATCTCACATGGTTTATGTCGGTTATAGGATCTCCTAATGTGTGTGTGTACTCTTCTATCTGAGATGAAAACATATTTGCTTAAAAGGCTGCGTTTGAGAAAGTCATTATTCTAAAAAGATTTAAGGTATATATTCTAATGAGAATTGACATGAGATTTGATTGTTTTGATGATTTGAAATTGAGATGAAAGTGAATTGAGAACGTATTGTAATGACTCACTTGTTTTACTTTACATGTATTACTCATTCATGATTTTGATGATTTAATTCAAGCTAAGTGAGTCATCTATATCAGCATGCATAATTTTATAAACTGTGATGATATTAAGATATTATTTTATATATGCATTGCACCCCTATATTCTCGGTATCTTTCCATGGTAATGACCCACATATTTGTATGTGGGCTTCATTTTCTCGAAATGTAGGTACAAGGTATAGTTGCACCTTCGGATCCAATCAGTTCATGGTACCCAGTCTGCAGGTGATACGTCCTTTTGATTCAAGGGCTTGGGTTAGTTATGCAGAGTTTATAGTGTTGTATTTTCTTTATTCAGTCGTATTGAGTTGGGGTAGTCGGGAGTCATGACTCGACTACCTACAGTTAGTACTAGTAGAGGCTTCATAGACAGTCAGTAGAATTTGATGTATTTTGTTTCAATTTTGGTATTAAAGGCAGAAGTGTAATCCTGTAAAATTCCATTTTTGTATCTATCAGATTCAGAAAAGTGTTAATTTCTGCTGATTTGTATGGATCTGTATTTTTATTCAGTTGCTTATGAGTTATGCCAGTAGAAGGGTTAGCTTGGGGTCACTTATGACCCTAAGAATCGTGTGACGTCTCGGGACCCAATTTCGGGGCGTTACATATTTATATACACATCTCTCCTTTATCGGACAGATGAAGATGTGGTATGTTGTTTATGACTTCATTGATTTGAATACTCATGATGGTATGCATAGATTCGGTACATTCATGATCATTATATCTGTAAAATATGTGATTCTAATTAAACTATGATCTTATGAATATTATTCCTAAATATGAGATTAAAACAGATTTTCCTCTTAAAAATAGATTTCGTTGCAATAATAATTGCCAAACTAAATGGATAATTTATAGACATAATAAAGGCCAATAATGATGTTTTAAAGATTTGACCGAGACAGATTGCAGTCCATGAGTTGGCACTCTTATTTACTTCAATCGTGAGATATTTTTTACTCTTTCTACACTTTTATAATAATTTAATCCCAAAGATTACTTCGTGCAACAGAATTATAGGTTTACACTCTTTTAGCCATGATTTGAGTCCCTGCATCTATTATATAGCTATATATATGTGTTGATGATTATGATTAAATTGATACACGGCAAGGCCGAACGATACTATTATCATGATATGCTAATACCCGATAAGGATTGAGGATATTGTGATGATGATATTCATATCCTTCAAGGCCGGAGGATATTGTAATGATGATATTGATGCCCGACATGGCTGGAGGATACTGTGATGCTATATTGATACCCGACAAGGACAAAGGTTTATCACAATGATGATGATAGTTATGATGGAGATGGTTGTGATAATAAGATTGTGACATTGATTGTGTACCTTGCATTTATTCCTGCATAGGCATCGCCTATCACCAATATACACCTATGTCTATTAGCCAGTATGGGACGGTTTAATAGATATAGGTGATGACTATGCCTTGTATTGTTGTATGATGATTGAGCCTTTCGAGACTGGGGTGGTGGGGGAATATATAGGCCCGGCTAGGTATTTGGTTGTCCGAAATAGCCGGTTACTCACATTGTTATTGATATTATTATTATCATTGTTATGTATATTATTATAGCTAGCTTATGATAGATTGGTCATTGATCCGATATCGATATTTAAGCTATGTTTTCATCCTCTTCTATCTTACGATTGCATTAATATGTATGATTATTTCATGTCTAGCCATGTGTATAGAAAACCTGAGCATAAGAGTATTACATTTTTATAGTACAATAATGAGATCTTAAAATGAAGATATGATGATCCAAATTTTGCATTGAGTTCACCTCATAACTCTCTCTCTCTCTATATATATATATATATATGTGGAGCTATAGTATTAACGTATATGCCTTTCTTTATTTGTTTGTATTGTATATTTGTTCCTTGTCCTTGTATATTATTCTATATTTTTCTTTCGCTCTTTATTCATATATTGGCCAAGGATATACGACATAGTGTTGAGATTCCTAAGTATGGCTGAAATAGGATAGTGCACCCTTATTACTTACTTAGCCTTCTTATGTTGGTCTATTGGATATGAACAAGATAGTTGTTCCTTATTATCTCATTGTCTTGTTATATGATTTTTGTACTCTTGGGTGTAGTTTCCATTCTATTTATATGTTATATATATCTGCTTTATCATTGGAGCACAATTTGCAATTGCCTACTGAGTACCATTAGTTTGGTATTCATACTACACTTCTTCAACCTGCAGACCATAGTATGGGTTATCGCCATTGATGTGTGAGTCGTGCGAAGAAACTATAGTTCAGAGATACAGAGTAAGCTCCCGATGTTTTAAGTATTACTTTCCTCCCTCTTATGTATTAGACTAGTCTTTATATTGTTTTCAAATATAAGTTGTATCGGTGCTTTTCCGTTGATATTTTCGATTTGGACATTTATTATATTAGAAGCTCTTGTACTGATACCACCAGTTTTTGGGATTTATATACATTCTGTCCTTATTCTATTTGGTAGTCTGTTACTAGTCCTTCCAGACTATGAGTTTGGCTTTCCTACATATGGGTTATAGTAGGCCCCATCATGACCTAAGAAAATAGGTCATGACAGGAGCCGAACCCATGTATCTCATGGGTGCCTTAGGATGGAACGAGCTACATAGCTTAGGTTAATGGTTTAAACTATCATGTTAATTGACCCATGTCAAGACTCGAGTGGAACGAGCTATATAGTTTAGGTTAATGGTTTAAACTATCATGTTAATTAACACATGTCAAGACCCGAGGCTACCCCCTAGTCATAACACGGTGCTTAAAACCGCAAGTGATCCCAAGCTAACCTATGAACTGGCATACTGCTTGAGAACCTAATTTAATATGTATTCAGTAGCTAGTTCTGTTGTGCAGAAACATAAGCACAATGAAATTTGAATAAGTATGTAACTGATAAAGTATAAATTCGGATAAATCTTAAGAGAGAAACTGAAATTACATGACTAACTCTTAATGACATCTATGAAGCCTCTACTCTACTGACCATAGATAGCAGGGATATGCCTCCAGCTACCACTAATCAATACATATGAATAATAATAAAATAAGGTACATGATCAACATCTGACTTGAGTCTCCAAAATAGGAAAACTCATCACCTGGTTGCTGGAAGTTGCAACCATTTGATCATGATGTGTGGGTGCATCAGTACTTCTAGAAAGTACTGAGTAAGTGGAGGTGAATGCAATAAGTAAAACTGAGTTCATGCATAATCTTAAACGTTTATGCCAAATTTAAGTAGACTCACCAAGAGACTGAAATAGCTAAAAAATGAAATATTTTCAAACATGATTGACCAACAAAATCTAAAAAGCTGGTGAATCACTACACGTAGTTTCTTAAAAACTATACCTTTGAAATATAAGTAGAAATGAAGCTAAAAACAGTAAAATATTGATACTATATGAATACTGGGTCTAAAATTATGTGATGGAAACTGACATAACTCTAGGATCTTGTAATACCCTGCGTATTTCTTAGTTCCATTTAGCTCCTAGTAATTCATGGATTAGCTTCAAATAAGCATGTATTTTGATATATTGAAAATTTTCTAGCTTAAGACCCACGAAATTGTAGGAAATTGAATTAGGTTTCCAACGATACCAATTTTGTCTAAATTTGATACTCAGGAGAGAAGTTATGACACTTTTAGTGAAAACAGTGTCTCAAAATATACAGCACCGCGTCGCGGAAGACACAAAAATGGAACTCATCCTTTTCTAGTGAGGCGACGCAACTTCATCGCATCAAGATGGTCAAAATGGAATTCGTCCTTTTCTTGTGAGCCCAATGCAATTACACCGCATCGCACCAAGGGCCAAAATCGCATTCAATGAGGCACTACGATGGCGCTGCGTCGTGCCAAAATTCTAGTTTGTAGTTGTCTATTTTCCAGTGTCCCGATGCGATTGCACTAAGTCACGTAGGAGCAAAAAATTAGGATTTGTCAGTTTCGCGATTTAATTCCAAGGACCGTTTGGTCTTTTTCCAAAGCCCCAAATCAGTCCAAACACAGGATTTAAGATCCAATAGAGCATTATTTGCTCATTTATTCAGAATTCTCTCAAATTAAAATAGCCCTCTTTCAAGAGAAAACCCTAGGCTAATCAAATTCAAGGTCAAATATCAAGGATTCACCATCAGTTCTTACAAATTCATAAGTCAAGGTATGTCAACTGTTCATCTATCGGCTCCTTTTACCAATGGAGGCCAAGTATCCACTTTTAAATTTGAATTGTGAATTCTTTTATAAGCTATTATGATTTTAATTGTTGTTTTAACTGTGAATTCCGATGAATCTGGTTCCATACCATGTTTTCATGTAAGTGATGTTGATTATTACACTCCACATGTTTAAATGTTGTTGTCCACTGATTTAATTCATGATTGGTGATATTGGTGTGGAAATTATTCTTTTACTACAAGTTTTAAACTATTCCATTCTTAATTCACACCATGCATGTCAAGTATTTGATGAAATGCCTACAAGAATGAAATTTAATAAATGCTTTCACATTATGCCCTCAAAGTTTTAGTATTAGTTTGCTATTATTGTTATTGAGTCTTGGGGTTTATGGATACCCAAAAACATAGATGTTTACTTAGCCTCAGTATATTCAGAATAGTTTCAGATATGTTATGATCATTATTAGTTCAGCCAGTTATCATAATCAGTTAAGCTTAGAATAGTTCAGTATTCCAAGTAAGTTTAGTTGAGAGTAGGATTTAGCACCGACTAAACCCAGGAATGATGGATCACCTACCAGTTGAGGGAGTGACCTTTAGTAGTAATCCCCATATTCCATAACTACGTAGCCAGTGTAGGTTAAGATATTAACCAGCCAGATGAGGGTTGATCTCATACGGGTACCTTCCACTTAATGGTAATCCTTAGTCCTTCAGAAAAACACTCTAGTTGATCCACATAGCCAGTGTTAGTGACTGTGGCACGTTACTGACACCCTACCAACTGAGGTTATAGATTGGATCCCAAATTTCTCATTAGGGTATGTCGGTTAAATGATAGCTTCTACAGTCTCATTTCAGTCATCAGTTCAATCATTCAGTTTCAGCTTTGCTTGACCGTAACATGCATATATCAGTTAGATATTTCCATATTTTAGTTTACAGATTATATTCAGAACATGTTTTATGCTTTTTCATGCATTCTATTCAGTACTTCATGTTATCCATTTAGTCAGTCATTACTCTTGCAAATGAAAACATGCATATTAGCCTACCACATTAAGCATACCAATACACTCAAAGTACTGATCGCATACTTTTTTCTTGCGATATGATGTATCATATCATAGGTTCGAATGCTCAGTTCTCGGATGGCGCATATGCCTTCCATATTATCAACAGTAGCCATGGTAAGTCCACATATTTCAAGAATGGACTATATTTATTTCCATGTTGTCAGTTCAGTAGTTAGTTGAAGTTAGTTGGGGCTTGTCCCATCAATTCTTATTAAGTCAGTTTAGAGGCTTTTGGACACTATAGTTAGTTATTCAGTTTTCAGATTTCAATTGTCATTTTTAGACGTTTTATCAGTTTTGAATTATAGACTTTATCATATTTTATGACTTAAAACCTTATGGCATTCCTCACTTAATTCTGCATTTGATATTTTGTTATTAGTTTTACTCAGTGCTCTCAACAGATACCAGCTCATGGGTTAGTTTGTGGTCCCTTGGGACTGTAAGCACCGTGTGGCGCCCAGGGTCTACTCTCGGGGCATTACAGATATGAATATACAAATATACTGAGCACTAATGTATAAACATACAAGACCAAACATAACATATACTAGGCTAATCAGATTAACTGAATGACAAATAGTTGAATACTGAATAACTAACATCTGAATACTGAATAACTGGTAGCTAGATACTGATTAGCTGGTGTCTGTATACTGATTAACTAATAACTATATACTAATTAAATGATAACTGAATACTAGTCATGTAAAACTAAACTGTACTTAGTGTGAATAACTAGACCAAAATTGTGGGGATAATGCATATAAGATAAGGACTAACTAAACAACATGAGATAACTGAGCATGAATACATGAAAATTATAATATTTGAAAATGCAAGACTAAGTGTATATCTGTTATGTCACTGAGATAATCTGTAATCTAAAAGACTAAAGTTTATTTAATTGAATATCTAAAAGTCTGTATACTTAGTCAAGAAAATCTGAACTGAAAATACACTAAATACTAACTAAAACTGTGGGAGGTATCATATAACCAACATTTCCCAATATGATCTAATCGGAGTCTAACCTGTAAGCCTAGTTGGAAGGGTGTTAATACCTTGCCACAGGTACTAACACTGGCTGACTATGTGGATCCTCAATTCTGATGTCCCGAAGTACTAGGGAGACAGTCCTAACTGGCGGGTGACCCCTAAGAAAGTGTCAGTCGTAAACTGGTGAATGACATCACATAAATCCTACTTTGGCTACATTGTTTTGAAACTTAGGGACTGCTACTAAGGACCCAGTCCTAACTGGCGGGTAATCCCCCATCCCTAGGTTCACTCAGTTCTAAATCATACTCCCAACTAAAATTCACTGAAATATTAACGGGTGCATGCACTGATAAATGATAACTAATAAGTTCAAGTCATGGTATTCTGAAAATAACAATGCATGCAGATTCAGAGGAATTTATTAACATATAAACTAATAATGCTCATCATTAATATGAATATTTGAGTATACTAATAAGATTCATGGATTAACTGTACGAGTACTTAAAAATCTCAATTTACAAAAACACATAGGTATCGGGTGTTCATAAACCACTAGCACTGAATGAGTTTAAATTACAATATCAAACATGAAATACTATATTAAGTGACTATGTTTCAATGACCCAAACATGGGCATTTCATAAAACATGGGAAAATCATAAACTAATACATGAGAATATCTTAAACATGAGGGAAACAATAGGATTTCATGGAAAGAATCATAACTTGGGGGTTTATCCTGAATCAGCTGAACATGACATGGTAATTACACCATCCAAAATATGATATGAATCCTTCCACTTAAAAGAACTTATAATCATAACTTGAAATTTAATTGACAAGAGATTCATGGAGATAGTTCAACTTAAACATGTAAAACTTATAATTTAAAATAAAAAGGGTTCTTGGTCTCCATGGGTGAAAGGCGACCCATGTATGAACTCCCACATACCTTAATAGATGATTTCTTGAAGATTACATGAGGGATTCTTGAACTTGAAGCTTGAATTCCTTGTTTTATTGTGAAAGGGTTAGGGTTAGTTCTTGGGGAAAAGAGAGGGCTTTTCTTGAGAGAATTGAGAGAAAAAGGACCAATAATGCTCCTTCGGAACCTCAATTCGTGTATATGGATGAGTTGGGCGATGGGAAATTACCCAAATTCCCCTTAGACATTTAAATAAAAAGGTTGAACATATAGGCGCACTGGGCGACGCGGGCTCTGGACCAGTGAGGTAAGCCCCGCTCCATGGGTTCCAGTTTGGCAAACTAGATGAGCGTCGCAGGCTCTATCCCAGTGGAGTAGACCGGGCGTTGTGGGCCAATCCTAGTGGCCTCACAAGTTTTCTTCTCTAAACGCGCCCCTACACTAGTGCAAAAATTCCCAAACTCACCCGACCTGTACTTTTGACCTCCCTAAACATGCATCACCTTACAAACCAATATTTTGGGGTCAGGAAGGTCGATTTAAAAATTCATAAATTCTAAGGGTCTTGAAAGTAATTAATTCCTCAACACTTAGTGAAATGTTCAAGTCTTGGACCCCTTAAACATGCAACTGAGAGATGAATTGAGCTTAAAACTTTTATGGGGTATTACAATATCTCCCCCCTGGTAACATTCATCCTCGAATAAAACTAGTTAGCTAAGAACACTTAGGAAACTGAGATTATATACTGAACATGCACGACTAAAAACATGATTACTTAACTGAGTCTTAAATATGATACATGAACTGAACTGAATTCATGAATACATGCAATTACATAAAAATGGTTATAAGGCTAAGATAGAAGAGAGAGTCAACTTATCAGTAACCATTACCTCAAATTGGATCTGGTTTTATGAAGAAAAGATAAGAGGTTAAGACATGAAAACTCGGGGTACAACAACATCTCCCCCTTGGGGTATTTTGTCCCTCGAATGATACTGACTTGGTTAAAATACTAAGGAAAGACTAAGATGATGCACGAGACACTTACAAACTGAATTATGACTGAATATTTGGAATTTGAAACTGATGCATGATGCATGAACTTAGCTGAATTCACAAATTACATGGATGCGAACAATTTACCCATTTGGGAAAGCCATATTCATAAGACTTCGTATAGCATAACTAGATGGAAAGATGGAAAACCATTGGAACTTGTTTGTCTGACCGCTAAAGTGAATTGATAGCTATACAGGCTAACTCATACTGAAAGCATATACTCAACTGAAGTATTTCTTCAACTCTCCTTATAAAAAGTTCTAATAACATTAGGGAGCAAGGAATCTTAGGCATGATCTGAATTAGATAGTTGAATAAGGACTCACAACATGGATATAATTCTGTAATATGGAAAATAGGCCTATTAAACATAAGCTAGGATACAATTTCTATGCCTTAGACCATGAAACTGCTACTTTAAAGCTAAGACATACTCCTCAAATACTACCTCAACTATATACTCCACTTCAATATTGTACCTCTCTTGAGGCTACTTAAAATCTTCACATGGGCATTGTTGACTCTATTTACTGAAGTCCGAGCTGAACTAAATTCTCACACTATGTTCAACCCTACTCGAATCTACAAAATGCAAACATAACACTGTAATACTGGTCTGTACCATGAATTCAATACCACCCAGCATTTTCACAACTTCTCATCTCATGCATAATTCATATTACAACTTCAATAGCTACATTCAATCTCTTACTAGGAGTTCGCTAATGCGCAATACATTTAACCATATATATATAAACATGACATTCAATCCTATCATTATAACCACTTATAAACTTTTGGTCAATCAACCCACCTAGGAACTTTTACCATATTCTCAAATATCTCTTGTTCAACAACAACTCCCATGCATTATCCCTGGTAAAACACAAATAAAATTCTCATCTAACCATGATATATATTTAAATATTTTCCTTGATCGTACTTCAAACTTATTATCTTGCATAAAACAAGCATTCAACAATATTTCCCCAATATTAAACAATTACTCTCTCCCATCTAAATATTTACTAATCACTACAATCATTTCATAAGGAGGGATCACTGAAAGGCTAAAAAAGGAGGACCTAAAACATGAAAGGACACTATACATAAATTTGACGATTAACTGAGGCTTGAGGAATAGAATATCAATATCATATATTCATCAAAAAGATCTAATCTGAGAACATAAATGATAAAATATGAATTTCACTGGTTATTAAGAGTGTAGCAAGAGTTTTGGGGGCTGAGCACACTGTAAAACATGAGTAAATGAATTATGAGATGCATGACCTGCGTTCAAAGTTCATAACTTTAGGGAATATAATTCATACTGCTGAGTGAGATGGAACTCCTGATAATAGGAACTAAAAGTGCACATGATTCTCTATGATGTGCATGAACATGAACTATCATCATGGAGTTGACATGTAAGGCATGAGTAGATATCATGATAACTGAAGTACAAAACTTTGCACTGAGATAAGAATGGGTCAGGCATATTCCTCCTCTACTAATGTTCTACAATACTCTGGTATCACTAATAGAATCTGAGGGCCTGATTTGGTTACTTGTTCTATCATCTCCCCCTTAGCTTAAAGATATCATTCCAAGTTGATGGGACCCTTTTTAAATAACTCTAAACTGAACTACAACCATTGTATTCTAGAGTCCAAGATATAACAATACACATAAATAAGAACTCACCCTGAAAGACTACACTTGAAAATGTATGACCCGTTGCTACTACTTCCTTATGATATATAACCCTTAACTTTCTATAACCCATAACTTAGCTGGTAAGAACATCATGTACTACATTATTAGCTTTATTCACACTTATCAACTCAAGGGTACTATCTAAGCACACCCGTACCATCATA
Organism: Capsicum pubescens; assembly: GCA_030864215.1. Lineage (NCBI taxonomy): Eukaryota > Viridiplantae > Streptophyta > Magnoliopsida > Solanales > Solanaceae > Capsicum > Capsicum pubescens. Next base: position 65,341,813 of record CM061540.1, on the reverse strand, counting down.
CTTAATTTAAATTCTTACATACACTATTTCAATCCCACAAATTCACCTTTTATATAACTAGACCCATGAATACATAGTCTGCTCAATCTAAATAACACTATCCCAACTCTACTAATGCTAAAATTTTGGGTTCATGTTTCTAATTCTAGATCAGATGTTGTCATGGGATTCTTAGAAGGGACCTGAGGGCACATCTGACTTTGGGTTAGTGCATGATTTTCATGAACATGAATGAAATACTTTATGCTTTAGAACATAAAGGCACTGATGGGATGCTTACGAGCCTGCATATAATCCCATAACTATCTATGGGGACTATATGATAAAACACTATCTCAAAGGACTTAAACTTCACTATATTTGTTAACTTAAAAATAAGCCAGAGTTGACATGAATGGAGATAGATAATAATATGTATATATTTCTTAGAGGACACTTCTACTGCATTATTTGAGACATGAAAGAAGGGAAAATTTTCTTAAATACCCTACGGCCTCTCGAAAAAAAAGTACAGACGTCTTTATACCATTCCGCGAGACTCCACTAGATACGGTTTCATAGACACCGTTGGACACTTTAACTATGGGCTCTGATACCAAGTTTATCATGACCCGAGGCTACCCCCTAGTCGTAACACGGTGCTTGAAATCATAAGTGATCCCAAGCTAACCCATGAACTACATACTATTTGAGCAATTGATCTAATATTTATTAAATTGTTATTTCTGTTGTGCAGAAACATAAGCATAATGAAATCTTAATAAGTATGTAACTAATAAAGTTTAAAATTTGATAAATCTGAAGAGAGAAACTGAAATTATATGACTAACTCTGACTGATATCTATGAAGCCTCTACTATACTGACTATAGATAGATGGTACATACCTCCAACTACCATTAATCAATACATATGAATAACAATAAAATAAGGTACATGACCAATATCTGACTAGAGTCACCAAAAAAGGAGAATTAATCACCTGTTGGAAAGAAACTGAAACCGCCTAATCATGATGTATGGGCTATAGTTGGTACCTACATTATGAAATAATGTAGCCACACAAACATAGATATGGATTAGTACTTCTAGAACGTACTGAGTAAGTGAGGCTAAATTCAATAAGTAAAACTAATTTCGTGCATAATCTTAAACATGCATGCTAAGTGTAAGTAGACTCACCAAGAGACTAAAATAAGTTGAAAATTGATATATCTTAAAACATGATTAACCAACAAAATCTAATAAGCTGGTGAATTAATATACTTAGTTTCTTAAAAACTATACTTTTGAAATATAAATAGAACCAAATCTGGAAAACAGTGAAACATGGATATTGTATGAATACTAGGTCTGAAACTACGTGATGGAAACTAACATATCTTAAGGATCTGAATATACAAATATACTGAGCATGAATGTATATACATACAAAACCAATCATAATATACTAAGATGATCTGATTAATTGAATGACTGATAGCTAAATACTAATTAACTGGCATCTGTATAATAAATAACTGGTATCTCAATACTGATTAGCTGGTGTCAATATATTAATTAACTGATAACTGTATACTAATTAATAGATAACTTAATACTGGTAATGTAAAATTGAAATGTACTTAGTTTGAATAACTGGACTGAAACTGTGGGGTACTATGCATATGGGATAAGGACTAACTAAACAACATGAGATAATTGAGCATAAATACGTGAAAGATTTAATATCTAATAATGCAAGACTAAGTGTATATTTATTAAGTCACTGAGACAATTTGTAATCTAAAAGAGTAAAATTTGTATAAATAAATATCTGAAAGTATGTACACTTATTCAAGCAAACCCAAACTGAAAAATACATAGAATACTGACAGAAACTGTTGGAGGTATCATATAACCAACATTCCCTAATTTGAGCTTGTAACGACGCGAAAGCTCCTTCTAGGATGTTACACGGTGCTTAGGGCTACAAGTATCCCTAAGCTAACCATTAGATCCGGCTTCTACCTAATGTCACCCAAATCAAGATAGGATTAGACTCAACACTCACATAGTCATATCACATAAAAGGAAGTATGTAAAAGACGCTCGGTCCATATAACCACAATATAGGGAAATCTCAACAAAATCACAATATCGAACCCTCGACACATCACAAGTTTGATACTAGTCTGACAAAGCCTCTATAAATCAAAATCTAGAGAGCCATTGGGACAAGTCCCCAACTGACTCGAAATGAACTGGAGATAAAACATAGTCTCTCAAAACACTGAAATATATGAAGATTGGTCCTCAAACCAGGAGGACCCACCACTGTAGAAAATGTAGGCAGGGTACTCGGAGAATCACGGGTGAGGATTGGACTGAGAACCTGAACCTACATTATAAGACAATGTAGCACATAAACATATATGTAAATCAGTACTTTGAAATATACTGAGTATGTGGGGGTGAATGCATATGTATAAAGTAGTAATAGTTTCCTTCTATCAAATCATGTATGCATAATGAGATGACTCACATGGCTTGAAAAGGTTTAAAATATATAAAGTTCATAAGTTATGTAGAATGAAGCATGTAACACAATATTGTGAGTCATCATTGTTTAACTTCAAAATCAAAAACATTCTCTTACTCTCAATGCCCAAAGGCTAAGGAATTTCAAACAATACTTTCAAGTCATGCATATATCTCAAGAGAACAAAACTTCTTCAATGCTCAACACTTCACAATCGTTTAGAAACTCATATACTTGGAATTCAAAATCATAAAACTTGAAAACATACTTGGAGGCATTTCATTCACTTTAGGAACATATCTCATCTCGGGTCAATACCTTGATAAGGGAATATCCTTACAATTCAACCATTTTGGAAAATAGCTTATAGAGAAGGAAAATAAGAATTTAATTTCAAAGTTCGAAAGGCAAGGGAGGTTCTCGTAACTGACATAAACCATGTGAGCTACATGGAGTCCAATGTTTTGTCCTCCTAAGGAAGAACCCCCACGTTGGGGAGGAGCGTCATACTCTTGCCAAGGAGTATAACCTAGGTCTGATCACAAAATGAAAATCGGCCTCGGGCCTACATAATAAAATTGGCCTCAGGCCCACTCATTATCATAATATAATCAGCCTCAGGCTCACATCCTATGGTGGCATGTAGTTTATGGGGTAAGAAACCATGGTAACCAACCCACTCGATGCTAAATACTACGCCCTTTAGATTACCTGTGCTCATCTCATAAAAATCCACTTTTAGAATAATCACATGGTTCACCACGAACCCAATAATCAAATCGATAATCGCATATAGCGGAGTGGATTTCAAAGCTCAAGGACCATTAGGTCAATTCATTTCTCAATCATCTCAAAATACTCAAAACATGGGTGCTTATAGCACAAGAGTTCATAAATTCACAAGTCTAAAATAGGGCTTACTAACCTATATATCAATCTCAAGTTAAAGCCTATCAAAAGCATAATATATAGAATATAGATTCAAAAATCATGTGGAAATCTAGGAATTTCAGCCCTTTAACTCAAAATCTCAATATAGTCATATGCCTCAATACCTCAACAATGATAATAGTATCTTATGAAGGAGTAAAATCATTTGTTTTATACCCATCTATAAATACTCAAGTAAACACGTAGAAATCATGCTATTAAAATCTTAATTCATGGGAAATATCAAGATAATGCATTCAATAATAATGGGTGAAAAACCCCAATTCAAATTCATGCAAACCCCCCATAAATTTCAGCAAAATCATAATGTAAATAGCCTTTTGGGCACAAGGGTGAAAGGGTTACCCTTGTTCAAAACCCCACATACCTTGAATTTGAAGCTTTAGAAGAACTCTCACTTTTGGAACTCTATTCTTGCTCTAGAATGAAGGTTCTTTAAGTCCTTGACTTGGGAACCTTAAATCTTGACTCAATTTAGAAAATCCATGTTGGATTCTTGAGATTCTTGGAAGAGGTTTTGAGTATTTAGGGTTCTTGTTGAGAGGATACTTGATAAAACCCTCATAGAATTCTTGCAAATGGGTTTAATCTAGTGTTTCCACGATATTATAGGCTTGGAAAAAGGTCCAAAATTCCATTTTAAATGTCTGTGTAAAACTGGAAAAATTGAACTGGAACCCAATTTCGAAGGTCTCCGCGATACGCCACTAATCGCGTTGGCTCTCTGGAAAATGACAATTGGGAAATTGACAGCCTCCGCGATGTGGAGCCATGCATTTTCCCACTGGTTGGGATCTGGGACTCCTCCACGATGCGCCACTATCGTGGATTCCTACTGGAAATTGAAAATTGCTAAATGCACCCTCTCCGCGACGCGCTAGGCTCTCAAATGAAGCAGTTTTTAAGACGAAGGCTTAAATTGGCCATAACTTCTTACCCAAGGGTCCGATTTGGGCAAATCTTATATCGATGGAAAGCTTATCAAATTTCCCACAAGATAAAAAATAGAAATTAGGGAAATTTTATATGGTTAATACGTTTCTCACTTAGGAAGAAACTTCACAATCTTTTAGGGTCGGAATCACGCCTCACTCGACATGCCCTACGACTCAAACTCTGAGGGAACGTTCGGGACCTTAAAATATCTCCCCCTTGGGAACATTCATCATCGAATGTCATTAGTTAGGCTTAGAATACAGGAAAAACTGAGTACACATAGCCGAAACAATTACTAAATGGTTCAAGATCTTCCTAAACTCATGACCACTCCGAATATCGGAAGAACTCATACAAACATAGATGCATAGCTGAAATTTATATTAGAAAGGGTGAATCAAGGAAGAATGGCACCTTCGGATTGATCTAAACTTACGGAAAAGAGGTGCGGGTATTTGGCTTGCATGTCATCTTCCACCTCCCAAGTAGCACCCTCAACGGACTGGTTCCGCCATAAAACTTTGACCAAGGGAACTTTTTTGTTCCTCAGTCTACGGATCTAAAAATCTAGGATCTCCACGGGAAACTCATCGAAGGAAAGGTTATCCTGAATATGAACACTCTCTGAAGGATCAACCACAACGGAATCACCAATATGCTTCTTAAGAATGGAGACATGAAAGATAGGATGAATGGCGGACAACTCTGAGGGCAAATCAACCTCATAAGCCACTTTACCAACACGACTCAAGACTCTATATGGGCCAACATAACATGGACTAAGATTCCCTTTCCTACCAAACCTCTTCACCCCTTTCATGCGTGAAATCTTCAAGTACACCAAATCACCCACCTCAAACACAAGATCTCTTCTTCTCACATCGGCATAAGATTTTTGACGACTCTGGGCGATCTTCAATCTTTCTCTAATTAACTATACTTTCTCCATAGCTTTGAACACTGCATCAGGCCCACATGCAGCAGCTTCGCCCAATTCAAACCAAGCTATTGGTAATCTACACCTCTTACCATACAAAGCCTCAAATAGTGCCATCTCAATGCTAGCATGGAAACTATTTTAATAGGCAAACTGTATCAATGGAAAATGCTCATCCCAACTTCCCTTGAAATCAAGAGCGCATGCCTTCAACATATCCTCTAGGATTTGAATGGTCCTCTCAGCCTGACCATCTGTCTGTGGGTGAAAAGATGAACTCAAAAGAACTTGGGTGCCAAGACCCTGCTGAAACACTTTCTAAAATTGAGAAGTAAATTGAGTACCCCTATCTGAAATGATAGATAAGGGAACTCCATGCAACCTGACCAACTCCCAGACATACAATCTACCATAATTCTCAGCCGTATAAGATGTATGAACGGGCAAGAAATGTACGGACTTAGTCAACCTATCCACAATAACCCAAATAGAATCATGATGATGATGCGAAAGAGGCAACCCGGTCACGAAGTCCATATTCACCATCTCCCACTTCCAAGTGCGTATACTAAACTCTTGCATCACACCACTCAGTCTTTGGTGCTCTACCTTAACCTGTTGACATGTCGCACACTTTGCTACAAACTCGGCGATGTCTTTCTTCATGCCGTTCCACCAGTAGATTTCCCGTAAGTCGCAGTACATGTTGGTAGTGCCGGGATGAATAGAATACTACACGCCACACGCTTCACTCATAATCCTCCACCTCAAATCATCAACACAAGGAACACACAACCTACCATGCACCCTCAACACACCATCTCCCCCTTGGGAGAAAACCTCGACCTTTTGGTCCTTAACTGACTCCTTCAGTTTGACCAAACTAGGATCCCTATCCTTCTTCTCCTTCACTTACAAAACTAAAGAAGATTCAGAACTACTTTGCACCAACGTACTCCCCTCCACTGAATCAAGCAATCTAACACCCAACCTAGCCAGACAATGAACATCATAAGCTAACTCTTTCTTACCTTCCTCAACATGCGCAATACTACCCATAGACAATATACTAAGGGCATCTTCCACTACATTGGCCTTGCCCGGGTGATACAACACACTCATAGCATAATCTTTCAATAACTCTAACCACCTACTCTGCCTAAGATTAAAATCCTTAAGGGTAAACACGTACTGCAGGCTTTTATGATCAGTAAACACATCAACATGGACACCATAAAGATACTATCTCCAAATTTTCAAAGAAAAAACCACAGAAGCTAACTCCGTATCATGGGTAGGGTAGTTCTTTTCATGCATCTTCAACTGTCTAGAGGCATAGGATACAACCTTACCTCTTTGAATCAACAAACAACCCAAACCAACTCTAGAGGCATCACAATACACCATAAAACTATCAATACCATCAGGCAAAGTCAACGCAGGGGCTAAAGTGAGTCGAGTCTTCCACTTTTGAAAACTCTTCTCACAGGAATCGAACCACTGGAATTTAACCTTATTTTGGGTCAATCAGGTCATAGGGGACGTAATGGAAGAGAAACCCTTAAAAAACGACGATAATAGCCAGCTAGACCTAAGAAACATCAAATGTCAGATGGAGAGATAGGTCTAGGACAATGTTTCACAGCTTCTGTCTTTTGGGGATCATCTCTAATACCCTCGGCTTAAATAATATGACCCAGAAAGGCTACCAACCTTAGCCAAAATTTACACTTACTACATTTTATGAACAACTGATAATCTCTAAGAGTTTGCAAGAAGATCCTAAGGTGAGTTGCATGGTCATTCTCATCACAGGAGTACACAAGGATGTCGTCTATGAAGACAATGACAAACGTATCAAGGTATTGCTTGAACACTCGATTCATGAGGTCCATGAAAGCTGCTGGGGCATTGGTTACCCCGAAAGAGATGACTAGAAACTCAAATCAACCATAATGGGTTTGGAAGGCTGTCTTTGGAATATCACATTCTCTCACCTTAAGCTGATGATAGCCATATCTAAGGTCTATCTTGGAGAAATAAATTGCACCTTGCAACTGATCAAATAGGTCATCAATTCTCGGAAGAGGATACTTATTTTTTATGATGACTTTGTTGAGTTGACGGTAGTCAATGCACATACACAAAGATCCTTCTTTCTTTTGCACGAATAAGACGGGTGCGCCCCAAGGAGAAATATTGGGCCTAATGAAACCTTATCTAAGAGATCTTTGAGTTGCTCCTTCAACTCCTTGAGTTCTGCAGGTGCCGTATGATATGGCATAATAGAAATAGGCCGAGTGTCGAGAAGAAAGTCAATCTCGAAATCTATCTCTCTATCGGGAGGTACCCCTGGGAGATCTTTTAGAAAGATATTGGGAAACTCTTTTACAATATTGACTGACTGAATGATTGGAATCTCGAACTCAGTTTCCTTGACTCTAACTAGGTGATAGATGCAACCCTTGGATATAAACTTTCTGGCTTTGATATAGGAGATAAAATGACTCTTGGGAGATACCGAACTCCCGGACCACTTAAACACTGGTTCATCAGGAAACTGAAACTTGACCACACGATTACGACAATCTATAGATTCATAAAAAGAATGAAGTCAATCCATACCCAGAATGAGGTCAAAATCTATCATGTCTAACTCTATCAAATCCACAAGTATGACTATATGAAGTACAGTAATAGGACAATTTCTATACACTTGTTTAGCAACAACAGACTCTCCGACTAGTGTAGAAACTTGGAAAGGCTCACAAATCTTTTCAGGACTTATTTTAAAATTCACAGCTACAAGTGGGGTCACATAAGAGAGATTTGACCCGAAGTCCAACAACACATACACATAAAGAATAAAGACACAGAGCATTCCAGTAACAACATCAGGGGAGTCCTCCTGCTCCCACGGGGTGGCAAAGAATAGAACCTGTTCTGGCACTGACCGCCAGCGGTGCTAGAAGAAGCGCCCTGAGCAGGGGCGGGACGAAGTACTGGAGCTGGTGCACTAGCATCCTGTGCCTGAGGTCGGGCATCTCTGTTCCCCGATCTAGAATGGGGGCAATCTCTAAGTCTGTGGCCCTACTTGCCACAACCAAAACAACTCCTCAAATCTCCGAAGCACTCCCCAATTTGGTTCCTACCACACTTAGCACAAGAAGGATAACGGGTCCTATTACCAACACTGTTCTGTGGCCCAGACATATAAGACCTGCTCCCTTTCTCTGACCTACCTCTAGGCGCGGGAGCACTAGATGATGAAAGAAATAGAACAGGTGGACATCTCTGAAACTAAGGGCGACTCCCTCCAAGAAACTTAGGCTGGCTAAACTCGTGCTGATCAGATCTAGTCCTCTTGTTACCCCTCAATCTATTTTTTTCTCTAAGCTTATCCGCCTCTATCTGTTGGGCATACATCATCAACCTAGCAAGATCCATATCCTTATGCAACATTGCATCCCTACACTCTTTTAGTACCATCCCAGAAACACCAGTCACAAACTTACTCATACTAGCCCGAGTGTCATAAATCAAATCCGGAGCATACTTGGCCAACTGATTGAACTTCAAGAAATACTCCTTAACAGTCATGGAGCCTTGCCTCAAGTATATGAACTCCTCAATCTTTGCCTCCCTTATCTCAAGCGAAAAGAACTAATCCAAGAAGTCATCTTTGAATAATTGCCAAGTCATAGGAGCGGCATTCCTACCTCTACCCTTCTTCCATGATACAACCCAATCATAAGCAATGTCTTTCAATCTATAGGATGCCAACACAACACTCTCTTCTTCCAAAACCTGCATCACATCAATGATCTTCCTCACCTCCTCCAAGTACAACAGGAGGTCCTCATCCATCTTGGATGAATAGAACTCAGGAGGATTCATCCGCATAAATTCATGAATCTTAGACGTGGCTACATCACCACACTGTTGGTTAGCAATATGGGCCTGGTTATTGGCCCGAACATTGCGGTGACCACTTGGGCTAATGCCTGAAAGGCCTCTTTAAACTCAGCATGGGACACCATCTCATTCAAAGGATTAACAGGTGGGGGTTTCTTAACATTGTTTTCGCATACATTCGCTCTTCGAAGAGGCATATTTCTGAAAATAAAAGAGCACAAATCATTAGATAAGAGGGAAAACTATAGGCACGATAGAATCTGAAAGAAAAAACAACTTTTTCCTAAAACGTCTCATAGCCTCTTGCTCATAGGTGTAGCGTGCTACACACCAATGATCAAGAGTCTATTCAATACGACTTGTCAGACTCCCTAGGACTCCTTAGAAACCTTAGGCTGTGATACAAAGTTTGTAATGACCTGAAAGTGCCTCCCGGGATGTTACACGGTGCTTAGGGATACAAGTAGCCCCAAGCTAACCCTTAGAGCCGGTTTCTACCCAATGTCACCCAAATCAAGATAGAATTAGACTCAACACTCACATAGTCATATCACATAAAAGGAAGTATGTAAAAGATGCTCGGTCCATATGACCACAATATAGGGAAATCTCAACAACATCACAATATCGAACCCTCAACACATCACAAGTCTAATACTAGTCTGACAAAGCCTCTATAAATCAAAATCTAGAGAACCATAGGGACAAGTCTCCAACTGACTCGAAATGAACTGGAGATAAAACATAGTCTCTCAAAACACTAAAACATATGAAGATTGGTCCTCAAACCAGGAGGACCCACCACTGTAGAAAATGTAGGCAGGGTACTCGGAGAATCACGGGTGAGGATAGGACTGAGAACCTGAACCTACATTATAAGACAATGTAGCACATAGACATATATGTAAATCAGTACTTTGGAATGTACTGAGTATGTGAGGGTGAATGCATATGTATAAATTAGTAATGATTTCCTTCAATCAAATCATGTATGTATAATGAGATGACTCACATGGCTTGAAAAGGTTAAAAATATATAAAGCTCATTAGTCATGTAGAATGAAGCATGTAACACAATCTCATGAGTCATCATAGTTTAACTTCAAAATCGAAAACCTTCTCTTAATCTCAATGCCCAAAGGCTAAGGGATTTCAAACAATACTTTCAAGTCATGCATACATATCAAGAGAGCAAAACTTCTTCAATGCTCAACACTTCACAATCGTTTAGAAACTCATATACTTGGAATTCGAAATCATAAAACTTGAAAACATGCTTGGAGGCATTTCATTCACTTTAGGAACATATCTCATCTCGGGTCAATACCTTGATTAGGGAATATCTTTGCAATTAAACCATTTAGGAAAATAGCTTATGGAGAAGGAAAATAAGCATTTAATTTTGAAGTTCGAAAGGCAAGGGAGGTTCTCATAATCGACATAAACCATGCGAGCTACATGGAGTCCAACGTTTTGTCCTCCTAAGGAAGAGACCTCACATTGGGGAGGAGCATCATACTCTTGCCAAGGAGTATAACCTAGGTCTAGTGATCACTAAATCAAAATTGGCCTCTGTCCCACATAATAAAATCATCCTCAGGCCCACTCATAATCATAATATAATCAGCCTCAGGCTCATATCCTATGGTGGAATGTTGTTTCTGGGGTAAGAGACTGTGGTAACTTATCCGCTCGGTGCTAAATACTACTCTCTTTAGATTACCTGTGCTCATCTCATAAAAATCCACTTTTAAAATAATAACATGGTTCACCATGAACCCAATAATCAAATCGATAATCTCATATAACAGTGTGGATTTCAAAGATTAAGGACCATTAGGTCAATTCATTTCTCAATCATCTCAAAATACTCAAAACATGGGTGTTAATAGGACAAGAGTTCATAAATTCACAAGTCTCAAATAGGGCTTACTAACCCATATATCAATCTCAAGTTAATGCTTATCAAAAGCATAATATATAGCATATAGATTCATAAATCATGTGGAAATCTGGGAATTTCATCCATTTACCTCAAAATCTCAATATAGTCATATGCCTCAATACCTCGACAATGCTAATATTAGCTTATCAAAAAGTAAAATCATGGGGTTTATACCCATCTATAAATACTCAAGTAAACACATAGAAATCATGCTATTAAAATCTTAATTCATGGGAAATATCAAGATAATGCATTCAATAATAATGGTTGAAAACCCCCAATTCAAATTCATGTAAAAAAACCCATAAATTTCCGCAAAATCATGATGTAAATAGCCTTTTGGGCACAAGGGTAAAAGGGTTACCCTTGTTCAAAACCCCACATACCTTGAATTTGAAGCTTTAGAAGAACTCTTACTTTTGGAACTCTATTCTTACTCTAGAATGAAGGTTCTTGAAGTCCTTGACTTGGGAACCTTAAATCTTGACTTAATTTAGAATATCCATGGTGGATTCTTGAAATTCTTGGAAGCGGTTTTGAGTATTTAGGGTTCTTATTGAGAGGATACTTGATAAAAACCCTTATAGAATGCTTGCAAATGGGTTTAATTTAGTGTTTCCACAATTTTATAGGCTTGGAAAAAGTTCCAAAATGCCCTTTTAAACATCTGTACAAAACTAGAAAAATTTAACTGGAACCCAATTTTGAAGGCCTCCGCGACGCGCCACTAATTGTGTTGGCTCTCTGGAAAATGACAATTGGGAAATTGACAGTCTCCGCGATGCGGAGCCATACATTTTCCCACTGGTTGGGACCTGAGACTCCTCCTCAACACGTCACTATCACGGAGTCCCAATGGAAATTGAAAATTGCTAAGTGCACCCTTTCTGCGACGCGCTAGGCTCTCAAATGACGCAGCTTTTACGACAAAGGCTTAAATTGGCCATAACTTCTTTCCCGAGTGTCCGATTTGGGAAAATCTTATATCGATGGAAATCTTATCATATTTCCCACATGATAAAAAATTTAAATTAGGGAAATTCAATATGGTTAACACGTTACTCACTTAGGAAGCAACTTCACAATCTTTTAAGGACGAAATCACGCCTCACTCGACATGCCCTACGACTCAAACTATGAGGGAACTTTGTGGGACCTTACAGAGCTAATAAGGTTCCAAACTATAACCCATATAGAAGGGTGTTAGTATCATACCACAAGTACTAACACTTGCTGAGGATGTAGATCCACAAGGTTGATGTCTCGAAGGACTAGGGAGTCGGTCCTAACTAGGGGTGACCCCTAAAAGAGTTTTGGTCCTAAATTGGCGTGTGACATCTATTAAATCCTATGATAGCTATGTAGTTCTGGAACTTAGGGACTGCTACTAAGGACCTACTCCTAACTGGCTGGTGAGCCCGCATCCCTAGGTTCGCTCAGTGCTAAATCCTACTCCCAATTGAAAGACACTAAATGCTAATTGGTACATGCACAGATAACTGATAACTAATAATCTTATGCCATTTTTTACTAAAAATAACATTGTATATGGATCCTAAGGAATTTATTAACTTATAAACTGATAATGCACATCATGAATATGAATATTTGAGTATACTGATATGATTTATGGATTAACTATCTGAGTACTTGAAAACTGAATTTATCTAAATCATATAGGTATCGAGTGTTCATAACCCACCAACACTTAATGAGTATAAAATACAATAACAAACATGAAATACTATATTAAGTGATTATGGTTCAAAGACCCAAACAGGGGCATTTCTTCCAACATGTGAAAATCATAAGCTTATACATGAGAATATTTAAACATGAGGGAAATAATAGAATTTCATGGCAAGAATCATATCTTGGGGATTTATCCTGAATCCACTGAACATGACATGGGAATTACAACATTCAAAACATGATATGACTCATTCCACTTGAAAGCACTTATAATCATAACTTGAAATTGAATTAACAAGAGATTCATGGCTATAGTTTAACTTAAACATGTAAAACTCATAATTTAAAACCAAAAATGGTTCTTGGACCCCATGGGTGAAAGGGGATCCATGGATGAACTCCCACATACCTTAATTTATGACTTCTTGAACATTTCTTGAGTGTTTCTTAAACTTGAAGCTTGAATTCCTTCTTTTCCTGTGAAAGGGTTAGGGTTCGTTCATAGGGACAAAGAGGGTTTTTCTTGAGAAAATTTTTGAGATAAAGGACTAATAATGCTCTTTGGGATCCCCAATTCATGTTTATGGATGAGTTTGGTGATGGAAAATAACCCAAATGCCCCTTGAGCATTTAAATAAAAAGGATGAACATGGAGGCACCGGGTGATGCAAACTCTAGATCGGTGGGCTAAGCCCCACACCGCAGCTCCAATCTAGCAGACTAGACTGGGTACCGTAGGCTTATTCAGGTGGCCTCACTGGTTTGCTTCTCTAAATGCGCCCCTAGGCTCATTTGAAAATTTCAAAACTCGCCCGACATGTACATTTTACCTCCGTAAACATGGATCAACTTAAAAGCCAATATTTTAGGGTCATTAAGGTCGATTTAAAAATTCGTGAAGTCTAGGGGTCTTGAAAGTAACTATGTCCTCAACACTTAGTGAAATGTTCAAATCTTGGACACCTTAAACAAGCAACTGGGAGCTAGATTGAGCTAAGACATTTATAGGATATTACAACCTATGTCCCTATCCTAGCATCCTATATAAGTATATATATATATACATATATATATATTGTGCATGTTGTTTATGACTGGATTTTGGCTATTGTAATATTTTATCACTTACCCTTGAATTACATTCCAGTACCCGCCCAACTGACCGTCCCTGGATGCTATATCATTTCATTATGTAGGGTTCAGATGCTTTTCTATTACTTCTATTCAACATTAGGTGGTGTGTTATGTGGTTGAGTTGTTGTGAAGTAGTGAGCCTTCATCTTTTGAAAAGCCCTGCCATTTTAATAGGTTTCTTTTCATATTTTAGGATTTGTAAATTCTTTTTTTTCATAGTCAGGGGAATATATCGACTTAGTTTGGTACTCTAGGTTTAGAGGCTAATGGATAGGATTGGGTTTTTGTTATTATCATATTTTTATTCATTAGACTATCTTTTGGTTTATATATCTTTTATTCTTTGGATGGCTTCCACTGTTTATTTTTACTGTGCTCTGGAGGTTAGTCTAAGGTGTAGTCTCCAACCAATGATGGGCTTTATTTAACCATCACGACTAGGCCCTAGTTAAGTACATAAAAAGCTTGGTATCAGAGTCAGACTCATGGTCATTGGGTGTCCATAATGCCTTGTCGAGTATAGTCCCTTTTATGGTTGTTTAGAGCGACACAATTATAGAGGGGGATACAAGCATTTTTTAATGTTTCCTTTACTTGTGGTCTTTTTTGGGCTTAGAGTCTAGTATCATAAAAATTTTCTAACTCTTATCTTACTCGTGCTTCAAATCATGTGTCCCCGAAGATCTGACGGTCGTATAAACTCTGCTGGAATGTCTGTCCTACCTGAGAAAAATATGAAAGGAACTCATCCTGTTCACGATATGTAACTCGATCTTGGGTCTCTACTGCTGACTGTATGGCTTTACATGAGGCTCCACCATCCCTATTAGTCCTTGTTAGGTTTTTGTGGTTTGTTATACTTATGCTCACTCTCCTCAGGGAGATATTTTAAATGTAGAGTTCTGTTAGTCGATTCATATGCTCACTCAGATTGTGGCATCCCATTCCCTATGTTTGATCATGTTAGTTTTGTTTCTAATTTATCTGAGGTTACTCAGGTTGGTCAATTTCTGAGGTTGAATACCCCAACATTTATAGGATTTAAGGTTGAAGAGGGTCCACAAGAGTTTATTGATGAGATGGAGAATATTTTCAGGGCGGTACGAGATACTGATTTAGAAGGCATGGATTTTATTATGTATAAGTTGAAAGATACCGCATATAAGTGGTATGAGAAGTGGGAATAGCTGAGAGGTGATGATAATGAGCTGGCAGTATGGTATGAGTTTTTTGGTACCTTTCTTGATCATTTATTTCCTTAAGAGTTAAGAAAGGCTAAGGCCAAAGAGTTTGTAAACTTGAAGTAGGGTAAGATGAGTGTAAAGGAGTATGTACTGAAGTTCCATCAACTATCTCATTATTCTTTGAAATTGGTATCTAATATGAGGTCTAAGATGAGAAAGTTCACTTTTAGTTTATCCCATGATTTGATATTGGAGTGTAAGGTTGTCATGCTGAATAATTATATGGACATATCCAGGTTGGTGGTCTTTATACAGTAGGCAGAGGATGAAAATAAAAAGTAGGTAAAGATGAGAGAGAGACAAAATAAAAAGTTTAGATATTCCAAACAATAAGCAAATCAACAGATAGTAGGAGAGATGGTAGACAGTGGACTAAGAATAATAATTGAGGAAATTATTATTCATTCTCTAGTGCTCATTATCCTAAGCCTTCAGGTGATTGTTGCTTTAACACCAGTATTGGTCCTAAGGAACAAAGTGCCCAGTCTCAGGCTAGTGGAGCTCAGTCAACCCCACCTTATCCTCCTTATCATTTTTGTTGATAGCTTCACCGTGGGTATTTTGAGGTAGGGAGAAACTTGTGTTTTAATTATAGTCAGCCCAGTCATATGTAGTGAAATTATTCTATAGCTAAGGTTTCCACTAGAGCTAATAAGGTCCCTATTGCTACTTCTTTGGCTCATTTACATAAAAGCACCACTTTAGGTACCACCAAGGGATGGAATCACCTCTATGCACTTTCTACCCATCAGGAATCTGAGACCTCCCCGAATGTTGTCACTGGTATGTTACAACTCTTTTCCCATGTTGCTTATTTCTTGCTTGATATGGGTTCTACCTTGTCTTATGTGACCCCTTATATAGATTTACACTTTGGTTTTGGCCCTAAAAGTATTTTTGACCCCTTCTCTGTGTCTACTCCAATGGGTGATTCTATTTTTTCTAGAAAAATTTATAGCAGTTGTGTAGTATCCATTTTTCATAGGAAGACATTGGTGGATTATAGAGCAGGATATGGTGGATTTTGATGTAATATTAGGGATGTGTTGACTATATTTATGCTACGATTCTCTGGACTGTAAGACCTGAAAGGTCAGTTTAATTATCCTAATAAATCGTTGATCGAATGGAGAGGTGTTCCTTAGTACCCAAAGGGAGGTTTATTTTTATCATAGAGATCAGAGTTTGATTTTGAAAGGATATCTATATTATTTAGTTCGTGGTAAGGATTCAAACTCTGAGAGTTCTGTACCTATGGTTGTTGAATTTACTGAAGTTTTCAAGATAATATTCATGGAATTTCTCTCAACTGGAAAATAGATTTCAAGATTGATCTTCTATTGGATACTCATCCTATTTATATTCCTCCTTATAGGATATCTCTAAATAAACTAAAGGAACTAATGGAGAAATTATAGGATCTTCTTGATAAGTTCTTTATTTATCCTATTGTGTCTTCATAAAGTGCTACTGTTATTTTTGTGCATAAGAAAGATGGGCCTCTTTGGATGTGTATCGACAATCATCAGTTGAATAAGGTTATAGTGAAACATAAGAATCTTCTTCCTAGTATTGAAGATCTATTCAATCATATTCAAGGAGCTAGGTGTTTCTTTAAGATTGATCTTTGTTCAGGCTATCACAAGTTGAAAATCAGCGAGGTTGATATTTCTAAGACTTTTTTAAGAACTCGGTACGGCCATTATGAGGTTTTGGTTATGTCATATGAGTTAACTAATGCTCTAACTTCTTTCATGGATCTTCTAAATTGGGTGTTTAGGAAGTTTTTAATTTATTTGTTATATTTTCATAGATGACACCTTGGTATACTCTAAGAGTAAGAAGGATCATGCCAATCACCTTTGAATTGTGTTGCAGACTGTTAAGGACCAGAAATTGTATGCTAAATTTTCTAAGTGTGAATTTTTGTTAAGTATTGTGACTTCTCTCGGGTATGTGGTTTGTTGTTAGGAGATAAAGGTGGACCTATAGAAAGTTGAGGCAGTTAGGAAATGGCCTAGGCCTACGACTGTAATTGATATTTGAATCTTTTTGGGCTTGGCCGGGTATTAGAGGAGATTTATGGAGAGTTTCTCATGTATTACAACTCCACTGATGAAATTTACTCAGAAAAAGGTTAAGTTCTAGTGATACGATGCTTGTGTGGATAATTGTGAGAAGTTGAAGGATAAGTTGACTTTTGTGCCTGTTTTGACCCTACCCGAAGGTATTGAGGGGTTTTTGATATATTATGATGCGTCTCATATGGGATAAGGTTGTTTGTTAATGCATCATGTTAAGGTTGTGGCCTAAACTTCCAGGTAGCTTAAGGCTCACAAGTCTCGATATACAATCCATCCGAGTTCAACCAAGATGTATCATAACTTGAAGGAAATATACTGGTATAATAGTCTGAAGAGAGATGTGGTAAATTTTGATGCCAAGTGTATGGTTTGTTAGTAAGTCAAGGTTGAGCATTTTAGGTCTTGTGGAATGTCTTTGTAATACCCTGTGTCTTTAACTTCATTGTGGAGCCTACAACTCACTTAATAATCTAAAGACTTATTATGAGTCGTAAGATTAAATCATAGTCAAGACAGTATGGGATAGTTGAGGTTCTATTTTGGTTACGACTCATACTAAACCAGTGGTAGTGACACTGTATGAATCATGTGGTCAAGTCATAGTCAGCTCAGTGGGGAAGCCAAATGTTTTTGGTCATATAATGAACCAACCCTACTAGTCGTTACGAGGGATTACGAGTCATATAGTAAGCGTCAAAGTGTCAATAGTGTAGGACCCTTAAGTTTCTAATCAGACCGTAGTTGGTGGGTAAGAGTAGCAGTGGCTGACTATGAGTCATTGTGTTTGAATTGTAGCCAGACCAGTGTGTACCCTTCCTATTTTTGCCAAGACTATAAGTCATTAGGATAACTCGTAGTCAGACATCATAACTCTTGGGGTGACCCATGATGACTTGAGACTAAGTCTGTATATGTTAAGTTAATGGATATTTTTGTCGTTTCTCATTTTATAACTCCCAACCCAGGACTTAAAACATAAAAGAGGCGTTATTTTTCCCCATTCTCAATCACTAAATGAAGTCCTTTTTTCTCTTACTCTCAAGAACAACAAGGCTTGGGTTTCTTTCTCAAAATCACCTATCAAGTCCCTAAGTCTTAGTTCTCTTCAAGGAAGTCAAGAAAATCAAGGTATGTGGGGTTTTAGCAAGGATTATCTTTCATTCTTGTGCACTAAAACATGATTTCTTAAAGTTGAATTTATATGATTTCAATTAGGTTTCATACCCAATTCTCATATTCTTGAAGTTATGACATTACAATGTGATTTAAAAAGTCTAAAGTACATAAGAATTTTCCTATATTCATGTTTTGACTTACATTATTACTATTATGATATGATTTTCATTATCTTGACTTGAAATTTGATTAATTGATGAAATATTTTAATCTAAGTCTTGAGCATGGTATTTTGGTATGAAGTTTCTAAGACATGATGCATGAATTTAAATATTTAAGCATAAGTTGTTAAGTACAAGAAGTTTAAGCTTATAAGTTCAATTTCCAAGTTTTATAACTTTCTTAAAATTTAATTTTGATCTTATGATCTCAGTTAAGATTTGAAATCCATAATTTCACCCATTGGGTATGATTTAAGCAAGAGATACATAGTTGGTTTCTAATTACAAACCCATATGATATTTTAAGGTGGATTTCCTAAGTATGAGCATTATATATATATATATATATATATATATATATATATATATATATATATATTTGCGATTAGTATTAAGCACTGAGAAGGGAAAGTAGATGAGCGTATCTTAATTTTAGGAAATTATGAGCCAATGTAGGTTTAAGTGACCTAGGCAGAGAGTGTCTTCTTTTCCCAATACTGATAAAGTTTAGTTATCAATTAAGTTAAGGTTCTATTCTGATGGTAGGGGTAGGAAAACTCTCCCCAGCATGGGTAATATGTTGGACTCCACAATAGCTCACATGGTTTATGTTAGTTATAAGAATCTCCCACGAGAAAGAATAAAAGTAAAGATTTTAGAAACTATGTGTACTAACTCACTAAGCTTTTCAATATGCTTTATTATTCATGTTTTATGATATTTCAGCTTTCAATTTTATTTCATGTCCAAGGTGAGTCCTTTTACACTTAGCATGCATGATTTGAAAGTATATTCAATTTCTATTTTACTTATGCATTTACCCCCATATACTCAGTACATTCCAAAGTACTGACCATATATATGCATTTTTGGCTACATTCCTTCATAATAAAAGTATCAGATGTATCCCACACACCAAGGCTAGACAGTTCTCAGCATTTAGCCTGCAAGTGATGAGTTCTCTTATTTTGGGGACTCAAGTCTGGTGTAGTTCGTGTATCTTATTTTCATTATTCTTATTTATTTATTAGGGATAGTTGGGGGTCATGTACCGACTACCTATAGTAAGTATTAGTAGAAGATTCATAGACGGTTATTTAGAGTTGATGTATTTACTTTCAGTTTTGTTTTGTGTAACCAAAGTGTAAATGTTTTGAATAGTTTTGTATTGAACATATTTGGCAAAGTCATCTATTCTGCTTATTTATTTTAGATTTATGTATCTTATTCAATAGTTCATGAGTTAGGATAGTATCATAGGTTAGCTTAGGATCTCTTATGGTTTTAAGCACTGTGTAATGTTCAGGGGGTAGTCTCGAGGCATTACAAACTTGGTATTAGAGAACAAATTTCAAGTGTCCTAGGGTGTTTGTGAAGTCGTGTCTAATAGAGTCTTGCAGAATGATACAAAGACATCTTTACTTTTCTTCGAGAGGCTATTGGGCATTTAAGAAATGTCTCATTTCTTTCATACTCTAGATCATGTAATAAAGTTGTTCTCTAAAAAACTTCTATCAATTTGTTTATTACTCCATAATCCTCCATCTATGAATTTCTGAGATAACATTAGTACTAGATTCCAATTTCTCTTGAGATAATGCTCTCAAATTGACTATAAGTAACTTTAGAAGTTACACAAGGGGCTTGAGAGGAGCTCACTCGTGTTTTATAAGTCCCTTAAGTTGAAAGCTTATGTCCTCATCCCTATGAGTTGTGCAGTTAAGATAGAATATGATATGTATTCAGATTCCTCACCAATCCTTTAATACAGATAGTGTGAACCTAGTTTGTTAAATAAATCTTGCATTCAAGGGATATTATAACCTAGAGTGTTATGATTCATAACTAGTAGAACCTTCTTATAGTTGGAAGTATGGGTTTAGAAGTATAGTGACAAGAAAAGTAGGAATGAAGATTGATCAAAAGTATATTTATAAACTTATGCATGATATCGAGTAAGTATTGAGGTGATATGTCTTGTGTGTCAGCTTAGGGGTAATGAATACAGGTTTCTTGGAAAAAGAAATAGAGGCGTTATTAGTTAAGGTGAATTTTGGTCTACTTGAAATGGAAAGGAGTTCTTGATGGTATTAATTATGTTAAAAAAGTATAGGTTATTAATGAAAGTATTTTATGGTTGAATATTGTTAATTTAGGCTTTCCATGCGGTTGTGAAAAACATTGAAACTTATAGAGATGTGAATGTAATTTAGGCGTACAGATGGCTAAATAGTAGTGATGTGTAGAAGAAGGATGTACTAATTAGTTATATTAAGATAGACCATACAATTATGAGTTAATATGAGGTTCTAGTGGACTTGTGTTTCTTGATGTTTTATTTTATAGCTTCCAAGCGAGAATGGTATAGGAGGTTGTGTTATTAATTATGTCTAGCACTATACACTAAGATTGAACAATGGATGATCATCAAGGTGAATAATAATTGTGTTTTTAGTGATACAATTTCTATGGAAGTGATCTACTAGGATTGAATAGAGTATGCAAAAGTTTAATTTCATTTATTTGAAATTAAGTATGATGTTATAGGTATAATGTATAGGTGTGTCCAAGGTGATATGAGGTTATATTATTTTCTAAGATTATTAAGTGTTTTGTGTGGTTAGTAGTACCCTTGAGGTGATAAGCATAATAAGGCTAGTTATATAGTATACGGTGTTCTTAATAGCTAGGTTAAAAAGTTATGGATAGGTGATGTTGAGTCTTTTAGGTATGATATTGATTTATATGGGTTGGAAAACAATATAAGGTTATAAATGTGATATTAGTAGGAAGATAATATGTTTAGTAAGGCAGGTATGTTTGCTGAAGAGTGTAAGTCTGTTACGATGATTATTAAAGCTAGAGAAAGTTAAGGATGGTATATATGAGAGGATTTTCCAAGAATGAAGTTTGTATGTTCAAAATATAGTTTATTCGTGTGAGTGTAGCATTTATATGTAGACCATAAGAATGAAGAAATTATGGCCCAGTCTTAAGGATATGGAATAGACCCATAAGCTTAGAATGTTGGCTTTAATCTAAGGGGGAGATAGTAGAGTGATGAACCAAATCGAGTTTTGAGAATTAGATTGTGAAACATGTCAACAGGAGTGATATGAGATAGTGATCTATTCTTATTCTAATGTATTTTTTCCCTAGATTTTAGTCATTATGACTTTCTCTCTATGTCTTGCATGATAGAGCCTCGCATGTGACCAATGCTTATACACTTCATGCACAACCATGTTCCTTCTCAGCTTCTATTATAAGAAGATACATCTTCACTATATGATCTGAGTCATCCCCCATGAGTTTATGAGTTCAAGTCTTATATTAAGCATCTTTTGATAAGTATCCCATGATTTAGAGTATGCTCAGTTCCCGAAATTAATGGTACACCCTTAATGACGAGTGAAACTTACATTATGGAATATATGTCCCCAGTTTAGATCTCTTTAATGAATCCATGTCTTTGATACTCTATTCCTCAGGACTCAGTAAAGTGTCAAAGTTATGTATAATATTCTTTCATGCTTCCATACCTCATGTTCTAGCCTTTCAGTGACCTCTCCTTGTGTGAAGATAGTGGTGATGATAGTGGATGAACAATAGTTTACACAAGAGAGAGTAAATGTTCCTTATTAGGGAAATATTGATATATGCTTGTTTTATCTAAGACTATAAGTATGGATAAGATTGAGGCAAAGTTTTTGGTTTATGTCATAATTAGTTGAAAATTCTAGGTATGTATTCTTAGGAATAGTGCATGAAAGTTGTTATTGATAGAGGTATTAGAGAATATGGGAAAATTCCTAGGTGAGTTGGTTGCCTAGAAGTTCATATGTGGTTATCATGATAGGCTTTAATGTCATGCTGGTATATATGTGGATAAATGCATTGTGAGATAGTGAATTCCTAGTAAAAGGTTAAAGTTAGTTGTTGAAGTGGTAAAGAGTTATTCTTAAGGTGCGAGCTCTTAAATCATATAGGGTATTGAATCTGTGGTTTATACTAGTATTATGATGTTATGTGTGGTACCTTGCAACTTTGAGTTAGGCTTGAATATGGTGAGAGAATTTAGTTCAACTCAAACTTTAGTAGAAGGAGTTATCAATACCCATATGAAGATTATAAATGGTGTCAAATGTAATGTAATACTTAAGAAGAAAATTATAGTCGGGGGAGTATTTAAGAAGTATGGCTAAGCTTGAAAGTTAGCAATCACATTGCCTAAGGCATAGAATTCTATCCAAGCTTATGTTTTATATGCCTATTCCATGAAGCTCTTTATTTTCATTCATTCCATGTGTAAGCTCAATTGAGACCTTTCTCCAAGTCTAAATCAGTCCAAAATAAAATAGATTCCCAGATTTAGAAATCGATATCATGATTAGATATCAAATATCAGAATTCATCCAGATGATACGAGTGAGTTTCAACTAGTCAAAGTTTTACTTTGAAATTTACTAATGATGTCCATATTCAGCTTTTACAAATCTATGTCAGAGATTATAGCTCTTCTCCTATTCAATCACCTAAGTCAGTATCATTCAAGGATGAATGTTTCCAAAGGGGAATATTGTAATACCCCATGTCATTAAGTTCACTGTGAAACCCACAACTCACTTAACAAGTCATGAAGACTCAGTATGATTTGTAAGATTAAATAATAGTTAAGACAGTGTAGGATTGTTGAGGTTCTGTTTAGGTTTTGACACGTACTAAATGAGTCATAGTAAGACTATACGAATCATGTGGTCCAGTAGTAGTTATCTCAGTAGGGAAGCCAAATTTTTTTGTCACATGACGACTCAACCCTACGAGTTGTTATAAGGTATTATGAGTCGTATAGTGAGAGTCATAGTGTTGACAATGCAGGACCCCTAAGTTTTTTATTAGACTATAGGTTGCGGTTATGAGTTGTAGTGGTTGAATATGAGTCATTGGGTACAACTCATAGCCATACTAGTGTGTACCCTTCCTGTTTCTGCCAGGACTACGAGTCACTGGTATGACTCATAAACGGACGTCATGAGTCTTGAGGTGACCCATGATGACTGGCGGACAAGTCTCTATATGTTCAGTTAAGGGGTCTTTTGGTCTTTTCTCCTTTATAAACTCCTAACCCATGACTTAAAACATAAAAGAGGCATTAGTTTTCCCCATTCTTATTCATTTAACGAAGTCCTTTCTTCTCCCACTCTCAAGAAAAACAAGGATAGAATTTCTTCCTCAAAATTACCTTTCAAGTCCCCAAGTCTAAGTTCCCTTCAAGAAAGTCAAGAAAATCCAGGTATGTGGGGTTTGAGAAAGGATAATACTTCATACTTGTGCATCATATATGGAGTTTGAGCAAAGATAGTACACCCTGGGCATCACATGGTGCTTACACTCTCGAGGGACCACAAGCTAACCCATGAGCTGGTACCTACTGTGAGCACTGAATAACATAATCATAAATGTGGAAAAATAACTGATATCCCATAAGATTTTAATATTTGAAACAAATACTGAATTATGAATATGAAGAAATGACTATCTGAATCTGATAAGATAAAGAAAATCTGAATAACTGACTGACATGCAAACTAAAGTCTAAATACAGCATAACTGGTTGTAGTGTCTGAAAGCCTCTAAACTGACTGACTGTGAGTTGATGGGACATGCCCCAACTAACTTCACCAACAACTAAACTAAATACATAAAGTAAAATAATTTGTCCTCAAAGTATTAGGACTCACCAATGATACTGCTGAGAGTCTAAGAAGTCTAAGCGTGATTCAGGAACGGAGTGTCAGAACCTATGATCTAATACATCATACCACAAAAGAAAGGTATGCGATCAGTACTTTGAATATACTCGTATGCTAAATAAGGTAGGCTGATATACATGGTTTCATGAACAGGAATAATAATTATCTGAATATACCTGTAAAACATGGAGTACTGAATAGAATGCATAAAAGCTTGTAAATACTGAAGGTGCGTGAAATCTGCAGATACTGAGGATGCATGAACAAGCATATAACATGAACTAAATAAAATCTATAAACTGAAATACTGAGATAACTGATATCTGTATGCTTTGGTTAAACAACACTATGAATGAATGTCTGAACTAATTACTAGACTAAGACTGTAACTGAGACTTTGACTGAGACTATGGGAGGTATCATCTAACCGATATTCCCCAATCTGAGCTAATATGGGTACAACCTGTAACCCCAGTTAGAAGGGTGTTATTACTGTTCCACAGGTACTAATGCTGGTTGTGTAGATCCACTAGTCTGGCATATTGTATTGTCCCAAAGGATGAAGGTTGTCAATCCTAATCTGACGGGTGACCCCTACGAGATAGTCAAGCCTAAACTGACGGGTGACTTCTTATATTCTACTTTGTCTGCATAGTTCTATAGTATGGGGACTGCTACTAACGACTCTACCTATTTGACAGGGAAGCCTCCATTACTACACTCGCTCGGTGCTAAATCCTACTCCCAACTGAATGACATTGAGTTACTGACCATTTTGAGTTTAACTGACTAATCTAGTAATGCTCATGGTGTATTCTGAAGTTATTCTAAAAATACTGAGATGAGATTAAGTAAAAAACTATGATTTTTGGGTATTCAATACCCCCAGTACTCAAAATATTAAATAGTAACACAATATTAAACTTAGAGGACTTAGCATGAAAACCTTTATCAACTACTCATTCTTGTAGGCATTTTATCAAACACTTGAAGTTCATAGTTTAATCAAATCATAGGAATGTTATGGAACTTGTAGTAATAGTATGGATTCAACATGAATAGCACTTAATCATGATTTAATTCAATGAATGATAACATTAAAACATGGGGAATTGAATAACAACAACAATTAAATTCACACATGTTGTAGAATCATAGTTCATTGAGATTCATGGTTGATAACTTAATTTGAAAATAGAGTAACTTGAAAAGATCATAACTTTGTTATTAAAATTAGATACTTGGACTCCATGGGCGAAAGGAACCCATGAATGAACATTTAACATACCTGGGTTAATGAATTTGAGAGGATTGATAGAGAGTTCTTGAGATTTGGCCATGAAATTGAGAGCTAGGGTTTCTTGTTCTTGAGAAGGGCATCTTCAGTTTTGAGAGGAATTGAGTAAATGATAATTATTTAGGTCACTTAGGGGTTAAATATTGTGTTTTAGATTGATTAGGTTCGTGGAAAAATACCCAAATACCCCTAAACAAATTTAAAAACTCGGGCTGGAAACTAAAGATCCCGATTTTTGGCTCCAACGTGACACGGTGCAATTACACCTGGCCACTAAAAATTGACAATCCTCATTTTGTCCATTGGCGCGACGCGGAGCTACCACGCTAAGCCTTTGGAATGCCATTTTGTCCACCTCTGTGATGTGCTATTATCGCGGAGGCTCATTAGAAATTGTCAAACGTGAACTGGGTCCTTGGCGCGACGCGCCAATATTGTGGTCCCTTACTTGAAATTGACAATTTTCATTTAGACTGGCTCCGCGGCGCGCTATTGATCAAAATTATGGTGTTTAATGATTGAAACTTAAAATCTCCATAACTTCTTACTCGTTTATCGAATTTGGACAAATTTTATATCATTGAAAAGCTAATTAAATTTCCTACGTAATGGAAGACGCTAAACTGAAAGATAATGGGTATTTAGAAAATTTTATATATGAATACTCATGCATTGGGACTTAAATTATGCTACAGAAATATGGGGTATTATAATATCTCCCCCTTGGGATCATTCATCCTCGAATGAAACTGGTTAAGCTGAGGAAAACTAATAGACTGAGCTTACACACTGAACATGCATACCTGATACATGGAAAACATGAATGAAATAATTCATAAATTCATGATTGATATGAACTTGATGGGTAACTGGAACTGAGCATGATAGATAGGAATCTTAAGAAGATTATTACCTTAAATCGAATATAAATTCACGGAGAAAAGATGAGGGTACTTGGTCTACATATTTGCTTCTGCTTCCCAAGTGGCTCCCTCAACGGACTAATTCCACCCAAAAACCTTGACTAGTGGAACTTCTTTGTTCCTTAGTCTGTGAATCTGATGATCCAGTATCTGTACTAGAACCTCTTTGAAAGAGAGATCATTCTGAATGTTTACGTCCTCTAAAGGAACTATAACTGCTGGGTCTCCAATGCATTTCTTTAGCAATGAGGCATGTAATACTGGGTGTACTAACTTTAGATCTAAAGGCAACTCAAGTTCATAAGCTACCTTTCCAAAATGACTGAGAATCCTGTAAGGACCAACATATTGGGGATTGAGTTTCCCTTTCTTGCCGAACCTCTTTACCCCCTTCATGGGAGATATTTTCAGGTACACAAATTCACCGACCTAAAACTCGAGATCCTTTCTCCTCACATCTGCATAGGATTTCTGTCGGCCCTGGGCTGCTCTAAGCCTTTCTCTGATCAACTGAACCTTCTCTAAGGTATCAAATAGCAAGTCAGACCCTACTACTGTGGCCTCACCCACTTCAAACCAACCAATCAGAGATCTATATCTCTTACCATAGAGAGCTTCAAATGAAGCCATCTGAATACTGGAATGATAGATGTTATTATATTCGATTTCAATCAAAGGCAAGTGGTCTTCCCAACTACTTTTAAAATCAACTACACATGCTCTCAGCATATCTTTAAGAGTTTGAATGGTCCATTTTGCTTGACCGTCTGTCTAAGGGTGGAAGGTTGTACTGAGATGGACTTGGGTACCAAGACCTTTTTTGAATGCTTTCCATAAATAAGAGGTAAACTGGGTACCTCTATCAGAGATGATAGATAAGGGAACACCATACAACCTAACTAACTCTCTGAGATAGAGTGGGTCATAGTCCTCGACTTAATAAGAGGTATGGACTGGCAAGAAATGAGCTGATTTGGTCATCTTGTCTACAATAACCCAAATAAAATCATACTGATGGCGAGTACGAGGCAGACCCATCACAAAGTCCATGTTCATTTCTTCCCATTTCCACGTGGGAATGTTGAACTCCTACATGGACCCACTAGGCTTCTGGTTCTCAATCACAACTTACTGACACATATAGCACTTAGCTACAAACTCTGCAATATCTCTCTTCATCCCACTCCACCAATAGATCTCCCATAAATTGTGGTACATATTAGTGGCCCCTGGATTAATAGAGTAATGTGTATCATGCGCTTCTGCAAGAATTCATAACCTCAAGTCATCTACACCAGGCACACATAGCCGACCCTGAAAACTCAGCACACCATCTTCCCCTTGGGAGAAAACCTTCTCTTTTTTACCTCTGACTGACTCTTTCAACTTAACTAGACTAGGATCTCTATCCAACTTTTCCTTCACTTTAGAAAATAGAGAGGATTCTGAACTACTCTACACCCATATACTACCTTCTACTAAATCGACTAAGAGGACACCTAGTTAGGAAAGCTGATGGACTTCCTGAGCTAACTTCTTCTAACCATACTCAACATGAGCAACATACCCATATACAATCTACTGAGAGCATCAACCACTACATTGGCATTGGTCTGATGATACAGAACACTAATGTCATAATCTTTCATTAACTCTAACCACTTCTTCTGACGCAAATTTAATTCTTTCTGAGAGAACACATACTACAAGATTTTGTGATCTGTGAACACATCAATATACACCTCATACAAGTAATGCCTCCAAATCTTTATGGCAAACACTACAGCTTCTAACTTGATATCATGAGTAGGATAATTCTTCTTATGAGGCTTAAGTTGTCTAGAGGTAGAGGCTATAATCTTACCTCTCTGCATAAGGACACAACCCAAACCTACCCTGGACGTATCACAGTACACAATAAACTTATTTGAACCATCTGGTAAAGTCAACACTGGGGTAAGGTGAGTCGAGTCTTCAACTCCTGAAAACTCTTCTCGCATGAATCTTACCACTAAAACTTAACTTTCTTCTGAGTCAATCTGGACATAGGGGATGGAATATTTGAAAACCCTTCAACAAACCAATGGTAATAGCTATCCAAACCCAATAAACAAAGGATATCTAATGGAGTGATGGGTCTAGTCCAGTTTCCCACTGCTTTGGTCATTTAAGGATCAACTCTAATTCCATCACTAGAAATAATATGACCAAGGAATGCTACTGACCTTAGCCAAAATTTGCACTTACTAAATTTGGCGAACAACTAATGGGTTCTGAGAGTCTGTAACACAATTCTGAGATGGTTTGCATAATTATTTTTGCTACAGGAGTAAACAAAAATGTCATCAATGAAGACTATGACGAACATTTCCAAGTAATGCTTGAACAATCGGTTCATCAAGTCCATGAAATATACTAGGGCATTTGTAAGACCAAAGGACATGACTAGGAATTTGAAGTGACCATACTGGGTTCGAAAAGCTATTTTCGGAATGTCACATTCCCTGACTCTAAGTTGATGATAGACTGGTCTGAGGTCTATCTTAGAAAAGTAACTGGTACCTTGAAGTTGGTCAAACAAGTCATCAATTCTAGGAAGTGAATATTTATTCTTGACTATGACTTTGTTCAACTAACGGTAGTCTATCCACATTCTGAGAGAACCATCTTTTTTATGCATGAATTGAACTGGTGTGCCCCACGGGGAGACACTGGGTCTGATGAATCCCTTATCTAGTAGATCCTTCAACTATTCTTTTAGTTCTTTGAGTTCATCTGGAGCCATTTTTTATGATGGAATTGATATGGGCTGAGTGTCTGGAAGAAGGTCTATTCCAAAGTCGATTTCCCTTTCGGGAGGAACTCTGAGAAGATCTTCTGGGAACACATCTAGAAATTCCCTGACTACTAAAATTGACTCAAGGGTTAGAGTATCTGAATTTGAGTTTTTTACTCGCACAATATGGTAAATACACCCCTTGGATATCATCTTTCTCGCTCTAAGGTATGAAACAAGCTGACCCCTAAGAGATGTAGTACTACCCCTCTATTTAAGGACTGGTTCATTTGGGAACTAAAAATGAACTATTTTGTTTCTACAATCAACTGAGGCATAGCATGAGTGGAGCCAATCCATGCCAAGAAATCATAAAATCTATCATATCTAACTCCACGAGATCAACTGAAGTAACTTTCTGAGATATTATGACCGGACAGTTCTTGTATACCTGCTTGGATACAATGGAAACACCCACTGCGGTAGACACTGAAAAGGGCTCTTCTAGAGTTTCAAAACTGACTAAAAAATTGATGGCTATATATAGAGTTAAAAAATAAAGAGAAGCCCCAAGGCCTAGTAAAGACAAACATGTAAGTGAAAGACCTGCAACATACCAGTAACTACGTCAGGAGAATTTTTTTGATCTTATCAGGATTGAAGAGCATATAATCTGTTCGGATGCTGACCACTAGTAGCACTAGAAGCGGCACCCTACTGAGTTGGGCGATCGAATGGAACTAACGATTGATTGGACTGTCCCTGTTGGCGCAACTCCCTACCCTTTTGAGAAATAACCCGACACTTCTGAATTCGATGTCCTGGCTTGCAATATCTGAAGCATACATAACTGCCCGCTATACACTCACCCTGATAGTGTCTGCCATATTTCTAACATAGAGGATTCGTACAGGTACTGTTAACACTGCCTTGGGACTTAGAGTCTGCTTCCCTATCCCGATTATTATTTTTGAATTCTGGTACTGGGGCACTGGCTGAAGAGGGTGCTGGAGATAAAGATCTCTGGTGGAATTGGGGACGGTTACCACCTTCTAACCTTGGCTAGCTGAAATTAAAAATACCCATCCTAGCCCTCTTATTTTCTTTTACTCTCTTCTTAATCTTCTGCTCCTCAATCTGTTGAGCATGGACCATCATCCAAGACAAGTCCATCTCCCTAATCAGCATTGCGATCCTATACTTCTTGGCCATACTGTCAGATACGCCAGACACAAACTTACTCATCTTGGACCTACTGTCAGCTACTACATGGGGAACATTCTAGCTAACTGAGTAAGATTGAGGGAATAATCCTACACGCTTATGCTGCCCTACCTCAAGTTAATAAATTATAATACCTTGGCCTCCATCAACTCTAATGGGAAGAATCTGTCTAAGAAAGTTATGGAAAACTCTTCCCATTCTGCAAGCCCTGGATCAACACACCTATCAACCTTCCACTTCTTAAACCAAGTATGGGATACATCCTGCAGCTGATATGCAGCCAACTCAGCACTCTCACTAGATGTTACCCCCATAATATCTGTTACCTTCTAAACTATATCTAAGAATTCATATGTATCCTCTTCAGACTTGGATCCCATGAAGAAAGAAGGATTCATTTGGGTGAAGTCCCAAATCCTTACTACAGTAGTATTGGCCAGTGGGTTGGCCTGAACAGCAGTTGGCCGTTCATTCTAAGCTGCTACAAAATTTGCTAGAGTGGTGAACGCAGCCCTGAGTTCCGCATGAGAGTCATGCTCATCCAGAGGATCTTCCTGGATGGGAGGAGGTGCTAGCTGGTATCCTACTCCCCTTCTGTTATTCTTTTTGGGAGGCATGTTCTATAAAC
Source organism: Capsicum pubescens (assembly GCA_030864215.1). Taxonomy (NCBI): domain Eukaryota; kingdom Viridiplantae; phylum Streptophyta; class Magnoliopsida; order Solanales; family Solanaceae; genus Capsicum; species Capsicum pubescens. The sequence goes on along the minus strand of CM061540.1, from coordinate 65,310,517 downwards.
AGAAGGAAAATAGATTAGACTGAGAGTTTAACTTGACCTAATGCTCACTCGCACAACATTAATACTGAAAGAAGGGAAATTTTTCCTAAATACCTTATAGCCTATTGCCCATAAGTGTAGCGCTCTACACACCCATGCACAAGACTCTGCTTGACGCAGCTTTTAGACTTCCTAGAACTCTTTAAAACCTTAGTCTCTGATACAAATTTTGTAACACCCCAAGAGTACACCCTTGGTGTCACACGGTGCTTACAGTCTCAATAGACCAAAAGCTAACCCATGAGCTGGTACCTACTGTGAGCACTGAATAACATAATCATAAATGTGGAAGAATAACTGATATGCCATAAGGTTTAAATATCTGAAACAAAAACTGAATTATGAAACTAAAGAAATGACTATCTAAATCTGATAAGATAAAGAAAATCTGAATAACTGACTGACATGCCAACTGAAGTTTTAATACTAAATAAATGACTGTAGTATTTGAAAGCCTCTAAACTGACTGATTGTAAGTTGATGGGACAGGCCCCAATTAACTCCACTAACTACTGAACTAGAGACATAAAGTAAAATAATTTGTCCTTAAAATATGAGGACTCACTACTACTACTGCTGAGAGGCTAAGAAGTCTAAGCGCAATTCAGGAACTGAGCATTAGAACATATGATATAATACATCATAGCGTAAAAGAAAAGTATGTGATTAGTACTTTGAATGTACTAGTATGCTAAATGAGGTAGGCTGATATGCATGGTTTCATGAACAGGAATAATAATTAACTGAATATACATGTAAAACATAGAGTACTGAATAGAATCCATAAAAGTTTGTAAATACTAAAGGTGCGTGAAATCTATAGATACTGAGGATGCATGACCAAGCATATAACATAAACTGAATAAAATCTGTAAACTGAAATACTGAGATAACTGATATATGTATGCTTTAGTAAAACAACACTAAGATTGAATGTCTGAACTAATTACTGGACTAAGATTGTAACTGATACTGTGACTGAGACTGTGATAAGTGTCATCTAACCGACATTTCCCAATCTAAGCTACTTGGGGTCCAACCTATAATCCCTGTTGGAAGGGTGTTAATACCGTACCATAGAATCTAATGCTGGATGTGTGGATCCACTAGTCTGGTATACTGTATTATCCCGAAAGATGAAGGGTGTCAAGCCTAATCTGACGAGTGACCCCTTTAAGATAGTCAAGCCTAAATTGTTGGGTGACATCTCATATCCTACACTGGCTATGTAGTTTTGGATTATAGGGACTGCTACTAACGACTCTATCTATCTGACTTGGAAGCTTCCATACCTACACTTGCTCGGTGCTAAATCCTACTCTCAACTGAATGACACTGAGTTACTGACCATTTTTGAGTTTAACTGACTGATCTAGTAATGCTCATGATGCATTTTAAAATTATTCTTAAAATACCAAGACGAGATTAAGTAAAAAACTATGATTTTTGGGTATTCAATACCCCCAGGACTTAAAACAAAAAATAGTAACACAATATTAAACTTAGAGGGCTTAGCATGAAAACCTTTATCAACTACTCATTCTTGTAGGAATTTTATCAAATATTTGTAGTTCATAGTTTAATCAAATTATAGGAATGTAATGGAACTAGTAGTAATATCATGGATTCAACATCAATATCTCTAAATCATGATTTAATTCAATGAATAATAACATTAAAACATTGGGAATTGAATAACAACAACAATTTCATTCATACATGGTGTAGAATCATAGTTCATGGAGATTTATGGTTGAAAACTTAAGTTAAAAATAGAGTAACTTTAAAAGATCATAACTTTGTAATTAAAATTAGATACTTGGACTCCATGGGTTAAAGGAACCCATAAATAAATATTTAACATACCTGGGTTAATGAATTTGAGAGGATTGATGGAGAGTTCTTGACATTTGGCCTTAATTTGAGAGATGGGGTTTCTTGTTCTTGAGAAGGGGATCTTTAATTTTGAGCGGAATTGAATAAATGATGATTATTTAGGTCACTTAGGGGTTAAATATCATGTTTTAGGTTGATTAGGGCCATGGAAAAAGACCCAAATACCCCTAAATGAATTTAAAAACTCGAGCTGGAAATTGAAGATCCTGATTTTTGGATCAAACACGACACGGTGTAATCACGCCGGGCCATTGGGAATCGAAAATCCTCATTTTGTCCATTGGCGCAGCGTGGAGATACCACGCTAAGCCTTTTGAATGTCATTTTGGCCACCTCTGCGACGTGCCGTTATCACAGAGGCCTACTGGAAATTGCCAAATATGAACTGGGTCCTTCGCGCGATGTACCAATATCGTGGTCCCTTACTGAAAATTGACAATTGTCATTTATACTATCTCCGCGACACGCTAGTGACCAAAATGACGGTGTTTAACGACTGAAATTTAAAATCTCCATAACTTCTTACGTGGTTATCGAATTTGGGTGAATTTTATATCGTTGGGAAGCTAATTGAATTTCCTATGCAATGGAAGGCTCTAAACTGAATCATAATGGGTATTTCGAAAATTTTATATTTGAATACTCATGTATTGGGACTTAAATTATGCCAGGGAAATACGTGGTATTACAGGTTCATACCTAATTCTCAAATTCTTGATTTTATGACATTACAATGTGATTTAAAGTCTAAAGTGCACAACAATTCGCTTTTATTCATGTTTGACTTACATTATTTCTATTATGATATGATTTTCAATATCTTTACTTGAAGTTAGATGAATTGACAAAAGATTTTAATGTATGTCTTGAGCATGGTATTTTTATATGAAGTTTCTAAGACATGATTCATGAATTTAATGATTTAAGCATAAGTTGTTGAGTACAAGAAGTTTAGGCTTATAATTTTAATTTACAAGTTTTATAACTTGGTTATAGTTTAATTTTGATCTTATGATCTTATTTAAGATTTGAAATCCACAATTTCACCCATTAGGTATAATTTAAGCAAAAGATGCATAGTTGGTTTCTTTTTACAAACCCATATGCTATTTTAAGGTGAATTTCCTAAGTATGAGCATATATATATATATATATATATATATATACACACATACATATATATATATATACACATACATATATATATATATACACATACATATATATATATATTTAGGAGTAGTATTTAGCACCGAGAAGGGTATGTGGATGAGCGTATCCTAATTTATGGAAACTATGAGCCACCATAGATTTAAGAGACCTCGCTAGAGAGTATCTTCTTTCCCCAATATGGATGAAGTTTAGTTATCACTTAAGATAAGTTTCTATTCCAATGTTAAGGGTAGGACAACTCTCCCCAATATGGGAAAGACATTGGACTACATGATAGCTCACATGGTTTATGTCGGTTTTAAGAAACTCCAACAAAAAAGAATAAAAGTAGAGATTTAAAAACTCGGTGTAATTACTCACTAAGTTTATTACTTATGCTTTATTTTCCATGTTTTATGATATTTCAGCTTTCAGTTTAATTCATGTCCAAGGTGAGACCTTTTACTACTTATCATGCATGATTTGAATGTATATTCAGCTTTTGTTTTACTTATGCATTCACCCCATATACTCAGTACATTCCAAAGACAGACAACATATATGAGCTTGTGGCTACGTTCCTTTATAATGTAGGTATCAGATGTAGCCCATATACCAGTGTTAGACAGTTCTCAGCATTCAGCTAGTAGGTGACTAGTTCTCTTTTCTTCAAGGACTCAAGTCGATTGTAGTTCCTATATTTTCTTTTCATTATTCTTATGAATTGATTAGGGATAGTTGGGGGTCATGTCCTAACTACCTATAGTCAACATTAGTAGAGGCTTCATAGACGGTTATTCAGAGTTGATGTATTTAATTTCATTTGTGTTTTGTGTAACCAAAGTGTAAATATTTTAGATAGTTTTGTATTGAACATATTTAGCAAAGACATATCTTCCACTTATTTTTTCAGATTTATGTATCTTATTTAGTTGCTCACGAGTTATTCCAGTATCATGGGTTAGCTTAGGATCACTTGTGGTTCTAAGCACTGTGTGATATCCAGGGGTTGCCTCGGGGTGTTACAGTCTCATAATATAGAATTTTCCTTGTGGAAGTGGGAGATGACCAATATGGATTTAGTTACATGTCTTCCGTGGTCTCATAATTAGTATGATTCTATTTGGGTCATTGTAGATAGAATGACCAAGTCTGCTCATTTTTTTCCCGTGAGGACTAACTTCTTAGGAGAGGATTATCCTAAGTTGTTCATTAAAGAGATAGTAAAATTGCATAGGGTGTTGGTGTCTATTATCTCAGACCGAGGTATGCAGTTCTCTTCTTACTTTTTGCGATCGTTTCAGAGAGGTTTGAGGACTCAGGTGAACCTTAGCATGGCTTTTCACCCTCAAACGTATGGACAAGAAGAGCGTATTATTTAGAGTTTGGAAGATATTCTAAGGTCCTGTGTGATTTATTTTAAAGGTTGTTAGGTGGAACATTACCTCTTATTATGTTTGCTTATAACAATAGTTATCATTCTAGAATTCAAAAGACTTCTTTCAAAGATCTTTCTGGTAGAAGGTGTAGGTTGATACACCCAAATTATAACATTCTTACGAAAGTGTAAGCGGTCGCTGTCAAATATAGAACCCAAATGGGTTGGGTGTCGAATCCCACAGGGAATACTGTGTTCACTATGTATTTTGACTGTTATTAGATTGTTAATCTAACGTTCCAGAGTAAAAGGGGTTTTTTGATGTGTTAATAATAATCTTTCGTTCTTGTATCACACAGTAGTCCAGTTAATGAGAGTTAATGCAAGTGTAATTTTAATGAAAATGAGTTAACTAGAGTTATGCTCACTAAGATGGTGAAACAGTTAGGGTTGTAAATTTGTGCTTGAATTCTAACTTATAATTTCAATTGCAGGAAGTATTGAATTCTAAGAATTACCCAATTGTTTCTCAACCTAATGGGTATTTTTAACCTTTTCTTCTTTCAAACTTAAAGGATCCATGTATTTTTCAATAGAACTCTAATGAGGTTTGATCCCGTTAGGGCATCAACCCTTGACCTAAAGGGTAAACCTATGGATTTCATGTGAATCACCCTTTTCCCAACATCCACTTTATTATCAGACAAATAGAGTTCATGGTCTCACTTCTCAAGTTTTCAACCAAGAGATGTCATTATAATGAAGAGAGATTCATGCAATTTAGATAGATTTTAGAAATCAAATGGATTCACAATCCCAAACAGCTCTCTACATTAAGGCTCCCATAACCCTAGTTATGTGAGTTTAGCTACTCATTTCCATATAACATATCAAAGATATATTGATGTTCATAAATAAATTCAAGAGAGTACTTACAAAAGTTAAAATATTGTTCTTCTGAATCTTCAAATAAACAATAGAGGATAATAATCAGATCTAAATTTCTAGCTTCAAATCTCAATGAAAACTGTTACACAACTCTCAATAGAGAAGAAAATAGGAAACTATTGTCAAAAGATGTGGAATAAACCCTAATACTTGGTATTTATATGTTTACAAAATTGGGATTTTAAAATTTGAACTCAGAGTTGTCATTTCATGCTCGATGATACAAGTGACAGTTCATCGCTGAAGCGACGGTCCATTTCTTAGACCGTCGCTGGAGCTCCAGTGAGTCTATGTTCTGCTTCTGGGCAATGGGTAGGGCGACGATTCATTGGAATACCGATGGTACGTCACCTGGTTCATCGCATGACTTCCAGTAGTCCTTCATTTTGTTTTCTTGCGATGGTTTAGGCCAACGGTTCATCGCAATACTAACGTTCCATCGCCTAGACCGTCGCATGAATTCCATTGGTCCTGTATTCTATTTCCTGGCGATGGTTTAGGCCAACGGTTCTTTGCAAGGTCGACGATCTGTCGCCTGAGCCGTCGCTGGTCATTTTTCCTTTGTTTTGTCCAGTTTATCCAAGTTATTCTTCATACTCAGTTCTTATCCTGAAAATACTTAAACACCATTTTAAATACGACAATCATTGCTTGAAAATACACAATTATCCTACGAAAAAGACCTAAAATGTTACGTCAAAAGACGTAACATCAACATCCTCAACTTAAGGCAATTGTTTGTCCTCAAACAACTCAGCACCAAATTACAAATCTGAACAACATAATGACAGGCATTTGCTACTGAACAAGTTTTCACACAACCATTCACTTGTCATCCAAATTATATGGTTTAACATGTCAGAGTCCATAACCGATATTGTTTCCAATTCAATTTATCTACACAAATTTGGATACAAGAATCTACAGAATTTAGCCAAATTAAGTGTAACTCAAGTTACCCTCACAGTCAAGGAAATCCACCACTCAAAATATTTTGTGGATACAAATCGAAACCCTATCACTCATCAAAGAAGTTACTAACATGTCACATGTACCCATAGGCTTGCCTTTGTCATCCAACACCCTCCTTATAGCTGCGTTCCAAGATCAAGAAGGTCTTTTCTAGGTTAGTAATGAGGTATCCGGCTAGGTCACGAAGGAATTTTGGGTAAAAGTGACTAAGAACTAGGCTTTAACTCTCTTTGCCTTCAAATTCTTCTTACTAAGGCCATTACTTTGCTAGCTCACTTACCCCTTTCTCATTCATTTATGCTTTACCACAGTAAACACTATTTTTTCTTTTTTTATATATATACAAACAAGCATCCACCACCCTCAACTTAGGTTGATTCCATAAGTCAAGGTGCACATTGTCTTAACTAGACCAGGGCCAAATGCTCTAATTCAAATTCTAGACCAATTGTCCATTAAGCAGTTAACAGCCCCACAATAGCCACCCTCAACTTAGGTGTTTTGCCTAAGTTTAGGTTCACATTTCCCATTAATAGGCTAGGGCCAGAGCTAGGAGTCAACAGATAAAAGTGAGTTAACTAGAATATTTGGTGATGAAGAAAGATTTACAAAGGCTCAAAAAAAGGTTCAAACATGGAAAATTATTTTTGGTGGGGTTAATTTTTGGCTAAGTAAACTAAAAGCACAAGGTGGCCTGCCATCACTTCTCATCCCATCAACTACAGAACAGCATCAATTGAACCAGGAAAGTTCTAGGTACTATACTATGTAAGAACTAATACAAAATACTCACACACACAGTGGCAACTAAGTCACACTCATTCTATTGTTCTTATGATGTGCATCACATGTCATGAAAATTTATAGATTAATGTCAACTATAGATTCACTAACAGTTGATAACATATCCTAGGAGACAAAAGTAAACAGTCAAATAGAAATAGTCATAGCTTGATGCCAACATCATTCATCATTCATCATCCATATTTACAACTAGAAAATAACACAAACAACACTTTTATTTCATGGACCAACATCAGCAATATAACAAGACTTAAGAATAATAAAAATGCAAATCTAAAATTAAACCTAGACATGTGACATAATCCTAGACATGCCAATTCTCCTAGATTGCACATGGTAGGGTTAAGAATATCAGCACCACAACCCACCATGGTAAAAGTACATCCCACCCCTACAAAAAATAATGCCTTGTCCTCAATGCATATAATTTAAGTACAAAGAAGGGGAAATACTTGTAGTACCTCTTATTCATATGAGGCATCAGTGAAGTGAGGTGAGGCTGCAGTGTCCTCACCAGGTGTAATGTTGACCCTCATGTTGGTAGGAGTACTCACAATCTCTTCCTCCAGAATTGAAGGTACAATATCTCTGGCCAAGTCAACAGTTTGCCTCCTAACTGGGGCAGAACTGGTAGACACTCCAGCTGCTTTGTCCTCTACTCTTTTTCTTCTTCTCTCCTCATTTTTCCTTGATTTTATTCTTTCTTTCTTCATCTTATGTTTCTCTCACTCCTCTGGTGACATGGCTTCGAGTCTCTTTCTTTTAGAAGCTTTTCGTGCAGCTTTATCATCGGTTTCTACTACCTTCTTACCCTTATCTTTGATTGGTCGCCCCATTAAATCAACAAGACCTTTATTTTTATCGCTTGAAACCTACACTGGATCAAATATGGCCTGCTGTGGCTGTTGATTCATCATGTCTACATCAGCCCAGATTTTCCTAACCTCCTCAATCAATTTTGCAAAATCCAGAATAGACATGGCATCCAACTTCTTATTGATTTGCTCTTCCATGTTGTCCATTCTTAGCTAGATGTTCCTGAAAGAACATATCGATTCCTTTACAATTCTTTCAACAAAGGTCTAGAAATCTGCCCCCATATAGATAACTATTTTTATATCCTTTTTTATGCCCGGACTACGTTTGTAAAGTTCTCCTAGTTTAGCCTATATTCTGAATATTAGGGCAAAACTGATGTAGAATCTTCAGTCCCAGACATAGGAATCGAAGCTAAACCTATAGAGGTGGTAGGAGGCATGTACGTAGAAAGAGGAAATGGCATACCTGAAGGAACATCAGATAATTCAGGAATTGGTGACAACTGAGTTTGCTAAGATGGGGTCCTGTTGACTTGTTTATGGAACTTCGAGTCTACTAATCTACTAATCAAAGGAACATTTTCTTGCTAACACAACTCATTAATAAGACATGGAAATAGAAGAGCAGTCATGGTCTTGTGAGCTCGGAAGTACAACTTATCAGCAATAAGGTGGCCAAAATCTACTGTTAATCCCTCGATTATTGCAGCAATAATTACAGCTCTAGTGATCTCTAAGAAGTCATCACCTCCTGTTGTCCTCAGCCTTAATCTCATAATTTCCCACCAGAACTTGGCCCTAAAGCTCAGGGACGACTTAGATATCTGTTCGCATGGTTGTGAACCACGCAGGATCTCCTTCATCTGTGAATACTCTGGCCAGCTACGGACTTTGTGTCTTTGTTGTGAATAGTTGATGTTTTAATTCTGGGATTGCACCCGGTATCTTGTATTCAGGACCAAACAAGAATCTGTTCAATGTGCGCTCTGAGATATCTATATCAACTCCGCAAAGAGGAATTGAATCTAACTTGGTCATGTTAGCAGTTGAAGCGCCTGAGGGACGGTTCTTCTTCAACAATGCTAATTAATTGGCAAAGAACTCATGTACCAAGTTTATTTGATAGTATACGAGTGGCATGCTCATCCAAACCAACTCATATTCATTGAATTGGCATTCATGTTCTGGGTACTCATGCAAGGTTGTTGTCACAATTTGATACTTCTCAAAAATAGGTCTCTTTGCATCTAACCTATTTGTTGGTGTGAGCCCTTTGTAGAAATGCTCTCGATCCCCCTCGACCTGCCATATGATACCTTCCCATAGTTGTGGGTCCTTGCGCCGAACCATATTTTGGTTCTTCTATTCTGGAGTCTCTCCTTGGATAGGGTTAGATACTTCAACCCCTTCCTCAACAGGCATTGAACTTTAGCTTCTATTGCTACTGCTTTCACCCTTCTCTTCAGACTAGGAGGATGAATAAATCACCTAACGATTACGCTGGGTATTGCGTGTTGGTGTAGCCGAACTTTGGGATGGCCCTTGCCTAGCGCTTTGGCCTCTACCTCTGCCCCTCGTTGGTGGTAATTTGTTGGCCATAGTACCTTGTTATTGTAGTATTGGGTCACTTCTCTAACTTTTCACAATGAATTTCGAACAATAGATGATTATTTGTTTAAGTGAAGAAAACTTAGTTGGCTTGTGATTAACAAGGAAAAGGGAGAAATGGACTTTAAATAGATGGGAAAGGGGAGATGGAGAGTTATAAGAGAGAATGAAAGGGCTTAGGTGCATTGAATTGTTGAGGAGTTACTTAACCACATCAAATTATCATTTAAACCCATTTGAATTGGATAATAAAGAAAAATTTGGCTATTTAAATTAATTCGACCCGACCCGATGAAATAGGGTTTTATGCGATGGTTTAAGCGATGATGCGTCGCATGTGCGACATTCTGTCGATCAATCCCATTTTCCTTTTCTAGTGAATTTACCTGGAGACATACTGGCGATGGTTGAAGAGACGGTCTGGCAATCAACCCATCGCTACTCTTCTAGTAATTTGGTTTTTGGACTTTGTTGCGACGGTTACCACGACGGTCCGTTGAGTCACCGACGGTCCGTCGGGTTACCTGTTGGTCACCAGAAACTTTCTCAGCCTCTATTTTCCTTCACTATCATACCTGTACACTTACACAAACCCTTCAACTTGTACAAAACAATAAAACAAACACCAAAATAACTTCAACTCATGCTATACAACAAAACACCATGGGTTGCCTCCCACTAGTGCCTGATTTATCATTGTGGCACGACTCAGCTATCTTGATTACTCAGACTTCATCAAGATAGATAGTATCAATACTCTTTATCGAGTCCATTGGACCGATGTACAGTTTGACTCATTTCTCATTGACTTTGAAGACACTTCCATCTTCATTTTCAAGTTCGACTACTCCATATGAGTAGACTTTGTTAACTTTAAACGGTCCAGACCATTTTGACTTAAGTTTACTTGGAAAGAGCTTCAGTCTAGAGTTGAATAGGAGTACCCAATCTCCCTTCTGAAAGTCTTGTTTTTCAATCCTCAAATCATGGTACTTCTTCATCTTCTCTTTGTATAGATCTACACTTTCATATGCCCCGAGACGGAATTCATCCATCTCATTCAATTGCCCCAATCTCAGTTTCGCTGCTTTATTCCAGTCCAAGTTCAGCCTCCTAAGTTCCCACAACGCCTTATGCTCCAATTCAACTGAAAAATGACTTTCCTTACCATAAACCAGTTGGTATGGTGACATACCAATAGGCATTTTGAATGTTGTTCTATATGCCCAAAGAGCATCATCTAGCTTTCACGACCAGTCTAGCCTACTGGCATTTACTGTTTTAGCAAGGATGGCTTTGATCTATCTGTTTGAAACCTCCACTTTTCCACTGGTTTATGGATAATATGGAGTTGCTGCCTTATGTTGCTTTACCCCATATTTAGCCAATGTAGCCCAGAATACTCTATTGCAAAAGTGACATCCACCGTCATTTTTAATGGTGTGTGGCACCCTAAATTGAGAAAAAATATTCCTCTTGAGGAATGCAATGACTCTCTTCCCTTCATTGTCAGCCAGAGCCACCGCTTCTACCCATTTGGATACATAATCTACAACAACCAAGATATATTTCAACCTATAGGAACTTACAAAGGGTCCTATTAAATCAATACCCCAGACGTCGAACAATTCAACTTTTAACATTTTTGACATGGGTATCTCATGATGTTTTGAAATTAACCCTTGCCTCTAACATTGGTCGCACCTCTTCAAAAATTCATATGCATCTGTGAACATAGTTGGCCAATAATATCCATACTGTAGCACTTTTCTTGCAGTGAGATCACCAGATGGTGACCCGCGACTGGTGAAGCATGACACGCTTCCAAAATATTCAACACATCAACTTCTGGGACACATATTCTGATAATATTCTCTATGAATCTCCTAAATAGATATGGCTCATACCAGAAGTAACTTTTGGCATCATGGAGGAATTTCTTTCTTTGATAAAAAGAAATATTTTCTAGAATTACCTCGCTCACCACATAGTTTTTGAAATCATCATACCAAGTTATTTTCTCCATAACAGCAGCTAAGATTTTCTCATCCGAAAATTCATCATTGATCTCAATTTCATCTTTAACTTCTTGCTCACCTTCAAGCCTAGAAAGATGATCCGTGATTTGGTTTTCACATCCCTTCCTGTCTTTGACTTCAAAGTCAAATTCTTAAAGCAGTAACACCCATCTAATAAACCTTGGTTTTGCATCCCTTTTAGCCATTAAATATCTCAAGGCTGCGTGGTCAGTCTGGACCACCACCTTGGTTCCTAGCAAATAAGCTCGAAACTTCTTAAAAGCATAGAGTACAGTAAGAAGTTCTTCTTTTGTGACGATGTAGTTCTTTTGAGATTTATTCAGTGCTTTGATAGCATAATATATTGGATGAAACAATTTGTCTTTCTTTTGTCCCAGCACAGCTCCAAGGGAAACACCACTTGCATCACACAAGATCTCAAATGGATTTTACCAATCTTGTGCAACAATAATAGAAGCATCAACCAGCTTCCCTTTAAGGCATTCAAATGCCTTCAAGCAATCATTATCAAAGGAGAATTTGACTTCCTTCTTCAAAAGTTTGAAAAGGCGGTTTACAATCTTTGAGAAGTCCTTAATAAACCTCCTATAGAAGCCAGCATGACCAAGGAAACTACGCACCCCTTTACTGAAATAGGAGGTGGAATCTTCTCTATAACCTCAACTTTAGCTCGATTAACTCCAATCCCCTTTGCTGAAATTTTGTGTCCGAGAACAATGTCCTCCTTCACCATGAAGTGGCATTTCTCCCAATTAAGCACAAGATTGAAATCCTCACACCGCTGCAAGGCCCTACTCAAATTTACCAAGCATAGCTAAAATGAATCTCCTACCACAAAAAAATCATCCGTAAACACCTCCAAGGTGTCTTCAACCATATCTGAGAAAATATACATCATGCACCGTTGAAAGGTAGTGGGTGCATTACACAATCCAAATGGCATTCGCTTAAATGCAAAAGTACCATATGGGCCGGTGAATGTCATTTTCTCCTGATCCTCCGGGGCTATAGAAATTTGATTGTAACCAGATAACCATCCAAGAAACAATACCAACCTCTTCCCACCAACTGATCAAGTATCTGATCTATGAAAGACATTGGGAAGTGATCCTTCAATTTCCACGAGTTGAGTTTTCTATAATCCATACACACCTTTTATCTAGTAATAGGATTGAGTGGAATAAACTCATTCTTCTCATTAGCCACCACTGTCAAACCCCCTTTCTTAGGCATGCACTAATCATGACTTACCCACTTACTATCTAAGATGGGGTATACCACTCCTGCATCTAGCCACTTGATAATTTTGTTTTCACCACCTCTTGCATAGGTGGTGTAAGAAGGCACTGATGCTTAATAGTCGGGACACAATCCTCCTCTAGCTGGATTTTATATGTGCAAATAACAAGAGGAATAGAAATAATGTTTGCAATCGTCCAACCAATGGCCCTCTTATATCTCTTAAGAATTGACTTTAAGGGCTTCCACCTATTTTTCACCTAAGTCAGCTGCAATAATAACAGGTAGGGTATTCCTGTAGCCCAGGAACACATACCTTAAATGACCAAGCAACTCTTTCATCTCCAAAGTGGGTGGCTCTTCAATAGATGGCTTGGCTTGTGGACTGGATGATTTTTTAAGTCCAAATCCATCTTCTTGGGTATATAAGGATAAAACCCCATGCCTGTCAAGGAACACATAGTCTCCTCATAATATTCAATACCGTCTGGATCAAAATTCATAAATACAGCAGCTAAAGTATCCATAATAAATTTTTTCTATAGGTACTTCCTGCTCCTCCTCATAATAAACATCCACAATAGAAAATACACTCATATCTTTATGTTGTTTCATGGAATGGCATACATCGAATCAAACTACTTCATTATTCATCCTGAATAGTAGATCATTTTCCTTTAGATCAATAAGCACACTCCCGGTTGTGAGGAAAGGTCTACCCAAGATTATAGGCACTTCAAAGTCCACCTCGCAATCGAGAATGACAAAATCAGCTGGAAATATGAAACTGGCCACCTTCACTTATACATCATATAAAATCCCCATGGGACACTTCATAGACCTATCTGCCATAACTAATATCATGTTCGTGGGAGTAGAATCCCCCAAACCCAATTTCTTATACATAGCAAGCGGCATCAAATTTATACTAGCTCCCAAATCACATAGAGCTTTTTTGAACTCAAGAGGCCTAATAGTGCACGGGATAGTAAATGCTCCCGGGTCTGCCTTCTTTTGCACAAATGACCTTATGGAAATAGCACCACAATGATGGATATTATCCACTGTCTCATAACAAAGTTCCCGCTTCTTCGTAACAAGGTCCTTCATGAACTTTGTGTACCCAGGCATTTGCTCCAATGCCTGTACCAATGGCAAGTTGATTGTCAACTGCTTAAGTATGGCCATAAACTTTCCAAACTTTGTGTCATCGGACTTCTTTTTCAATCGATGGGGAAATAGAGAAGATGGTTTTGGGAGCATAGTAACCACCACTTCGGTTTCCTTTCCCTTTCTGTTCTCCAACTCATCAACCTGCTGATGGTTGGATGGTGTATTATCAATAACTTCATCCATTTTCTCGAACTCCACTGGATAAGTTTCTTCATGCTCAATATCCTCTGTAATAAAAACTTTGCCCACCAACGAACCTGGTAAAACCTTACCACTCCATATGGTAATTGGCATGCAGGAACCATTATTTCAAGGATTTTGAACTGTATCACTCGGCAAAGTTCCACTCTTTGTCTGATTCAATGCTGTTGAGAGTTGGCTCATTTGCTGCTCCAACTGTTTGATAGAAGTAGAGTGTGAGTTTACCAACTGACTCATGGAAGACAAATCACTATTCATAGCAGTCACCCTAGAGTTGGTAGTCTCAACTCTCTTTACTAATTTCTCGATCATGTCCTCCATGGACACCTTGCCAGAGCTAGTTGCAGTATTATCTATGCTTCTAGGAGGTATATATATTCCACTCCTATCATTTTTTCTCTTTTAGTTCCCTTGATCTCTATCCTTGTAACAGCTTTGTCATAATAGTTCTTCCCTGGGATGCAATAGCTTTCACCTTTTTCCATTTTTCCACATAACTGATGCCTAGTCAGAAAATCCATCTGTGTCTTTAAATGTGCCATATCCTGGTCACGTTCTTCCTCCTTCTTGCATTGATCTGCAGTCATACTACCAGACACTGTAGGTTTTGCTACCACAGAATCCCTGATATGCTAATCTCTACTCTTTTTGGTCATCTGATCAAGCATCTTTAAGGCCTCTAGAAAAGTAAGGTCAACAAATGACCCTCCTACAGCATTATCTACGACTGGTTTCATGATGGAGTTCAAATCCTAATAAAGAGTGTCCATCAAATGAATATCTATCATGTTATGGTTCGGGAATTGCATCAGCTTCTTGTTAAACCTCCCACAGGTCTCATGAAGAGATTCAGTGGGAAGCTTTCGGAAGTTATTGATTTCATCCCTCAATTGTACCCTTCTATAGGGTGGAAAGAACCTTTCTAGGAAATCCTCTTTCAACTGCCTCCAGCTGGTTATAGAGTCAAGAGTCAATTTATTTAGCCATAGTGTCGCCTTCCCAGATAGAGATAATGGAAACAAATGCAGGTGGATAGCATTCTGACCCACTCCCGGATTATCAAAAAACTTGTAAATGGTGACAAAATTCACCAAATACATGTTTGGATCATGTCTATGAATACCACCAAACAACCCTTTAAGATGAAGGGGTTGAATCAACGTACTAGAAATATTAAATTTAGCTCCTGGTGCTAGAGGTGGAGAAATAATAGCTCCATTTGTATTTATATATTTCCAGACCAGGGATTTTAAAATTTAAACTCATAGTTGCCGCTTCATGCTCGATGGGTCAAGTGACGATTCATCGCTGAGGCGACGGTGTATCGCTTAGACTGTCGCTGGATCTCCAGTGAGTCTATGTTCTGCTTCTGGGCGATGGGTAGGGTGACGATTCATCGCATGACTTCCAGTGGTCCTGCAATCCATTTCCTGGTGATGGTTTAGGATGACGGTTCATCATAATATCGATGGCCCATCTCCTGGACCATCATATGACTTCCAGTGGTCTTGCATTCTATTTTCTGGCGATGATTTAGGCTGATGGTTCGTCGCAAGTTCGACGGGCCATCGCCTTAGTCATCGCTGATTATTTTTTCTTTGTTATGTCCAATTTATCCAAGTTATTCTTCATACTCAATTCTTAACCTTAAAATACTTAAACATCATGTTAAATATGACAATCATTGCTTGAAAACACACAATTATCCTATGAAAAAGGCCTAAAATATTACGTTAAAAGCCGTAACATTATAGGTATCCTATTGGGTGGCTTGAGGTAGGTGAGAGTAGGTTGTTTAACCATAACTTGGTTCACCAAGCATGGATAAGGTTAAGGTGATTAGAAAAAGATGTAAAACTACTTAAAGTTGCCAAAAGTTTTATACAGATGTGAGGTGGAGGGAGTTGGAGTTCGAAGTAAGTGATTGGGTATTCTTGAAGGTCTCTCCTTTGAAGGCATTCATGAGATTTAGATATAAGGGGAATCTCAGTCCCGGTTATATTAGTCCGTAATAGGTTTTGAGGAGAGTTGGCAATGTCGCTTATGAGTTATATTTACTAGCGAATTTGGCCTAAATTTATCCCATTTTCTATGTGTCTATGCTAAAAAAGTGTGTGGGTGATCCTACTTTTATAGTGCCTATTGAGAATGTTAGTGTTACAGACTTGTTGTCTTATAAGAAGGTCCCGGTTGAAATATTGGATATGGAAGTTTGTAGATTGAGCACATAGGATGTAGCTTCGGTAAAGGTCCTTTGGAGGAATCAAAATGTGGAAGAAGATACATGGGAATATGAAGATGATATCCTCGTGTTGGATAAAAATGGTTAAGGTATGATTTTTTTGTCCCTCTTATCTTATTTTAAATATGTCATCGGATTCTGATGTAATCTTTCCATTATTGGGCTGGAAATATCCCAACTCCTCATTAATGAATGAATGATCCTAAAGGGGGAAGGTTAATGTGAGACCCATTGATAAATTTTTTACTTGAATTATGTTATGGGATGTTAAAAGGGTGATTTGGAAAGTTTCAGAATTTTCGGAAGGAATTCGGGGCTATTTTGGGACTTTGAGATAAAGGCGTGCCATGCCACTTAGCCTCCACGATAAAGGCGTGGCACGGAGTCTAAGCTCCGCGATAGCTATGTTCCTCACTGCTATGTATTTTCATCAAGTTTTTTTCAGTTGTGGTTAGGGGATTTTGGTACTTTTACCCCTTAAATGAATTCAAAACATTAAGTGACCCTTTTTCCTTCAGTTTTCAAGATCAAAACTCTATTCTCTTCTTTAACTCCCAAACCAAGAAATATAAATGGTTTTACAGAGAATTCAACATCCGGGCACTAAACTTCAATTTCTCTTTGAATTCTTGAATATTTTAGGCATGTTGCTCATCCCTAACTTATACTTTCATATTGTGCCATTTATTTAATCACTATTTATATGCTTTAATTGATGGCTTAGAAATTGGGTTGAGGGTTTTTGGTTGTTATCACCTAAATTACTTTTTCCATCTGTTCAATTGATTATTCAAGCTTTAATTTATGGGTTTTGAGATTGAATTGGTGCATTGTTATAAGGGTTGAAATGGGTAACATGGTGCAACGCCCCGAATCTGGTACCCGGATTGCTACATGGTGCCCATTACCCCGAAGGAACACAAGATAACCCATGACTGATTCTGTAAACTGAGCACTAAATAATAGTAATAATATCATAAATGCAAAAATATGAACTGAAAGGCCATTAGGTTCAATACTAGTACATAACTAAAAAATATGGTATAACGATACCAAAACAACTAAGATAATTATTTGAGCATACTGTAGTTTGAAAGCCTCTAAACTGTCTGAATAAAGAGTTGATGGGACATGTCCCAAACTAACTCCAACTACTGAAATAAACTAAAAATTGAAATATTAATGTGATTATTATGTCTTCGAAGAATGAGGACTCACTGCTAACTCTGATTACTGAACTGGGATGCTATTAGTTCTCTGTAGCTCGTGCTTCTAAACCTATGGTATAAAACACCATAGTGCAAATGCACCAGTACTTTGAATGTACTGGTATGCAAGTGAGGTAGGCTGAATGCAAATGGTTCATATGCATGAACAATACTAACATGAATGTGAGAATACATGCATGACTACGTAACTATAACTGAGGTCGTGATAGGACTGAATACTGAGTCTACTGATATTAACCCCTGAGTCACTGATAAGTGAGAAAGATTTATACTGTATTAATGAATACTGAGGGACTGATACTATGTTACTGATACATGAATAACTATTTCTGACAGTTCAAATTATGAAGAACTGGTCTGGTTGATTGTATCCGACAGTCCTGAAGCTGAATACTGATAACATGAGTTCTACGAACTGATATAACTAATAACACAAGTGATTGTATCTAACCGTCCTGAATCTGATGGAACTAGCTGAGTTCCATACTATATCTGAACTTGACTATATCTGACAGTCCTGAAATCTAAAGAACTATCTGAGTTCTTTTACTGAGACTGAAACTGTGACTGAGACTGAGACTGTGACTGTGACTAAGACTATAGGAGGTAATCATCTAACCTACATGCCCCAAAACTAAACTAGTGGGTTCCAACCTGTAACTCCATCTGGAAGGGTGTTAATACCGTGCCACGGGTAAAGACCTGCTATGAGTATACCCTCACCGATAGGGAACTCTTCCGTCAACCCCTCCTAGTAGGTAACCCAAATAAGATGTATATATATATCTCTAAATGCGTAGGGCTCATCTTAACATACGCTGGCTATGTAGTTCTAGAACACAAGGATTGCTTCTAAGCATCACACCCTCCTATGAATAATAGGTGAGTCCCCATCCTTGGGTTCACTCGGTGCTGAATCCTACTTCTAACTGAATAGACACTGAACTGATTAACTAAACTGAACTGATTTAACTAAACTAAACTGATTAACTGATGGTATAGTTTAGCTGAGCTAAAACAGAATTTACTGAGTTTCATTGACCGATGGAATTCTACTGAGATCTGAGGACTGACAGAGAGTACTGAAGTTACTGACACTTATTGGGAATACTGAGATCACGGAGGTTACTAAACTACCGATATTACTGAGATTTCTAAGATTTTCCTGAGTCACATGACTGGCTGAGTTCTATGGATCATGACTTGTTTGAGAGTATCGTGAAAACATGACATGACTCTAGGCACACAGCTAAGTTGTCGGGTACAAGTACCCCCAGGACTCGATGGAAACAAACTAATATAACATGACTTACTCGAACACACGACCAACAACACAATTCATAATTCATATATTGAAGCACTTCATCAAGCATGTGATATGCATAAACTTGTACATAAATGAGGATTTCATAATATCATGCTATTTGGGCACTTTTCCTTCATATAGGAATTCAATCAAACACATGGTAGGAATAGTATATGTAAACAACATTGTACAACAATTAGACATCATAGTTCAATTCTAATTTCATCATTATAGAGTTTAATCATAAGTTCACATGCATATACATCTATTCTAATCAATTCCACATAAAATTGATCACCCAACATGGATTAGAATTCAATTAATCATTCTCAACATGAACTAAACAAACCCAATATGGAATTCATACAAAAATCCATACACTTGAATTTGAAAAGAGATTCTTGGACTTCATGGACGAAAGAAGTCCATGAAAGAACACTATGCATACCTTGGTTTGTAAATACATGAAGATTAATGGGGTAAATTCTTGAACTTGAATCTTCTATGAAAAAGCCTAATGTGTTCTTGAGAGGATTTTGAGAGAATAGAGTATATTTTGGTGTAATAGAGACTCAAATCTGTGTTTTTGAGCTTATATAGGGTAGGGAAATTGACACTTTTAAACCTAGGAAACGTATTTTAATTCTTGTGAAAATTTTCCAATTTTCATCCTTAGCGTGACGCGCCACTATCGCGCCAAGTCACTGGAACTGGATAATTAGGAATCTACATGGTGGTACGACGCAGAGATATTACGTTTCCACCTTGTTTGAGACTTAGAAGTTTGGTGCGATACGCCACTATCGCAGAGAAACACGGACATTGATAATTTCCATTGAAGCTAGCTCCGCGATGCGCTAATGGCTCAGGTGATACACTGTGTCACTAAAAAGGCTCTAGATCTTCGCTCGGGTGTCAGATTTGGGGAAATCTTATGGAATTTACCATATGAAAAAAAGTGAAAAACTTGAAAATACCACATGTATAAAAGTGGATTCATCTTTCAAAGAAAGCTTCTAACATTCTTGGGGGGAAATTTCAAGCTAGGAAAAGTACGGGTATTACAATATCTCCCCCTTGAGAACATTCATCCTCGAATGAGACTGGGTGAGAGGGGAGAAGATAAACTGACTTACTTACTAAACAAGAATAACTGGAACATGATCTCATGACTGACATAACTGAAGAGCTGAATATAACATACTGAACATGCATGGCTGATGCATGACTGATAAGTTGAATTCATGCATATCTGATGCATGGATAATTGACTTATGAATACATGACTGAATGTTCTGATGAACTGAATTTCTCGCAGTGAGAATACATGTCTGATGCATAATTACATAACTGAACTGGTATATGAATGCATGACTGAATATGCATGAGTACTTAGTACCAATTTTGTAAAGGGGATTTGAGCATGAACTGAATACCAAGTTTGTAATGGTAGTTTAAATATGGAACTGAGTAAGTTTAAGAAAACTATTACGTGACTGAAAGGCACTGATGACCCCATGATTATTCTAGAAGTATGCATGAACGGGGACCTGAGAACATGACTGAGGCTGAAACATGGCATATAAACTGAATTTCGTGAATTGATTCGAACCCTTAAATACATGGCTCATGACTGAGATTCGAACTTGAGGGTCAACTTATGAGTATACCCTACTTCAAAATGGATTCATTTCATAAGAATAGAATGGGACGCCTATGTTATAAAGGTTTGGGGGATCATAGCACATCTCTTCGTTGGGACACTAGATCCCTCTACGAATACTGTCTTGGCTGAGCTACTGAGGAAAACTGAGGCGATGCACAAGGCACCTAGGAAATTTGTTGTAACTAATTATCTGAGATCTAAGACTGAGGCATGATACATGAACTGATCTGAGCTTGCACCTATATAATTGGTTCATCTTAGAATGATTACATCCTTTCATGAGATTTTGTCTAGAGCACATAGTTGGGTATATGGAAACCAAACTGCACGAATTTGTCTATATAAGACAGCTGAGTAAGAAGATAATAACTTGGTTGAGATTCGGCAAGATGATTTGAGGCCTACTAACACCATTTAAGATGAAATGACTAAGCCTCTTTCCCTGCAACTAAGACTATTAAAAAGATTCACGTGGGTGCTGAGCACGAATGCATAATCATACTGACTTATCAAATTAACTAAAGGACTGACAGCTAAATACTGAGTCTGCAGGATGGAACTATACTTAGTCTTGAATAACTGGACTGCAACTGCAGAGCATTATGCATAGGAGATAAGGACTAACTGAGTAACTTACGGTAACTTGGCATGGATTTATGAAAATTGTATTACCTCAAGAATGCTAGGCTAGCATCTAATGTAATTGGGAACATTCTATAAACTGAGGTATTGAGGTACTATTAACTAAGTAATCGATAACTATAACATTGTCAAGCTATCCTGAAACTAGACTGAATTTCTAATAACTGACATTTAGACTAGTGCTGAAGTATTTGATTCTGGGACTGAATACTGATTACTAAAACTGAACACTAAAACTATAACTGAGATGGTAACTAAATTTGGATAGATGCATGATGAGGACTGATATAGATCAAGGATCTGAACGTATACTCACACTCTATACTTTTCCCCAACTTATAAATGCAACCTCTTGCTAGCCACTTACTTGCATGTTACTACAGCATTCAAGCCTATCATCATAATTGGACCTTCGTGTAAAGCAATCATGCAACAATCTCCTCTTAACATGAATCATCTACTCTTTATCTTCTAAGAAACTTCTAAATACTACACTATTTTCATAGAGAGAGCTCATTGAAGGGTTAAATCAGGAGGACCTGAAGCATGAATGGACACTGACTGAACTTGACACTTGAACTGAAGCCTGAGGAATAGAATATCAATAATATGGATTCACCAAAATGGTTTGAATTGAGGATATACATGACATATCTGAGTTTGGATACTCACTAGAATCGGAGCATGAGTCATGTGGACTGAGCATACTGTAAAGCATGACATGAGTATGTGTCAAGAACTGCATGACCTGAGTCTAAAATTTCTAAATTTGTGAGACATGATTTGTAACACTGAGGGAGCTAGAACTGAACTCTTTATGCTGGGAACTGAAAGAGCACACAATACGTGAAAAGTGCATGAAAGTAGGTTGTGTTCATGGAACTAATTCGTACTGTAGGGTAAACTGGGACCCCTTATACTAGGAACAGAAATCGTACATGATTTATAGAAAAATGCATGAGCATGATTTGTGACTATAGAGTTTGCACGCAAGTCCTGAGTGGATTTCGTGATAGCTGAAGTACAAAACTCTGCACTGAGATAAGGATGGATCGGCAATCGTCTTCCCTTATAGCTTTCTATACATACTGGCACTACTACTGGAATCTGGGAGCCTGAAATGGGTCACTCGATCTATCATCTCCCGCTTGGATTTAAGCCATCATCATAAGTATGTAAACACTTTACTAAACTCTGAACTGAACCGCAATCATCGTCACATACTTACACTCTATTCGACACATGCTTGCCTTACTAAATACATCACCTGGTTCTATTTCTTCATATACTACTAATATCACATCCACACCTTTAAGTCTAATGTTATGTCAATAAACTTAAATTCTTGCTCACACTGTTCAAGCCTACTGATTCACTTTGGTACAACTATCCATATGGATCCATAATCTGTTCAACCTGGATCATATTATCCCAACTCTACTACTGCTAAACTCTTGAGTTCATGCTTCTAACTCTAGATCATATGCTATCATAGAATTTGGAGAAGGAATCTAATGACATATGAGTTCTCATGATCATGAATAAGAGTTGTAAAACTCTGGAACATAACTGAATTGATGGGATACTTTTGAACTTCTGGGAAATCCCAAAACTGACTGTAGGGTCCGTCTGAGAAAGCCCTATCTCTAGGACTCGAGTTTTACTGCTTCTGTTACCTTAAAAGTAAGGTAAAGTTACATGCGTGAAGCATGAGGAGAATCTATATGAGTTTCTTAGAGAGATTTTCTATAGCACGATCTGAGACATGAAAGAAGGGAAACTGTTTCTAAAACATCTTATAGCCTCATGCACATAAGTATGGTGCACAACACACACATGTACAAGACTCTACTAGATGAGGCTTTTCGACTTTCTAGGACACTATTAAACCTTAGGCTCTGATACCAAGATTTTAACGCCCCGAATCTAGTACCCGAAATGCAACACGGTGCCCATGACCCCGAAGGACCACAAGCTAACCTATGACTGATATCTGTAAACTGAGCACTGAATAATAGTAATAATATCGTAAAAGCGAAAATATGAACTGAAAGGCCATTAAGTTCAATACTAGTCCATAACTAAAAAATATGGTATAACAATACCAAAACCACTGAGATAATTATTTGAATATACTATAGTCTAAAAGCCTCTAAACTCTCTGAATTGATGAGACATGTCCCCAACTAACTCCAACTACTAAAATAAACTAAAAGCTAAAATAGTAATATGATTATCATGTCCTCGCATGATGACGACTCACTGCTAACTTTGATGTCTGAACTGGGATGTTACAGGTTCTTTGGATCTCGTGCTTCTAAACCTATGGTATAAGACACCATAGCGCAAATGTGTCAGTACTTTAAATATACTGGTATGCAAGTGAGGTAGGCTGAATGCAAATAGGTCATATGCATGAACAATACTAACTGACTGACTAACATGAATGTGAGAATACATGCATGACTACATAACTATAACTGAGATCGTGATAGAACTGAATACTGAGTCTACTAATATTGACCCCTGAGTCACTGATAAGTAAGAAAGACTGATACTATATTACTGAATACTGAGGGATGGATACTAAGTTACTGATACATGAATAACTATTTCAGACAGTTCTGATTATGAAGATCTAGTCTGGTTGACTATATCTGACAGTCCTGAAGCTGAATACTGATAACATGAGTTCTAAGAACTGATATAAGTGATAAGATGAGTGACTGTATCTGACCGTCCTAAATCTGAAGGAACTAGATGATTTTTGTGCTATATCTAAACTTGATTGTATCTGACAGTCCTGAAATCTGAAGAACTATATGAGTTCTTTTACTAAGACTGAGACTGGGACTGTGACTGTGACTGAGACTGTGGGAGGTAATCATCCAACCAACATGCCCTGGAACTGAACTGGTGGGGTCCAACTTGTAACCCCAGCTGGAAGGGTGTCAATACTGTGGCACGGGTAAAGACCGACTATGAGTATACCCTCACTACAGGGAGATCTTCCATCAACCCCTCCTAGTAGGTAACCCAAATGTGATGTATATATATATCCCTAAACGCGTAGGGTACATCACAACCTACGTTAGCTACGTAGTTCTGGAACACAAGGATTACTTCTAAGGATCACACCCTCCACTGAATAATAGGTGAGTCCTCATCCTTGGGTTCACTCGGTGCTGAATCCTACTCCTAACTTAATAGACACTGAACTGATTAACTAAACTGAACTGATTTAACTGAATTGAACTGATTAACTGATGGTATCATTTAGCGGAACTAAAATTGAATTTACTGAGTTTCATTAACCGACGGAATGCTACTGATATTTGAGGACTGACTAAGAGTACTGAAGTTACTGAGACTTACTGGGAATACTAAGATCACAGAGGTTACTAAACTACCAAGATTACTGAGATTTTTGAGATTTTCCTGAGTCACATGACTGGCTGAGTTCTATGGATCATGACTTGTCTGAGAGTATCATGAAAACATGACATGGCTCTAGGAAATCAGCTAAGTTGTTGGGTACAAGTACCCCCATGACTCTATGGAAAGAAACTGACATAACATGACTTACTCGAACACATAACCAACAACATAATTCATAATTCATATATTGAAGCACTTCATCAAACATGTGATATGCATAAACTTGTACATAAATGGGGATTTCATAATATCATTCTAGTTGGACACTTTTCCTTTATATAGGCATTCAATCAAACACATGGTAGGCATAGTATATGTAAACAACATTGTCCAATAATTAGACATCATGGTTTAATTCTAATATCATCATTATAGGGTTTAATCGTAAGTTCACATACATATACATCTATTATAATCGATTCCACATAAAATTGATCACCCATTATGGATTAGAATTCAATTAATCATTCTCAACATGAACAAAACAAACCCAACATGTAATTCATACAAAAATCCATACACTTGAATTTGAAAAGAGATTCTTGGACTTCATGGAAGAAAGGAGTCCATGAATGAACACTATGCATACCTTGGTTCATAAATACATGAAGATTGATGAATGAAATTCTTGAACTTATATCTTTTATGAAAAACCCTAATGTGTTCTTGAGAGGATTTTTGGAGAATAGAGTATATTTTGGCGTAATGAAGGCTCAAATCCATGTTTTTGAGCTTATATAGGGTAGGGAAATTAACACTTTTAACCCTAGGACATATATTTTAATTCTTGTGAAAATTTCCCAATTTTAATTGTTGGCGCGATGCGCCACTATCGCGCCAACTCACTGGAACTGGACAATTGGGAATCTGCATGGTGGCGCGATCCAGAGCTATCTCGTTGCCACCTTGTTTGAGACTTGGAAGTTTGGCTCAACATGACAATATTGCGGAGCAACACTGGAAATTGACAATTGCTACTTAAGATGGCTTCACGACACGCTGATGGCTCGTATATCACACTATCTCACTAAAAAGGCTCTAACTCTTCGCTCGGGTGTCGGATTTGGGCGAATTTGGTATCGATGGAAAGATTATGGAATTTTTCATATGGAAAAAAGTGAAAATATTGAAAATAAAACATCTATAAAAGTGGATTCATCTTTCAAAGAAAGACTCTAACATTTTTGGGGGGAAATTTCAAGCTAGGAAAAGTACGGGTGTTACACATGGGTCTCACCAAAAATTGATGGATTTCAGCTTGGTAATGGCCTGAATCTCAACCCACCTTGTAAATTTGATATTGAATTTGGATAATTGCATGAGTTAACTTATCTTTTGAAAACATTTCATTGTGTTAAAGTTTAAATGGACAAAAATGGTTTTTTAAAAGTCCTTGATGGCCATGGAATTTGGATTTTAAATAAAATTTGGGAGTCAAATGGTTAAATGGACTGGTTTGGCATAATTGAATTAGCATACAAGCATATTGGTATGACGATACATTATTGGAAAATTCTTTAATGAAGACTTCTTGACTAATGGTTGTGTTTATGTGCAATTTTTTTTAATTTGGGATTAAAGAGAAATATGTAGCTCACCGTGAAGGTGTAGTCCTGGGGGGGACCAATGCTGGAAATCATGTTAGCCAGCATGGGGGTCAATATAACCATATGTTTTTTGTGCACATATGATATTATGGATGGCTATCACCTTTGTATCTTCAGCCTTTCCTCAGTTCGTGCAGCTAACACGCTTGGAGCCCTTTTGGCAGGGGAAGCCAAACCCATATAGCCCATGGGTACCATAGAATGAAATAGGCTATATAGTTTAGGTTAATGGTTTAAACTATCATATTAACTGACTCTTGTCCCTATCCCTGTATCCTATATAATTCTCTCTCTCTCTCTCTCTCTCTCTCTATATATATATATATATATATATATATATATATGTGTATTGTGCATGTGGTTTATGACTAGATATTGATAATTGAACTATTTTATCCCTTTCCCTTGAGTTAAATGTTAGGGCTCTCCCCACTATCCCTACTGAACATCCTTGTATGCTACATCATTTCATGATTTAGGGTCAGAGGGATTTTTTGTTACTAATATGTAGTAGCATTAGGTGGTGTGGTACGACAGTTGAGTTGCTATGAAGTGGTGATTCTCTATGTTTTAGATAGATCTTCCATTTAAATAGGTTTCTTTTCATATTCTGGAAATTGTGAATTCCTTTTTATCATAGTTTGGGGCATGTCCCAACTTAGTTTGGTACTCTTGGTTTATGTGGATAGGATTGGGTTATCATTGTTATTACATTTTTATTCATTAGAATATCATTTGGTTTTATATATCTCTTGCAGTTTAGTTGGCTTCTATTGTTTATCTTTACTGTGTTCTGGAGTTTAGGCTAAGGAGGTGGTCTCCAGCCCACGATGGGCTTGAGATTCTTGTCACGACTAGGCCTTGGTTCTGGTCGTGACACTTTTAATATAATCTCATTACATGTGATTAACACTTAGGAGATCATTCATCAATTTACTTTCTTGAACATGTATTAAAAAGGAGGCAAACACTCCAAACACTTTGTCAAACTTAAGAAAATCATTTCACATAAACAATAATTAACCTTTAACACATAAAATATTAAGTATGCCTGAAAGTTTATCAACAACTCAAAATTCAAGCTTTATCAATTCATGTTCATTAGTTATTGCATCCCCAGAGACTAATCAATGACTTATTAAAGTAAGCATTATCAAGCCATATTCATTAAATCTAAGTACTTATTTTAAGAGTGCACATTCAACCTTATGGAGTCAAAACTCTGGTTCAATGTTCATAAGTTCATTGACTAGTCTCATCCTTCTTTATTTATACCAAAATTGGGGTTTTCCGATAATATCTATAACCCATGCATTCGAATTATTACTAGGTTCAAGACCTAATCTATTAACCAACCATTCAACTCTATAATTTAACTTACAATGTAGTTTTAGTCATACTCTTTTATTCCTTTTACTTTCCGACCCTTATCCTAACTTAACCCCAGGATCTTAAATTAAGTCACCACTTCCTTATACCCTAATCAGTCCTTATCAATAAACTTAAGCAATATTATCTTACATTTTGACCATATATAATACTAAGTTCACCCTTTTTATCGTAATTAGGCTAAATAACATTGTTATCTATATTCACATAGCTCACATTACAATCCACCATCAAGTCATACAAACATAAAACATCCATCAAGGATTCATACATTGATATTTAAACACATAATTAGGCCCCTATTACATTAAATTTTATCCATCCAAACTCCATGCCTGTGGGCCTAAGCATGATTTCTATTGTCAAATCTACATTATGGATATGATTACTAATTATAGTCTACCACTCAGAAACTATAACCTATTTGGGTGCCAAGCTGCTTCAAAAAAGTAAGTTATTCCACGGATAATGTAACGACCTGATTATCTGGAATCAAAACGTCACGTAGTGTTCATGATCCCGAAGGACAACAAGTTATCCCCCTACTGATATCTATACCTGAGCACTGCATAATATCACTAATGAATGCAGAAACTGGCCTTAAGTTTCAAACATCTAAAAAAAATACTCAAAACTAATAACTGAATACTGATACATCTGTCCGAATAGCCTCTAAACTGTCTGAACTATGGAGTTGATGGGACATGTCCCCTACTAACTCCGTCTACTGAAAATAAACTAAATCTGATGCGATAATAAAATAAGAATCATCCTCGACTGAAGAAGACTCACTGCTATGTCTACTGCTGCTGACTGGGACTAAGCTGCTAAGGGTACTTTAGATTTCGTGCCTCTAAACCTATGGTGTCAAATAAAACACCATAGCACAAATGCATCAGTACGGGAATATACTGAGTATGAAGATAAGGTAAGGATAAATACAAGGGCTTATGCATGAACAATTACTTAACTGAATACTCATGAGAATATTGAATGAGAACATATGCATTAATGCACAAACCATAACTGAAAAACATCACAACTCGAAGTACTAAAACTCGGATACTGCTTTACTGCCATCTTAACTCACTACTAATTCTTGAGATGCTAAACAAATGAATCATCTGATACTAATAACTGAATAACAAAGCTTAGATCAGTCCTATCTAGCGAGTGATCTCAAAAACTAATGATACTAAAACTGATTAACTGAATCTACTCATATCAATGATTGAATTATAATCTTTCTACTCTCAATGGAGTGCATCAGAGATCAAACCTCTCTAACGGATGATTCTGGAATCTACTATCAATGATAAGAAAAGATTATATCTGAGATCAAACCTATCTAATAGAAGATCTCAGAATCTGATAATGAGAATAATCACTGAATCTGAGAATGAGATCAATCCTATCTAATAGGTGATCTCTGGATTTGATAATAAGAATACTCAACTAAATCTGAGATTGATATCAAGCCTATCTAGCGGGAGATCTCGGGATCTGATAATGAGAATACTCAACTGAATCTGACACTGAGATTAAGCCTATCTAGTGGGTGATCTAGGGATCTAATAATGAGATTATTTAACTGAATCTGAAACTGAGATCAAGCCTATCTAGTGGGTGATCTTGGGATCTTACAATGAGATTACTCAATAACTTTATGTGGGACCATGCCTATCTAGTGGGTGGCCCATAAATCAATAGAACTATCTGAGTTCCTCACTGAGATAGATAACTGTATCTAACAGTCCTAATTTCCGAGTTCTGAAGACTAATACTAAAACTATAATAGTGGGAGTGCTCACTTAACTGATATGCCCTAAATCTAAATTGGTGGGGTCCAACCTGTAACCCCAGCTGGAAGGGTGTCAATACTGTGACACGGGTAAAGACCTCTCTGGTCAAACCTCTCTAACGGGTGACCCTCATAGGAAGTCAATCCTAAGGCAGTATAATAGTCAAGCCTATCTAGCAGGTGACAAACCTTTTCTAATGGGTGACTCCTACATCTTGCGTTGGCTACGCAGGTTTGGAGTTCAGGGATTGTTCCTAACGACTCTACCTCTCTAATGGGGAGCCTCCATCCATTCACTCGCTCGGTGCTAGCTCCTACTCCCAATTGAAAGACTCTGAACTGATTCTTAATTGAACTTAAACTGAGAAAAATCTGATCATGTTTCTCGAATGATGTGACTGGCTTAGGCTGAATTCATTTGGTTCCGTATCTGATGGAATACTACTGAACCTCATTATCTGACTGTTGATACTGAGTTCTAGACTGAACACTTGAATTCTACTAGGTCTGAGTTGCATACTGAACTGAGGCTGGAATACTAGCGAAACTGAGATTACTGAGATTTCTTAGATTTCTTAAGTTCTTTATTTGTTTGAGAGTACAGAGTGTTATAACTCATTGAGTTCTGAGAATCATGGCTTGACTGATATTATTGGAAAAACTGACACTGGCTCTAGACTGCATCTTAATTGTCGGGTATAAATACCCCCAAGACTCGATAACATAAAAGCAAAGCATAACCATTCTTGAATTATCAAAACCGTGGACATTTATTCACCATCAAAATCAGTATTGCATCTCTTCAAGAATTTAGGAATCATAAATATGTGATAGTATAGGGAAACAATCTATTGGTACATACTCGATTCAACAAGGTCTTGCATCAAATACTTTGCATGTATTTAAAGTCTTAGCATGTATTAAAGAACACATAAGTGGGGAATTTTATGCTATCGTGTCACAATTCATTCACTAAGGCTTTTCAACAAACACTTGGCATGCATGGGCTTGTACACAATTGGGGATTTCTAGTCAACATGCTATAATATCTCTAATTCCTTCAGATAAGCATTTTATCAAACATATGGATAGCATGCTTTGCTTATTCAATAATTTCTTCACTTAATTGACACGAACACATCACTTAAAAAACAACTTGAAAAGGGTTTATCATGAACATCACATACTAGGTTCAAAGCTTGATAACCTTTTAAACAATCATAAATCAAAACTCAATAATAGCATGAACATCAATTTCAACACACATGAATTATGAAAACCCATAAACATAAGATCTTTGAACTTTTGAAAAGGGTTCTTGAGCTTATTGGATGAAAGGTACTCAAGAATCAACATCTACATACCTTACGAAAACTCTTTCTTGAAGGCTCTTGGAGAGATTCTTAATTTCTTAATTTCTCTTGATTTTTCTTGAAGAAGAAAGAAGGGTTTTGATTTTATATAAACCCTAGTTTTTTATATTAAAGATAAAGAATAAAATTGTGAGCCTTGATCAGATATAAATAAGGGATGAAAAGAGTGAGAAAAATACCAAAAAGCCCTTTTAAAATTGAGTTAAAATTATCGATTGGGGGCTGCGATGATCGAAGTGACGGTCCATCACGTAGTCTGAAGGTCCGTTGGATTGTCCATCGTACATCAGCCAGCAAAATAATATACTTCGTAGATGCGACGATCTCAGTGATGAACCATCACAGCCTTGACGGTCCGTCGGATCATCTGTCACACATTGGCCAAGATGAGGTCACACTGCCTCAGCACGATGGTCCCAGCGACGGTCCATCACAGCCTTGATGGTCCGTCGTCCTAGTTGTTGTACCTGGGCCAAGAAAGGGATTCACTATCTTGGTTGCGACGGGCTGGGCGATGGTCCGTCGCAAGCTCGGCGGTCCGTCAACCCATCCATCGCACTTGGGCGGTTTCGACTGCTTTCAGTAAAACGGCCATAACTTCTTCGTCTGATGCCGTATTTTGACAAAATTGGTATTGAAGGAAATCTTATTCAATGTACTACATGAAAAAAAATTGATATTAGGGAAATTACCAGGTTCAAAATATTTCTTACTTTTGAAGGCACTTCTCAATCTTTTAGGACTGGATTTACGCTTCATTTGACACACTCTAAGGCTCAGACTACGATAGAATTTTGTGGGGTATTACAATATCTCCCCCTTAGAAACATTCATCCTCGAATTTCACTTGATAGGCTAAGAATACGGATCAACTTAACTTACTCAAGGAACGGGAGTATCTGAAACATGACTACGCAACTAGAACTACTAATATACAGAGCTCTCATACTGGACATGCATATCTGATGCATGGAATACTCGAATGAAGCTACTCATATGCTGAATTCTCATAATAAACATGCATATCTGATGTATGGACTCTCAACTGAGTTGATCTCATGAATGTATGATTGAAAACACTGAAAAATTGAACTTTTTCCATTGAACATGCATATCTAATGCATGGATGTCTGATTGAACTGACTCTTGAAAGCATGAATGGCTATGCAATGACAACTGATGTTAACTTTGTAAGGAGAGTCTAAACGTGAAAATGAATGAGTCTAAGGACATGAAAGTATCGCAATATCATAGGGTATCTCCCCCTTAGGACTCTAGTCCCTCTACAAACACCTCGCTGAAATACTGGGGCGGTGTATGGGGAACCTATGAACTGGGTCATGATTGACCATCTGAGATCTGAACCTAATACAGGACTCATGCTGACATATAAGCTCAAAATAGGAGCAAAGGATCTAACAATGCATATCATAAAGATGAAGGACTCATAACATACCCCAAAATCTATATCAGGGAACCTTTCCTGATTATGGTGGGTCTGAAGCACATACAGTCTGTTCTGATGCTGGCCACTATTGGCATCGGAAGGGGCGCTCTCATGAAGAAACTCTCTACCCCTAAGATCTAGAAATCTACATTCTTGCATTCGGTAGCCTGGCCTACCATACCCAAATAACACATTACTACCGGCTCTACACACACCTAGGTGGCTCTTGCCACACTCTCCACAAGGAGGATAGGTATGAACACCACTAGCACTTCTCTGGGCTTTAGGGATTGGCGCCCAATCATAACTGACATCCCTAAACTTTGGTATGGGTATACTAGCTAAGGATAGAGCTGGGACTGAAAACTTTTGACTATGCTGAAAAGGGCTACCACTCTGGGATCCTGCCTGAGAGAAACCATGACTACCTGTTCTGGCTCTCTTACTCACTCTCTCTATTTCTTTTGCCTTATCTTCCTCAATATTATATGCATGCATCATCAGTCTAGCAATATCTATATCTCTATTAAGAATGGAAGCCCTACACTCCTTCAACACTAACCCAGATACACCAGTCACAAACTTACTCATACTCGCTCTAGTGTCAGCTATCAAGTCAGGGAAATAATTACCTAACTGGTTAAACTTAAAACAATAATTTTTCATTGTCATGGAGCCTTGTCTTAGATTCATGAACTCTTCTACCTTAGCCTCTCTCATCTCTAGTGGGAAAAACTTATCTAGAAAGGCATCCTGAAATTCTTGCCAAGTCACGGGAGCTACATCCTTCCCTCTACCCTTCTTCCACATCACTACCCAATCATGAGCAATATCCTTCATCCAATAGGATGATAAATCCATACTCTCCCCCCTAGAAACATGCATAATCTGGGTAATATTCCCCACTTCCTCTAAATAAAGTTGTGGGTCCTTACCTGCTACTAACCTAAAGAATTTTGGTGGGGTAATTCTCATGGCATCCCTAATTTTGGCTGCGGATGAACCCCCTTCTTGCTGAGTTAGGGCCACAGCCTGACGGTTACCCTGAACATTAGTAACAGCTTGGGGTAGCGCCTGAAAAGCTGCCCAAAACTCTGCATATGACACATTCACATTCTCAGGATCTACTTGATGAGGGGGATGATCATCAACCCTACGAACATTATCTCTGCTAGGAGGCATACTCTGTAAATAGAAGAAAGAGGTATATTAGACTGAGGATCAACTTGAGCTTATGCTCACTCGTACGACATGAATACTAAAAGAAGGGAAACTGCTCCTAAAACTTCTTGTAGCCTCTTGTACATAAATGTGGCACGCAACATACCTATGCATAAGACTCTACTAGATGTGGGTTTTCAAACTCCCTAGGACACTATTGAACCATAGGCTCTGATACCAAGTATGTAACGACCCAATTTTATGGAACCGGAACGTCACACGGTGGTCATGATCCTAAAGGACCATAATCTAACCTTCTACTGATATCTGTACCTGAGCACTGCATAATATAGATAATGAATGCGGAAACTGGACTTAAGGTTCAAAACATCAAAAAAAATACTCAAAACTAAATACTAATACATCTATCCGAAAAGCCTCTAAACTGTCCGAACTATGGAGTTGATGGGACATATCCCCTACTAACTCCGTCAACTAAAAATAAACTAAATTTGATGCGATAATAAAATAAGGATCATCCTCGATTGAAGAGGACTCACTACTATGTCTACTGCTGCTGACTGGGACTGAGCATCTAAGGATACTCTGGATATCATGCCTTTGAACCTATGGTGTCAAATAAAACACCATAGGGCAAATGCGTTAGTACAGGAATGTATTGAGTATGAAGATGAGGTAAGGTTAAATACAAGGGCTTATGAATGAACAATTACTTAACTAAATAATCATGAGAATGCTGAATTAGAACACATGCATGAATGCATAAACCATAACTGAAAACATCGCAACTCAAAGTACTGAAACTCGCATACTACTTTACTGTCATCTGAACTCACTACTAATGCCTGAGATACTACACAACTGAATCATCTGATACTGATAACTGAATACCAGAGTTGAGATCAGTCTTATCTAGCGAGTGATCTCAAAAACTGATGATACTAAAACTGATTAACTGAATCTACTCATATCAATAACTGAATTCTGAGCTTTTTACTCTCGACTGACTACATCGAAGATCAAACCTCTCCAACGGATGATTCCAAAATCTACTATCAATGATAAGAAAAGATTATATCTGAGATCAAACCTTTCTAGCAAAAGATCTCTGAATCTGATAATAAGAATAATCACTGAATCTGAGAATGAGATCAAGCCTATCTGACGGGTGATATCTGGATCTGATAATAAGAATACTCAACTAAATCTAAGACTGAGATCAAGCCTATCTAGCGGGTGATCTCGGGATCTGATAATGAGAATACTCAACTAAATCTGAGACTAAGATCAAGCCTATCTAGCGGGTAATCTCAAGATCTGATAATGAGATTACTTAACTGAATCTGAGACTGAGTCCAAGCCTATCTAGCGGGTGATCTCGGGATCTGACAATAAGATTACTCAATAATTTTATGTGGGACCATTCCTATCTAGCGGGTGGCCCATGAATCAATGGAACTATCTGAGTTCCTCAAAGAGATAGATGACTGTATCTGACAGTCCTGATTTTTATGTTCTTTTCTAAAGACTGATACTGAAACTATAACAGTGGGAGTGATCACTTAACCAACATACCCCTAATATGAACTGGTGGGCTCTAACCTATAACCCCAGCTGGAAGGGTGTCAATACCGTGCCATGGGTAAAGACCTCTCTGGTCAAGCCTCTCTAACGGGTGACCTTCGCAGGAAATCAAGCCTAAGGCAGTATAATAGTCAAGCCTATTTAGCGGGTGACAAGCCTTTTCTAACGGGTGACTCCTGCATCCTGCACTGGCTACGCAGTTATGGAGTTCAAGGATTTCTCCTAACGAATCTGCCTCTCTAATGGGGATCCGTCATCCCTACACTCGCTCAGTTATAGCTCCTACTTCTAACTGAAAAACTATGAACTGATTCTTAACTGAACTTAAACTGAGCTGAATCTGATATTGATCATATTTCTCGAATGATCTAACTGGGTTAAGCTGAATTCACTTGGTTCCGTATCTAACGAAATACTACTGAATCTCATTATCTGACTAATAATACTGAGTTATGGAATAAACACTCGAATACTACTAGGTCTGTACTGCGTACTGAATTGAGGCTGGAATACTAGCGATACTGAGATTACTGTGATTTCTGTGATTTCTTAAGTTCTGTATCTGTCTGAGAGTATAGAGTTCTTCAACTCACTGATTTCTGAGAATCGTGGCTTAACTGAGATTATCGAGAAAACTAACACTGGCTCTAGACAGAAGCTAAATTGTCCAGTATAAATACCCCCAGGACTCGATAACATAAATGCAAAGCATAACCATTCTTGAATTATCAAGACCATGGACATTCATTCAAAATCACAATCACTAATGCATCTCTTCAAGCATTTAGGAATGATAAATATGTGATAGTATAGGGAGACATGTTATTGGCTTATACCCCATTCAACAAGATCTTGCATCAAACACTTAGCATGTATTTACAGTCTTAGCATGTATTAAAGAACTCATAATTGGGGAATATCATGCTATCGTGTCACAATTCATTCACTAAGGATTTTCAAAAAACACTTGGCATGCATGGTCTTGTACACAATTAGGGATTTCTCGTCAACATGCTATAATGGCTCTAATTCCTTCACATAAGCATTTTATCAAATATATGGGGAGCATGCTTTGCTTATTCAATAATTTCTTCACTTAATTGACATAAACACATTACTTAACAAGCAAATTGAAGAGGGTTTATCATGAACATCAGATGAATATCATGTACTAGGGTCAAATCTTGATAACCTTGCAAACAAACATGAATTAAAACTCAATAATAGGATGAACATCAATTTCAACACATATGAATCATGAAAACCCATAAACATAAGATCTTTGAATTTTTTAAAAGGGTTATTGAGCTTCTTGGATGAAAGGAACCCAAGAATCAACATCTACATACCTTAGGGAAAATCTTTCTTGAAGGATCTTGGAGAGATTCTTGATTTCTTGATTTCTCTTGATTTTTCTTAAAAAAAAAAGAAGGGTTTTGATTTTGTAGAAACCCTAGTTTTTAATGTTAAATATGAAGAATAAAATTGTGAGCCTTGATAGGATATAAATAGGGGCTTAAAAGAGTGAGAAAATACAAAAAAGGCCTTCGAAAATTGAGTTAAAATAACCGATTGGGGGCTGCGACAGTCGAAGTGACAGTCCGTCGCGTAGTCTGACGGTCCGTCGGATTGTCCGTCGCACATCGGTCAGAAAAATAATACACTACCTCGATGTGTTGGTCTCATAAATGGTCCGTCGTAGTCTTGATGGTCCATCAGATCATCCATCACACGTTGGCCAAGATGAGGTCACACTACCTCAGCACGACGGTCCCAGCGACGGTCCATCGCAGCCTTGATGATTTGTCATCCTAGCATTCGCGCCTGGGACAATAAATGGAGTCACTTCCTTGGTTTCAACGGGATGGGAGACGGTCCATCGCAAGCTCGGTGGTCCATTAACCCGGCCATCGCACCTAGGTAGTTCCGACTGCTTTGAGTAAAACGGCCATAACTTCTTCGTCCGATGCCGGATTTTAACAAAATTGGTATCAATGGAAATATTATTCAATGATATACATGAAAAAAAGTTTATATTAGGGAAATTCTACATGGTTCAAAATATTTCTATCTTGGGAAGGCACTTCTCAATCTTTTAAGACTGGATTTACACTTTACTTGACACGCTCTAAGGCTCAGACTACGAGAGAATATTGCGGAGTCTTACAGATAATCTTTATTCTTATTCATATTTCCAATGTCTAATCATCTAACAAATAACAATTATAAGAGTAGTTAATAAATTACACTTCAAAAAAATATTTTGGGAATTCAATTCCAATAGTTCTACCCCTCTTTATGGTCTACAAAATTACCTAAGGATCCATTAGTCATCAAAATAGTTCCTTCAATATAAACCCAACTCCATTAATAGAGTTTTAGGCTAAAGGTTCCACCTTTATTGACTTCAAGGTCCCAACCTATCAATTTTAAGTTTCAAAAACTCTAATTCATTCCAGGAATTGTTGATTAATAATTTAAAAGTGATTCTAGGTGATATTAACCCCACCCATAGGTTTTACTCAAGAATATCACAAAGTTAGGGCTAAAATCCTCAAGAAT
Source organism: Capsicum pubescens (assembly GCA_030864215.1). Lineage (NCBI taxonomy): Eukaryota > Viridiplantae > Streptophyta > Magnoliopsida > Solanales > Solanaceae > Capsicum > Capsicum pubescens. The sequence goes on along the minus strand of CM061540.1, from coordinate 65,272,782 downwards.
TTCACCATTAAAGGATGTACTAATGATTCTAGGATGTTAAAGAATTGAAAAATGAACAGGGTGAAGGAAGTAACATACCTCAATGAAGAATTTTCACCCACACTAGAGAAATCATTCTCTACCGATTAGGAATGAAAATATGGGGTTTGGGATCTTAAACCCATTGAAAATAAGTTTTAAACTATTATTTGTTCCACTATAATGGCTTGACCTGCTATAGCAATGCCGCTACAGCACCCCAACTATAACACCCGTATTTCCCTAGCATAATCTAAGTCCCAATACATGAGTATTTGTATATGAAATTTCTAAACACTTATTATTCTTCATTTTAAATCCTTCCATTGCGTAGGAAATTGAATTATATTTCCAACGATATAAAGTTCGTCCAAATCCGATAACCGAGAAAGAAGTTATGGAAATTTTAAGTTTCAGTCGTAAAACATCATTATCTTAACCCTTAGTGCATCGCGTAGATAGCCTAAATGACAATTGTCAATTTACAGTGTGACACTATGATATTGTCACATCACGGAGCAGACCAATTTCACATTTGTCAATTTTCAGTGGGCCTCCGCGATCATAGCACATCACGGAGGTGGACAAAATGGCATCCCAAGGATTACCGCGATAGTGGTGCATTGTGTCATCTGTCTAGGTCCCAGATATCCCTTTTCCAGTGGCTTGCTGTGATAGTGGAACATCGTGCCAAGGCCAAAAATTGGGATGGTTAGTTTTCAGCTTCTATTTTTAAATGTGTTTAAGGGTATTTGGGTCTTTATCCATGGCCCTAAACCGTCTAAAACACGAGATTTAACCTATTAGTGACCTATGTACTCATCATTATTCAATTGTTCTTCAAAATTAAAGATTCCCTTTTGAAGAACAAGAAACCCTAGCTCTCAAATTCAAGGCAATTTCTCAAGAACTCTCCATTCATCTCTTCCAATTCATTAACCCAGGTATGTTAGATGTTCATCCATGGATCCCTTTCATCCATGGATCCCTTTCATCCATGGAGTCCAAGCAACCCTTTTAAATTATAAAATTGTGATCTTTTCAAGTTATCATATTTTAAATTATGATTTCATCCATGAATCTCCATGTACTATTGATTTTATACCATGTTACCATGAAATTATTGTTATTATTAAATCTTCCATGTTTTAATATTATTATTTACTGAATTAAACCATGATTTGATGCTATTATAATGAATTCATGCTATTTCTACAAATTCCATGACATTTCTATGATTGTTTTAATACGTGAACTACAAGTGTTTGATAAACTGCCTACAAGAGTGATTTAATTATTAAGATCCTTCATGTTTTGATCTCCAAGTGTTAGTATCATTTTACTATAATTGTTTTGAGTCATGGGGGTATTGAATACCTGAAATCCATAAGTTTTTATTTAGTCTAGTCTCAGTATATTACATAATAGTCTTCAGAATATACTATGAGCACTTTAGAATAGTCAAATACCAGTCAGTTAAACTCAGAACAGTCTAGTATCTCAGTGACTTACAGTTGGGAGTAGGATTTAATACCGAGCGAGTGTAGGAATGGAAGCTTCCCCGTCAGATAGGAAAAGTCATTAGTAGAAGTACCTATACTCCAGAACTATGTAGCCAGCGTAGGATATGAGTAGTCACCCATCATATTAGGCTTGACTATCTCGCAGGGGTCACCCATCAATTCAAGCTTGACACCCTTAGTCCTTTGGACATTATATTATTTTAGTGAATCCACATAGCCATTTTTAGTACCCATGGAATGGTATTAACACCCTTCCAGGTGAGGTTACAGGTTGGACCCCGATTAGCTCAAATTGGTGAATGTCGGTTAAATGATACCTCCTAAAGTCTCAGATATAGTCTCAGTAACAGTCTCAGCTTAGTTATTCAGTCTTAGTGTTGTTTTAACAAAGCATACAGATTTCAGTTATCTTAGTATTTTAGTTTACAGATTTTACTCAGTTTATGTTATATGCTTGGTCATGCATCCTCAGTATTTACAGATTTTCATGCATTTTCAGTACTTACAAATTCCATGCTCTTTATTTAGTACTCCATGTCTTACATGCATATCCAGTTAATTATTAGTTCCATTCATAAAACCATGTATATCAGCCTACTTTATTTAGCATACCAGTACATTTAAAGTACTGATCGCGTACCTTTTCTTTTGTGTTATGATGTATTATATCATAGGTTCTGACGCTCAGTTCCCGACTCATGATTAGACTTATCAGATCCTTTGCAGTAGTAGTGGTAAGTTCTCATACTTTGAGGATGGGCTTACTTTATTTCATGTCTCAGTTAGTACTTAGTTGGAGTTAGTTGGGGCTTGTCTCATCAACTCATATTCAGTCAGTCAGTTTTAGAGGATTTTTAGATATTAGAGTCAGTTATTCAATATTTAGATATTGCAGTTAGTTATCCAGTTTATCATTATTTTATTAGATTCAGTCAGTTATTTCTATAGACTCATATTCCAGTTTTAAATTCAGTTATTAAAACCTTATGGCATATTAGTATTCTTCCGTATTTATGATTATATTATTTAGTGCTCACAGTAGGTACCAACTCATGGGTTAGCTTATAGTCTATCGAGACTGTAAGCACCGTGTAACAACTAAGGGGTAGTCTCAGGTCATTACAAACTTATTAGTAGAGCCTATGGTTTTAAAGTGTCCTAGGAAGTCTGAAAGTTGTATTGAGTAGAGTTATATGCATGGGTGTGTAGTGGACCATACTTATGGATGAGAGGCTACAAGGCGTTTAAGAAAAGTTTCCCTTCTTTCAATATTCATGTCGTGCGAGTGAGCATGAGCTCAAGTTAAACTCCTTGTATAATCCATTTCGTCCTTCCATTTATAGAACATGCCTCTCAAGAAGAATGGAAGAATAACAGGAACTTAGCCAGCCTATCCAGGCAGATCCTCTGGACGAGCATGTCTCTCACATAGAATTCAGGGCTACGTTCAGTACTCAAGCGAACTCTATAGCAGCACAGAATGAACCGCTAGCTTCTATTTCGGCTAACCCAATGGCCAATATTGTTGCAACCAGAATTCAAGATTTCACCTGGATAAATCCTCCTTCCTTCACGGGATCCAAGTCTGAAGAGGATCCACCAGAATTCTTAGATATGGTTTAGAAGGTAATGAATATTATGGTGGTAACATCTAGTCAGAGTACCGAATTGGTTGCATATCAATTGCAGGATATAGCCCATACTTGTTTTAAGAAGCTGAAAGTTGATAGAGGTATTGATGCAGGGCCTATAGAATGGTAAGAGTTTTCCATGACTTTCTTGGATCGATTTTTTCCATTTGAGTTGAGGGAGGCCAAGGTGTTAGAATTTATTAATTTGAGGCAAGGAAGCTTGAGTGTGGGGGAGTATTCCCTTAAGTTTACTCAGTCAGCTAAGTATGTTTCTCATGTGGTAGCTGATAATAGGTTCAAGATGAGTAAGTTTATGTCTGCTATGTTTGATAGTGTGGTCAAGGAGTGTAGGACCACAATGTTGATTAGTGAGATGGATTTGTCTAGGCTGATAGTCCATGCTCAACAAATAAAGGAGAAAAACATTAAGAAGAGAGAGAAAGAAAACAAGAGAGTTAGGATGGGTAGTTTTAATTTCAATCAGCCAAAGTCAGAAGCTGGTAACCGTCCTTAGTTTTATCATAGGTCTTCATCCCCAGTACCTTCTTCAGCCAGTGCCCCAGTACCCAAATTCCAAAATAACAATAGGGATAGGTCACCAGGCTCTAAGTCACAGGTTAGTGTTGGCAGTGCTCCACCAATCCTTTATGTCAAAAGTGTGGCAGACACCATCAGGGTGAATGTAGAGCAGGTAGTGATATGTGTTTCGAGTGTGGCAAGCCAGGCCATCAGATTCAGGAGTGTCGGGTAGTTGCTCAAAAAGGTAGGGATGTGCGCCAACTGGTCTAGTCCCATCAGTCATCAGTTCCATTTAGATGCCTAACTCAGCAATGTACTTCTTCCAGTGATACCAGTGGTTAGCGTATGAACAGATTATATGCTCTTCAATCCTACCAAGATCAGGAAAATTCTCCTAACATAGTTACTGGTACGTTCCAGGTCTTTCATTTATATGTTTATACTTTACTAGACCCTAGTGCTTCTCTTTCTTTTCTAACTCCATTTATAGTAGTCAATTTTGGAGTCAGTCCCAAAAATCTTGCAGACCCCTTTTTAGTGTCTACCCCAGTTGGCATTTCCGTTGTAGCCAGACAGGTATACAGGAATAGTGCATTCATAATATCTTAAAAAGTTACTTCATTTGATCTCGTAGAGTTAGAGATGATGGATTTTAACATCATTCTCGGCATAGATTGGCTCCACTCATGCTATGCCTCAGGTGATTGTAGAAACAAAATAGTTCATTTTCAGTTTCCAAATGAACCAATCCTTGAATGGAGGGGTAGTACTATAACTCTTAGGGTCAGTTGATTTCTTACCTTAGAGTTAGAAAAATTATATCCAAGGGGTATGTCTATCATCTTGTTTGAGTCAAAGACTCTAACTCAGAAACTCCTACTCTTGAGTCAGTCCTGGCAGTAAATGAATTATCAGATGTATTTCCTGAAGATCTTCCCGGAGTTTCTCCCATATGGGAAATCGACTTTGGAATAGACCTTCTTCTAGATACTTAGACTATATCTATTCTGCTATATATAATAACTCCAAATGAACTCAAAGAATTGAAAGAACAGTTGAGGGATATCTTAGATAAGGGATTCATCAGACCCAGCATCTCCCCGTAGGGCACACCTGTTCTATTCATGCATAAGAAAGATGATTCTCTCAAAATGTGCATTGACTACCGTCAGTTGAACAAGGTGACAGTCAAGAATAAATATCCACTTCCTAGAATCGATGACTTGTTCGACCAACTTCAGGGTGCCAGTTACTTTTCCAAGATAGACCTCAGATCAGGCTATCATCAGCTTAGAGTCAGAGAATGTGGCATTCCAAAAATAGCTTTCCGAACTCAGTATGGTAACTTTGAATTTCAAGTCATGTCCTTTGGTCTTACAAATGCCCCAGTAGCCTTCATGGACTTGATGAACTGAGTGTTCAAGCAGAACTTGGACATGTTTATCATAGTCTTCATTGATGACATTCTTGTCTATTCTCGTAGAAAAAGTAATTATGCAGACCATCTCAGCATAGTTCTTCAGACTGTTAGAGCTCATCAGTTGTTCTCTAAATTTAGTAAGTGTGAATTCTAGCTAAGATCAGTAGCATTCCTTGGTCATATTATTTTCGGTGATGGCATTAGAGTTGATCCTCAAAAGATGGAAGCAGTGAGAAACTGGACAAGACTAATCTCTCCATCAGATATCAGGAGTTTATTGGGTTTAGCTGTCTATTACCATCGGTTTGTTCAAGGTTTTTCTTATATTGCATCCCCTATGTCCAGATTGACTCAGAAAAAAGTTAAGTTTCAGTGGTCAAATTCTTGGGAGAAGAGTTTTCAGGAGTTGAAGACTCAACTCACCTCAGCCCCAGTCTTGACTCTACCAGATGGTTCAGATGGTTTTGTTGTGTATTGTAATGCATCCAGAGTAGGTTTGGGTTATGTCCTCATGCAGAGAGGTAAGGTCATAGCCTAAGCCTCCAGACATCTTAAACCCCATGAGAAGAAATATTCGACTCATGATCTTGAGCTAGCGGTTGTAGTGTTTGCCTTAAAGATTTGGATACATTACTTGTATGGGGTGCATGTAGATGTGTTCACAGATCACAAAAGCCTTCAGTATGTGTTCTCTCAGAAAGATTTGAATTTTCATCATAAAAGGTGGTTAGAGTTATTAAAAGATTATGACATGAGTGTTTTGTATCATCCAGGAAAGGCCAATGTAGTGGCTGATGCTCTCAGTAGAATGTCTATTGTTAGTGTAGCTCATGTTGAGGATGGTAAAAAGAAGTTAGCTCAAAAACTTCATCAGCTTGCCCGACTAGGTGTCCATTTACTCGATTCAACAGAAGGTAGTTTATAGGTTCAGAGTATCATAAAATTATCTTTAGTTTCCGAGGTGAAGAAGAAGAAGGATAGATATCTTGGTCTAGTTAAATTGAAAGAATCAGTCAAAGATCAGAAAGTTGAGGTTTTCTCCCAAGAGGGAGATGGTGTTTTCCGTTGTCAGGGTAGATTGTGTGGGCCTGGTGTAGATGATTTGAGGCAAATAATTCTTGGATAAGCGCATAGGGCGTGTTACTCTATTCATCCAGGGGCCACTAAGATGTACCGTGATATGCGGGAGATCTATCGGTGAAGTGGGATAAAGAGAGACATTGCCGAGTTTGTAGCTAAGTGCTCTACATGTCAGTAAGTTAAGGTTGAGCACCAGAAACCTAGTAGGTCCATGCAGGAGTTCAGTATTCCCATGTGGAAATGGGAGGAAGTGAACATGGACTTTGTGACAGGTTTGCCTCGTATCCTCCATCAGCATGACTCTATTTGGGTTATCATAGATAGGATGACCAAATCAGCTCATTTCTTACCAGTCCATACCTCTTATTTAGCTGAGGACTATGAAAATCTCTATCTCTCAGAGAGTTGGTTAGGTTGCATGGTGTTTTCTTATCTACCATCTTAGATAGAGGTACTCAGTTTACCTCTCACTTCTGGAAAGCATTCCAAAAGGGTCTTGGTACCCAAGTCCACCTCAGTACATCCTTCTACCCTCAGACAGACGTTCAAGAAGAAAGTACCATTCAGACTCTTGAGGATATGCTGAGAGCATGCATTGTTGATTTCAAGGGTAGTTGGGATGACCATTTTCCTTTGATTGAATTTGCATACAATAACTGTTATCATTCCAGTATTTGTATGGCTTTATTTGAGTCTCTCTATGGTAAGAGATGTATATCTCTAATTGGTTAGTTTGAAGTAGGTCAGGCTGTAGTAGTAGGTCCCGACTTGGTGTTTGATGTGTTAGAAAAGGTTCAGTTGATCAGAGAAAGGCTTAAGGTTACCTAGAGCTGACAGAAATTATATGCAGATATAAGAAGAAAGGATCTCAAGTTTGAGGTTGATGACATCGTGTACTTAAAAATATCTCCCATGAAGGGAGTGAAGAGATTCGGCAAGAAAGGGAAACTCAGTCCCCGATATGTCGGTCCCTTCAGAATTCTCAGTCATTTCATAAAGGTAACTTATGATCTTGAGTTGCCTTCAGATTTAGCCTAAGTACACCCAGTGTTCCATGTCTCATTGTTGAAAAAGTGTATTGGTGATCTAGCTATAGTTATTCCCTTAGAAAGTGTAGATATTCAGAACAGTTTTTACTTTGAGGAGGTCCCAGTCAAAATTCTTGGTCATCAAGTTCGCATACTAAGGAACAAAGAAGTTCCACTAGTCAAAGATCTTTGGCGGAATCTGTCCTTTGAGGGAGACACTTGGGAAGCAGAGGTAGATATGCGGACCAAGTACCCTCATCTCTTTTCTGCAAATCCTATTTCAGTATAAGGTACCAATCTTCTTAAGATTTTTCTTTTCCCGGTCATGCTCAGTTTCAGTCGCACATCATGTTCATATCAGTTGTGTATTCATTATATCAGTTCAGTCATGTATTCCATGCATCATACAAGCATATTCAGTGCGTAATCTCAGTCCATCAGTTCCCTCAGCTTAACCAGTTTCATTCAGGGATGAATGATCCCGAGGGGGAGATATTGTAACACTGTATTTTCCTAGCATAATCTAAGTCCTAATACATGAGTATTCATATATAAAATTTTGAAACACTCATTATTCTTAAGTTTAGGTACTTCCATGGCATAGGAAATCATATTATCTTTCCAACGATATAAAATTCACCCAAATCTGATAACTGGGTAAGAAGTTATGGAGATTTTAAGTTTCAGTCGTAAAACATCATTATCTTAACCCTTAGCACATCACGTAGACAGCCCAAATGACAATTTTCAATTTCCAGTGTGACTCCACGATAATGGCACATTGCGGAGCAGACCAATTTCCCGTTTGTCAATTTCCAGTGGGCCTCTGCGATCATGGCGCATAGCGGAGGTGGCCAAAGTAGCATCTTAAGGATTACTGCAATAGTGGCGTATCACGGCATCTGTCCAGGTCCTAGTTGTCCCTTTTCCAGTGTCTTGGCGTGATAGTGGCGCATCGCACCAAGGCCAAAAATTGGGATGGTCAGTTTTCAGCTTCCATTTTTAAATTCGTTTAAGGGTATTTGGGTCTTTTTCCATGGCCCTAAACCGTCTAAAACACGAGATTTAACCTATTAGTGACCTATGTACTCATCATTATTCAGTTCTTCTTCAAAATTAAAGTCCCCTTTTCAAGAACAAGAAACCCTAGCTCTCAATTCAAGGCAATTTCTCAAGAACTCTCCATTCATCTCTTCAAATTCATTAACCCAGGTATGTTAGATGTTCATCCATGGATCCCTTTCATCCATGGAGTCCAAGCAACCCTTTTAAATTATAAAATTGTGATCTTTCCAAGTGATCATGTTTTAAATTATAATTTAATCCATGAATCTCCATGTACTATTGATTTTATACCATGTTACCATGAAATTATTGTTATTATGCAATCTTCTATGTTTTAATATTATTATTTACTGAATTAAACCATGATTTGATGTTAGTATGATGAATTCATGTAATTCCTACAAATTCCATGACATTCCTATGATTTTTTAAAACCGTGAACTACAAGTGTTTGATAAAATGCCTACAAGAGTGTTTTAATTATTAAGAGCCTGCATGTTTTGATCTCCAAGTGTTGGTGTCATTTTACTATAATGGTTTTGAGTCCTGGGGGGTATTGAATACCTAAAATCCATAGATTTTTATTTAGTCTAGTCTTATTACATTACAGAACAGTCTTCAGAATATACTATAAGCACTTCAGAATAGTCAAATTCTAGTGAGTTAAACTCAGAACAATCTAGTATCTCAATTTCTATCAGTAGGGAGTAGGATTTAGCACCGAGCGAGTGTAGGGATAGTGGCTTCCACATTTGATAGGAAGAGTCATTAGTATCAGTCCCTATACTTCAGAACTATGTAGCCAGCGTAGGATATTAGTAGTCACCCGTCAGATTAGGCTTGACTATCTCGCAGGGGTCACCCATTAATTCAGGCTTGACACCCTTTGTCCTTTAGACATTATATCATTTTAGTGGATCCACACAGCCATTGTTAGTACTCGTGACATGATATTAACACCTTTTCAACTGGGGTTATAGGTTGGAACCCGATTATCTCAAATTGGGGAATGTCGGTTAGATTATACCTCTCATAGTCTCAGATATAGTCTCTGTTACAGTCTTAGATCAGTTTTTCAGTCTTAGTGTTGTTTGACCAAAGCATACAGATTTTAGTTAGCTCAGTATTTTAGTTTACAGATTTTACTCTGTTCATGTTATATGCTTGGTCATGCATCCTCAGTATTTATAGATTTTCATGCATTTTCAGTACCTACAGATTACATGATCTTTATTTAGCACTTCATGCTTTACATGCATATTGTAATACCCCAAATTTTCTTCTTAGATAATTTCATCCCAAGAATGCCTAGTATTAGCTTCTAAAGTGAATGATGATTATTCGATGAGGAATTTTCAAGATTTTCACTTTTTTTGAGAAATTCAATAAGCTTTCCATCGATATAAAATTCTCCCAAATCCAACACCCAAGCGAAGAGTTAGATTATTTTTAGTGAGACAGTGTATCACCTATGCCTCTAGTGCATCATGGAGATAGCACAAATGGAAATTTTCAATTTCCAGTGACTTGGCACGATAGTGGCGCGTCGCGCCAAGGATGAAAATCGGGAAATTTTCTCAAAAATTAAAGACGTGTTCTAGTGTTAAAATTGTCAATTTCCCCACCCTATATAAGCCTTATAACCTGAGATTTGGTCATAATTCATCAACTTATACTCAATTACTCTCAAAAACTCTCAAGAACAAGCCCTAGGATTTTCATAGAAGGTTCAATTCCAAGGGAATTCATCGTCGAATTTCAAGAATCTCTCCATCAATCTTCACAAAATCACAAACTAAGGTATGCGTAATGTTCATCCACAGATCCCTTTAATTCGTGGAGTCCAAGAATCCTATTTTAAATAACCTATTGTGATTTGCTTGTTGTGATTTGATAATGTTCATGTTGATAGTTGTTATTTATGTTTCAAGATGGTGTCTTGATGGCTTTCCATGAAGTCTGTGAGTTTGTTGATTGAAAACCTATGAGTTTGGGTAGTTTTAGATTCTTAAATTGATGATTTTACCTATGCTATAAAGTGTGCTTATAAGGTGTTTGATAAAATGCCTAGAATGACAGAATCATGTTCCTTATGACTCAATAGTATCTAAATGACAAGTCCATGCTAACCCTTATGATGCAACACAATTTCCATGATCTTGTTGTGTATTGACTGTTATGTTATGAAACGTTCATGATATTGAAATCATGCAAGTATGTACATGTTATATGCATTCCCTTCCAAGATCAAGACTATGATAACCATGTGAAGCATGAAATCCCTTATTTATGGCATTATGAATTATGAACTCTATTCCTATGATCAAGAAGTATTATGGATTGCTGATGTTGGTCATGTATTCAAGAATGTCATGCCTTGTCAGTTTCCTTCTATCGAGTCCTGGGGGTACTTGTACCCGAAAAATATAGTTATGTGCCTAGAGTCATGTCATGTTTTCACGATACTCTCAGTCAAGCCATGTTTCATTGAAGTAACTCAGTCATGTGACTCAAGAAATCTCATGAACTCAGTACTCATTAAGATCTGTAATCTCATGAACTCAGTCAGTTATCAGATATCAATAGTATTCCGTCAGTCGATGGAATTCAGTAAACTCAGTCCATGTACAATCAGTTAATCATGTTCAGTCTCTTCAGATGGGAGTAAAACTTAGAACCGATTGAACCCAAGGATGGGAACACACACTGTCAGATGAGGGTGTGATTCTTAGTAGTCATCCTTGTGTTCCAGAACTATGTAGCTAGCATAGGTTGAGATATCAACACTGTCAGATAAGGGTTGATGAGGTAGATAAGAACTGTTATATGAGGGCCCCACCATTTTCTTTTGGGGACACTGTCAGATGAGGGTACCCACAGTTGTCCTTACCAGTGGTGTGGTATTGACACCCTTCCAATCAGGGCACAGATTGGACCCCAGCTCAGTTGTTATAGTGCATTTGGGGCATGTCGGTTAAACAGCTATTTCCATAGTTTCAGTATTAGTCTCAGTAAAAGAACTCAGATAGTTCTTCAGATCTTAGCACTGTCAGATAAAGTCAACTCAGCCACAGTATGGAACTCAGATAGTTCCATCAATTTAGGACTGTCAGACACAGTCACTCATGTTATCAGTTATATTAGTTATCAAAACTCTAGTATCAGTCATCCTAGATATCAGTAAATTTATGTCATCTAGTATCAGTCATGCTAGATATCAGTAAATTTATGTCATCAGTATATAGATTCAGTTATCATGTTCTCACGATCTCAGTTACTATGTATTCATGTGTGCACTCTCACGTTCATATTAGTTAGTCAGTTTTTATCATTCATGGATGTAAACCCCATGTATTTAGCCTACCTCACACATATACTCAGTACATTCTTTTGTACTGATGCATTTGCACTATGGTGCTTTCTTTTTATGTTACATCATAGGTTCAGAGACACGACTCCCAGATCAGCAGTAGCAGTAGCATTCCAGGGTTCAGAGTTTTAGCAGTGAGTCCTCATTCTCCGAGGATGTGATTTTATTTTATCATTTCAGTTCAATTATCAATTGACGGAGTTAGTTGGGGACATGTACCATCAACCTCTTTATCAGACAGTTAGAGGCTTTCAGACGACTACAGTATTTTCATGTTTTTCAGACTTCAGTATTTCTGTTTTATTTTGGTATCGAGATACCACTCTATGTTAGACGTTTTTGTTATTATTCATTTATTTTCAGTATTGAACCTTACGGCCTCTCAGTGCATATTTCTATATTTTATGTCATATTATACAGTGTACAGGTACAGATATCAGTCATGGGTTAGCTTGTGGTCCTTCAGGGTCATGAGCACCGTGTAGCATTTCAGTTCAGATAATCAGGGATTACAAACTTAGTATCATAATCAGGGATTACAAACTTAGTATCAGAGCCTAAGGTTCAATAGAGTCCTAGGAAGTCTGAAAGCCGCATCTAGTAGAGTCTTGTACATGGATGTGTTGCGCGCCTCATTTATGTGTAGGAGGCTATGAGATGTTTTAAGAAATATTTTCCCTTTTTTAAGTATTCATGTCGTGCATGTGGGAATAATCACAAGTAAGTTTCTCAGTCTAATCTGTTTCTTCTCTCGATTTCAGAACATGCCTCCAAAGCGAATAAACCAGTCAGCTCCTCAGCCTGAAGATCCTTTGGGTGATATAGTTTCTTATGCGGAGTTCAGGACTGCATTTACCACTCTTTCTCAATCAGTAGCTGCCCATAACGAGTGGACAATAGTTATTCCAGCCAACCCAGTAGCCAACTCAGCCGCAGCTAGGATTCAGGATTTCACCCGAATGAATCCTTCAATGTTCCTCGGGTCTAAGGTAGATGAAGACCCTCAGGAATTCATAGATCAGGTCTAGAAGGTGACAGATATTTGGGGGTGAATACTGTTGAGAGTGCTGAGTTAGCTGCATACCAGTTGCAAGATCTGGCTCATACTTGGTACAAGCAGTGGAAGTCCGAAAGGGTAGATGGTGCAGGTCCTATTGAGTGGGAGGAGTTTGTCACAGCTTTCTTAGACAGATTCTTTCCCCAGGAGCTGAGGGAGGCAAAGGTTCTAGAGTTCATCAACCTCAGGCAGGGCAATATGATGGTGAAAGAGTATTCTCTCAGGTTTACTCAATTATCCAGATATGCCCCTCATGTGGTTACGGACAACAGAGCTAAAATGAGCAAGTTTGGTTTAGGGGTAAATGATAGTGTGGTTAATGAGTACAGATCTACCATACTAAATAGTGACATGACTTTAGCTTGACTCATGACACATGCTCAGTAGATAGAGGAGCAAAAAATTAAGCAGAGGGAAAAGGATAATAAGAAAGCTAGGACAGTTAGCTTCAATTTTAGATAGCCTAAATCAAAAGAAGGAAACTGTTCCCAGTTTTATCCTAAGTCATCAGTTCCATTTCCTTCTACATCCAGTGCTCCAGTTCCAAAGTTTAGAGAGGATAACAAAGATAGAGCGCCAGGCTCTAAGTCACAGGGAAGTGTCAGCAATGCCCGAACTAATCCCCTATGTCAGACTTGTGGTAAAAACCATAAGGGTGCTTGCAGAGCTAGTATCGATGTCTGTTTTGTTTGTGAAAAGCCAGGCCACAGAGTCAGATATTATCCCCAGTCGGGTTTTCAGGGTCATCAGAACCATTCTGCAACTTAGTCTGGTCGCCCAAACCAGTAGGGTGCCACTTCCAGTGCTACTAGTGGGCAATACCCAAATCGTCTCTATGCTCTTCATACCCGACAGGATCAGGAAAATTCTCCAAATGTTTTTACTGGTATGTTACAGATCTTTTATGTTCATGTTTATGCTTTGCTAGATCTAGGTGTATCTTTATCTTTTGTTACTCCTTATATAGCAGGCGATTTTGGAGTTAGTACAAAAATTCTAGCAGAACCCTTTTCTGTATGTACCCCAGTGGGTAAATCCATCATAGCTTGGCGGGTATACAGGAAATGCTTGGTTATGATTTTTCAGAAAGTCACGTCAGCAGATTTAGTAGAGTTAGAGATGACTAATTTTGATGTCATTCTCGGCATGGATTGGCTTTATTCCTTCTATGACATAGTCGACTGCAGAAATAGAATAGTTCAGTTTCAGTTTCCGAATGAACCCATCCTAGAGTGGAAGGGTAATACTTCAGCGTTCAGAGGTCAGTTTCTTTCCTACCTTCGGGCAAGGAAAATAATATCTAAGGGGTGTGTTTATCATCTCGTGCATGTTAAGGACTCTAGTTCTGAATCTCCTAATCTTAAATCAGTCCCAATGGTTAATGAGTATTCAGATGACTTTATCAAAGATCTTTCAGGTATTCCTCCCGAAAGGGAAATAGACTTCGGCATAGACCTTCTTCCAGACACTCAGCCTATCTCTATTCTGCCATACAGAATGGCACCAACAAAACTCAAAGAATTGAAAGAATAGTTAAAAGATCTCTTATATAAGGGATTCATCAGACCCAGCATTTCCTCGTGGGGCGCACCAGTCTTCTTTGTACGCAAGAAAGATGATTCTCTCAGAATGTGCATAGATTGCCGTTAACTCAATAAAGTCACAATCAAGAACAAGTATCCTCTTCGCTAAATCGATGACTTGTTTGACCAACTTCAGGGAGCCAGTTATTTCTCTAAAATAGACCTTAGATTAGGCTACCATCAGCTCAGAGTTAGATAATGTGACATTCTAAAGACAGTTTTTCGTACTCGGTATAGTCACTTCAAATTTCTAGTCATGTCCTTTGGTATTACCAATGCCCCAGCCGATTTCATAGACTTGATAAACCGTGTGTTCAAACAATTCCTGGATATGTTTGTGATAGTCTTTATAGATGGCATCCTTGTTTACTCCCACAGTGAGCAAGATAATTCAAACCATCTCAGAATTGTTCTCTAGACTCTTAGAGATCATCAGTTGTTCGCAAAACTCAGTAAGTGCGAATTTTGGCTAAGGTCAGTAGCATTCCTTGGTCATATCATTTTCAGTGATGGCATTAGAGTAGATCCTCAGAAGACTGAAGTGGTAAGAAATTGGCCTCGCCCTGTCTTTCCATTAAATATCAAGAGTTTTTAGGGTTTGGCTGGCTATTACAGATGGTTTGTTGAGGGATTTTCTTCTATTACGTCCCCTATGACCAGATTGACTCAGAAGAAAGTCAAGTTTCAGTGGTCAGATCCTTGCGAGAAGAGTTTTCTGGAATTGAAGACTCGACTCACCTCAGCTACAGTTCTAGCCCTTCTAGATAGTTCAGATGGATTCGTAGTATATTGTGATGCATCTAGAGTAGGTTTGGGTTGTTTCATCATGCATCATGGTAAGGTCATAGCCTATGCCTCCAGACAGTTAAAGCCCCATGAGAAGAATTATCCTACTCATGATCTTGAGTTAGCAGTCATAGCATTTTCCTTAAAGATTTGGAGGAATTATCTCTATGTAGTTCATGTAGATATATTCAAAGATCATAAGAGTCTTCAGTATATCTTTTCTCAGAAAGATCTCAATCTTCTTCAGAGAAGGTGGTTAGAGCTCTTGAAAGATTATGACATGAGAATCCTTTATCATCAGAGCAAGGCCAATGTAGTGGTCGATCCTCTCAGTAGACTGTCCATGGGTAGCATTTCTCATGTTGAGAAAAGTAAGAAGGAGTTAGTTCAGGAAGTTCATCAGCTTTCCAGACTAGGCATTCGCTTAATCGATTCTTCAGAGGATGGTGTATGTGTTCAGAGTAGTTCAGAATTATTTCTAGTTTCTGAGGTGAAAGAAAAGCAAGACAGGGATCCTAGCCTTGTCAAGCTAAAAGAGTCAGTCAGAGATTAAAAAGTAGAGGTTTTCTCCCAAGGGGGAGATGGTGTCCCTCGTTGTTAGGGTCGCCTGTGTGTTCCAGGTGTAGATGACTTAAGGCAGTGAATTCTTGCAGAAACGCATGATGTGTGATACTTTATTCATCTAGGGTCCACTAATATGTACCACAACTTGTGGGAGATCTATTGGTGGAGTGGGATGAAGAGAGATGTAGTAGAGTTTGTGGCCAAGTGCTCTATATGTCATCAAGTTAAGATAGAGCATCAAAAGCCTAATGGTTCCATACAGGAGTTCACCATTTCTACTTGGAAGTGGGAAGAAGTGAACAGGGATTTTGTGACGAGTTTTCCTCAAACTCGTCATCAGCATGATTCAGTTTTGGTCATAGTAGATCGAATGACTAAGTGAGATCAGTTCCTTCTAGTTTATACCTCTTATTCAGCCAAGGATTATGCCAAACTCTATATCAGGGAGTTGGTCAGATTACATGGTGTTCCATTATCTATCATCTCAGACAGAGGTACCCAGTTCACCTCTCACTTTTGGAAAGCATTCTTTAGAGGTCTTGGTATCCAAGTTCATCTCAGTACAGCCTTTCATACTCAGACAGGTGGTTAAGCAGAAAGGACCATTCAAACTCTTAAAGATATGCTAAGGGCGTATGTAGTTGATTTCAAGAGTAGTTGGGATGTCCACTTGCCTTTGATTCAGTTTGCATACAATAATAGCTATCATTCCAGTATTCAGATGGCTCCATTCAAAGCTCTATATTGTAGGAGATGTAGATCTCCAATCAGTTGGTTTGAAGTTAGTAAGGCCTTGGTCATAAGGCTTGAATAGTGTTTGATTCCTTAGAGAAAGTCCAGTTGATCAGAGAAAGACTTCGGGCTGCTCAGAGCCGACAGAAGTCTTATGCAGATATGCGTAGAAAGGATCTTGAGTTTGATATCAGTGATTATGTATATCTAAATATCTCTTCCGTGAAGGGAGTGAAGAGATTCGGCAAGAAAGGAAAGATCATTCCTTGATATGTCGTCCCCTTTAAGATTCTCAGTAGCTTCAGAATAGTAGCTTATGAGCTCGATTTTCCTTTAGATCTAGACTCAGTTCATCCAGTATTTTTGTCTCTTTGCTCAAGAAGTGCGTAGGTGACCCATCAGTCGTAGTCCTTATTCAGAGCATTGATGTTCAGAACAGTCTCTCTGATGAATAGATTCCAGTTGAAATCCTAGATTATCAGACTCGTAGACTGAGGAACAAAGAAGTCCCTCTAGTCAAAGTTCTTTGGTGAAATCAGTCCATTGAGGGAACTACTTGGGAAGCAGAAGTAGATATGCGCACCAAGTACCCTCACCTCTTCTCCGCCAATACAAATCAAGCTTATGGTAATAGTTCTCCTTAAGCTTATTCAGCTTCACGTTCAGTATTCAATACAACTTAGTATTCATTTTTTGCTTAAGTTTCATCAAAAATTTGGTATCAAGTACCATTGCATATTCGGTCATGCATTCATGTACCATCTCAGTTATGAAATTATGCATCAGACATGCATTCTCATTGTGAGAAACTTAGTTCTTCAGAACACTCAGTTATGCATTCATGAATCAGTTACACATGCATCAGATATGTATGTTTAGTATGTTATGTTCATCTTGTCAGTCATGAGATCATGTTCCAGTTATCTATGTTCAGTTCATATTTATCTTATTGTTCCCCCTCTCAGCCAGTCTCATTCGAGGAAGAATGTTCCCAAGAGGGAGATATTGTAATACTCCAAATTTTCTTCCTAGCTAATTTCATCCCAAGAATGCCTAGTATTAGCTTTTAAAATGAATGATGATTATACCATCAATATAAAATTCATCTAAATCCGACACCCGAGCGAAGAATTAGAGCCTTTTTAGCGAGACAGTGTATCACCTGATCCTCCAGCGCGTTGTGGAGATAGCTCAAATGGAAATTATTAATTTCCAGTGTTGCTCTGCGATAGTGACACATCGTGCCAAACTTCCAGGTTGCAGAGAAGGTGGCAATGCGATAGCTCTGCATCGCGCCACCATGCAAATTCCTATTTGTCATTTTCCAGTGACTTGGCGCGATAGTAGCGCATCGTGCCAAGGATGAAAATCGAGAAATTTTCTCACAAATTAAAGACGTGTACAATGGTTAAAAGTGTCAATTTTCCCACCCTATATAAGCCTTATAACACGAGATTTGGTCATAATTCAGCAACTTATACTCAATTACTCTCAAAAACTCTCAAGAACAAGCCTTAGGGTTTTCATAGAAGGTTAAATTCCAAGGGAATTCATTATCAAATTTCAAGAATTTGTCCATCAATCTTCAGGAAATCATGAACTAAGGTATGTGTAGTGTTCATCCACGGATCTCTTTCATTCTTGGAGTCCAAGAATCCTGTTTTAAATAACCTATTGTGATTTGCTTGTTGTGATTTGATCATGTTCATGTTGATAGTTGTTATTTATATTTCAAGATGGTGTCTTGATGACTTTCCATGAAGTATGTGAGTTTGTTGATTGAAAACCTATGAGTTTGGGTAGTTTTAGATTCTTAAATTGATGATTTCACCTATGCTATAAAGTGTGCATGTAAGGTGTTTGATAAAATGCCTAGAATGATAGAATCATATTCCTTATGACTCAATAGTATCTAAATAACAAGTCCATGCTAACCCTTATGATGCAACACAATTTCCATGTTCTTGTTGTGTATTGACTGATGTGTTTGCAACGTTCATGATATTGAAATCATGCAAGTATGTACATGTTATATGCGTTCCCTTCCATGATCAAGACTATGATAACCATGTGAAGCATGAAATCCCTTATTTATGGCATTATGAATTATGAACTTTATTCCTATGATCAAGAAGTATTAAGGATTATTGATGTTGGTCATGTATTCAAGAATGTCATGCCTTGTCAATTTCCTTCTATTGAGTCCTGGGGGTACTTGTACCCGAAAAATATAGATGTGTGCCTAGAGCCATGTCATGTTTTCACAATACTCTCAGTCAAGCCATGTTCCATAGAAGTCAGTCAATCATGTGACTCAGGAAATCTCAGAAATCTCATGAAGTCAGTACTCAGTAAGATCAGTAATCTCATCAACTCAGTCAGTTATCAGATATCAATAGTATTTTATCAGTCGATGGAATTCAGTAAACTCAGTCCATGTACAATTGGTCAATCATGTTCAGTCTCATCATATGGGAGTAGAAATTAGCACCGAGTGAACCCAAGGATGGGAACACACACTGTCAGATGAGGGTGTGATTCTTAGCAGTCATTCTTGTGTTCCAAAACTATGTAGCCAGCATAGCTTGAGACATCAACACTGTCAGTTGAAGGTTGATGAGGTAGATAAGCACTGTTAGATGAGGGTCCCACCATTCTCTTTTGGGTACTCTATCAGATGAGGATACCCACAGTTGTCCTTACCAGTGGCGTGATATTGACACCCTTCTAATCAGGGCACAGATTGGACCCCAGCTCAATAGTTATAGCGCATTTGGGGCATGTCGGTTAAATAACTATTCCCACAGTTTGAGTATCAGTCTCAGTAAAAGAACTCAGATAGTTCTTCAGATTTTGGGATTGTCAGATACAGTCAACTCAGTCACAGTATGGAACTCAGATAGTTCCATCAGATTTTGGACTGTCAGACACAGTCACTCATGTTATCAGCTATATCATTTATCAGAACTCTAGTATCAGTCATGCTAGATATCATTAAATTCATGGAATTAGTATATAGATTTAGTTATCATGTTCTCACGATCTCAGTTACTATGTATTCATATGTGCACTCTCACGTTCATAGTAGTTAGTCAGTTTTTATCATTCATGCATGTAAACCCCATGTATTCAGCCTACCTCACACATATACTAAGTATATTATTTTGTATTGATGCCTTTGTGCTATGGTTCTTTCTTTTTATGTTACATCATAGGTTCATAGACACGACTCCCATATCAGCAGCAGCAATAGCATTCTAGGGTTCAGAGTTTTAGCAGTGAGTCCTCATTCTCCGAGGATGTGATTTTATTTTATCATTTCAGTTCAGTTATCAGTTGACGGAGTTAGTTGGGGACATGTCCCATCAAATCCTTAGTCAGGCAGTTAGAGGATTTCAGATGACTACAGTATTTTCATGTTTTTTAGACTTCAATATTTCAGTTTTATTTTGGTATCAAGATACCACTCTATGTTAGACATTATTGTTATTATTCAGTTATGTTCAGTATTGAACCTTATGGCCGCTCAGTGCATATTTCTATATTTTAATGTCATATTATGCAGTGTACAGGTACAGATATCAGTCATGGGTTAGCTTGTGGTCCTTCGGGGTCATGAGCATCGTGTAGCATTTCGTTTCAGATAATCGGGGTGTTACACATATCCATTTAATTATTAGTTCTATTCATGAAACCATGCATATTATCCTACCTTATTTCGTATAAAAGTTCATTCAAAGTACTGATCGCATACCTTTTCTTTTGTGCTATGGTGTATTATATCATAGGTTCTGACACTCAGTTCCTAACTCCTGATTAGACTTATCAAATCCTCAGCAATAGTAGTGGTGAGTCCTCATACTCGAGGACAGGCTTACTTTATTTAATGTCTCAATTAGTAGTTAGTTGGAGTTAGTTGGGGCTTGTCCCATCAACTCATATTCAGTCAGTCATTTTTAGAGACTTTTCAGACATTAGAGTCAGTTATTCAGTATTCAGATATTACAGTTAGTTATCTAGTTTATCGTTATTTTATCAGATTTGGTGAATTGTTTCTATAGACTCATATTCTAGTTTTAAATTTAGTTATTAAAACCTTATGGCATGTCAGTATTCTTCTGCATTTATGATTATATTATTCAGTGCTCGTAGTAGGTACCATCTTATGGGTTAGATTATGGTCTCTCAGGACCGTAAGCTCCGTGTATTGACTAGGGGGTAGTCTCGAGTCGTTACACCAACCTGCTATAGTGCCCTCATATTTTTCAGCTCAAACATGTTTCAGTAAAGAGGTCATAACATTTTACTCAGAAATTGGATTAGAAAATTGTTTTTTGAGTTTGAAATAAGAATCAGAGATCTTTAATTTTGTTGATATTAGTCCCCTAACTTCTTATATTCTAGGAGTAATGCTCTTTTAAATTTGACCCTCTTTAAATAATTAGTCCCAATACATGTGGAATATGAGATTTATATACCTTTATCACAAATATTTTTGGTAACGACGAAACCAGTCATTAAAATCTACACCTCCGCTCATATAAAGCCTCAAAAAGTGTCATTGAATACTAGAATGGTAATTATTATTGTAGGAAAACTATGATACTAGCAAGTAATGGTCCAAATGATCTCCAAAGTCCATAACACATGCTTGGGTCATATCCTCTAAAACCTAAATAGTACCCTCGGATTTTTTGTCAGTCTATAGATGAAAATTTTTGCTCAAATCAAGCTGAGTATCCAACTCTTTTGAATAGTACTCCAAAAATCCAAGGTAAACACAATACCTCTATCGGACATAATGGAAACCGAGACACCATGCAATCGAACAATCTCTCTAATGTAGATCTTAGCCAACTTCTCTACATTATAACTAACCCTCACAGGAATGAAATGCTTTGTTTGGTAAACTAGTCCATAATCACCCGAATAGAGTCAAAATTTCCCAAAGTCAGGGATTGACTACCTAAACTCATCTTCTAAAACAAAATCACATCAAACTCAAATTACTACCAGATTTTTTAGACCACCACATTCTCAAATATGCCTAAGACTAGGCCAGTCCTAAATTTTCAAAACTGACTAAGAAAAAACTGAGTGAAGGTTATACACTCTATTTTAGTGCAATAACGATTTAGAACGTTAAAACACTCAACCAAAAAAAGAAAAGGGTAGTATCAATACAAACCACTATGTACTAGTACTAATGATCGACTAACTCAACTTAGTAAAAAAGGTATAAATCATAAATCAAATAAAACATAGATTAGAGCATCAACACATACCAAAGAGATTACTCATTCAACAATCATTCAATAAGGTTAATGAATGTCAGTGACAAGTCATATATGATATCAACTATTATCATAAACTATTACAAATTTCACAATCTTAGCCATCACATCACAATCATAGATTCATGTCCA
Organism: Capsicum pubescens; assembly: GCA_030864215.1. Lineage (NCBI taxonomy): Eukaryota > Viridiplantae > Streptophyta > Magnoliopsida > Solanales > Solanaceae > Capsicum > Capsicum pubescens. The sequence continues at coordinate 65,250,980 of CM061540.1, read as the reverse complement.
TATCAATATCTCATTTATATTCTTTTCATTTTGTTGTTATCATGACATACTTGCAAAGTCAAAGGAGATTAAAAAATATTGATATTTCAAATAATCTCTTCTTAAGGGACCTATGTTTTACTATTTGATGATATTTATTTTTTGGGGGAGGATTAAATGTTTGAGAATTCTATACAAAAAGGTACACATAAATATTTGATGTTAGTTTTATCTTCTCCCGTTTATGTTAATCTTACTCACCCTAAAATAGAAAAAAAATATTTAATGTGCCTTTAGTGCTAATTGAATGTGGATGTTTAGAGTGGGTAGGTACCCCTTATATTTCCTCTATATAATAACAGAATTATCTTAATTTTTCTTAATCTCATGGTTTTGAAATCTCTACCCGCTCAAATTATATTTTTACTAAGCTATTTTCACCATTTTAAAATGGATTTTTTCTTGGTAAGGCCCCTCTACTCCCCTCTCACAAAACATCATTAGATTTTTTATAAGTATATTTTAGAATTTATTACGAGTTTCTTGATTTTATCCAATTTTTATTTTTCAATAAACTAGATATAATTTTAGATAGATCTGAAATGGATGATAACAATTGGGTAAGAAATTATTGCGCTAATGAACCTAGTAATAATGTAGCACCTAATTTAGACTTCGAGTCTTCAGATTGTTATAATGATCATTGGAGTTATCTTGACATAATTTTGTGGAATTGACTGATCTTGAATGCATAAGTCCTATGGACTTTTTAGTTTCTCATAATGAGAAACTATTTGATCAATCTTCTTACATCATAAACCCCTTAACCCATTTTTCTATAATACTAATTGTAATACCCCATTTTTTCCTAGTCCAATTCAGCCCATAGTACTTGCATAAGAGGCTTAAAGCCTGCAAATTTAGCTAAGTGTCGGGTACTTAGTCTTATTTTTGGCCTCTAAACTTTGATGATTTTTAAAGTGACCTTCCATACTTGAGACGTATATTTTTGAGTTCATTCATATTCAGGGGATATAGTTGTTAATTTCAGTGTCAGTTCTGAGTATTTAGCAGAACCATTCTTAGTGTCTACCACAGTAGTTGTCTCTATTGTAGACAGACATATATACAGGAACTATTCGGTTATAATAGCTTAGAAAGTCACCTCAGTTGACCTAGTGGAGTTAGAGATGACTGATTTTGATGTCATTCTCGACATGGATTGGCTCAACTCATGTTATGCTACAGTTGATTGCTGAAATAGAATTATTCAGTTTTAGTTTCCCACTGAACCAGTCCTTGAATTGAGGGGTAGCACTTCAGCGCTTAGGGGTCAAATTTCTTCATACCATAAGACAAGAAAACTGATTTCCAAGGGTTGTGTTTACCATCTTGTTCGAGTCAAAGACTGTAATTTTGAGAACCCAAGTCTCGAGTCAGTTTTAGTAGTAAGGGAATTTCTAGATGTTTTCCCTGAAGATGTTCCCAAAGTTTCTCTCGAAAGGAAAATTGACTTTGGAATTGACATCCTTCCAGATACCTAGCCTTTCTTTATTCTTCCATACATAATGGCTCTAACTAAGCTTAGGGAGTTTAAAGAATAGTTAAAATATCTCTTAGATAAAGGATTCATCAGGCCCAGTGTTTCCCCATTGGGTGCTCCAATCTTTTTCGTGCAAAAGAAAGATGGTTCTCTCAGAATGTGCATTGATTAGCGTCAGTTGAACAAGGTCATAATATAGAATAAGTATCCACTTCCCAAAATTGATGACTTGTTCGACCAACTTCAAGGTGCTAGTTATTTCTCTAATATAGACCTCAGATCTAGCTATCATCATCTCAGAGTCAAAGAATGTGACATTTCAAAAATAGCTTTTAGAACTCGGTATGGTCACTTCGAATTTCTAGTTATGTCTTTTGGACTAACAAATGCCCCAGCAGCCTTCATGGACTTGATGAACCAAGTATTAAAGCAGTACTTGGACATGTTCATCATAGTCTTTATTGATGATATTCTTTACTATTCCCATAACGAAAATGATCTTGCAGACCATCTCAGAATTATATTGCAGACTCTTAGTTCCAATTAGTTGTTCGCCAAGTTCAGTATGTGTGAATTTTTGCTAAGATCAGTAGCTTTTCCTGGCCATATTATTTCCGACGATGGAATTAGAGTTGAACTTTAAAAGATCAAAACAATGAGAAACTAGCCCTAACCCATCTTTCCATTGATATCAGGAGTTTCTTGGGTTTTGCTAAATACTACTAACGGTTTGTTGAAGGGTTTTCTATTGCATACCCCATGTCCAGATTGACTCAGAAAAAAGTCAAGTTGCAGTGGTTAGATTCTTGTGAGAAGAGTTTTCAGGATTTGAAGACTCAACTCATCTCAGCCCCAATTTTGACGTTGTCAGATGGTTCAAATGGGTTTTTTGTTTACTATGATTCTCAGAAAGGTTAGGTCATAGCCTATGCCTCTAGACAACTTAAACCCCATGAACGGAATTATCCTACCCATGATCTTGAGTTAGTAGTTGTTGTCTTTGACTTAAAATTTTGGAGGCATTATTTGTGTAGGGTTCATGTTGATGTGTTCATGGATCACAAAAGTTTGCACTATGTATTTTTTCAGAATGATTTAGATATTCATCATAAAAGATAGTTGGGGCTGTTAAAACATTATGATATGACTGTGTTGTACATATAGGCAAGGCCAATGTTATAGAAGATTGACTATGTGTAGTGTTGCTCATGTAGAGGATAATAAGAAATAGTTAATCAGGGAAGTTCATCCATTTGCTAGATTAGGTGTGCGGTTAGTGGATTTGGGCGAGGGTAGTGTATGGGTTCAGATTAGTTCCAAATCTTCTTTGGTTGCTGAAATGAAGGAGAAGTAAGATAGGGATTCCAGTCTGGTTAAGTTGAAGGAATCAGTTAGAGATCAAAAGGTAGAGGCTTTCTCCTAAGGGGGAGATGGCATGTTGTGATGTTAGTATAGGTTGTGTGTGCCATGTGAAGATAGCTTGAGATGGCAAATCCTTGCAAAAGTGCATGGTGCACGTTATTCTATTCACTCAAGAGCCACTAAGATTACCGTGATGTGCGGGATATCTATTTTTGGAGTGGCATGAAGAGAGATATTGTAGAGTTTGTAGCTAAGTGTCCTAATTGTCAGCAGGTTAAGGTTGAGCACCAGAGGCCTAGTGTCATGATAAAGGAGTTCAGCATTCCCACTTAGAAGTGGGAAGAGGAGAACATGGACTTTGTGACTGGGTTGCCTCATATGAGTCGTTAGCATAATTTGATATGGGTTATTCTTGATAAAACAACCAAATTAGCACATTTCTTACCAGTTCATACTTCCTATTTAGCAAGGATTATGTCAAGCTCTATATTAAATAATTGGTTAGGTTGCATAAAGTCCAATTGTCTATCATTTCAGATAGAGGTACTAGTTTACCTCTCACTTTTGGAAAGCTTTTTAGAAGAGTCTAGGTACCCAAGTTTATCTCAATATCATTTTTTATCTTCAAACAAATAGTCAGGCAGATAGGACCATTCATACCCTAGAGTGATATGTTGAGGGAATGTGTTGTTGATTTTAAGGGTGGTTGGGATGATCACTTGCCTTTAATCAAGTTTTCCTACAATAACAGTTATCATTCAAGTATTTAGATGGCTCCATTTGAGTCTCTCTATGCAAGGAGGTGTAGATCTCCTATTGGTTGGTTTGAGGTTCGTGATACCATGTTGATAGAGTCAGATTCAGTATTTGATGTGATGGAGAAGGTTCACTTAATCAAGGAAAATCTTAAGACAGCCTAAAGACGTCAGAAATTTTATGCAGATGTGCGTAGGAGAGATCTCGAGTTTGCAGTCAAAGATTTACTCTATTTGAAAATCTCTCCCATAAAGGGAGTAAAGATATTTGTCAAGAAGGGAAAGCTTAGTCCCCAATTTGTTGGACCGCAAAGGATATTAAGTCATTATGGAAAAGTAGCCTATGATCTTGAGTTTCCTGCATATTTGGCATTAGTGCATCCAGTGTTCCATATGTCCTTGTTAAAGAAGTGTATTGGGGACCCACCTATGGTTGTTCCTTTAGAAAGTACAGATGTTCAAGACAGCCTTTCTTATGAAGAAATTCTAGTTGAAATTCTCGATCATCGGATTCGTTGACTAAGGAACAAAGAAGTTCCCTTGGTCAAAGTTCTTTGGCGGAATCAGTCCGTAGAGAGAGCCACTTGGGAAGAAGAAGCAGATATGCGAACCAACTACCCTCACCCTTTCTTCGCAAACTCAGACTCATCTTAAGGTAACAGTTTTTTTTAGATTTCCCCTTTTCTATTCTCAGTTCCAGCCATATATAATCATTTCATGTCATTGCAAGCATTCATAAATTAGTTCAGTCATGTTTTATATTTCAGACTCATTCATGTAATCATGTTTCCAGTTATGCATGTTTAGTATGTAATCTCAGTTCCTCAATGTTCTCAACTTAATTAGTCTCATTCGAGGATGAATGTTTCCAAGGAGGAGATATTGTAATACCCTATATTTTCCGAGTCTAGTTCAGCCTATTGTACTTGCATAAGAGGCTGAAAGCCCTAAAATTTAGCTAAGTGTTGGGTACTTAGCCTTATTTTTGGAATCTTAACTTTGATGATTTTAAAGTGACCTTCCCTACCTCAAGATGTAAATTTTTTATTTCACTCATGTTCATAGGTGTTAGAAGCATGTCTCGGGTGAGTTTCAAATTTTTTGGATGAGGATTGAGGCATGTTTGTATTTTTTTTTCAGCAGCTCAAAGCAATTTCATCGCGTCGTGCCAGGTATAGCAATGAGCATGTTATCACGTTGTGATAAGCCTCTAATCAGTGTTCTAGTTATGAATTTAAATTCCATAGAGGTAGTTTTGTCTTATCCCAACACCCCAATTCATGAAAATACGGGATTAAACTGCTAATAGGGAATTATATGCTCAAATTTCCTAATTTCTCTTTAAATTAAACCCTAACCTTTCACCGAATTCATCAAGTTAGATCATCTTCCTTTCAAGAAAACCAAGAACACAAGTGTTCCAATTCAAGAAAGCTTTCAAAAAAGTTGTTCTCTTTCAAGATTTAATTATTAAAGGTATGTTTGACGTTCATCCATGGTACCTTTTCACCCATGGAGTCCAATAATCCATTTTAAAGTTTAAAGTTATGATTTTTACATGTTGCTATTAATTATCTACATGAAGCTATTATGAACTTTAATTTCAAATCATGTTTACCATGTGTTTTCATTGGAATTCATCTGTGACACGTTTGAATGGTGATTTTTGAATGTTGCATCCTTAAACAATGATTTTTAGTATTGCAACTATGTTAGTAGCACATGTTTTAACTATTCCCATGCTAAAGTCTATGAATTCTAATTATTTGATGAAATACCAAAGAGAATGATTTTTGTAGAATGATTTCCCCATTATGGTTTTGAAGTATTTACATGCCTTTATTTTTATTTTCATTCAATGTTAGGGGTTTTGAAAACCTGAAGCGTAGTTGTTTACCTAGTTTTTAGAATCATCAAAATGGTTTCAGATAAAACATGAGCCTTGTCATTCAGTTAGTAGTATTGCTCAGTTGTTGGATCATATAAGCTCAGTTTAGTTCAGCAATCAGTGTCTTTCAGTTGGGAGTAGGATTTAGCAATGAATGAATGCAGGACGGAGACTTCCCCGTCAATTAGGCAAAATTGTTAGTAGCAGTCCCTGTATTCTAGAACCACATAGCCAACGTGGGTTATGAGAAGTCACCCGTTAGTTTAGGCTTGACTACCTCCCAGGGGTCATCCGTCAGTTTAGGCTTGACTCTGCCCATGGATTACCCATCAGTTTAGGCTTGATACCGTGGTTCTTCGATATTTTAGTGGATCCACACAACTAGTGTTAGTACCCGTGGCATGGTATTGACACACTTCTAACTAGGTGCATAGGTTGGACCCCAATCATCTTAGAATGGGACATGTCGGTTAGAGGATACCTCCCACAGTCTCAGTTCAGTACTCAGTACAGAATTCAATTTAGATCGCTTAACCAAGGAATATATATTATCAGTTACTCAATTATCAGACTTTAGTATTACAGTATTTCAGTATGTTAATCTTACAGATTATATCAAAAATATTATATGTCTGGTCTTTCACTTGCAGTATTTTAGTTTTTATGCATGATTATATAGTTATCTCATGTTATTCAGCCTTTCATTACTTTATTTTAGTTAACCCGTGCATTATAGCCTAACCCCATAGCATATACCAGTAAATTCAAAGTACTAATCGTATACATGTTTTATTGTTCTATGATGTCTTATATCATAGGTTTGGACGTTTAGTTTCTCAACAGGGCCTAGGCAGGATCAGTTAGCCAGCATCAGAACTAGTGGTGAGTCCTCATACTTCGAGGATGATTTTATCTTTATTCAGTTGAGTTAGCAGTTCATTTATATGGTCATTCGGAGTTCGTTGGGGGACTGTCCCATCAACTCCCCAGTCAGTCAGTCTTAGAGGCTTTTCAGACATTTTAGACAGTCAGTTAGTTTATTAGTTTTATCAGTCATGTTGCACTATTTTGGCAGATGCTTTTTCCTCATACTTGTGACTTCAGTTATACTTTCAGTACTTAAAACCTTCTGGTATTTTCATCTATCTTCTGCTAATGTCTTTATTATTAGTATATTATTCAGTGCTCACAGTCGGTACCAACTCATGGGTTAGGTTGTGGTCATTTATGACCATAAGCACCGTGTGGCACTTCCAGGGCATTACATTAATCCATGCAAATTCAAAAACCAAAATACTAACCAACAAATATACTTACCACTCGATAAAACTACTCACCTTATCCAACAAGTTTGTCTTCCTCCTGCACTTGCAGCAATAGCGCTAGAGTGTGGCCAGCTGCAACAGTTATTCTAACATCAATAAATGTATCAATTTGCAACAACAACTCTTGATATGGATAATGTTTATCCTATTTCCACCTTGTCTATGAGGGATCCTCTGATCCAAATTCATATAAGGTAATTCTTTTCATTGTTGCCATTTTATGTGTTTATTTTTAGAGTTTAAAATTTAATTCTTTTAATTTGAAACTAGTAAAAATTAGTCAATATGGATTATTTATGAATTGTTACAAGAGGAACTCACAGATGATACGTGGCAATGGACCAAGTATGGTCAGATGTTTATAAAAAGTTATCCATTCCAGAGGTTTGACCTCTTTAGCATTTATTGTTTATGCCATAAAAAGTTCCATTCATTCTCGTCTTTTGCGATAAAAAGTAAAACTCAGATCATATTATTAGTTTGGAGATATATAATTTTTAACCTAATTATCATTTTTTGTATATGACAATAGGAATGAAAATAAGTGTAATACATCCGATCTTTGTCAAGCGATGAAACAAAGTGAAAAAAATCTAAAGGATGATGGTTTTTTCTTGGTTGCCTATTTGGTATGCATAACCTTGATCCACTAAAGATTCCTAGTTCTCTTGTTGGTTGCAACAATGGTTCCAAAAATAAGCTTCAAAAATCTCTAACTATTGTTCTCAAAGTATTAAATATGAATGCATCATCTTCCTCATCCAAGAGTGAAAAACATTTCAGACCTTCACCTACACTTGAAATTGAGGGAACATCCACCCCAAAAGGATGATTATTGCAACCATGGAGAACAATGGTGATGGTGAAGTGGAGATTAACATTAATGAAGATGTTCCCATGGGATTTGAAGAACTCAATGGTGTTATTCCTTTGATACGATTCTCACAATGAAGACTCGAATCTAAATGCAGAAAAGTGAAGATAGAGGGATAGGATATTAAAGATAAAAAAGATAGACACAAATATGATAATAAAATGGCAATCAAATGGTGTATCAATCCTAAAAAACCTCCCTTAAATATTATCAAATAGCAACTAACTCTTGCGTGACCGCTAAGGGGATTGAATCTACCTTACAACTGACATTTCTAATCAAATATCAACATTTGCTTTTCCAATCCCTCAAAACACTCTCAATGGAGGTTCATGAATTCATCATTATCAATCAACGAAAACAATCTTAAGAAGCCTAGCTAACAAGTATTTATAGTTTGGCTAAATATTGCATAATTAGAACCTAAAAGTGACTCAAATGCAAGAAAATACCCACTACGGGCTATTTTAACCCACTGTTGAAATGGTAGAGTGGATCAAAAGCGGATCCAAAGTGCCTTAGGTGTATTACCCATCCAAGGGGGTTTCGAACCCTGTTTTACACTCCTTCAGCCTCGTTAATGTCCTTTGACCCTCCATAATGGTAATATTCATCCATGTGGTATTTTTTTAATAGAACTGAGTCATCAAGCACCTCGAGTATCATACGTATCTCATCAAAAGGTCCGAAGACAGTTTTACTTGTATCATCCTCCCCTTCTTGAAAAGAATCCCACCTCGAGTCCAGACCTTGCAAAACCAACGTACGAACAAACAAAAACAACATCCTTATAACATGAGGGTTAGGGTTAGCACAAATAATCATAGCATCATCCAAGGTTGCACACACTTAAGATAAAACAAAGGACCCTTTGTGGTAAACAGTAGAAACGTATTGAAAAATTCACAAAGGGAGCTCACTATAGGAATGACCAAGAGGTAAGGAAACCACAAAGGTCATAATGGCATCATTAAGTCCAAAAGGTAAGGACACCTTCACCTTAGGATCCATAAGACACAATTACTTCATCATCTCTTTAAGACACCACATCAAGAGTGGTACTTCAATTGGTTTTAAAGTCCATAAGATCCATATAACATTGTTATTCAAACAAGTAACCAACCAACAAGTTCCCTACCTCTACATAAAGCAAATACAAGAATAGCATGGATATAATCATAAGCAAAGTGGTAGTATAGAAATGAATCAATTTCAAAAGAATCATCCAAGGTGATATTATCAACAAGAAGGCCATTTGGCTCAAAATATATAGAACATAATGCACACAAGTATGGACAAAATATTTAAGCACATATGACTTTGTCCTATCAAACAACTTCCCTGAAGAATGAGGTCACCAATTGTAAACAATTCACAAAGTGGGGATCACAACCATGGAATCCATCCAAAGTGTTTTTAACAGGAGACTTGCTCCTTGGCCTATAAGTAGTGAAACCTGGGTCAAGATCGGAAACACACAATGCTGAATTCTCTTGGATCTTTTCGTTACTTTCCTTCTTTAATGAATGCTTATCTTTGTTGTAAATGCCTCCCATGAACAACTTAGGTCTATCAAGTGGGTTGTAAATCCCAAAGAAAGACTTTCCATCATATGAAGAGATTCTATCATCCTCATCTAAACTTTGCTTGTCAACTAGACCAACAATCAACTTGGGTGTGTGGAAATCACCACATTCAAATTTGTCATTGGGGTCAAATGGATAGAGTGTCCATAGACATGGGTCTAGACACCACTTTTTCCCCCAAACACATCACCCAAATAAAAAGATATACTCTTCACACTAGCATAAGCATCATCAAAAGAAAATGGAGAGTAGAGAAAGGCATCACTTAAGTTAACTTGGAGAGTAGAGAAAGGTATCACTCAAGTTAACTTCAACCAATGTGTCCTCATGTATATACTCACTATTAGATTTGAGATCATCACCATGAGTATTATCAACAATAGAGGCATACAAAGTAGAAGAAAAAATAGTTTCCAAATAATTAATGCTTTCTCTTTCATGGAAAGAATCCACAAGTAGACACATATCACCACTAACATCAAAGGAATCATCACTCAAGTCATCACAAGAACAAGCAATTCATCCTCATAATAATAAAACAAGGGTGGGGTGTTATACAAAAGATCACAACCAAAAGCATTTTCATAGGGACAATCTGTAATTGGGTTTATTAAATATTCAAGCAAATCAAAGTTATCATTACCCAATTGATCATTCTGTTTAAAAACCTCACATTCCCTTCCCTTAAGAGTACCCTCATCTTCAAGAAAGAGATTTCCATCTTTAGGAGGAATGCAGGCATACCATAGTGGGTTTTTATATAAACTATAGCCCTCAAAATGAGCTACACCATTAATGTTATTCTCATAACTAGGTAAACTAGGAGTAATTGTAGCATCTTCGAAAATAATATTGGACTTAAAGGAGAGAAGGATCAATCCATGAAGGAAGATTATAACTTGTAAGTTCACTCTCAATAATACAACTTTCAAGTTTCAATGAAGTTTCAAACACATAATCATCCCTATGAGCAAGACAAATAATAGGATATTCACTAAAAGACATGCTCAAAGGGTAACTCTTATTTACTTGACCAATATTTTCAACATCATTATTGAGGTTCATTAATTACATCATAATAATCCTCAAGTGATGTAATAGTTTCACCCACAAATTGGTTAACACAATTTTCACAAGACAATGTGCCATCATTAATCACATTGGCTTCAACACTAAGTGGATTCAAATTGATCTTACTAGTAAAGTCAATAAGGTCATAAATTGGATCAAATAGTGTTTTCATACTCTTAATGGATACATCATCAACAGGAGGCATAGAATCATGAGACTCATATATAGATAAGCTACTACTCATATTTAATGTGCTACAAGCTACACATTATCATTCACATGTACAAAAGTGTAAGAGTTAGCTATTTTACCTTGAAGTCCTTGAGACTATTATTCTTTTCCTTGGTGTGAAGGTCTCACAAGCCTTGGAAATATCTAAGATTACCCTTATCGAATCTTCAAAGGGAATCTTATAATTCGGTTCTTGATCTCTTTCATTTTCCATATTGGTACCTATACACATGTCATTGCTAAAAGAAGGATAAATAATGTTAGCTCAGTTTGGTGGTAACCCCCTCACTTCACTCCTCACAACCTCTCATTTTTCCTCTCTTAGGTTGCCAAATTAAACACCCATAGTCCTCTTAATCTTTTGTCTCTCAATTTCTTTAGGCTTGGAGTAAGTGGTCCCATCTCTGTGATTATGGAAGGATGGATGGAAAGAGATGATTTTCCCATTGGTCCTTTACAATCTTAGGACAATTTTATCAATTTGGAACCTTATGTTTGGCAAAACAATTGTCACCCAAGCATAGATGTCCATGTTCCAAGGGGATGATGTCACACCACACCTCCTCATAGCACTCAAATTGGGTGAAGAAAATCTTTACTCTCTCAAAAACCATATACCCATCCACGAAGTATGAAACAAGTAGAGGATCTTGAGTCATCCCTAGATGGTCAACCATGGGTGGAATGATGTAGTTTCTATAGCACCAATCATCAAGCTTAAGGAGGCATCCTGAAATCCAACAAATACTTACCTTTTCGGAATGAACATTTCTTCTTGGGTCAATATTATAAAGCTTGGTATACCCCATTGGTACATGGGTACCCCTCATGAGTTCTTTCAAGGCACTGCATGTTTAGTCGTACTTCATTATGGATTCCCACCACAACTGTGTCAGATCTTAAATATATTTAAGGGCATATGTATCTTTTTCGACTTTGCTCATATCATAATCCATAAAGATCCTTTCATACTCCCATTCCTAATCAAGATATTCTTTGGGACCCGACTTTTTTATAAAGATAGGGAGAGTAGGAAGATATTGACCCCTACTATGCTCTCCATATCAACCTTGGGTCCTATTTCCACATGTTTGGGCACCAGAACAAGAAGCTTGCGATGCAACATCACTTGGCTTTGGAGATGCACATTCTTTTGGAATCATGGAGCAGCCTCTACTAAAGTTAGTATAACTATTCACGAAACATCGACTATGATAAGAAGTACTATAAGGTTAGGAATATGAATCTTCATACTCCACATGTGCAATCTCACCATGACTCTCATTATATTTATAGATGAATGGGTTATTCCTTAAATTACCTCTAGTCTCAGAGTGGGAAGTATAATACTTCTCTCATGCTCCATCTCACTCACAAGAACCATCATAAGGCTCTTCATCATCTCCATGCTCACTATAAGAACTAGGGTCATCATTCATCTTATATTCTCCTTCGGAGTAGTAGCCCTCATTTTCATCCATATCTTGATCGTGTCTATCTACATAGCCCCAATAATCTCCGTCTTCTTAATAGCCATAACTATCTTCACCACAATCATAATCTCCTATATGGTAGTCATGATTTTCCGAGGCTATCGAATACATGCTTCGTTGTATCACCTTGTACCTGCAAAATCAATAAAAAAAACTAGTAGTAAAGCTCCTCACCAATGTTCATAATAAGCTCACCTTTGTGATCCTTACAACTGGAGTGACGAAGGTAAAAAAACTAGATTATCAGGTATTGAATACCCCCAGGACTCGATAGCATTAATAGTAAAACATGGTGTAATCTTGAAACCATAACAATAATTGCTTGTTAACAATGCATTCACTTAGACATTTTGTCAAACACTTGAGAGACATGAACTTGTACATGAATGGGAACACATGCTAAATTGTCATGCTATCACTATTCAATTGAGATAGGCATTCTATCAAACACTTGAGGAGCATAACTAGAGCACATGATAATGTTCATCACATAAGCATCATGAATACAATACTCAACTTGAAATTAGAAAGTTCAACATGAGAATCACATAATTAAACACACATACTATCTTGATTTTCATAAAACTTGCAATTAATCATGGATTGAAACCCCAAACATCAATACATACATGATTATAACCAAATTCAAACATGTAAATCATGAAATCATAAACATGTAAATCGTTGGTGTGTTCTTGAAACTTGGACTAGAAATTAAATGGCCTAGGGATTTGTTCTTGGGAGAAATTGAGAATAAATAATGAATTTTACACTTAGGATGGCTTAATCTCATGTTTTAGGGCTGAATAAAAGTGGGAAATTTACTTAATTACCCCTCTAGACACAAGATTAAAAGAGCAAATATTGTGCCCAATGATGCACAGACCGACGCGCTGCATCAATGAGATGGCTGACGCGACGCGTTGAGATCACATCGACTCACTGGAATTTGCCCACTTAAGCTGGTGACAACACTGTTGACATGATGGATGACATAGTGTATCAAGATCACTCCGGTCAACTATTTTTAGCACCTAAATGCACCTCAAACGATGTTCGAAAAATTCAAAACTCATTCGAGAACACCTATTGACATCCCTGATCATGAATCAATCAAAAAATTGACATTTTAAGGTCGTAAAGGTCAAAAATAAAGTCATTGAAATATCAAGGCCAAATATGAGACTATGTGTCAATACTTAGCTGAAATTTTATCTAAGTCTTAGACCTCTTTTCATGCTATACAGGACTGAATTAGACTACAACTTTTATGGGGTCTTACAATATGTCCCGCTTGGAAATATTCATCCTCAAATGAGACTAAGCTGAGAATACTGATAAACTAAGTTTACATACTGAACATGCACAAATGAAGCGTGATTACATGACTAAAACTACTAATAAACTCAGTTTTCATACTGAACATGCATAACTGAAGCATAACTGAATTCTGAAGATATGACACATGACTGAGCTATTTCACAAAGGTATGCATGATATGAGAATGCAATGCAGCTGAAACTGATACCAAGTTTGTAAAGGTAATCTGAACATGGAACTTGGTAAATCTAAGGAAGACTGTTACCTTCAGTTGAGTCTGAATTTGTGGAGAAGGGGTTAGGATACTTGGTCCACATATCTGCTTCTTCTTCCCAAGTATCTCTCTCAATGGACTAATTCCGCCAAAGAACTTTGATCGAAGAAACTTCTTTGTTCCTCAGTCTGCAAACCTGATGATCAAGGATTTTGACTGGAACTTCCTCATAAGAGACACCATTCTAAACATCTATACCCTCTATTAGGACTACAACTGCTGGGTCACCAACGCATTTCTTTAGCAAGGAGACATGGAACACTGGGTGTACTGAAGCTAAGTCTGAAGGAAACTCAAGCTCGTAAGCTATCTTTCTGAAATGGCTGAGAATTCTGTAAGGACCGACATATCGGGGACTGAGTTTCCCCTTCTTGCCGAATCTCTTCACTACCTTCATGGGAGAGATTTTCAAATGCATAAAATCACCAATCTCAAATTTGAGATCCTTTCTCCTCACATCTGCATATGATTTCTATCGGCTCTCAGATGTCTTAAGCCTTTTCCTGATCAGCTGAACTTTCTCTAAGGCATCAAATACCAAGTCAGGCCCCACTACCATATCCTCATCCACTTCAAACCATCCAATAGAAGATCTACATATCCTCCTATAAAAAGCCTCAAGTAGAGCCATTTGAATACTGGAATGATAACTGTAATTATACGCAAACTCAATCAAAGGAAAGTGGCCATCCCAACTACCCTTAAAGTCAACGACACACGCTTTTAGAATATCTTCTAGAGTCTGAATAGTCCTTTCTAGTTTGAGGGTGGAAGGATGTATTGAGGTAAACTTGGGTACCAAGACCCTTTTGGAAGGCTTTCCAAAAATAAGAGGTGAACTATGTACCTCTATCTAAAATGATGGCTAATGAAACTCCGTGCAATCTGACAAACTCTCTAACATGGATCTTGGCGTAATCCTCGACGGAATAAGAGGTATGAACTAGAAAGAAATGGGCCAATTTGGTCATCCTATCCACAATAACCCAAATTAAATCATGTTGTTGACGAGCTCGAGGCAAACCCATCACAAAGTCCATGTTCACTTCTTCCCAATTCCATGTAGGAATATTGAACTCCTGCATAGGCCCACTAGGATTTTGATGCTCAATCTTAACCTTCTGATATGATGAGCACTTCGCTACAAACTTTGCAATATCTCTCTTTATCCCACTCTACAATTAGACTTCCTGCAAATCACGGTACATCTTAGTATCCCCTGGGTAAATCGAGTAACGCTCACTATGCACTTCTGCAAGAATTCTCTACCTTACACCATCCACACATGGCACACATAGGCTACCCTGATAACACAACACACCATTACCCCCTTCGGAGAAAACCTCTACTTTCTAATCTTTGACTGACTCTTTTAGCTTAATTAAACTGGGATCTCTTTCCTGCTTTTCTTTTACTTTAGAAACCAAAGAAGATTCTGAATGACTCTGCACCCATACACTACCTTTAGTTGAATCAACCAAATGAACACCCAACCTGGCAAACTAATGAACTTCCTAGACTAGCTTCTTCTTACCATCCTCAACGTGATCAACACCACCCATGGACAATCTACGGAAAGCATCAGCCACTACACTGGCCTTGCTCGGATGATACAAAACACTCATATCATAGTCTTTCAATAACTCTAACCACCTTTTCTGACACAAGTTAAATTCCTTCTGAGAAAATACATACTTCAAAATTTTATGGTCTGTGAACACATCAACATGCACCCCATACAAATAGTGCCTCCAAATCTTTAAGTCAAACACTACAGCTGCTAACTCAAGATCATGGGTGGGGTAATTCTTTTTATGAGGCTTAATTTATCTAGCAGCATAGTCTACGACCTTACCTATCTGTATCAAAACACACCCCAACCCACCTCTGGAAGCATCACAATACATAATATTCTTGACTGAACTATCTGGTAAAGTCAAAATTGGGGCTGTAGTGAGTCGAGTCTTCAACTCCTAAAAACTCTTCTCACAAGAATATGACCAATGGAACTTGAATTTCTTCTAAGTAAATCTATACATAGGGGATGCAATGGACAAAAATCCTTCAACAAATCATCGGTAATAGCTACCCAAACCCAAAAAACTCCTGATATCTAATAGAGGGATGGTTATGGGCCAGTTTCTCACTGCTTTAATCTTGTGAGGATCAACTTTAATGCCATCACTAGAAATTATATGACCAAGGAAAGATACTGAACTCATCCAAATTTACATTTACTGAATTTGATGAATAACTAATGGGCTTTAAGGGTCTATAATATATTCTGAGATGGTCTTCATGATCTTGTTCTCTACAGGAGTAGACAAGAATGTCATCTATGAATACTATAATGAACATGTCCAAGTACTACTTGAACGCTCTGTTCATCAAGTCCATGAAAGTTGATGGGGCTTTGGTAAGACCAAATGACATGACTAGAAATTCAAAGTGACCATACCGAGTTCTAAAAGTTGTTTTTGGAATGTCACATTCTCTGAATCTAAGCTGATGATAGCCTGATCTGAGATCTATCTTAGAAAATTAACTGGTACCCTGAAGTTGGTCAAACAAGTCATCGATTCTGGGAAGTGAGTACTTGTTCTTGAAGGTGAATTTGTTCAACTAATGGTAGTAAATACACATTCTGAGAGAACTGTCTTTCTTGCGCACGAAGAGAACTACTACACCTTATGGAGAGAAATTAGGCCTAATAAATCCCTTATCTAGAAGGTCTTTCAACTGTTCTTTTAGTTCTTTGAGTTTGAGACATTCTATATGGTGGAATAGAGATAAGTTGAGTATCTGAAACAAGGTTTATTCCGAAGTCAATTTCCCTACCGGGGGGAACTCCGGAAAGATCTTCGAGAAACACATCTGGAAATTCACATGCTACTAAAACTGACTCAAGACTAGGGGTCTCAGAATTAGAGTCTTTAAATCGAACGCGATGATATACACACCCCTTAGATATCATTTTTTTTTGCTCTAAGGTAGGAAACAAGTTGACCCCTAAGCGTTGAAGTACTACCCCTCTATTCTAGGAGAGGTTCATTCAGGAACTGAAAATGGACAACTCTATTTCTATAGTCAACTGAAGCATAGCATAAATAAAGCCACTCCATGCCAAGAATGACGTCAAAATCTATCATCTCTAACTCTACTTAGTCTGTGAAGTCACTTTCTGAGATACCATAACCGGACAGTTCCTATATACCCATCGGGCTATGATAAACTTACCCACTGGGGTAGAGATTGAGAAGGGCTCTGCTAGGATTTCGGGACTGACTCTGAAGTCAACAACTATATAAGGAGTTACAAAAGATAAAGAAGATCCTGGATCTAGCAAAGCATAAACATATAAATGATAAACTTGTAACATACCAGTGACCACATCAGGAGAACTTTCTTGATCTTTTCAGGATTGAAGTGCATAGAGTCTGTTTGGGCGTTGCCCACTAGTGGTACTGAAAGTGACACCTTACTGAGACGGACAACCTGACTGAACTGGGGGACGATTATGCTAACTCTAGGAGCCCACCTGAGGACACTCTCTGATTCTATGACCTAGCTTGCCTCACCTAAAACATACATCGTTGCCAGCTCTGCAGATACCTTGATGGTTTCTTTCACACTTCTGGCAAAAAGGATTTGTTCAGTCTCTGGTAACACTACCTTTAGATTTTGAGCCTGGTGCCCTATCCTTATTACTATTTCTGAACTTAGGCACTGGAGCACTGGTTGAGGATGGAGCTAGAACTGAAGATTTTGGATGGAACTGAGGACGCTTACCACTATCTAACTTAGGTTGAGTGAAGTTGAAGCTACCTATTCTAGCCCTCTTATTTTCCCTCTATTTCTACTTAGTTTTCTGCTCCTTAATCTGTTGAGCATGGAATATCAACCTAGCTAAGTCCATCTCCTTATTCATAATTGTGGTCCTACACTTCTTGACCACACTTTCAAACACACCAAACATAAAACTTACTCATCTTAGATATGTTATTAGCTACCATATGAGGATTATATCTGGCTAACAGAGTAAACTAGAGAGAATACTCCTTCACTGTCATACTACACTGCTTTAAGTTAATGAATTCTAACACCTTAGCTTCCCTCAGTTCCAATGGTAAAAACCTATCTAGAAAGGCAGTAGCAAACTCCTCCCATTCTATAGGCCCTGCATCTACGGCCCTATCGCCTTTCATTGCTTAAACCATGAATGAGCCATATCCTACAACTGGTATGTATCTAACTTAGTACTCTCACTAGCGGTTACTCCCATGATATCCAAGACCTTTTACATTATGTCAAGGAATTCCTGCGGGTCCTCTTCAAATTTAGACCCTGTAAATAATGGAGGGTTCATTCGGGTGAAGTCCCAAATTCTAGCTGCAATAGTATTGGCCACTGGGTTGGCCTGAACAGCAGTTGGGCATTCATTTTGGGTTGCTACAGAATGAGCTAGAGTGGTGAAAGCTACTCTGAATTCTACGTGAGAAACATGCTCATCTAATGGATCTGCCTAAACGAGCGGAGGTGCTTGCTGGTTTCCAGTTCTTCTTTCGTTAGTCTTTTTGGGTGGCATATTCTGTAAATGGAAGGGAAAATTGGATTAGAACAAGAGTTTAACTTAAGCTCATGCTCACTTGCCACTATGAACATTGAAAGAAGGGAAACTTTTCATAAAATGGCCTCATAGCCTCTTGTCCATAAGTGTGTCGCGCTACATACCCATCCACAAGACTCTACTTGACGCATCTTTCAAACTCCCTAGGACTCTATTGAACTTTAGGCTCTGAAACTAAGTTTGTAACTCCATGAGTCTAAACCCCGAATATCACACTATGCTTACGACCCCGAAGGATCACAAGTTAATCCATGACTATTACCTGTTGTGAGCACTGAATAAGAAAACTAAAATAAATGCGGAAGTTAGGATAAAGTGCCATAAGGTTCATAATCTGAATACTAATAAATATAGCAACTGAGAAAAACATATGGAAACTAAATATTGTCTGAACTAGTCTAGTCTGAAAAACCTTTAGCTAAACTATCTGAATATGGAGTTGATGGGACAGGCCCCCAACTAAATCTAACTAATAAAATACTGAACGTACTAAAATATTGAAATGAATAATATCCTCGATGGATGAGGACTCACTACCAAATCTACTACTGCTAACTGAATCTAGCTAAGCGCGGTCAGGAACCTGAGCATCCGAACCTATGATATGATACATCATAGCGCAACAAAAAAGTATGCATCAGTACTTTGAATGCACTAGTATGCTAAGTAAGGTAGGATGATATACGTGGGTTCGTATGCAGAACAATTACTGACTGAATGATATAAATATAACTAAATGAGAGTACATGGATAATTGAGACTAGTGTACATACTGGGTATGCAATACTGTGAATATGCATACATATACTATATTTGAGATCATACTGAAACTGAGTGACTGCTATTTGAGATTGTTGATAACTATATTATTGATAACAGGGTGACTATTTCTGATAGTCCTGATTCTGTAGAACTGAATTGAGTTCTATACTGAGTCTGAAACTGAAACTATAACTATGGAAGTGTTTATCTAATCGACATACCCCGGTTATAAATTGATCTAGGGTTTAACCTATAACCCCAGTTGGAAGGGTGTTAGCACCTTACCAAGGGATACTAACAATGTTAGGTCATCCTAATCTAGTAAGAAGACTCATAAATTACATATATATATATATATGGTTGCATCAACCCTAGTCTGGCATGAGGACATCTTACCCTATGTTGGATACGTAGTTCTGTAACGCGGGGACTGCTACTAAGGATCAAACCCTCTTCTGGAAGAAATGCCCCCATCCCTGGGCTCCCTTTGGTGTTGAATCCTACTCCCAACGGAATGGACACTGAACTGATCACTAGATTATACTAGGCTTGACTAAACTATTACTGATCGTATTGACTGACTGAACTGGATTGTGCTTACTGAGTTTTGTAACTGACTGAGTACTACTGTTTGTGACGTTACTGAGACTATTCTATAGCTACTGTAATTCTAGGTAAACAGCTAGATTGTCGGGTATTGAATACCCCCAGGACTCAATAGCATCAATAGTAAAACATGGCATAATCTGGTAAGCATAACAATAATTGCTTGTTAACAATGCATTCACTTAGACATTTTGTCAAACACTTGAGAGACATGAACTTGAACATGAATGGTAACACATGCTAACTTTTCATGATATCACTATTAAATTTACATAGGCATTCTCTCAAATACTTGGGGGGCATAAATAATTCACGTGATAATGGTCATCACATAAGCATCATGAATACAATACTTAACTTCCAATCAGAAGGTTCAACATGAGGATCACATACTTCAACACACATACTATCTTGATTTTCATGAAACTTGCAATTAATCATGGATTGAAACCCCAAACATCAATACATACATGAACACAATAAAATTCCAACATGTAAATCATGAAATCATAAACTTGTACTTTAAAAAGGTTTCTTGAACTCCAAGGGTGGAAGGAAACCCAAGGATGAACACCTAACATACCTTGGTAATCAAATTTGTGAAGATCGTTGGTGTGTTCTTGAAACTTGGACTAGAAATTGAATGACCTAGGGATTTGTTCTTAAGAGAAATTGAGAATAAAGAATGAATTTTTCCCTTAGGATGGCTTAATATCGTGTTTTAGGGCTGAATAAAAGTGGGAAATTGACTTAATTACCCCTTTGGACGCGGGATTAAAAGAGCAGAAATCATGCCCAGTGACGTGCAGACCAACGCGCCGTATCGATGAGGTCGATGAGATGGCCGACGTGATGCGTCAAGACCACGTTGACTCACTGGAATTTTCTCGATTGAGCTGGTGATAACACTATCGATGTGATGGACGATGTAGCGCATTAAGATCGCGTCGATCCACTATTTTGAGCACCCAAACGCACCTCAAACGATGTTCAAAAAATCCAAAACTCATCTGAGAAAACCAATTGACATCCCTGATCATGAATAGATATAAGTATTGACATTTTAAGGTCGTAAGGGTCGAAAATAATTTCATTGAAATATCGTGGCCAAATATGAGACTAAGTGTCAATACTTAGCTGAAATTTTATGTAAGTCTGGGACCTCTTTTCATGCTATACAGAATTGAATTAGACTAGGAATTTTACGGGGTCTTACACATACCCACACCATACAACTAGTATGATGTGTCATTATAAGGACAATGAGATCAAAGATCAGGAAATTTTCAAGGGCCATGACCTAGGGTGTTATAATTCTCCCCCACTTGGATCATTCGTCCTCGAATGATGCAACAAGGCAATACAAGCACGGTTTTAAACCCACACGCCTCTACTCTTACCTTCAATTAAGTTAGAAAACAAAGATGTCTAGGAAATTTTTAATCTACCTTAAACAAAGACAGAAAACAAAGATGTTAAAAATCAACACATACCTTGAGCATGAATACCCGGAATGGGGAATAGGAATGGATACTTGGACTTCATGTCCTCTTCAGCTTCCTATGTAGCCTCTTCCACCTTGTGGTTCCTCTATAGATCCTTTATCGAGGCCACATCCTTAGTCTGAAACCGACGAACCTGCTTATCCAAGATCTCAACAAGGATCTCCACATAAGACAGGGAATCTGAAATGCCAATATCCTTGATAGGCATAATTTGCAATAGATCACTCATACACTTCCACAACATAAAAATATGAAATAATGTGAAACCTCTTCAAAACCAAGTACGGACCATTATATCAGGGACTCAGCTACCCCTTCTTCCAAAACTGCATCGCTCTCTTCAGGGGAGACACCTTAAGGAACACTCTATCCCCATCTCAAACTCTAACTTTCTACACCTCACATCTGCATATGACTTTTGGAAACTTTGAGTAGACTTAAACCTATCCTCAATCACCTTCACCTTTTCCATAGCCTGTGAACCAAATTTGGGCCAAACATGTCTGTCTCACCAACCTCAAACCAACTAATAGGACACCTACATCTCTGACCATACAAGGCCTCAAACGGAGCCATCCCAATACTAGAGTGGTAGCTATTATTATAAGAAAACATTATATGAGGTAAATACTTAAACTAACTACCATCATAGTCAATCACGCAAGCATGAAGCATATCCTTCACTGCCTAAATAGTTCTTTCTTCTTGTTCATCCGACTGCAGGTGGAAAGTACTCAGATTCACCCTATACCCAATCCTTTCTGAAATGACTGCTAAAATTGAGATGAAAACTGCGTACCTCAATTTGAGATGATAGAAACAGGTACCCCATGCAACTTCACAATCTTTAAGAGGTACAACCTTGCATAATCCTCAGCCGAGAAAGTCCTTACTGGAAAAAAGTGAGCCGACTTTGTCATCCTATCCATGATGACCTAAACCAAATCAAATTCATTTCGAGACTGAGGAAGACCAGTTACAAAATCCATGTTTATAACTTCCAACTTCCACACAAGCAACTCAATTTCTTGATATAATTCTCCGGGCCTCATATGCTCAGCTTTCATTTGTTGGTACATCATGCACTTGGACATAAAACTAGCCACATCCCTCTCAATATTGTTCCACCAATACATATCCATAAGGTCATGATACATTTTCATCGAACTAGGATAAACAACATAGCATGATTCATACACCTCATACAAGATCCTTTCTCGCGAACCACATACATCAGGAATGCATAATTTCCCTTGGTATGGCAAAGTACCATCACCACTAATCTCAAAGGCCATCACCTTATGCCCACCTACATCACCCTTGATCCTCATCGAGATAGGATCTAACATCTACTTCTCCTTGATTTAAACACCATGAGACAACTGCACCACTTTCTGCAAAAACATACCACCATTCTCGGAGTCTAAGAGGCGAACTCCAAGGTTAGCCAAATGGTGAATGTGCTTTACTAATTCCTGATTCTCCTTAACCATATGCACCAAACTCCCTATAGATAACCAGCTAAGAGCATCAATGACAACATTAGCTTTACCTGGGAGGTAGTAAAGGCTCATGTTATAATCCTTGAGAAGCTCAAGCCATCTTCTTTGTGTGAGGTCAAGCTCCATCTGAGTAACACATATTGCAGGCTCTTATGATCAGAAAAGATATCACATGAACTCCATACAAATAGTGCCTCCAGATTTTCACTGCCAACACCATAGCTAACAATTCCAAGTCATAAGTAGGATAGTTCTTCTAAAGCACCTTCAATTTTCTAGAGGCATAAGCTATCACCCTACAATGTTGCATTAGAACGCAACCAAGATCCACATGGGACGTACACATTAGACCACAAACCTATCAGTGACTTTAGGCAAAGTCAAAACTGGAGCCAAAGTTCGCTTATCCTTTATCTTTTCAAAACAACCCTCAAAAGCGTCAGTCCACAAGAACTTTTACCTTTTTCTGAGTGAACTTAGTCAATGGGGTAACTATTGTCGAAAAACTCTCCACAAACATCCTTTAGTAGCCAGCTAAATACAAGAATCTTCAAATATTTGTATGAGCATAGATCTAGGCCACCTCTCTACCACTGCAACATTCTGTGGATCCACCATGATCCATTCACTAGAAATAACATGACCCAGAAAAGTGACAACATTCAACCAGAATTCATATTTTGAAAATTTAACATACAACTGTTTCCCCTTCAAGGTCTACAATAGAATGCGGAGGTGATAGGCTTGATCCACCTTGATCTTAGAGTACACCAGAATATCATCTATGAATACAATAATGAAAAAATCTAGAAATTGATGGAACACCCTATTCATCAAATCCATGAATGTCGTCGGGGCATTGGTAATCTCAAAATGCCCATATCGAGTATGAAAGCAGTCTTAGGGATATCCACCTCCCTAATCTTTAACTGATGATACCTGGATCGAAGATCAATCTTGGAGAAAAACTTACCACCCTGAAGATTATCAAATAAATCATCTATCCTTGGAAGAGGATAGTTATTCTTTACCCTCACCTTATTCATCTGTCGGTAATCAATGAACATCCAAAGAGAACCATCCTTCTAACACATAAAAATCCCTGGTGCACCCTACCAGAACACACTAGGACAAATAAAATCCTTGTCTAAAAGATCCTTTAGTTTCTACTAAAGCTCCTTCAACTCAATCGGAGCCATTCTATTTGGGGGAATATAAATTGGATGAGTATATGAAACATGATCGATCTCAAATTCAATCTCTCTATTAGGAAGGACATAGGGAAGACCTCAGGAAATTCATTTACCACTGGGAAAGAATACAAATAGGGACCCTCCAAGTTAGAATCTTTAACCTAAACCATATGATAAAGACACCACTTGGATATAAATGTCCGAGCTCTAAGATATGATATGAACTTCCCCTTAAGAGATAGAAAATCACCCTACCACTTAATAACTGCCTCATTGGGGAATTTAAAGATAACTTTATGGGTCCAACAGTCTAGAGAAGCATAGCATAAATGCAACCAATCCATTACCAATATGACATCGGAAATAATCATTTCTAATTTAAATAAATCCGCCATAGTCTTCTGACCACCCACAGATACCACACAACCCTTATAGACTTGCTAGCTACCATAGAATCATCCACTAGGGTAGAAACAGAAAAAGGGTCCAAAACACATTCAGGACCAAAACTAAAATGCACAACCACAAATGAGGTCATATAAGAGAGAGTAGACCCCGAATTAAGTAAATAGTACACATTATGGGAAAAAGTTTCAGTATACCAGTCACGACACCAGGCGATGCCTCATACTCCTATCGAGTATTGAGAGCATAAAGATAGTTTGTCTAGTGTCTGAGCCAGAAGGTGCACCCTTTGGTGCCAGAGTGGATGAAGAGGCAATCGAATCCTTGTTCGCCCCCAGATCAACCTTAGGCACTGGACAGTTTCTAATTATATGCCCTAGCTGACTACAGGTAAAACACTTGTCCTTTCCTTCATCACAGTAACCCCGATGCAATCTAACACAAAATCTATAGAGAGAATATAATGGAGCTGACTAGGCGTTACTAGCCTAAGATTGGAACCCTATGCCCTAAAGTTGTCGCCACCATAAAAATGTCTGTCTCTCGATGGGATTGGGTAGGGAGCATTATCCGTCGAGTAAGACCTAGAATTGCCCCACTTCGTCTTAGGCCACTTTTCACCATCCCTTCCATTCTACTGTTGGCCACCACCCTGATTAGAAAATCTAAATCTCCTTCGTTGCCTCTCCTCTATCTTAGCCTACTCTTTTTCCTCTTCCACTGAATGTTGCATGTACACAACCAATCTGGAGATATTCATGCTCTTGTTCAATAAGGCAGCCTTACTTTCCAATATTAAGTATCGGGATAACCCAAAAGTGAACTTCCTCATCCTAGCCCTCATGCTAG
This sequence comes from Capsicum pubescens, assembly GCA_030864215.1. Taxonomy (NCBI): domain Eukaryota; kingdom Viridiplantae; phylum Streptophyta; class Magnoliopsida; order Solanales; family Solanaceae; genus Capsicum; species Capsicum pubescens. The sequence goes on along the minus strand of CM061540.1, from coordinate 65,225,830 downwards.
AAACTAACTCCAGAGCATACCGAGATAAATGGTGAAACTTCAAGGCATACTTCTTGACTGACATCTTGCCCAGCTTTAGATTAACAAACTCTTCTGCCTTTGCTTTCCTCAAATGATGAGGAAAAAATATACCAGGAAAGCATTAGATAAATCCTCTAATAGGGCTAACTTTGCATTATCTCCCCTTGACTGATCCTATTGCTCGTACCACTGGTACGCCATATTTTTCAGATAGTAGGCAAAAAACTCCATTCCCTCCACATTAGTGGTATGCATAACACAAAAGATCTTTTCCATCTCATCTAAAAAATCCTAAGGAACCTTCTCCATGTTAACATCAGTAAAGGTTGGAGGGTTCAACTTCATAAATTGTCCAAACCTTGTGTCCTTGGAAGATGGAGTAACAGAAGCACCATGCTCATCCTGACAGCTACCAACTAAGCCTACATATGGATGGACTTATGAAACTTAGAATTTATCACATCAACTTGAGAAGTTCAAGAAGGACTAGAAGAAATCGATGGACCTCTAGAAGGGTATGAACTGGACCCCTAGATTGAGTCTGGACCACATAAGTAAAATGGGTTCGATAAACATTGTCCTTATCTAAGAAAGAGGAGTTTTCGTGAGCTTCAGATCATCAAGGAGGCATGATCTAAAAAGTGAAGAAATAGGAATTAGAGGAGAATTCAAGACCTTAGACTCTACAGCTCAAAAAGGGAATAAAAGAAAGAGAAACATTACTAAATACCTCATAGCCTCTACCTTATGAGTGTGGGGTGCTACACACCCTTAAAAGAGACTCTACTCGACAGGACTTTGTGTACTCCTAAGTGACCATAAACCTAGGGCTCTAATACCAATCTGACATGACCCAAACTAGGGCATATTCATGTTGAGCATCTCAAGTCTGATCAGGACAAAAGACCACCCGCAATACCCATCGTAACTTCCCTACACCCAATGTCAGAAGAATTCCAAACATATAAAAATCTATGACAAATATAATTCAAGACATTAAATCAAATCTAAATTAATAATCCAACAACCACAACCAAATATCCAATCATTGTCAACTCCTATGATAATACCAATACCATGGTTTACACAAATACCGGCACCGCCCATGCCCATAGTAGTCCGATAAAGCCTCTATCAAAAATCAATAACATCCAGTCGGGACATGCCCTCAACCATAGGTAAAACAAAATAAAAGAAATAACAGTAATAGAAGAAGTCCATAGCATGAAATGGAGTCTTCTGGAGTATGGAAGCTCACCACAAAATAAGTATAGTTGGATCCTATATCGCATGGGGATACAGTGCTCTAAGACTGTTAGCAAAGTGAATGATAGCATGTACTCAGTAATAAGGATAAAATAATATCATCATTCATAACCAAAGTAAATTACCATATGCAATCAAATACATAAATATATATATATATCATGTCGGGAAAGGGAATCGGGTTTAGCATGCATTTAAAATATTTAACCTAGGTTGTGTAGTTGTGTCATCCTAAATCTAGCCATGGGCTATATGGGTTTAGCACCCCTGCTGAAAGAGCACCGACGCACGTTAGTTGCATGAATTGGAGAAAACCCTAAGATGCCTAGAACATCTCCCAAAATATAAAGTGTGACATAATCCACACTGTCACCAAGACCAAACCTCATATTGGCAAACACGAGCTTCTAGTTTTGGTCCCCCTGGGAACTCTACCTTCCACGGCTTTGCTAACACAACCCCCTTTAAGCCCATATTAAAACCATTCACAATTAACCCTTTATTTTCTAAGGAGTCTTTTTAAATAAGGCATTAACCATTGGTATTGTCATACTAAAATTAGATCTTGAAAGTCTATTCATTTATGCCATACCAAAGCCATTTAACCAAATTAACTTCAAAGTATCCAATTAAACCAATACCGTGGCCACTGAGGCCTTTCTAAACAATTTAAATCCAACGAAACCAATTTAGTCCATTGCTATATTAGGTAATGCAAAGGTTTCAAGAATAGTCAAACTCTGTAACAAAATCATTCTCAATGTTGTTTTAATAAACATGTTGAGGGAATATAACTTCTTAAAAAAACAAGTATCAATTGACCATTCTTATGCAACCACATTTTCAAACCATAATTATAACATGAAAAACCATAAGTAAAACATGGGAAAATATTATGCAACCATGAACAACCAAAACCCCCAACATATATTTCAAAACCAAAACAATACCAAGAAAACCAAACATTAAAACACATGAAATTAGTTTAACTAACAATGAGGGAGGATTAGCATGCCTTAGACACCGAGGAAGATAGAGAGAATCACTCTTGAAAGCCCCAAATTGATTGTCTTTGAAGAAACTCTAGTCTTTTCATGAACCAAGAGCGTGAGAAAAATTTTAAGAGATTTTTAAGAGTGTTTGATTTACAATAATAGGTTAATAAAGTACGTAAAGGTGTTTTATGCCGTGGAATCAAAAGGAGTTAGAAGGGAAAATATCTAGAAATTCCCCAACTTAAAATTGTAAAATTACCACAGGTGGTTACGAGTTAACCCACCAACTTCTCACCACAATATATGACTGGTACCATCTAGTCATAACCAAAATAGAAGGTTGGACACCCACACACTGTCCACCATACGATGCCATTTCCCGAACTCTTGACCAAATTATATGACTCATATGGTCAAGCCGTACCATTAACAAAATCCAAAGGGACTAATACTAGACAATATACAACACAACTATAACACTCATATGCTATCCTCACAGCTCTTAGTGAGCCACTCCTACTCAGAGCCAAGTCAAATCACTAAGTAACATAGGTATCATGGGCACGAACCAATCACTAGGAGCCAAGCTCGAGAACTACAAAGGCTTTAAGGCACGTTTATGAAAATAGATGTATTGGAGCATGTATTGGAGCCGCCCAAAGGAGTATATGCATTGAAATATGAAGAATTTCCATAGGTGTTACAAAACACACCAAAGTTATCCACTTTTTGCATCCCAAACCTACAGCTTTCATTACGGGTAGAAGGGTCCTTTCCTCATGACTTTTGTAATAGACTATTTATAGGATCCTTTTAGTCATGTTCTCTTTAGTTAGTTCATTGATATAAAAGTTGTAATATTGAAACACCATTCCTCTCAAGAGAGATTAGACCACCAAGACTTGACATCACAAGTAAAGGTTCTACTTATGTTGTGTATCGGCTAGAAATGTGAGTTCTTGAGTGAAACGAGTTCCTCTTGGGTTTGTGTAAGAACTTAGTTCTTGTTAATGTGTTTTGTAGGGTTTTTAGATTTTAATATACTTTTTAGTTACTGCTTTACATGTTCTCCTTGTGTCAAGTTATCTATCTTCTTTATCATTAAGTTTGTGTTTGGTTCCTTGTGTCTTTTGTGTCTTGCTTGTTACGGGCATTTGTAGGTCACTTGTTGACTATTTTGATCTTGTAGATACCACGTGGTACCATTTGGTATAAAATAAAAGGTTGGTCGTGTTCTTACACTACAAATCTTGGGCTCTTTTAATTGAAAATCCAAAAAAAAAAGTTGAGTGTCTTATTCTTGGACGAGGCAACTTTGTTGTTGTTGTTGTGTTGGGTCGAGAAAGTTGTCTAGGTTTAGGTGTGTTTTTTATTGTCTTAGTAGTTTTGTGTGTTAGATTGTTATTTACTAACACCCCTTGAGTCTAAAGTCCAAGATTTGAGCTCTTGTCAAAGTGTTGGTGAAGGTTGGACGGCTAAGATGTTGTTATTGTTCATATTGTTCTTGAAATAGTGTTCAATAAAAGGAGTTGTTTCATTTTGAAAAGAGAAGAGAGAGGTAAGGCTTTATGTTTTTATTGGTAATACTTTCAAGACAACACCAAATTGGTAAAGAAACAAAGGGAATCCAAAAATCTTAGTTACTAAAAGGGTGACAAACACTTTTCAAGGATAGCCAAAAGAGGAAAGAGACAAGGCTACTACAAAAAGGTGTTTTGCCAAATTAGTGCAAGTTGGTGAAAAGGTGATGGAGACCTGTTGACTCTTGAAAAGAGAGTCCAAGGACTTGTCCACCTACACTAAAACAAAAAATTCATCATCATGAAGAGAGATTGAACAACTCAAGTTTGAAAAACATCAAACTTCAACTACAACAACAAGACTTACGGCCAAAACAAAACCAAAAAAAAGGTTTTTGTTGGCCATGCCAACAACAAGACTCAAGATCTTGGACAATCCTAATTTATTTCCTTGTCTCCATTAGTTTCATTTCATTGACTCCTATACTAGTTAACAACTAGTAACAACCTACTAAGTTGTGAACTAGTTTGTGAGTGCTTCTTTCGTGTTAAGGTTACTTGTGGTGCTTTGTTCGTTTATAATTTGTAGTTGTTTTTGGTTCAAGTGTGTACAAAACTTCTTTGATTCTTCAAAACAAAATCCACCCAACTCAAGAGTAGACTCATTCCCAAGTTCTCACATGTTCGTAGCCAGCTTACAACACTTGAAGAACCAAGTGAGGAAGTCGAGTGTGAAGAGTATGTGAGCATAATTTGAACTAATGTTTGTTTGTCTTGTAGGTAAAATTCCAAATGGAACATGAAACTTCCAATTCTCCAACCATGGACAATAATGTTATGAATGTCCTTGTGGCTAGTCTTGAGGCTTTGTCTCGAGACGTAGCTAGGGTGAGTGCTATGGTTGAGAAGTTGGGATCGGAAGTGATCTCGATTAGTGGAAATATGGATAAGGTGGAAATCCATTGGAGTTCCTGACCCTCAACTTCTCAAAATTCGTCACCAACTATTACCACTGAAACCATGCACCAAAGATTGTATCAACCAAATGCCATACATCTAGCTAACCTTTACTCCCAAAACCGAGGCCTTGATGGACCTAGCCAATCCCCACTCTTCCAAGTCTCATATGAAGGAATTGGAACCCAAATTCCACCCTTAAACCCGAATCCTCCAAACAAAAATCCTCCAATCCAAAGACCTGCTCCACTAAATGCAAACCCACCGTACCAAATTCCAAATGTCCAAATCCCACCAATGCAAGATGAGGGATATGTGAGTGAGGAACATAGGGAAGGTTATGAAATATATGATTATCCTTATTTGATGGAAGAAGGGATGAGAGATAGAAGAATGGAACCAACGGGAAACTGTGGACTTGAGGGTAGAGGCAGCCAAGGTATTAGAGAGAGAGATATAGGCCTTAACAATATCAAAATGGGACTTCTAATCTTCAAGGGAAAAAATGATCCCGAAGAGTTTCTTAAATGGGAATCAACATGAGATAGGGTATTCCAAGTGAACTATCTCATGGAGAAGAAGAAGAGTTGTTACGCCATTGCTTATTTTGAGGGATATGCTACCACGTGGTGGGAGTATGTCAAACGTTTTGGAAACGTCTTGATTGAAGGGTAACCCCCTCCTTAGTTTTAGCTAAGGTACCTTATGAGATAAAAATACCTTCCCGAGAGCTATCAACGTGAACTCCTTACAAAATTGTACAACTTAAAGCAAGGGAACAAGAGTGTGGCAGCTTACTATGATGATTTCAACAACTCATCTTGAAACTTGATCATAGACGGGAGAAAGTGAGCCACGATATCATCCGGTTCAAGGTTTTCCTAACCAAGAAAATCTCTACACACATAAAACTTCATAAGTTTTAAACTATTGAAGGGATTTTCCAAGAGGATTTAGAGATTGAAAGAGAGAACAAAGAGAGGTCGACATACAAAACCAAGGCGTACCAAGGATCCTCAGGTTGGAAAAAGGGGAAAGAAGTGATCCCATCAACTTAGGGGGTGGAATAAGTCCAAACATCAACCATATAAAGCCCCTCAACCCATGAACAAGGTTTCTCAACATCCTTCTTCACGATTTTAAGGCAAACCGAACACTAATCCCACTTCCAAGGGATTTTAATGCTTCAAATTCCATGGGTGGGGACACAAAGTTAGTGAGTGTCCTAATTGGAGAAATATAATAGTAAAAGAGGGGAAGTTGTATTTCTTGGGGGAAAAAGTGGGACTTAAAATGGTTGAGAATGATGAGGAGGCCGAGAGGCCTAATGATGATGATGAGGAAGAGGTTTGTCCTCAAGATAGCAAAATTAAAGTACCTAGTTATGTGGTAGTGAGAGTTATGATTAGCAAAGCCTTGGATGATCCAAACCAACGAGAAAACCTGTTTCATACTAAGTATCTCATTAAGGGGAGTGGGTGCTCCTTGATTATTGATAATGAAAGTTGTGTCAATATGGCTAGTGTCGCAATGGTGGAACACTTGAAGTTGCCAACTACTCCACATGCAAGTCCGTATAGGCTCCAATGGTTGAAACAATGTGGATAATTGAAGGTAACCTGTCAAGTAGTGATTCAGTTCAAAGTTGGAAACTATAAAGATAAGGTACTTTGTGACATCATTCCAATGCAAGCTTGTAACCTCTTATTGGGTTGGCCATAGCAATATGATAGGTCTACCAAGCATGATGGCCGAACTAATTAATATTCTTTTGAGTTCAAGGGTCGGAAGTACCACCTCCGTCCACTTTTACCATCACAAGTGTGTGAGGCTCACTAACAAATGAATGGCTTTAAAGGAAAGGGAGAAAATGAGAGGGAACCCAAGAGAAGGGGTGTTGAACCTAGAGTAGGAAGGATGATGGATAAGAGGGATTTTCGGCCTTGAAGGGTAGGTATTCAATGGTAATGTTGGATCAGAAGGGAAACCTCATCAAAGAGTATGAAGATACCACTCCTATGTTACATTTGGCTTATGTTTTGAATGCTAACCCATCCACTTCCCCTATCCCATCTTCTAGTTACAATGTTTTACATGAATTTAAAGATGTGTTCCCTAGTGAATTGTCGCAAGGACTACCTCCACTTTGAGGTATTAAGCACCGAATAAAATTTGTTCCAAGGTAACATTTGCAAAACAAGCCATCTGATAGAAGAAACCCCATGGATATAAAGAAACTTCAATGGCAAGTTTAGGATCTCCTCAACAAAGGATTTATCAAGGAAAGCATGAGTCCATGCGCGGTCCCAGTGTTGCTAGTGACGAAGAAGGATGGATCATGGCAAATATGTGTGGATTACTGAGCCATAAACAAGATTATGGTAAATTATCATCATCCTATTCCTCGGTTAAATGATATACTTGATTAACTAAATGGCTCTTGTGTGTTTTCTAAGGTTGATCTTAGGAGTAGATATCACTAAATTTGAATGCATCTAGGTGATGAATGGAAGACCGCATTCAATACCAAGTTTGGTCTATATGAATGGATGGTCATGCCATTTGGTCTTACCAACGCTCCTAGTACCTTTATGTGGCTAATGAATCATGTGATGAAGTTATTTATTGGGAAGTTTGTGGTTGTATACTTCTATGATGTTTTGGATTATAGTAAGTCCCTTAACGAATATGTATTGCACCTAAAGAGTGTGTTTGATGTACTTAGGAAAGAGAAGTTGTATGATAATATTTAAAAATGCTCTTTTGGTATTTATAAAGTTGTGTTTTTGGGATTTGTTGTAAGTTCAAAGGGGGTAGAGGTTGACGACTCCTAGATAACCGCCATTAAAAATTAGCCAACACCTCAAACCGTTGGTGAAGTACAAAGGTTCCATGGGTTGGAAATTTTTTATAGGAGGTTTGTCAAAGGGTTTAGCACCATTGCCACCCCTTTGACCGAGATAATCCCAAAGGACCAACCCTTTAAATGGGGTAATGAGCAAGCTAAGTCTTATGAGGCCTTGAAAGTTATGCTCATCTCGGAACCGTTGTTGCAATTGCCCAAATTTGACAAGATGTTTGAAGTAGAGTGTGATTCTATCAAGGTTTCCATAGGCACGATTTTGATGCAAGACATGAAGCCTATTGCTTACTTTAGAGAAAATCTCAAAAGTGCTACTCTAAACTACTCCACGTATGATTTAGAGTTGTATGCCTTGGTTAGAGCATTAGGCAATTGGTAACACTATCTTTGGCTCAAGGAGTTTGTGATCTGAATGGACCATGAATCCATGAAGCACCTTTGGGCACAATATAAACTTAACAAGCGGGATGCCAAATGGATTGAGTTTCTTGAAACCTTTCCCTATGTGATTCAATACAAAAAGGGTAAGGATAATGTGGTAGCTGATGCTTTGTCTAGAAAACATATTCTTGTGTCTACTTTGTCCTCTAAGTTAATGGGGTTTGAAATTCTCAAGGCTTTGTATCCCATGGACCCTTACTTCTCTCCTATCTTTAGGGAAAGTGAAGTCGTGGGTAGGGAAAGAAGACATTCAGATTCTACCTCCTATGCCGTGTTTGATGGGTACTTATTTCGGGAAAGACGATTGTGTGTACCCTCTAGCTCGTGGAGAGAGTTGTTTGTAAGGGAGTCACACGATGGAGGTATCATGGGTCATTTTGGAGTTTATAAGACTCTCGAAATATTAGAGGAACAATTTTGGTGGCCAAGGATGCTCAAGGATGTTGCAAAATATTGCGGCCAATGCATTTATTGTAGGAGTGCTAAGTCTAGGATCCTTCCCCATGGGTTGTACACCCCACTTCCCACTCTTTTACGTCCTTGGTTTGATATTTATATGGATTTTTTGTTGGGGCTGCCAAGGACACAAGAGGGTCGGGATAGTATCTTTGTTGTTGTCGACCATTTCTCCAAAATGGAACACTTTATTCCTTACTCAAATAGTAAAGATGCAACTAGTGTAGCTTCTTTGTTTATTGAAAATATTGTTAAATTGCACGGCATCCCAAGAACCATTGTGATTGATAGGGACTCCAAGTTCCTTAGTCACTTTTGGAAGTTAATGTGGGGTAATCTTGGCACCAAGTTGTTGTTTTTCCTTGCCTTGCCACCCACAAATAGATGGACAAACAGAAGTAGTGAATAGGACCTTGCATTCTATGATACGTTCCATCGTTAAAGGTAAGTTGACATCTTGGGAAGATCACCTACCACTAATTGAACTCGCTTACAATCGGATGATCCATTCAAGTACGGGCATAACTCCCTTTGAATGTGTCTACGGCTTCAACCCCCTAACCCCTTTGGATCTAAATCCTTTTCCAAGTGATGTTGTTCTTATCTTAGATGGAAACAAGAGGGTCGAATCTATGAAAAGATTGCATGAGAATATGAGGTTACAGTTTGAGAAGTAAAAGCAAGAGGTTACCAAAAGAGTCAACAAAGGGGGGGAGAAAGCTTGTGCTTGATCCAGGAGATTGTGTGTGGGTACACCTTAGAAAAGATTGATTTCACACAAAAATAAAGGACAATTTGATGCCGAGAGGTGATGGTCCATTCCAAGTTCTTTAAAGGATCAATGATAATGCTTACAAGATAGAATTACCTATGGAATATCAAGTACATAACACGTTCAATATGTGTGATATCACACGGATTGATTCCATTGAAGATAAAGAACCCATGAGTTTGAGGTCAAACTCCTCTCAAGATGGAGAGGATGATATGGGTATCATGGGCTCGATACCAATCACTAAGAACCAAGCTCGGGAATTACAAAAGCTTCAAATCACATTTATGAAAATGGATGTATTGGAGCATGTATTTGAGCTTCCCAAAGAAGTATATGGATTAACAAGTGAGGAATTTTCGTAGGTGTTACAAAACACACCAAAGTTGTCCACTTTTTGCATCCCAAACCTGCCCCTTTTAATAAGGGTAGAAGGGTCCTTTCCTCATGACTTTTGCAATATACTATTTATAGGATCCTTTTAGTCATGTTCTCTTTAGTTAGTTCATTGATATCAAAGTTGTAATATTGAAACACCATTCCTCTCAAGAGAGAGTAGACCACCAAGACTTGACGTCACAATTAAAGGTTCAACTTGTGTTGTGTATCGGCTAGAAACGTGAGTTCTTGAGTGAACCGAGTTCCTCTTGGGTTTGCGTAAGAACTTGGTTATTTTTAACGTGTTTTGTAGGGGTTTTAGAGTTTAATATACTCTTTAGTTACTACTTTACATGTTGTCCTTATGTCAAGTTATATATCTTCGTTATCATTAAGTTTGTGTTTTGCTTACTTCTGTGTTTTATGTCTTGCTTGTTATAGGTGTTTGCGGGTCACTTGTGGAATTTTTTTATACTATAGATACCATGTGGTATCACAAAGTTTCAGATTAAGTGAAAGATTGACCTAATGACTCGCCACCAAATCAAACGACCCGTACCACCAAGTTTTAACCATAATAGAAACCCAACCACCACTCACTGGAAACCTTACGAGTTGGGTCACCTGACCCATACCCATACCATAAAACTCGTATGGTGAGTTATTACAAGGACAGTGAGCTCAAAGCTCAAGAAATTTTCAAGGGCCAAAATACAGGGTGTTTCAAGGCTGATTTTCACTTAGGCTTCATGAGGACCTACTGGGGTGTGAACTTTGTATGTAGGTGAGGTTGTTGATTACTTCTTTGGGGTTTGTTGGGGATGCTTCAGCAAGTTAGTAGCACATCTAGCATATGTCAAGCAAACCTAACCCGCCTAGGTAGCTAGTAAACGCAGATGGAGGGCAGTCTGGACGTAACTAGTGGATGGCTTACTATTTTGACCAACGTATAGGGCACTGCAGTAGGTCAAGCACACTACCAGCATAGGTTAGATGCACATGACCCTCCCTATATCTTGTAATGTACCTTTGTACCTCAAATGGTCCCCCCTTTGTGTCCTTTCTTTGGAATATACTTGGAATCCTTTGTAGATGCCTTAGTACAACACTTTTTCACCTTTTATCTTCCTTCTTTTTAGATAAAACACTTACTTTTGAGGAACTTGAATATAAAGATAACAATCTTCTAAAGAACACACCAAGAACACAAGAACACCTTAGCTCGGAATGAGTTAAAAGTTTGAACCTACGCACCTTTTATCATTTTAAGCTCATTCCATGCAATATTTTTCTCAAATTCCTTGCCCAACACTTCAAATCTTACAACACACTTTAAACTTCTTCCTTTCAAACTCAAGCTTCCAATGATTGTATAAGGCTCAATTTCACTCTGATTTAACTCGAATTTGATATATGGACGCGAATAGTGTTAGGAAATACAAATCTAACACTAGAAATACAAGAAGAACACAAAATCAAGAATTCAAAATTTGAAACACCCTAAAAACATTTTGGGACTCTTTTTAAATTTCCTTTTTCTAATTTTTTGTGATTTTCAAGATTAGAATCATATGAACGATCCTAAGCTCAGTTTTGATACCAAATGATAAGATTCTCACCATGAAGACTTGAATCTAAGTGTAGAAAAGTAAAGATAGATGGATACGATATCAAAAATAGAAAGATAGACACAAATATGATAACAAAAGGGCAATCAAAGGGTGTATCAAACCCCAAAAACTCCCTTAAAGATTACAAAATAGCAAATAACTCTTATGAGATTGCAAAAGGGAGTGAATCTCCCTTACAACCAATATTTCTAATCAAAGATCAATATTCGGTTATCTAAGCTCTCAAAACATTCTCAATGGAGGTTCATGAATTCATCATTATTAATCAATAAAAACTATCTTAATAAGCCTAGATACCAAATATTTATAGTTTGGCTAAATATTACATAATTAGGGCCCTAAAGTGATATAAATGTAAGAAGAGGACCACCGAGGGCTATTTTGACCCTCTCTTAAAATGCTAGAGTGGATAAAAAGCAGATCTAATGCGCCTTGGGCTCAACCCTTCCAAGGTAGTTTTGAGAACCTATTTTGCACTCCTTCGACTACAAAGGGGATTGAATGTCCCTTAAAACAAACATTTCTAATCAAAGATAAACATTCACTTTTCCAAACTCTCAAAACACTCCCAATGAAGGTTCATGAATTCATCATTATCAATCAACAAATACTTTCTTAATAAGCCTAGCTACCAAGTATTTATAATTTGGCTGAATATTATATAACTAGGGCCAAAAAGTGACCCAAATTCAAGAAAAGGACCACTAGGGGCAGTTTTGACCCGCTTTTGAAATGCTAGAGTGGATCCAAAGTGCCTTGGACACATGACCCTTCCAAGGGTGTTTCGAGCCCCATTTTACACTCCTTCGACCTCGTCAAAATCCTTTGACCCTCCTTAATAGTAATCATCATAGTCATCAAGTACCTCGAGCATCATGCGTATCTCATCCAAAGGTCTAAAGGCAATTTGTCTTGTATCATCCTTCCACCCAATGGGAATGAAAATGACAAAACAAATTATAATGACCCGAAAGCGCCTACCGAGACATCGCACGGTGCTTAGGGATACAAGTAACCCCAAGCTAACCCTTAAAGCCGGTTTCTACCCAATGTCACCCAAATCAAGATAGGATTAGACTCAACACTTACATAGTCATATCATATGAAAGGAAGTATGTAAAACATGCTCGGTCCATATGACCACAATATAGGGAAATCTCAATAAAACCACAATATTGAACCCTCGACATATCACAAGTCTGACACTAGTCTGACAAAGCCTCTACAAATCAAAATCTAGAGATCCATTGGGACAGGTCCCCAACTGACTCGAAATGAACTAGAGATAAAATATAGTCTCTCAAAACACTGAAACACCTGAAGATCGGTCCTCGAACTAGGAGGACTCACCATGGTAGAAAAAGTACGCAAGATACCCAGAGAATCACAGGTGAGGCAGGGACTGAGCACCTGAACCTACATTATAAGACAATGTAGCACATAGACATATATGTGAATCAGTACTTTGGAATGTACTGAGTATGTGGGGGTGAATGCATATGTATAAAGTAGTAACGATTTCCTTCAATAAAATCTTGTATGCATAATGATATGACTCACATGGCTTGAAAAGATTTAAAATATATAAAGCTCATAAGTCATGTAGAATAAACCATGTAACACAACCTCGTGAGTCATCATTGTTTAACTTCAAAATCGGAAACCTTCTCTTACTCTCAATGCCCAAAGGCTAAGGGATTTCAAACAATACTTTCAAGTCATGCATATATCTCAAGAGAGTAAAACTTCTTCAATTCTTAACACTTCACAATTGTTTAGAAACTCATATACTTGGAATTCGAAATCATAAAACTTGAAAACATACTTGGAGGAATTTTATTCACTTTAGGAAAATATCTCATCTCAAGTCAATACCTTGATTAGAAAATATCTTTGCAATTCAACCATTTAGGAAAATAGCTTATAGGGAAGGAAAATAAGCATTTAATTTCGAAGTTCAAAAGGCAAGGGAGGTTCTCGTAACCGACATAAACCATGCGAGCTACATGGAGTCCAATGTTTTGTCCTCCTAAGGAAGAGACCCCACGTTGGGGAGGAGCGTCATAGTCTTACCAAGGAGTATAACCTAGGTCTAGTGATCACTAAATGAAAATTGGCCTCGGGCCCACATAATAAAATCGGCCTCGGGCCCACTCATAATCATAATATAATCAGCCTCAAACTCACATCCTATGGTGGGATGTAGTTTCTGGGGTAAGAAACCATGGTAACTTACCCGCTCAGTGGTAAATACTACTCTCTTTAGATTACCTGCGCTCATCTCATAAAAATCCTCTTTTAGAATAATCACATGGTTCACCACGAACCTAATAATCAAATCGATAATCGCATATAGCGGAGTGGATTTCAAAGCTCAAGGACCATTAGGTCAATTCATTTCTCAATCATCTCAAAATACTCAAAACATGGGTGCTTATAGCACAAGAGTTCATAAATTCACAAGTCTCAAATAGGGCTTACTAACCCATATATCAATCTCAAGTTAAAGCTTATCAAAAGCATAATATATAGCATATAGATTCATAAATCATGTGGAAATCTGGGAATTTCAGCCATTTACCTAAAAATTTCAATATAGTCATATGCCTCAATACCTCAATAATGCAAATATTAGATTATCAAGGAGTAAAATCATGGAGTTTATACCCAACTATAAATACTCAAGAAAACACATAGAAATCAGGACATTAAACTCTCAAATCATGGGAAATATCAAGATAATGCATTCAATAATAATGGGTGAAAACCCCTAATTCAAATTCATGTAAAAACCCCATAAATTTAACAAAAATCATGATGTAAATAAACATTTTGGGCACAAGGGTGAAAGGGTTACCCAAGTTCAATACCTCACATACCTTGAATTTGAAACTTTAAAAGAACTCTCACTTTTGGAACTCTACTCTTGCTCTAGAATGAGGGTTCTTGAGACCCTTCACTTGGGAACCTAGAATCTTGACTCAATTTAGAAAATCCATGGTGGATTCTTAAGATTCTTGGAAGAGATTTTGAGTATTTAGGGTTCTTGTTGAGAGGATACTTGATAAAACCCTCATAGAATGCTTGCAAATGGATTTAATCTAGTGTTTCCATGATTTTATAGGCTTGGAAAAGGGTCCAAAATGCCCTTTTAAACATCTGTGCAAAACTGGAAAAATTGAACTGGAATCCAATTTCAAAGGCCTCCCGATGCGCCACTAATCCCGTTGGCTCTCTGGAAAATGACAATTGGGAAATTGATAGCCTCCGCGATGCGGAGCCATGCATTTTCCCACTGGTTGGACCTGGGACTCCTCTGCGACGTGCCACTATCATGAAGTCCCACTGGAAATTGACAATTGCTAAATGCACCCTCTCCGCGATGTGCTAGGCTCTCAAATGATGCAGATTTTACGATGAAGGCTTAAATTGGCTATAACTTCTTACCCGAGTGTCTGATTTGGGCAAATCTTATATCGATGGAAAGCTTATCAGATTTCCCACATGATAAAAGGTAGAAATTAGGGAAATTGAATATGGTTAACACGTTTCTCACTTAGTAAGAAACTTCACAATTATTTTTTGACAGAATCACGCCTCACTCGACATGCCCTACTACTCAAACTATGAGGGAACTTTGCGGGACCTTACAATATCTCATGACTCAGGAAAACTCAGTAAATTCAGTATCAGTCCAGTCTCTTCCAAAAATCTTAGTAATCTCAGTAGCTCAGTAATCTCAGTGGTCTCAGTAATATTAGTAATCTCAGTGATCTTAGTAATCCCAAAAATCTCTGCGATCTCAGTTAGTAATACAGAAATCTCAGTAATAATCCGTCAGTCAACAGAATTTAATTAATTTAGTTCAGCTCAGTAATCCATGTTCAGTGTTTATTCAGATGGGAGTAGGAATTAGAACCGAGTGAGCCCAAGGATGGGAACACACACTATCAGATAAGGGTGTGATTCTTAGAAGTCATCCTTGCATTCCAGAACTATGTAGCCAGCATAGGTTGAGACATCAACCCTATCAAATGAGGGTTGATATGGTGGATAAATACTGTCAGATGAGGGTCCCACCATTCTCTTAGGAGACACTATCAGATGAGGGTTACCTACAGCTTGTGCTTACCAGTGGCGCGGTATTAACACCCTTCTAATTGGGGTTACAGATTGGACCCCAACTCAGCCATAATGGTGTACCAGGGGCATGTCAGTTAGATTACTACTTCCCATAATTTTAGTTACAGAATTAGGGCTGTCAGATACAGTCATTCAGTCTCAGTAATAGAACTCAGATAGTTCTACAGAACTCAAGACTGTCAGATACAGTTAACTCAGTACAGTGCAAAACTCAGCTAATTCCACCAGTATCGGGACTTTTAGATACAGTCACTCATGTTATCAGTACTTAGACTCAGTAATCATGTTATCACGAACTCAGTTAATAGTATATTAATTATACAAAACTCATGTTAGAAGTATTCAAACTCAGGACTGTCAAATACAGTCAATCAGACCAGTTCTTCTTAATTAGAACTGTTAGAAACAGTCTTTCATGTATTAGTGATACAACATCAGCCTCTTAGTATTCAATAGATTCAGTCATTCATATTCAGTATACCAGTATCAGTACTCATATATCAGTAAATCCATGTTATCAGAATTCATGAGTCAGCATTATCACGATCTCAGTTACAGTTACATATTCATGCATGTATTCTCACGTTTATATTATTCTGTCAGTTATTATTGTTCATGCATATAAACCATTAGATTCAGCCTACCTCACTTGCATACCAGTATATTCAATGTACTGACGCATTTGCACTATGGTGTTTTATACCATAGGTTTAGAAGCACGAGCTCCCGAGCATCCTAAGTAGATCAGACGTTCAGCAGCCAGTCTAACGATTAGTCCTCATTATTCGAGGATAGCATAATTATTTTATTATTTTATTATTTCAGTATCCTGGATTAGTTGGGGACATGTCCCATCAACTCTACAGATTTTTGACATTTTAGAGGCTTTCAGACTAGAGTGTTTTCAGACTATAGTATGTTTTCAGATAGCTTTATTTTAGTTTTGGGTATTGTTATACCCTATTACAGACATTGTATTATATTCAGTATTAGTTTAGTTTTGAACCTTATGGCCTTACAGCTTATATTCCACATAATTTCAGTAGATTATTTAGTGCTCAGTTACAGATATCAGTCATGGGTTAGCTTGTGGTCCTTCGGGGTCATGAGCATCGTGTAGCATTTTGGGTACCAGATTCGGGGCATTACAGCCACCAAGCCTCAAATGTTCAACCTTGAGTTGCTGACAGACCATACACTTAGCCATAAACTTTGTTATATCTCTTTATTTCATTCCACCAATAGATTTTCTTCAAATCATGATACAACATAGTCAAACCTAGATGAACTGTATATCTAGACTCATGAGCCTCAATAAGGATCCTCTCCTATAGCCCATCAATATCAGGATCACACAATCTACCTTGGTACCACAAGATACTATCACCACCAATCTCAAAGGCTATTACCTTTTGCTGACCCACATAATCCTTAATCTGTATAAGTACAGGATCCAGAGCCTACTTCTCTTTCAAATCAGCACCAAGATATGATTTAACAACTTCTTGGATAATTACTCATCCATCCTCAGAATCCAAGAGATGAACTCCCAAGTTCGTCAACCTATGAATATCCTTTGCCAATCCTCTTTTTTCCTCATCAACATGAGATAAGATCCCCACGGACAACATGCTAAGAGAATCAATAATAACATTAGCTTTACCTGGATGATAGTGCAAGCTCATGTCATAATCCTTAAGTAACTCTCCTCAGCGTGAGATTTAATTCCTTTTGAGTAAACTTATACTGCAAGCTCTTATAGTCTAAAAAGATATCCACATGCATCATATACAGATAGTGGCACCAATTCTTCAAAGAAAAAACCACAACCACCAACTTTAGATCGTTAGTCAGAAAATTCTTCTCATGAATCTTAAGCTTCCTGGAAGCATAAGTTACAACTTTACCATGTTGCATCAAAACACAACCCAGTCCCATATGGGATGCATCACAATACACAACAAACCCATCAGTACCCTCAGATAGGTTAAAACTGGCGTAAAAGTCAACTTATCCTTTAACTTCTCAAAACTACACTCACAAGCATCTGACCACAAGAACTTTACCTTTTTTTAGTAAACTTTTTCAACAGAGAAACAAAAGATGAAAAAATCTCCATAAACCTCCTGGAATACCCATTCAAGCCTAAGAAGCTCTTAATGTCTGTTGGAGTCTTGGGTGTAGGCTATTTCTTAACTGTGTCAACTTTCTGTGGATCCACCTTGATCCCTTCACTAGATACAACATGCTCAAGAAAGGTCACATTACTTAACCAAAATTCACACTTAGAAAACTTTGCATATAATTCTAGTCCTTAAGAGTTTTCAACACAATTCGGAGGTGATTGGCATGATATTTCTCACTCTTAGAATACACCAAGAT
Organism: Capsicum pubescens; assembly: GCA_030864215.1. Classification (NCBI taxonomy): domain Eukaryota; kingdom Viridiplantae; phylum Streptophyta; class Magnoliopsida; order Solanales; family Solanaceae; genus Capsicum; species Capsicum pubescens. Next base: position 65,208,005 of record CM061540.1, on the reverse strand, counting down.
GTCATCGAGGAAGACTATTACAAATTAATCTAGAAACTGCCAAAACACCCAATTCATAAGATCCATAAAAGCAGCTGGAGGATTAGTCAGTCCAAACATAACCAAAAACTCATAGTGATCATATCGGGTACAAAAAGCAGTTTTGGGAATAGCAACCTCCCAATTTTCAATTGATGATAACCCGAATGAAGATCAATCTTAGAGAAGCATCTAGCACCCTAAATATAGTCAAAAAGATCATCAATCCTAGGTAGAGGATACTTATTCTTCACTGTCACCATATTCAATTGACAATAATATATACACATCTAAAGAGACTCATCTTTCTTCCACACAAAAAGAATAGGAGAACCCCATGGAGAATTACTAGGATGAATGAAACCTTTATTAAGAAGATCTTTTAGTTGCTACATAAGTTTCTTTAGTTCAGTCCGAGTCATCCTATAAGAACGAATAGAAATAGGATGAGTATTCGATAGATGATCATTCCTAAAATCTATTTCCCTATCAGGGAGAATGCCAAGAAGATCATCAGGAAACACTTCAGGAAAGTCATTAACCACATAGATAGATTGCAAAGAGGGACCTAATGAGTTGGAATCCTTAACCCAAACTAGAAGGTACATACACCATTTAGATATTAACTTCTGAGCTCTAATATATGAAATAAACCTTCTTTTCGGTTTGATGGAACTCCCCTCCCAAAGAATTACAAGTTCATTGGGAAATTAGAAGCTGACCTTTCGAGCCCTACAATCTAAGGAAGTATAGCATGAGTGGAGACAATCCATCCAAAATATATTATAAAAATCAACCATATCAAACTCTATCAGATCCACTAATGTCTGCCTATGAAAGATAGACACTACACAACCCCTATAGAGTTTTCTAGCCATAATAAAATAACCTATTGGAGTAGACACACTGAAGAGGGAGAAAATAGTTTCAAGATCAAGACCAAAATATACAGCCACATAGGGTGTCACATAAGAAAAGGTAGAACTCGAATAAAGCAAACAATAAACATTATGGGCAAAGAGCTACAACATACTAGTGATAACTTCAGGAGATGCCTCTGATTCCTGATAGGTTGCAAGTGCATAAAGATAATATCGGCCTCTTCCAATAGTTGAAGTATCTCCCTTTGACGCAGAAGCTGAAGAAGCGGTAATCGGAACCTTATTAGCTTTAGTGAAAACCCTTGTTGAAGGATAATCTCCTAAATATGACCGGACTAACCATAATTATAGCACTGATTCCTTCCCTTCTCATGATATCCACAGCGATGCTTCCCACAAAAAAGACAAGGAGGGTAAGGTGAGGCAGACTAAGATCCACTAGCCAGAGACTGGGCACCTTATGCCTTAGAACCATCACTAGTCTAAAAAAAAATAATCCCCAAATAGCTTAGGATAAGGAGTATAGCCGACGAATATGAATTAGAATTCCCCTAATTGTTTTTCTCAGCCTATTGTCTACTATCTCTCAACTATTCTTCTTAATAGCACCCTGCTCCAAATACCTAAACTTCTTATTCTACCTCTCCCCCATTTCTGCCTGTCTTTTCTTCTCATACTTTACCTGTTGTATATAAACCACAGATCTGGAGATATCCATATAAGTATTTGACATTATAGCCTTAAACTCTAATACAAATTCATGAGCAAACTTGATGAAAACTTTCTAATTCTAACTAATATATTGGGCACCAATTCTGGAGCATAGCGATACAACTAATGAAATTTCAAGGTATATTATTTCACACTCATCTTGCCCTGCTTTAAATTCACAAATTCTTAGGAATTCACTACCTTCAACTCTTGATTAACAAAACAATCAAGAAAGGTACCAAAAAACTTATCCCATATTATTGGATCAGCATCATCGTCTCTCAACTACTCCACTCCTTATACCACCAATAAGTTGTATCCTTCAACTGATATGCAACAAATTCTACATCCTCAAATTTAGTAGCATGCATCACCCTGAAGATCTTCCCCATCTCATTAATGAACCCTTGAGAATTCTTTTCAACCTTAAAGCATGTAAAGGTTAGTGGATTTAACCTCATAAACTAGCCAACCCTAGAAACCTCCAACGAAGGGACATAAAAACTCATTACGAGTCATAAGATGTAATCATAGTCAACATAGTGTGTGATGGTTGAGGTTTTATTTTGGTTACTCAAGACTAAGAGTAATAGTGAGACTATACGATTTATATGGTCCAGTCATAATCGGCTTATTGGGGAAGCCAAATATTTTTGGTCATATGACAACTCAACCCTATGATTTATTACAAGACTATGTGAGTCATATGGTGAGAGCGTAGTGTCAACAGTGTAGGACGTCTAAGTTTCTACTCATAGTACGATTGGTTGTTATGAGTCATAGTGGATGACTATGAGTCATTAAGTATGACTCGTAGCTAGACTAGTATGTACCTTTCCTTGTTACAGATAAGACTACGAGTCACAAGGCCAACTCATAGCCAGATGTCACTAGTCATAAGGTGACCCATGATGACTGACAGTCAAGTTTCTATTTGTTTAGTTAAGGGGCCTTTTAGTCTTTTCTCCTCATTAAACAGGGGGCTTTTGTTCTTTTCTCCTCTTTAAACCCCCAACCAATGACTTAAAACATAAAAGAGGCATTATTTTTCCCCATTCTCAATCACTTAATGACGTTATTTCTTCTCCCACTCTCAAGAAAAACAAGTCTAGGGTTTCTTTCTCAAAATCATCTCTCAAGTCACCAAGTATAGGTTTCCTTCAAAGAAGTCAAGCAAATCCAGGTATGTGGGGTTTGATCAAGGATAATATTTCATTATTGTTCTCTAAAAATTAATTCTAAAGTTGAATTTATATGATTTCGATTAGGGTTCATAGCAATTTCTCATATTATTGAAGTTATGACATTATCATGTGAATTTAAAGTTTAAAGTCCATAAGAGATTGCTTTTATTCATGTTTGACTTGCAAGATTGCTATTATGATATGACTTCCATTATTTTGATTTGGATTTTAATAAATTGATGAAAGATTTCAAATTGAGTATTGAGCATAATATTTTGCTAGAAGTTTCTATGTAAGAATGCATGAATTTCAAGACTTAAGTACAAGTTATTGAGTTCCAAGAAGTTTAAGACTATGAGTTAAATTTACAAGTATTCCAACATGATTAACGTTTAGTTTTGATCTCATTATCACATTTAAGAATTCAAATCCACAACTTCACCCCATGAGTATGATTTAAGTAAAAGAAGCATAGTTGGTTTTTAGTTTACAAACCTATGTTCTATTTTAAGGTGGATTTCCTAAGTATGAGTATCTATATATATATATATGTATATATATATATATGGGAGTAGTATTTAGCATAGAGAAGAGAATGTGGATGAGCGTATCCTAATTTTTGAAAACGACGAGCCGTTGTAGGTTTAATAGACCTCGCTATAAAGTGTCTTCTTTTCCCAATATGGATGAAGTTTAGTGATCACTTAAGTTGAGGTTCTATTCCAATGGAAAGGGTAGGACAACTCTCTCCAATATGGGAAGATGTTGGACTCCATGATATCTCACATGGTTTATGTCGTTTATAAGAATCTGTCACAAGAAAGAATAAAAGTGAAGATTTTAGAAACTGAGTGTAATGACTCACTAAGCTATTTCATTATGATGTATTATTCATATTTATATGACTTTTCAGTTTTTAGCTGCATCGTAACCAAGGTGAGTCCTTTACACTTAGTATTCATGATTTGGAAGTATTCTCAGTTTTTGCTTTACTTATGCATTCACCCCATACACTCAGTACATTTCAGAAGTACTGACCCACATATATGTGTATGTGCTACATTATCTTATAATGTAGGTTCGGGTACTCATTTATAGTAGTACGATTGATCACGGGCATCACCTCCTGCATCCTAATATTTGGTGAGTCCTCATAGTCTGAGGACCCAACTTATCAGACTCTTAGATGTTCATGAATGTTGTTTTAGTTATTTGATTTCAATTTATCTTTGAGTCAGCTAGGGTCTATCCCTAAACCTGTCAATCGGGTCAGGATTGCCCATTCCATCCTGGTTAGCCCAGCTCATTTAGTCAATCCAGCCTTATTTGACCTGGCTCGGTCAGCTATCGAGTTTCTGGGCCACCGGTCATGGGCTGGGCTATATGAGATTGCCATCTCAGTGGACCATCCCAGTTGATAAACCTGACCAAGCCCACCGGTGACCCGGCCCGGTAGTTAAATTTTTTTTTAATTGTAGACGTTGGACAATTGGTGCCAAATTTGACCATTGAGTCCCAACAGCTATAATTTCATTGTGGCTCCAACGGCCAATTGGCCCATTTTCCAACTTTTATATATAAAAAAAATTAATTCAAATTTTTTTTCTATAAATACCCTATATTAAAAATCATTTTTCATACATTCGCAGTCTCTTATTCTCTCATTCTCTCTCAAATATTCTAATTGTCTCCTAAAATGCTCAATTTTATTTTTTAACTGTGCAATTACAAATATCAAGTGGAAGTTTTCTAAAGTCGCAACTTTCGAATACTTCCAAAATTTGGTATAGTTGTTCCATCTCTTACTATTAATTTTTAATTAGTGTATTAATTGTTGAATATTTATTTGTTTTATTAATAATATGAATAAATTAAGAAACCTCGGTAAAAGTGTCAAAAAATTTCCGAAAGTGGTAGTGGTAGTAAAAAATGAATTGGTGGTGGTTTCGGTAGAGGTGGTTCAAGTACTAGATATACCTGTGTGCCTCCGGTACCAATTATTCAACCTTTTGAGAATAAAATAGGTGTAGGTACTCACGATATGAATTATTTCAAAGCTCAGGAATATTATGGTATAGAAAAAGAGAATGAAGTAGACGCGGTTAATTTAGATGTAGATGATGAAATATAGGTGAGACACCTGAAGTCGGATATGCTAATGTTAGATCCAAATTGATTAATCTTCCTCTCTGTCCTCCCCGTGCCCCTGCAAGATCTCATAGAAGAACTAGTATTGCATTGGAATTTTTTTAAAATAGAAGGAGAAAGTAAGGTGCAATGCAATATTTGTTAAATTATATATGAGCATAAAATTGGAGGCAATAAAGGGGGTACGGGTTCTTGATGAGAAATTTAAGAGATAGACACGCAAGAGAGTTAAGTATTTCACAAGGTGGTGAGGCTGTTGGTGGACCAGCACAAACTAGATTGAACCTAACAACTGGTCAATTGGTTAAGAATTATAATAAAATGAAGGACCAGAAAAAATAGCGAAAATGATTGTTGTGGATTGTTTGCCTTTCACTTTTGATTCTACAAATGCTTTTATTCATTATATTCAAGCAATTAATAATCCTATGTTTACAGGTATTCCTAGAAGTACTTTTCGGGCAGATTTTTAAACTCCATGCACAATATGTTTATTATTTATTAGCGTTATTAAAAAATATTCCATGTAGAATTGATGTAACTTCTAATCTTGGTCGTAATGTTAACAAAAAATTATTATTTAACAATTACTTATCACTAGATAGATAGTAATTTGTTATACAAAAATGTATTCTAGCATTTTATGATGAAGATCGTAAACAACTAGAAGATTTGCAAAATATTATGGTATTGAAAGAATAGTTTTATGTATAGATTTTGATAATGCATCTAACAACAAGGATATTGTGGAGGTGTTAAAAGTTAAACTTTCTCTACCGTTACCCGATGACATGACCTGAACTAGGGTCTTGTCGTATTGGGCAATCCCAAGTCCAACCACGATCAAGAAGTGTCCCCGTTACCCAACCCGACCACCAATGCATACCTTGAGTCGGCTGAATTCCAAACATACAACAAGATAGTGTGTCCAACCATGTGGTGACTTTGGGATAATTCTATAACTAAGACCAACCCAGCAAAGTAAAACCACCCAATATCCAACCAAACCACTGTGGAAGCCAAAAATAAATACCATGATAATAAGCCAATGTAAAGTATACATATGTGTAACATAAACAACCCATACCATACACAAGTCAACAGTTGTCCATACAAAGCCTCTAGACCAACCAAAGAGTACCTAGTTGGGACATGCCCCCGGCCATAGCCAAAAACAAAAGTATATGAAAAACAAGAAATATGTAAAGTAAACAATGACATGAAATAGATGCCTTTCAAACTATTGAAGCTCACCACTTCAATCCAACATCGACTGTACCCAAATCTAATTAGTATGCAAGAGGAATAAAATGGTTGGTTCCTGCATAGCGTAGGCATATATCCATCAATAAATTGGTTAGTGGGTGAACACTAGCATGTACTCAGGATAAGAATAAAATAATGCCATTTACAAAGCCAAATAAAACCATTAATAATGCATACAAAAATCTATATATATATATATATATATATAAAACCATGACGGGAAAAGGAATCAGATTTGGCATCTTTAAAACCTTTACCTGGGTTAAAGTAGCTTTGCCATCCTAAACCACCCACGAGCTATATGGGTTCAGCTCCACCTACTGAAAGGGCCCCAGTGCGTGTAGCCGCACGGCCAGGTAAGTATCATATGGGATGACTAGTACATCCCCCCAAATTTAGTGTAACATCATGCACACGGTCACCAAGACAAACCTCATCTCGGCAAATATGATTTTTAAATTTTGGTCCCCTGGGACCTCCACCTTTCACGACTTTGCTATACATCCTGCCATTATTTCCCAATTAAAACAAGTTTCTCAATAAACAAACCATTATCCATTTAATAACCAAGGCCATTGATATTGGTATCATGATACCAACCCTTACTTGCAAGTATCATCCATAGCTAACCATTATTGGTTTAAGGGGACATTCAAGTGACCTTCCATTTACTATATTAAACCACTTGGGAAACTTCCATGTTCCACAAAATCATAACTAATTAGCCTTTAGCCTTTCCAAATCATTTAAACCAATTCCATTAATGCAGTCACTTGAGGGATCTCTATGTATCCTGCAAGGTTTTCAAAATAGACCAACCATGACCACCAAAACCTTTACCCTTTAAACCATTCCAAACTATTTTAGACCATACCAAACATTTAAAACATTTATATAATTTAAACCATAAAAAACTATCCAAAACCATTTAGAGTTACATTACCAAAAAAAACATGCAAGAGTTTCAATGAAAAAACAATAATATAGTAAAAATAATCTTTAAGGCATTTTATCAAAAATGTTGAGGTCACACCTTTACTAAGACCAAAACCAATGCATAAACCATTCAATTAGGGGTACCCATGACCCATTTGTTAAACCATAACCAACAACCAACTATATATGCAAACCTTTACCAAAAATGGGAGGTAATTATTAAGGATTATTTTATCAGACTTTCACGATCGTGGAACCGGTGTGACTCCTTTTAGGTCATCGTGGATAGGATAACTAAGTCAGCTCCCTTCTTACCAGTGAGGACTAATTATTCTACCGAGGACTATGCAAATTTGATCCTTCAGAAGGTGATAAAGTTTCATGGTGCGCCTATCTCGATTATTTTGGATCATGGTACTTAGTTCTCATTGCATTTGAGGCATTTCTTTCAAAGTTATTTGAGAACAAAAGTGAGCCTTAGTACCACCTTCCACCCATAGTCGAATGGGCAAGTTGAAGGATGGGCAAGCTGAAAGGACTATTCATACTCTGGACGATTTGTTGGTTCGACCATTTGCCTATAATTGAGTTTACCTATAACAATAGTTACCATTCTAGCATTAGTATGGCTCCGTTTTAGGCATTGTATGGTAGGAGGTTTAGATCTCCTATAGGGTGGTTTGAGGTTGATTAAGCAAAAATATTTGGCCCAGATTTTGTTCACCAAGTTGTGGAAGAGGTGAAGGTGATTCGGTATAGGCTTAAGACCTCCCAAAGTTGCCAAAAGTCCTATGCGGACGAAATGCAAAGGGACTTAGAGTTTGAGGTTGAAGATTGGGTATTGTTGAAGATTTCTCCTATGAAGGGAGTAATGTGGTTTGGAGAGAAGGGGAAGCACAGTTGTAACACCCCAAAAATACCCCCTAGATGTCACACGGTGCTTAAGATTACGAATATACCTAAGCTAACCAATAATGCCTACTTAACTTGAACTCATAAGAAAAGTGAACTAACATATTAACATCTAAAGGTCAATGAATTCATATCTTAAACTGAACATTTTTAACTTGGGAATCTTTAAGCAACTCTTTAAACTTAAAATACGAATAGAAGACTAGCCTCTACTACTAACTAGGGAGCCACTGGTCCAGACCCCAGCTGACCCATACATAAGCAGAAATCAAATAACTAAAACACTATCAACTACGGAGGAATATCTGAGAAACTAGGTCCTCAAACTATGAGGACTCACAAGAAGTCAGGATGTAGGTGATAATTCCTGTAGTCAATCGTACTATTGGAAACGAGCACCAGAACCTACATTATAAGTTAGTGTATCACAGAGACATATATGTAGGTCAGTACTTCTGGAATGTACAAAGTATGTGGGGATTAATGCATGATAAAACGATAAAAGAATATATATATATATATATATATATATACATATATAAACTTTCAAATTATGCATGCTAAGTGTAAATGACTCACCTTGAACTTGAAATAACCAAAAGACTACAAGATCATAAACATGAATAATGAAGTATAAGGATAAACTTTGTGAGCCCTAACACTTGGTTTCTAAAAAGCATTATTTTTGTTCTCTCTTATGGGAGGTTCTTCTAAATGACATAAACCATGTGAGCTGCCATGGTGTCCAATGTCTTACCCACATTGGGGAGAGTTGTCCTATACTTTCCATCAGAGTAGAACCTTAATCTTAAGTGGTCACTGAACTTTATCCATATTAGGAAAAAGCTTAACTTACGGTGGCTCATAGTTTCTAGGAATTAAGGATACACTTATCCGCATTCCCTTCTAGGTGCTAAATACAACTCCTAGAATACTTATATGCTCATACTTTAGGAAATCCACCTTAAATTAGCATAAGAATTTATAGAATGAAAACTAGTTATGTTTTTCCTTACTTTAAATCATAATCAAGATGAACAAATGTGGATTCCATATCTTATCTTAGGATCAAAAGATCAATCTTTGCTTTATTTCATGGTATAAACTTATCAATGGAGCATAAGAGCATAATCTTCTTGTGAACTCAATACCTGTACTTAGGACTTAGATATTTATGCTTAAATTCATGGAAATCCCTAAAAAGCTACATGATCAATAATCACATTTAAATATTTCAACAATTCCAGTCAAGATAATGAAATTTAAAATCACAATGTGAATATTATAAGTCAAAACACGAACGTCTGCAATTCTTGATGCACTTAAAGCTTTCAATCTCATGGAAATTTCATAATTCAAGAATATGGCTATTTTGGTATGAACCCTAATTCTAAATAAAGAAAATCAATCTTTAAACAATGTACTTTAGGCACAAGGATAGAAGAATAACTTTGTTTATAAACCCCGTACACCTGAAGTTTCTTGACTTGTGATGGGAGTTTGAAACTTGGGAGTTGAAGGATGAATTTGTGAGAAAATCCCAAATATTGATGTTCTTGAAGATACGAGAATGTAAGCGTTGGTATTTGATTGAAAAGAGTAGGAAAATAATTCCATTTTGAGGGTTATAGGCAGTTGGTGGAAGTTATAAGAGAGGAAAAGAGCAAAAAGCCCTTAGCTAAACTTTACAAAATTTGATTGTCAGTCTTTACGAGTCTACCATACAACTCGTATGGAAGGGTACGACTTAGCTCACAACTCGTAAGATTAGCAAACTTACAAAGGGTACACACTGGTCAATATATGAGTTCCACCTATGACTAGTATCATCTTCATAAGACTCTTAGTCCCCTATTCATAGCTTGGTAGAATCTTAGGGAGTCAATACTGATGAATATATGATTTACCTTCATACTACTCGTACCCTACTTGACGACCTCTAGGTGTAACACCCTGAGTCTGTACCCCAGATTCTACACGGTGCTAACAATCCCAATGGACCAATAGCTAACCCATGACTAGTACCTGCTGTGAGCACTGATTAATAGTAATACTGTAATCATAATATAATTGTGATAAATGCGGAAAACTGCCATAAGGTTCAAATCTAAATGATAAATATGAGTATGGTATCAAAGTACTAAAACATGAACAGAATACTAAAATCTTAATAACTGTCTGAAAATACTCTAGTCTGAAAAGCCTCTAAACTATCTGAACTGTGGAGTTGATGGGATAAGTCCCCATCTAACTCCGACTAGTGATACTGATACTGAAATACTAAAATAAAACCATGTCCTCGAACTATGAGGACTCACCACTGACTCTGACTGCTGAAAATCTGATCTGCTAAGGGTGCTCTGGAGCTCGTGCGTCTGTAACTATAAAATAAGACATCATAGCGCAAGAAGCATGCATCAGTACTTTGAATGTACTGGTATGCTCAGTGAGGTAGGCTAAAGTACATGGGTTTACATGCATGAACAATAAAATCTGAATAACATGAATATGAAAATGATACTGAGATCATAATAACACCGAATACTGGATTACTGGTAGCTGAATGATTGTATCAGAAAGTCCTGAATCTGCAGAACTAAACTGAGTTCTATACTGAGACTGAATCTGAAACTGAGACTGTAGGAAGTAATCATCTAATTATCATGCCCCTTCTCTTACTGATTTAGGGTTTAACCTGTAACCCCAGTTGGAAGGGTGTTAATACTATGCCACGGGTAAGGATAGGTGTTGAGTTACCCTCATCTGGAAAGTACTCTGAACGAGAATGGTGGTACCCTTAACTGGAAGGTAGATCACCTCATCAACCCTCATCTGGTAGGTTTGATGTCTCAACCTACGCTAGCTACGTAGTTCTATAACACAAGTATTGCTTCTAAAGATCACACCCTCTACTAGTAAGTGAGTCCCCATCCTTTGGTTCACTCGGTGCTGAATCCTATTCCTAACTGAATAGACACTGGACTGATTTCTAAACTGTACTAGGCTAGATTGACCTGTTACTGATCATTCTATTTAACTAAACTAAACTGAGTTCACTGAGTTCCGTGGACTAACAGAAACTACTAAATTCTTGTTAGCTGACAAACTTTACTGAGATCTGAACTAACTGTGAGTACTACTGACTATACGTGGCTGATACTATCTTATGACTGACCATGGCTCTAAGTAAACAGCTAAATTGTCGGGTAAAAGTACCCCCAAGACTCGAAAGCATAAATTAAGAGACATGGCACAAACTTGAAACATGTAAACTAAGTACTTGATTATCCTTCATTCATTTGGGGCATTTTAACAAACACTTGCATAATACACTTGCACATAAGCTAACTTGACATGATTTCTTTCTCTTACTAGTTCACAGGAGCAATTTATCAAGCACTTGGTTAGTGTACCAAATGCACATAACTTTGAACAATAAGTGAGCATCATGATTGAATTCCAAAGTTCACAATTCAAGAGTTTAACATGGATTTACACACATGACAATCAATTCCATATGAAACATGTAATAAAACATGAATTGGGAACCAAAATCATGAATACACTCTAATTCCAACCATGGACATCATAAAATTCACAACTTGAAGTTTCAAAAGAGATTGGATCCAAGGGTGTAAGGAACCCTTGGATGAACACTTCACATAGCTTAGTGCCTGAATTTTTTAAAGTTAATGGTGAAATCTTGAGTTCTTGATTTGAAATTGAAGCTTCTAGGTTTTTGCTCTTGAGCAAATTTGAGAAAGAATGAGTTTATTTTCTCCCTAAAGTGATTAATTTCTTATTTTAGGGGCTGAGGGTTGAGGGAAAAAGACCTAAATACCCCCAAGGATGTGGTATTTTAATTAATGAAAACTGTACCATCGATGCGCAGACCTACGCACCACATCATCGGCATCGGTGCGATAGCCAACGCGTCGTGTCAAGTTCGCATCGACTTACTTGAAATTGACGTTGGGAGCTGGGGAAAACATTTATCAATGTGATAGTCGATGCAGAATGCCAAGACCACGTTGATCCACTATTTTAGGATTCCAAAGGAGCTTTTAACAAAGTCCGACAAATCTGAAACTTGTCCAGAAATACCTATAGACACTCCTGATCATTACTCAACCTAAATATCAACATTTAAGGGATGCAGAGGCCATGAAATAATATCGCCAACTCTCGAAAGCTAGAATGACACTAATTCTAAATACTAAGCTAGAATACTCCAAGTCTGGGACCCCTTGGCAAGCTTAAAGGACTAAATTAAGCTAAGGATTTTGCGGGGTCTTACACTAGGGGTCAATTCATACCCACAATATAATGTTCACATGCCACATTGTATTACATATGACTACAACCTAACACTCATATATTGTATTTACGACTCAATGGAGAAGTCGTATGATGCACCAAAACTTCCAGAAATGTGGTACTATATTATCTCCCCCTTGAAAACATTCATCGTCGAATGTGATTCATGTAGGATTGGGATTTAAACTCAAGATTTACCACTATCACATGGATTTAACTGCTCATAACATAAAATACGATACAGGAGTACTTAAACGGACTTAAGGAGAAAGAAATTACTGGAAATAACATTTTTACCTTAGGTAGGAACGGAACTATAGGAAAGAGATGAGGATACTTTGTCATCATATCCACTTCAGCTTCCTAAGTGGTACCTTCACCAAAGAACTATTACTAATATTGCTTCCTTATTTATTATCCTTCAGTCCTACCTATCAAATACCTCTATAGGAATCTCCTCGTACGACAAGTTATATTTGACCCTAATACTTTCTAGGGGAGATACTAAGGAAGGATTTCCAATGCACTTCTTAAGCATTGAAACATGGAACACTGGGTGGACTGCAGCTAACTCTGACAGAAGGTTCAAATCGTAAGCAACCTCTCCTACCCACATCACTATCTCATAGGGACCGACAAATTGCGAACTCAACTTCCCTTTATTTCCAAATATTAGTATCCTCTTGATAGGTAACACCTTCAAGAATACCCAATTGCCTACTTCAAACTTAGGCTCTATCCTCCTTACATTAGCATATGATTTCTGATAGCTTTGAGTAGTTTTCAATCTCTCACGAATAAACTAAAAAATTCCATAGCTTTAAGAATAGAATCAATCAAAATTAAAGTCGTTTTACTAATCTCAAACCATCCTATAGGTGACCTACACCTACGTCCATACAACGCTTCAAATGGAGCCATCTGAATACTAGGTGTTCATCCCAACTTTTTTTAAACTCTAAATCACACACCCTCAACATGTCTTCTAATGTCTGAATTATGCACTCAGCCTAATTATCAGTCTGTGGGTGAAAAGTAATACTAAGCTTAACCTTCGTACCAAGGCCCTTCTGAAAAGACTGCTAAAATTATAAAGTAAACTTCATGCCTCTATCATAAATGATGGATAAGGGTATACCATGAAACCTTACAAACTCACAAAGATACATCTTGGCATAATATTCCATGGTATCTAAAGTCTTAATAGGTAGGAAATGGGCTGGCTTAGTCATTCGATCTACTATGACCCAAATCTAGTCATACTGACATCTTGTACGAGGCAACCCTGTGATGAAATCCAGATTCACTACTTCCCACTTCCAAGTAGTAACACTAATATCTTATAATGTACCACCTGGTGTTTGGTGTTCGACTTTAACTTGCTAACAATTTGGACACTTAGCCACTAATTCAGCTATGTCCCTCTTAATACCATTCCACCAATATATTTCACATAAGTTGCGGAACATCTTAGTAGAAACCAAATGAATGGAATACCTCAAACTATGAGCCTCATCTAGTATCCTTTCCCTCAACCTATCTACATTTCAAAATACAAAGTCGGCCTTGATAACAAAGTACACCATCTCCCTCTTGGGAGAAAACCTCAACCTTCTACTGCAGAACTACGTCCAATATCTTACAAACTATAGGATCCTTTCGCTGTTTCTCTTTCATTTCCACAACAAAAAATGATTCTGCACTATTCTGAAATACTACTCCCCCATCACTAGTGTCAAGCAAACATACTCCCAAATGAGCCAATCTATGCACTTCTTTAGAAAACCCCTGTTCGTCCTTCTTCACATGAGACACACTACCCATAGGCAACCTACTTAGTGCATTTTCCACTATATTTACCTTACCCGAATGATAGAGCACATTTATGTCGTAATATTTCAATAACTCCCACAACCTTCTCTGATGAAGATTCATCTCCTTTTGAGAAATTACATACTAAATACTCTTATGATCAATTAAAACATCAACATGCACACCATATAGGTAGTGTCTCAAATTTTTCAAGGCAAAAACCATAGTAGCTAACTCCAAGTCATGAGTTGGGTAATTCTTTTTATGATTCTTAAGTTTTCTAGAGGCATAAGCTAACACTCTCCTATTTTGCATCAACACTCAACCTAACCCAACCCTAGAAGCATCACAATACACTACAAATCCGTCTAACCCTTTTGGCAAAGCTAACACTGGCGCTGAAGATAATCTATCCTTCAAATCTTTGAAACTCTTTTAACACTTATCCGACCATATAAACTTTATCTTCTTTTTGGTCAGCCTAGTTAATGGTGCAGCTATAGAGGAGAATCTATCTACAAATCTTATGTAATAATCAGCCAAACTCAAAAAGCTCCGGATCTCGATTTGAGTAATGGGTCTAGGCTAGTAATTCACTGCATTAGTCTTCTGAGAATCTACATGAATACCAGCCCCTAAAATGACATGCCCCAAAGAGGTAATAAATTCCAACCAAAACTCACATTTACCAAACTTCTCATACAATTAACGGTCCTTGAGGGTCTTCAATACTATTCTCAAATATTTTGCATCTTCCTCCTAACTCTTGGAACACACCAATATGTCATCTATAAAGACAATGACAAACATGTCCATGTACTACTTGAAAACCCTGTTCATCAAATCCATGAAAGCAGCAAGAGCATTTAATCAGTCCAAACGACATAACCAAAAACTAAAAATGGCCATACCTTGTTCGTAAAGCTATTTTTGGAATGTATTGCTCCCTAAATTTCAACTGATGGCATTTCGACCAAAGGTCAAACTTGGAGAACCATTGGGCACCCTTAAAGTGATCGAACAAATTGTCAATTCCAGGAATGGGATACTTGTTCTTGATGGTGACCATGTTTAGCTGACTCTAATATATACATATTCTAAGAGTACCATTTTTCTTGCACACAAAAAGGAATGGAGCTCCCCTCAGAGAGACACTAGATCAGATGAAACCTTTATTAAAGAAGTCCTTAAACTGCTCTTTTAATTTTTAAATTCTGTGGGCGCCATATGGTATGGAGGGATAGAGATGAGCATAGTGTCGGAAAAAAGATCAATACTAAATTTTATTTCTCTATCGGGAGGTACCCCTGGCAAATCATCGGGGAAGACATCAGGAAACTCATTGACTACACAGACTTATTGCACTGTTGGGGATTCAGACTCAGTATCTTTGGCTTGAACTAGATAATAAATACATCCTTTTGATATTAGATTTTTTGCCTTAAGATAAGAGATGAAATGACCTTTGCAAGACATAGAATTACCTCCTACTTAAAATCTGCTACATCAGGGAATTAAAACTTCACCACATGGGTGCGACAATCTATTGATGCATAACATGAATAGAGACAATGCATGCCCAGAATAATATCAAAATCTACCATCTCTAACTCTATTAGGTCCTCTAGTATGATATTTTGGAAGATGGTAATAGGATACTTCTTATAGACTCGTCTTGTAAGATTTGACTCACCCATTAGGGTGGTAACTGAGAAGGGCTTAGATTTTTAGGACCTACCCTAAAATTTACGACAATCAATGGAGATACATAAAAGATAATTGATCCCGGGTCTAACAACATATATACATCAAGGTAAAAATCATGAAGCATACCTGGCGCTTTTCGAATAGGATGGTAAAGCATAAAAGCGATTCAGGCACTAACCGTCATCGGTACTGGAAGATGTGCCCTATGGAGGAACAGGGTTACCTGGCTGAGCTACTGTATTAGTAACCTAAGTCTGAGGATGAAAATTACTACTTCCCTGCTTAACATACAGGCACTCCATGATCTTGTGGTCCAATTTGCCACAACCATAGCAACCCTCATTGCCCATCAAACACTCGCTAGGATGTGTCCTACCACACCTTGCACATGTCGGGTAACTAGGACACCCGACTACACTGTTCTGAGACCTGGAATTCAAAGTCCTACTTTACTGTTCCTGTCTTTTCCTGGGTGCAGGGGAACAGGATGAAGATGACGCAGACACTAATGAATAACCCTAAAATGGAGAACGACTTCCCCTTTCAAACCTTAACTGACTATACTCAAACTGTCCACTCCTAGCCTTTTTTTTTCTCTTCTTCTTTTTCATTCAACTTTTCTGCCATAATCTATTAAGCACGAGTCATCAACCGAGCTATATCCATATCCCATATAATCATGGTAGTCCTACACTCCTTGACTATCAAATTTGACACTCACGTAAAATACTTGCTTATAAGAGATCTAGAGTCAGATAACAATTTGGGAGCATATTTAGACAACTGAGTGAGCTTAAGGAAGTACTCTTTTTCTATAATACATCCCTACCTCAGGTTGATGAACTTCTCCACCATATCCCATTTCATCTCACGCAGAAAGAACCTATCAAAAAACCCTCCCTTAAACTCCTGCTAGCTCATAGGAGTTGCATTCTTACCTCTAACTTCCTTTCATATAATAACCAAATGATAAGCAACATCCTTTGGCCTATAGGATGATAACTCTACACTCTCCTCTTCAATAACATACATAATCTGAGTAATCTTTCTCACCTCATCAATAAAGAGTTGTGGATCCTCATCCATTTTTTACCCATAAAATTCAGGTGGATTGATCCTCATAAAGTCTTTAATCCTGGATGCAGCTAAATTACTATTTTGTTTAAGTGGAACTATTGCCTGTTGGTTTCCCTGAGCATTGGTATTGACATCTTGGACCAACGCTTGAACGACAGCCTAAAATTAAGCATAAGACACATTCTCATTCAAAGGGTTGGTGTGCAGTAGTGGTTAATCACTGTATTTGTGTGTATTATCTTGGCAAGGAGGAATATTCTATCATGTGAAATCATGACTTAAGGTAGATAGAGACAACTGTAGGCATGATAGATTATGAAAGAAATAATGATTCCTAACTTATTCTATAGCCTCTTACTCATAAATGTGGTGTGCTTCACACTCATGATAGAGACTCTATGTAATGCGGCTCGTATGAATCCTTAGGACTCTTTTAAGCCTTAGGCTTTGATACCAAGTTTGTAATACCTCGAAAGTACCCCCTAGATATCACACGATACTCAAGACTATGAATAGCCCCATGCTAACCCATAATTCCTTCTTAACTTGACCTCATATGAAAAGTGAACTAACATATTAACATCTAAAGTTCAATGAATTCACATCTTAACTGAATGTCTTTAACTATGAAATCTTTAAGCAACTCTTTAAACTTAAAATGTGAATAGTCTGACAAGCCTCTACTACTAACTAACGAGCCACTGGGACAGATCCAGTTGACCCGTATATAAACAGAAATCAAATAACTAAAACACTTTCAACTACAAAAAAATATTTGAGAAACTGGGTGTCCTTAGACTACGGGGACTCACCAAAAGTAAGGATGTAGGTGATAACGCTCAAACTACACCTCTCTTACGAGAGAGTAAGCGGTCGTTTTCAAATATATAACCCAACTAGCTTGGGGTCAAATCCCACAGAGAATATGGTGTTAATTTAAGTTGTTCGTGAGTCAATCAACTGATAGTTAGCAGTTTCTTGTAAATGGGGGTTTTTGGAAGGGTAACAAGTAATTATTTCTTAATTCAGTGTCAGTGTTTGTAATCAACATTATATGGAAAACCAGAGTTGTGTTCACTATGAGTGTTGGTATTTGACAGACACTAGTAACGGTTCAAGATTCTTGTGGTAGGTAGGAACAGCAGATTATCCTTGTCGAAGTAATGTCTAAATGTTTCTCAACCTATTTAGACATTTAATTACCTAATTTTTTTGAACTTAGGGAATTTATATTTCATAACAGGATGTTGTCTCAAGTTAATTAACCTTGTTACAGCGTTTATTATTAAATAAAAGTTTGATGTTTCCAAGTCCCTGTTGATAATTCACTTCCTACTAGGGTTGATTTCTTATTTCAAGCAAATCACTAGTAGGCATGACCTATTATTTGCAACCAATAGACAATATGTAAAACAGAGGAATTACCAAGGAGTTCCTACTAACTTTAGAATCTTGAACACCTAATTACTTTACAAAACCAAACCCATAGATCCCACAACTCGGGTTAAAGGAATTAGCTACTCATAATGTAAAAAACAACAAGACAATTTGTATTCATAATTCGATAAATGATAACTTACAGAATAATGAATATCAACAAGTGTTTCTCATATTACATCGCATTAGAAAGCCCAAGAAAATTATAATAATAATCTCTCAAAAGTTAATTGTAATGTTATAGAGAAAACTAGAGAGAAAATAGTGTAAGTCGATGTTTAATCGATGAATGTCCCCCCATAATAAAACCTCAGAACTTTTCCGTAAATACCAAGAGCTAAATTTGGAATCAAATCTCAAAGTATGACTTTTTCTCGCACAGCTGACGATAAAGTATGATGCCTTATCAGGAGTCTGACGACTTATCAGACATTGTCGTCATCTCCTCTTCAAAGTTTGATGAGTTCTGCCTTAGGCTGACAATGACTCTCTGACAGCTTATCAGGAGTATGACGACTTATCAGAAATGTCACCATATCCTCTTCCACTTTCATGATCTCTGCCTTAGGCAGGCGGCATTCTTGATGGCTTATCAGACACCTGATGGCTTATCAGGGGATGTCGTCACACTTCTACTCTAACTTCCTCACACTTTCTACAGCCGACGATGACTCTGATAACTTATCACAAATTTGACGACTTATCAGATAAGTCATCAACTACACTTTCATGGCCACTTGTTCCAAATTCACCTCTTTTGCTCTTATTGTCTTTGGTTTTCTTACATCTTGACTTTTCTATAGTATCAAAGAGAGAACAATCAAAAATGACAAAAATTGCTTAAGACTTTACAATTATTTCTAGTTAAAAGCCTCAAATGTGTTAGCATTAGCTCACACATCAACACCCTCAACTTAAAACAATTTCTTTTCCTCAAGCAACTTAAACATAACTAAGAGGATACAAAGCACATTCGGCAGTCAATCATCCATTTTAGCTCAAAACATATTTACCATCTCCAAGGTCAATAATCTCAAACTCAACTGTGTATATTACTGAAAAGAAACAATGCAATAAAAAGGAATCAAGTTATGGCATCAACTTAACAACAACAACCATGCATGTACCAATATTACACTACCCAAACAAGTTAGCAACTAGCAACATAACCAGTGTGCCCTTACAACAAAGAAGTCCCTCCTCACTCATATAAGAAATAACATATATAATTGTGGGGACAATCAATAGACACTCACTCTCAAAAAGAAGTTCCAATCAAGGTATGCCAAATACCATAAGCTTGCCCTTATTTTCATTACCAAGGTTTTCAGACAGGTAAGTTAGGATCACTATAGGTCTTTTTCTTTGGTTTGTAACGTAGGCTAAGGGATGGTATGATACTCAATGATATTTAAGGTGACTAAGACTCCTTGGCACTACACTAACTTTTGGGGTCTCACTTATTTACCTTTACCTAATTATCTCCTTTCTTGATCACACATACTCCGGATGGGTGCAGTCTTTTTGACAATTATTTCTTCTTTTTCACAACTTTTCTTTTCTTATTTTTTTTCCACTACACCCAGCTTTTTATTATTTTCTTTTATTCTACCTTTCTTCATACTCATTTTACATTACGCACCCCTATGGTAGCCACCCTCAACTTAGGCTATTTACCTAAGTCAAAGTGCATAATGTCCAAGGAGGACCAGGGCCAAAATAGGTTCATTATGATACAAATGGGAAGGTGATAGGTATCATAAAAGAATAGGCATTTAGGCTTAAAAATGAGATCAAGGGATATAATTCATACAGGGAAGGTAATTTAGGCTAGAAATCGACTAATCTCAAAATGACCTATGATCCTTTCCTAACCCCTATCCTATAACCAAGGCAAGACTAACCGGGAAAGTTCTAAATTTAACATACAAAGAGAACTAAGTAATATCTCACACGCTCATGGAACACGGGTACATTACAAGCTACTACCCATCCGGTTCATGCAATTTTTTAGCAATGGTTATCATATCACTAGTACTAATGCCATAACAAGATGCACAGTGGTCACACATAAATGTATATCACACAGTTATAAAATAGACCATTGGAGAGGTATTCAAAAATTAACAAAAACATGTTAACTGCCTACGGTACTTATATATCTCCTAGTCAACTACAATATTTTTCAACAAATCACCCTACACCCTCAACTTAAAATCAAGCATTTTCCTCAATATACATGCAAAGAGAAACTAAACTAAGGGTTAGGATAAACCTGGAGTAGCTCAAGAACGGGAATCATGGGTCCCTGACCCTGTAGCGGTGTCTTCTGCTAGAATACTCACATCAGTATCTCGCTGCTGGGCTAGTATAGCTATCACAGCCTCTGGAGGGATTCCACTAGATGATGCCCCTACAGCCCTAGCTCTTAGCTCTTCCTCCCTTCTCTCCGTTTCTATCTTGGATGCTCGCATCACCCTTTTCATTTCTATTTTTCCGCCTTCTTCCTTACTTTTTTTTCATCTTTTCTTTAATCCTCACTGTTAGCTCTTTTTCTTTTACCCTTGTCTTTCTTATCACTCTTTTATTTCCTCTACTTCACTGGTTCCCTATTGAGGTCAAGTAAGGGAACTTTATCCTCAAACTCATCAGCAATTGGATGCACAGACAACATAAGTTGGTGCTGCTGTAATATTCCAGCATCAGATTTTACCTTGTCCAGGGTTTCTTTGAATAGTACAAGATCTGAGATTGATATTTCTCTTAACCGTATATTGAAATGATTCTCCAACTGATCAATCCGACCAGGCAAAGTCTAAAAGGGTTCAAGTGCTACCTTAATCCTCTTGTCCACAGTAAAGGCAAATTTCTTGGCAAAAAGTTGCAATTGTGCCTTGCACTGCTTTGCTTGATTTGCCACTCTTCTAAAATTGAGTGGGTTGAAGGCAAATTTTGTTAGTAAAACAGTAGATGAAAGGTTTGTTTTGTTCTCAAGCACTAAATCTGCTCTTGCAGAGGATGTCGACTGTATAGTTTCAAAATATGGAACCTCCATATTATGTGCTGAGTCAGTGCCAGTGACAGCTGGTTGCACTTCAGCAACCATCACTGGTTCTGTGGAAACCCCTGTTCCCTTGCCTATCATAAGCCTAGGATGATTTTTGTCATACCTGATGGGGTTGTGGGTCTTCCAGGATGGAATATCTTGGTCTATGCCTACAACCTCAAGTACATTAGCCACCTCACACAACTTTGTAATCAAACATGGGAATGGATATGCAGTGTTGGGCATTAATACCCGAATCTTTATCTCCTCAGCAATGATTTCCCCAAAGTTTAAGTGAAGCTTAGCCACGAAGCTCGCGATTAACACTGCTCTATCATCACCAATAATATTATCTCCAGTCGTGGGCATTAACTAGGTGTGTACTACAGCTCACCAGAACTTTACCTCTTGAGTTAGGGAGGCCTTGAATATTCTTTCATTCGGGTTGGTCAACCATTTTGGTTCTTCTTCAGCTATGAAGTTGGCTAACCAAGGACACTATTTGTCACGATCCTTTAATCAAGAGTAGAATATTGGTGAAGTGTCTTGAGGAGTGAAGCTGGGACCATGAAGAAATCTATTGATGGTTCTTTCTGAGAGATCTACCATTACGCCCCTCACCGAAACTTTCTCCAACAAGGGCTGATCTATTTCTTTTTCCCCTTGCTTACACATCTTCTCCAGGGTAGCCTGGTAGTTCGCGTAGAACTCCTGGACTAGTGCAGGTCAAAATGAATCACCTCTTTTTGTAGTCCATGCCAAGTCGTAGTCTCAGAATGTCTGCTCCATTGAAGGATATCTACTGAACTCGGTAGTAATGATTCTCATTTCTTCAAAAATTGGCCTTTTAACATATCTTTTTTGAGTTTTGAGAAACCTATCATAGAAAATCTTCTTTCCCCTAGAAATTTGCCATCTATTGCTTTATCGGACATCGGAGTTCTTGCATTTTATCAGATTTCCCCATATCAGAGAATCTTCATCAACCTATTGTTCATAAGAAGGGGACCCAGATGATGGTTCCTTAGAATCGAGTTGCTCAGAATTTGGTTGATCTGAATCAGGTTGCTCCGAATCAGGTTGTTCAGGGGTTGTATGCTCTGAAGGTATATGTCCAGATGTTGATGGTACCTCAGATTCACTTTCTTCACTCACACTCATCTTGGGGAGGTGGTGAAGGTATTTTTGGAATCTTCTTCTTTCTTTACCTTATAAGTTATGGCTCTTCATCTTCATAATCAGATTCATCAAACAGTCTCCGAGGCATACTCCACGTAGTCACCTTCTTTGCTGGTTTGGATCCTTTTCCCTTGGGTGCCATTATAAACTCTATAGCATAAGAAAATAATTATTCAGTACCCTAGATCACATAATACAAGAAGTTCAATCATTGAAGTTCCACATCCCTCAAAAGGGGTTTATTATTTCTTCGGATAAAAGTTGTGATGACATGGTCTGATAAGTCGTCCCATCTGTGATTGCTTATCAGCCATGTCATCAGCCTTAAGCAGAATAGGCTTACTTTTCTCAACTTATGATGACATGGTCTGATAAGCCATGACATTTGTGATTACTTATCAGACATGTCATCAGCCTTAAACAGAACAAACACAATTTTATTAACTGATGACGACATGATTTGATACGCCATCATATTTATGATAACTTATCAGACATGTCGTCAACCTCATTCAAAATTGATCAATTTTTTCAAACTTGTGACGACATATTTTATAAGATGTCACAATTTTGATAACTTATCAGGCATGTTGTCATCTCAGAACATGATCTTTAGCTCATTTTTAACATAATCATCCTTCCCAATTCTTATCACAAAACATAGAATTACATTCTTGAACTGGGATTTTAACTTTTTGTGCTCGATGCATAACTGTAAACCCTAATTTCAGTTTCTTACCACAATGGAAAGCTAAACTTGACTCAATCTCTTTAAAAACCAAGGTGTACATAAGCCTCACTACTACTCAATAAGAATAAGAGAGTAACTTAGAGCATACCTGTTAGGCGACTTAGCTTCTTGAGTAGGGTAGAGCAGATGAAAAGATGAAGGAGAAAGAGCACTTTGTGTTTGAACTTAACTTCAATCGAGCAAAAATAAAAGGAAATTTTCTTGTCTTACTAAGAACTAATTCAAAAAGGCAAGATAATAAACTAAAAATGGAAAGAAATAAACTAAAGAAAAGAAAAAGAAAAGCGGGAAGGTGAAAAGATTTGCTTTTGGGCCGGGTCAGATTCCTTTAACTGGGCCCAGAATTGTTTGATAGCTTATTTTGGGTTTTTTAATGACACTTCTGATGGCTTATCACAAGTGTGATAGCAGCCTTAACAGAACGTACCTCAGATATGATTTCTCTGATGACGAATATGATGGCTTATCACAATTTTGATAGCTCTTCACCTATGTCGTCAGGATCACTTAACTTGATACATTAATTCTACCTCGACCCCTACATACCTCATCAGGTCATCATACTTACCATCTAAATAAACAAAAACAACTTGCGTTAAACATAAAAATTTTGGGTTGCCTCCCAATAGCGCCTGATTTAGTGTAGTGGCATGACTCGGTCGTCTTGACTACTCATAATTCGTCAAGAAACCTTGTTCATACCTCTTTCATATCCTCATAGAACACATCCACAATTGAAAAAATACTCATCTCTTTTTGCTGTGTTATCGATGGATGCATTTCAAATTTTGCTTCTTTTTCATTGAGCCTAAACTTGAGCTCATTTAGCTCCATGTCAACTATCACTCTCCTAGATGCTAAGAAAGGTCTGCCCAAAATTATGGGCACTTCGAAGTCTACTTCGCAATCAAGGATCATAATGTCAGCGAGAAATATAAAATTGGCAACTTTTACAAGTACATCATGTAGCATACCGATCGTCCTTTTCATAGACCTGTCCACCATAACTAGTCTTATATTGGTAGGTGTAGGGTCTCCCAAACCTAATTTTTTAGAAACAACCAGTGGCATCAGATTAATGCTCTCTGCCAGATCATATAAGGCCTAAGAAAATTCCAAAGATCCAATCGTACAAGGAATAGTGAACGCTCCTGGGTATGCCTTCTTCTGCACCAAGGACCTTGTATAAATAGCACTATAATAATGGAGATTATCCACCAGTTCGTAGCTCACTGCTCTTTTCTTCATCATAAGATCCTTCATAAACTTAGTGTATCCTGGAATTTGCTCAAGCGCCTCCACCAAGGGCATATTCACGGTCAGCTACTTCAGCATTGCCATGAATTTGCTAAATTTTGTATTATTAGCTTCTTTCTTCAATTATTGAGGAAAGGGTGGCGGTGGTTTTGGGATAGTGGTAACCACAGCCTCCTTCTCCTTCTCTTTTCCTTTTTCCAAAGTATCAGCAGGACAATCCAGCTTCGAAGACTCCACTGGACAACTTTCTTCACATTCATCATCTACTTCAATCACATCTTCAACTCCACCTTTGCCCACAAAAGGGCCAGGTAATATCTTACCACTTCTAGTGGTAATCGACATACATAAGCCATCATTTCATGGATTCTGAACCATATCACTTGGTAAGGTACCGCTTTTCCTTTGATTCAGTGTTGCAGAGAGTTGGCTCATTTGCTGCTCTAACTATTTGATAGAAGTTAAGTGTAAGTTCACCAACTGACTCATGGAAGATAAGTCACTCTTCATAGTAGTCACACCGACATTGGTTACCTCAACTCCTTTCAATAATTTAGCCATCATGTCCTCCATGGACATCTTTCTAGAACTTGTTGTAGTAGCCTTACAATTTCCAGGAGCGACATATAGCCCGCTCCTATCATTATTGCTCCTCCAATTCCCTTTATCCCTATCTTTATAACCCGGCTTTTCATAATAATTCTGACCTTGATTCCCTTGTTTATTGCCTCGGAAACCCCCCTAATTATTTACATAGTTCGCCTTTTCTTCTGATTCAGAATCAACTCTACCCTGAGATCCCACATCCTTCACTTTCTCAGTCTTGCCTGATAGTAAATGCTTGGTTAGTAAATCCATCTGCGTCTTCAAATGAGCCATGTATTGATCACGCTCCTCATTTCTCCTACGTTGTTCCATAGTCATACAGACACAGTGGGGATTTCTACCATAGAATCCCTGGTATGCCAAGCCCTACTATATTTAGTCATTTTGTCTAGCATCTCTGATGTTTCTGGGAATGTGAGATCAACAAACGAACCACCAGCAATATTATCCACTATTGGCTTCGTCATAGAATTGAGAGCCATATATAGAGTTTCCATCAAATGTATGTCTGTCATGTTGTGGTTTGGACACTGCATCATCTTCTTCTTAAACCTCTCCCAGGTCTCACGAAGGACTTCGGTTGGGAGCTGTCTAAAATTATTGATCTCGTCCCTTAACTGCACCCACCTGGAAGGTGAAAAGAACCTTTCTAGTAAAGCCTCTTTCAATTTACTCCAGTGGGTTATCGAATCGGGCGTCAGCTCATTTAGCTAGAGTGTTGCCTCCCCAAACAGAGACAACAAAAAAAATCTCAAATGGATAGCATTCTGACCCACTCCTGGGTTATCAAAAGATTTGCAAATGGTAACAAAGTTCACCAAATGCATGTTAGGATCATCCCCAGAAAGTCCACCAAACAACCCCTTTAGATGAAGGAGTTGAATCATAGTACTTGTAATGTTGAACTTCTCCCCAAGTGCTAACGGTGGAGGAATAATTGCACCCGTTGCACCTGCTCCATCCATTCCATTATCATCATTGATATCATACTGGACAGGCTGGAAATCCTTCCTTGCTCTGAATGGACGGTTTCTGTTGGCATTACGCTGTACTGGTGCAGCTACTTGCTCTGGACGCCTTGGGTTTACAGGGTTCAGCAACTCCTCATCTCCCAAGTCTTTGAACTCAGGATTCGGATGACGTACTTGTTGACCGTCATTCTGTATATTCACCTGAGCTCTATCTAAGCCGGTTAGCCTCTCAGCTTTCTGTGGTTCTGCCATTCTGCCGATCAGTTGTGGTTCCGGATTGAACGGTAATAATGTTTCTCCTGAACTTTTGTTTTTGGAATACACCACTGTGTTCCTACAACAAACAAAAATAATAAATAAACGTAAAATTAGGAAACTTGACTAATGGTCAATTAGCGCACACAAACTTAAATTTACAACCGTATTCCCCGGCAATGGCACCATTTTTTATAACGCTCAAACTACACCTCTCTTACGAGAGAGTAAGCGGTTGTTGTGAAATATATAACCCAACTAGGTTGAGGTCGAATCCCAAAGGGAATATGGTGTTAATTTAAGTTATTCATGAGTTAATTAACTGACAGTTAGCAGTTTCCAGTAAATGGGGATTTTTGGAAGGGTAACAAATAATTATTTCTCAATTCAGTGTTAGTGTTTGTAATCAATATTATATGGAACACCAAAGTTGTGTTCACTGTGAGTGTTGGTATTTGATAGACACTAGTAACGGTTCAAAATTCTTGTGGTAGGTAGGAACAGCAGATTATCCGTATCGAAGTAATGTCTAAATGTTTCTCAACCTATTTAGACATTTAATTACCTAATTCTTTCGAACTTAGGAAATTTATATTTCATAATAGGATGTTGTCTCAAGTTAATTAACCTTGTTACAGCGTTAATTATTAAATAAAAGTTTGATGCTTCCAAGTCCCTATTGATAATTCACATCCTACTAGGGCTGATTTCTTATTTCAAGCAAATCACTAGTAGGCATGACCTATCATTTGCAACCAATAGACAATATATAAAATAGAGGAATTACCAAGGAGTTCCTACCACCTTTAGAATCTTGAACACCTAGTTACTTTACAAAACCAAACCCATAGATCCCATAACTCGGGTTAAAGGAATTAGCTACTCATAATGTAAAAAGCAACAAGAAAATTTGTATTCATAATTCGATAAATGATAAATTACAAAATAATGAATATCAACAAGTGTTTCTCAGATTATATCACAGTAGAAATTCCAAGAAAATTATGATAACAATCTCTCAAAAGTTAATTATAAATCTACAAAGAAAACTAAAGAGAAAATAGTGTAAGTCGATGTTCAACCGATGAATACCCCCTCCCCCCCCCCCCGTAATAAAACCTCAAAACTTTCCGTTAAATACCAAGAGCTAAATTTGGAATCAAATCTCAAAGTACAACTTTTTCTCACACAGTTGATGATAAAGTGTGATGCCTTATCAGGAGTCTAATGACTTATCAGACATTATCGTCAGCTCCTCTTCCAAGTTTGATGAGTTCTGCCTTAGGCTGACGGCATTCTTGACGGCTTATCAGACACCTGACGGCTTATCATGGGATGTCGTCACACTTCTGCTCCAACTTTTTCACACTGTCTACATCTGACGATGACTCTGATAACTTATCACAAATTTGATGACTTATCAGACAAGTCGTCAACTACACTTTCATGACGAATTGTTCCAAATTCACCTATTTTGCTCTTATTGTCTTTGGTTTTCTTGCATCTTTACTTTCCTGCATTATCAAAGAGAACGCAATCAAAAACGACAAAAGCTGCTTAAGACTTTACAATTATTTCTAGTTAAAAGCCTCAAATGTGTTAGCATTAGCTCACACATCAGTAGGCGATGATATCTGTAGTAAATTAAGCTCTTAGAAACGGGCACCAGAACCTACATTATAAGATAATATAGCACATAGACATGTATTTAGGTTAGTACCTCTGGAATGTACTGAGTATGTGGGGTTGAATGCATAAGTAAAACGATAACTTAATATATATATATATATATATACTTTCGAATAATGCATGTTATGTGTGAATGACTCACCTTGAACATGAAATTAAAAAAGACTACAAGATCATAAACATGAATAATGAAGTATAAGTATAACTTTGTGAGACATAACACTTAGTTTCTAAAAAGCTTTACTTTTGTTCTCTCTTGTGGGAGGTTCTTCTAACCGATATAAACCATGTGAGCTACCCTGGATTCCAATGTCTTACCCACATTGGGAAGAGTTATCATATCCTTGCCATCAGAATAGAACCTTAATCTTAATTGATCACTGAACCTCATCCATATTGGGAAAAATCTTAACCTATGGGGGCTCGTAGTTTCTAGAAATTAAGGATACGCTCATCTACATTCCCTTATCGGTGCTAAATACTACTCTAAAAATACATATATGCTCATACTTTAGGAAAGCCACCTTAAATTAGCATAAGGGTTTATAGAATGAAAATCAGTTATGCTTTTCTTTACTTTAATCATAATCAAGATGAACAAATGTGGATTCTATATCTTTTCATAGAATCAATAGATCAATCTTTGCTTTATTTCATGGTATAAACTTACCAATGGAGCTTAAGAGCATAACTTTCTTGTAAACTCAATACTTGTACTTAGGACTTAGAAATTTATGCTTAAATTCATGAAAATTCATAAAAAACTTCATGTTCAATAATCAAATTGAAATCTTTCAACATTCCCAGTCAAGATAATGAAATTTAAGATCATAGTATAAATCTTATAAGTCAAAAACTCAACATATGCAATTCTTGATGCACTTAAAGCTTTCAATCTCATAGAAGTTTCATAATTCAAGAATATGCCTATTTTGGGATGAACCCTAATTCTAAATAAAGAAATTCAATCTTAAAACCATGCACTTTGGGCATAAGGATGGAAGAATCACCTTGTTCATAAACCACACACACCTGAAGTTTCTTAACTTGTGATGAGAGTTTGAATCTTGGGACATGAAGGATAATTTGTGAAAGAAGCCCTAATCTTGATATTATGTAAGATGAGAGGATGTAAGCATTGTTATTTGATTGAAAAAAGTAGGAAAATAATGCCTCTTTGAGAGTTATAGGTCGTGGGTGGAAGTTATAAGAGAGGAAAAGACCAAAAAATACTTAGCTAAACTTTACAGAATTTGATCGTCTGCCTTTATGAGTCTACCCTATGACTCATATGAAATGGTTCGACTTAGTTCATTAACTCATAAGCTTAGCAAACTCAAGGATACTTATGTTAATTTAAAATACTTAGGTATCTTTTAAATTATTACAATATAGATATATAACAAAAAAAATTAAAAAAAAAAAAGAAAGAAGAATCATTATCCTAAACTACCCCAACTTCCCATATTTTTCTCAATTCCACACATGAAAGCACATGCTCACGTTTCTCCACATCTACACACTCACACACAACACGGGAGGGGGAGTAAGATAAGAAAGTAGAAAGAAAGAATAAAACAAAAAAAATATAAAGAAGAAGAGGGAGAACAAAAACAAAGTGAAAAAAAAAAGAGAAATACATACACATACAGAAAGAAGGAAAAGAAAGGAAATGAGTGATAAGTGGAGTTCGATCGAGGTCTTATATTCGAGTTTATGGTTTATCGTAAGAGCTTCTTATTTTGTTTTGCTCATCTTACAGGTTCTTATTCAATTTCTGTACTATTATTTTGATAAGTTTCATGGTGAATCGAAGCATGATCGAATGTTTAAATAATTTCGTGTAGTATTTCGTATGAAAGTTTGTTATTTATATCAAATTTATGTGCTACGTATTTATTTGTAATTTTGTTTTTTGAAATAATGTTAATCAAATCTTTTTTTAATGCTAGATGAAATAATTTCTTAAAAATTAATAATGTTAAAATAGGTAAAGTTACATTTAGTTTACGTATAATTAGAGCGTAGTTATGATTAATCATAATATGTGGCCTATGCATGCATGCAAAAAGATTTAAAAAAAATAATATGCACATGCATATGCACACACAACACTACTATATATATTTTGCATACACACAAAAATGAAATAAGCATATACAAACTGGAAAGAGAGAAAGGAGAGAAAATAAGAAGAGAAAAGAAAGAAGGAAGAAAATATAATGAAAAGATGGAAAAGACATATTAGAGAAACAATGTATAAAAGGAAAAGCAAGAATAAAGGAGAAAAAGCAAATGATTTATTAAGGTTTACATTTTTACAGTACTTAGGATTTTACTCTATCTTATTACGTGCTTGTATTTTTAAATTTATTGTGTTATTTTTTTATTCAAGTTCCCACAACCCATACAACAACAATTAAATGGATCATTCCATAGTTCTAGAATATCTCTAATATATTGGTTTTGTCAGAATTTTCTAACGAATGTTAGCAGAATCTTTAAAAGATGGTGAAGTCATGAAAAAGAAATTGTTAAAGAAAAATTTAGTTTTTTTTATAAAATTATTATATTAATATTTATTTGTATTTTAGTTAATTTCTTCTACCGCATGAATCATTGATAAGTACGCTAAGCTTATATAAAATATCGCTACGCTAATCATACGTAAACAAATTATAGATGCTTCGGCGTGAAAAGAAACACCTGCATGGATTAAAACATTTACATACATTAACAAAACCTGGACCTTTCCAGGCCGCCTAATAAAGAAGATTAAAATAGTTTTGTTAAATTGTATTTTAAGTTAATAAATTATGCTACCAAGTGAACTATTTTAATTATTGGAAAAAATACATAAAGTAGCATATTTAAGTATTAAATTATAAAAAATAGCAACACTTTTATCAAATTACATTTTGTAGTATATGTATTTGTATGTATTTGTATTTTTGTAGCAACAGTTTACAAAAATACAAAATACATATCGATCATAAGGGCAGTAAAAACCATATGTATTTATATTTTTGTAGCAACAGTTTGCAAAAATACAAAATACAACTTGTTATATTATGTAATTATGAAACTGTTGCTATGAAACTCATAATTAAGGGGATAAGTATGTTATTTCTGAATTTTGCCCATTATTATTTAAAGTGTTGATCATTATGTGTGGTTATACGAAATATCGCTTATGTATTTGTGCTCGCTTTATTTTCCTCATTTGAACGAGCGTATGGTGTTTGATGGGGTGTCGTATGTGGGATGGTGATTGTTTATAATAGGATTATTGCAGTATTAAGTTGATTTGGTTATGACATTTAAGTTCTTGATTACCCTATCGAAATATTTTAGGCTTCGAGTTGAAGATAATGATCACAATTTAAATTTTTATTTTTATTTTTTATTAATTAGAGTAAGGTAAAACGAAATGGGTTGCGGACTTATTCAAGACTCATTGTAATGAAGGAAACGAAAAGAGAGGAAAAACCTATTTTTATAAGGGAGCGAACTTGTAAAAGAATGAGTTAAGTTCTTAACCTCAAGAAAATTAAGGTTTATTATACAAGTAAAAATTAACGATAAAGTTTGAAATCCCTGCTACCGACCATTCGTTATAGTAAATAAACATATCATTTGAAGCCGATATAATTGAGTTGGGTGGATTCTTAAATATGTTAGGTGCTCACATAAATTTGAGAAAAATGGAAACGATCCATAAATGCCACAAAGGCACGAGAAATATACCAAAACTTGTGGTAAGGCCAAAAAGTACTGTTGCTCGGTAAGCCACACGTTAATATAATAAGACAGTTTTAAAATATATTCAATATAAATAAAAAGCGGGATAGAAGTCACCTTTATGCCAAAAAATATTATACATCCAAAAGATTAATTTAAGCCAAACATAAGTCATTAGAATAATCATGCTAGAACCACGGTACTGGAGGAGTGCCTCATACCTTCCCCTCAGCCAATAGAATTACTTACCAGTCTTCTGTTTTCGCGGACCAATAAAGAATCATTTTCTTTTGGCTAGAAATTCAATAAGGTGACTTGGAACACCATATCTCAATTCCAAGTGGCGACTCTGTAAATAAATTTATCCTTATTCAAAACTGTCACTTAAATTAGAAAAAAACTTCGACTCCATCCTCCTCAACAAAAAAAGGGTATGACATCTCTGGCGACTCTGCTGGGGATAACCAGAATTCGAGCTTTTATAGTGATTTGTTTGGCTTTACTTATGTTTTATATTATATTTGTTGGCCTAAGTATGTTATTTGCCTACATGTTTACTGCTTTGATATTATTTGAATTGCAATATAAATTACCTTCTCTCGCACATCCATCTGAGTCTTCTGAGATATTTATATTCGGAGATGTGATATATGCTCCCGAGCCTTGAGATACCAGAGATACAGCAACGCTCCTAGGAAGGATTCTATAATGGGAAGGATCACAATGAGTCCGGATGCACTGCTATTGGTAAGATGTCCCTGCCCGACTTGAGTTGTTTGCTCATTTTACAATCAGTCTAGACACCTTTCTCCATGAGATTAAACCTAGTAGAACTGAAACTTAGACACGATTATTCCTATTAGGCTCCGCTTTAATTGTATCACATGCATTTTTCACTTAGTAGGTTTGGCACAGAGGATGGATAGGACAGGTGTCTCTCTTTATAATGGTCAAAATATCCATCCCATGTGCTCTTTGACATTTACTTGGAAGGCCCATTCGATTGTCGGCCGGCATTAGGAAGATTAGTGAAACAATATGGATTATTTTTCCTCTAATTTAATAATAGTTTCCTCAAAAAACAAAAAATTTTAAAATAAAAATTAAGTTTTTATGGTCTTCACGAACTACGCACACCTGATTCTCATCTTGATAAGATACGTAGGCAACTGTTATCAGGTTTGGTGATATTCTTAAGAAAAGTTTTGAAAATATTAAACCCTAGCCCATTCATTATTACCAAAGTAAAATAGTATTAAGGTGGTTGGTTTGTAGTTAAGCTGGCATCTCATCCATACAACAGAGGTCCAAAAAAAAGGCAAGAAGACCCATAAAGATGTCATCAAGAATTTGCATCAATCGAGGAGAATAGGTTGTTGAAATAATAGATAGTGGAAATTTATCAAGCATGGATGAATAGGCAAGCCCTGCCTACCTCAATCCCTAGACTTTCGAATACGAATGATCTAAGTTCCACTCAAGTCCAAACTGGCGATCCACTTTATCCGCCTGGATTTGGCTCATGTACTAATATGTCTAGCACTGCTGGCACTTTTATCATGTGCCATAAAAATCTATCTCTCACAAATAACCCATTTTTCATTCCTGTAGTATTAACTAACGCAAGCCCTCAATTAATGATACAACGGCCTGTTGATGAGAAAAATCATGATTAATTCTATTACCCTGGATTGACTTTCAAACCACCAAATTCATATTATCCCGCTCATCAGTATGATTCCACTATTGTAATTGAGAAGACTGATAAGAATGAGGAACAAGAAGAGATGGCTAGGAAAGTGAGAAGTTAAGAGCAAAATATGAGAAATATTCAAGGATTAGGAGGACAAAAGAGTGTTTTATAAAAAGATTTATGTATATTCTCTGATGTCCATTTTTCTCTAGGATTTAAAATGCCTAAGTTTGTCAAGTACGAGGGGCATAGTGATCTTTTGGCTCATTTAAAAAGGTTTTGCAATCAACTAAGAGAAGCAGGGGAAAAGAAGAGTTGTTGATGGCTTACTTTGGAGAGATTCTGGCAGGGATAGCTATATAATGGTTCATAAATCAAGATATCTCTTGTTGGCATATTTGGGATGACATGGCTTAGGATTTTTCTAGGAAATTTAAATATAATATCGATATAGTTTTGGATCATACCACACTTGCCAACATTAGAAAAAATACCACCGAAAGCTTTTGAGAATATATTGTTAGATGGAGGGAGCAAGCTGCTAGAGTTAAGCCATCAATAAAGGAGTCTGAGATGATTGATAATTTACTCCAGGCACAGGAACTTGTCTACTTCCATCATCTGCTTTCCACTATTGGAAATATGTTTGTCGACGTCATTAAAGTTGGCGAAACGGTAGAAAATAAAATTAAGTCTGGTAAAATCATAAGTCAAGCTTCTTTGAAAGCAACTGTGCAGGCAATTCAAAATGATTTAGGAACTTTTAAAGAAAAGGAAAGAAAGAAGGATTTGGATACTATTGTGTCAGGACGGCGACAAAGTTCAAGAGGTCTTTATCACCCATACGCCCAATCTCACTCACAAATTTATATCCAAGACACATATAACCATCCACGATACTGTATTCCTCCAAAATATCCATTACATTTTAGTCCATCCCCTCAGTATCCTATTTATAATGCATAACCACATTTCAAAACCTCCTTTTACCTTCAATGGCATGCACCAACCCCTCAAAATCATCCTCCACAGTCATAGATATACCAAAGCCCCTCTAGACTCATTTTTTGATCCAAGCCAAATAATGAAAAAAGGTCGAAGCCAAGAGATAGTTTCACACCAATTGGGGAATCATATACCAGTTTATTCAGAAATTGAAATAGTTGGGCATGATCACTCCTCTCCTTGGGTACACTCCAGATCCATATTAAAGAAATTTTGATCCTAATGTACAATATGCATATTATTCTGATGTTCAGGGTCATAGTACTGAAGATGTCGTGCTTTGAAAAGAGAAATAAAAAGGATGATCCAAGATAAATTGATTATGGTGTAGGACATTAACATTACAAGTATCTCACAGAATGTTTTGCCAGTACATGATAATGCACAATACATGAGAAATAAGGAGTTAAACATAGGGATCTGAAACTTATTTGCTAAGGAAAATGTACTTGGTAGTGGTGAAAGCTCTAGTCATGTTGATGTTCAACTCAGTGGCTAAGATGTCAACCTCAATAATTGAGAAGTCACTTCTCTCCTTACTAGGAAGGACATTTCATAGTTTGTTTCGTTCTTTTTTCTGTCATTCAAATTATTTCATGGTTGTAGTTTGGAATCATTTTGTTTTATTTATTTGTTGTTTATGTTCAAACTCATTTATCTTTCCTTGAAACAAAATGTAGTGTCCCTTTCTACTATTTATTTTATGTTATTTATTTATTTTCTCTTTACACAGTTTATTTTATGGTTCTAGTGATATGAAATACTTGTGGAATTTTTAACCAGATCTTATGTAACACCCCGCAAAATTCTAAGCTTAACTCAGTCCTCTAGAGAAGGAAAAGAGATCCCAAACTTAGAAATTCCAGCTAAGTTTTTACATTTAGAATTTTTTTTTAGCCTTCAAAAGTTGGCAACTCCATTTTTCATGATCCTTACAACCTAAAAATATCGATTTTTAGGTTGATTCATGATCAGAAATGTCAGTAGGTGTTTACGGACGAGTTTCAAATTTTTTGAACCTCGTTTAAATGGAGTTGGGATGATCAAACGCTATCTCGACACGTGGCATCGCCAATCTCATCAACAAATAATTTCCCCAGCTTTCAATGCAATTTCAGTGAACCAACACGAACTCGATGCGACGCGTTGGCCATCGCGTCGATGCCATCGATGCGGCACATCAGTTTTTGTGTCACTGGGCACATTTTCAGTCATTAAAACTCTGCGTCTAGAGGGGTAATTAGGTCATTTTCCCACCTTATATCAGCTCCAAAACACGTAATTTAGTCATCCAAAAGGCAAAATTCACTCATTCTCTCTAAAAATCCTCTCAAGAACAAACCCTAGTCCATCAAGTCAAGATCAAGACTCAAGAAATTCACCATCAATCTTCACGAATTCAAGTATCAAGGTATGTTGGGTGTTTATCTATGATTTCCTTTCACCCATAGAACCCAAGAACCCATTTTTTAAACTTCAAGATTTTTTATTCATGATTTTCATGCTTAAAATTGGATTGCATTCATGTTCATGACATTAATTAAGTTTCAATCCATGATTAATTGTAGATTCCATGAAATTGAAATAGCATGTATGTTGAATTGTGAAATTCCCATGTTATAACCCTTGAATTAGCAAGTTTGGGTGTTGTAGTTGAAATATTTATATGTTGTCCATGATTATGTGCATTAAGTTTTGCTTCCCAAGTATTTGATAGAATATCCATGTTAATTTAATGGTGAACTCATGACATGCTAATATATGTACAAGCTTATGCCCTATAAGTGTTTGATAAAATATCTCTATGAATGAATTATGAACAAGTGGACATTGATTTACTTCTCAAGATCATGCTATACTTTACTTTCCATGCTATCGAATCCTGGGGGTATTCAATACCTAAAAATCTAGTTGTTATTCTAGAGCTATAATAGTTACAAAATAGTCTCAGTAATGTCACGATCAGTAGTATTCAGTCTGTATTGAATGCAGTTAAACTCAGTGAACTCAGTTTAGTTCAGTCAGTTATCACGATCTTAAATAGTTCAGTCCAGCCTAGTACTGTTTAGAAATTAGTCTAGCATCTATTCAGCTGGGAGTAGGATTCAGCACCGAGGGAATCCAAGGATGGGGACTCACCTTCCAGTAGAAGGTGTGATCCTTAAAAATAGTCCTTACATTCCAGAACTGCGTAGCCAGCATAGGTTGAGACATTAACCTGTCAGTTGAGGGTTTATGAGGTATTCTACTTACCAGTTGAGGGTACCACCATTCTCGTTCAGAGAACCTTCCAGATGAGGGTGACTCAGCACTTGTCTTTACCCATGGCACAGTACTGACTCCCTTCTAGCTGGGGCTACAGGTTGGACCCCAATTAGTTCAGAGAGGGGCATGTCAGTTAGATGACTACCTCCCATAGTTTTAGTTTCAGTTTTAGACTCAGTAGAAACCCTTAATTCAATTTTAGAATCAGGACTACCAGATACAGTCACCCAGCTCAGTATAGAACTCAACTCAGTTCTACAGAATCAGGATTGTCAGAAATAGCCACTCAGTTAACAGTAATACAGTATCAGTAAACTCAGATATTAGTTATTTAGTTTTTAGAACTCATTATCCAGTGTTAATGAAATCTCAGTTATAGTATATATAGTTAAGCGCATAGCATTGCATAATCAGTATTTACAACAGTTTCAGATATACACATACTCTCATTCAGTTATGTTCATGCCATTCAGTCAGTTATTGTTCATGCATATGAACCCATGCATTCATCCTTACCTCACTTATCATACCAGTACATTCAAAGTACTGAGGCATACCTTTCTTTTGTGCTATAATATCTTATATCATAGGTTTAGATGCACGAGCTCCTAACCATACTTAGCAGCCCAGGTTATCAGCAGCAGAGTTAGCGGTGAGTACTCATAGTTCAAGGACAAATTTGTATTTCAGTATTTAGCTTATTTTAGTAGTTGGAGTTAGTTGAGGTTTGTCCCATCAGCTCCATATTCAGACAGTTAAAGGCTTTCAGGCTAGAGTATTTACAGATAGATGTTTAATTTTTAGTATTGATTTTCAGTATTCAATATTTTGATTTAAGTTTTAATACAGTATTATTATTCAGTGATTGCAGCAGGTACCATTCATGGGTTAGCTTGTGGTCATTTGGGATTATGAGCATCGTGTGACGTCCGAGGTGCAAACTCAGGGTGTTAAAAACTTGGTATCATATCCTAAGGTTCAAAAGAGTCCTAGGGAGTCTGAAAGCCGTATCTAGTAGATTCTTGGGCATAGGTGTGTAGCGCGCCACACTTATGGACAAAAGGCTATAAGGCGTTTTAGGAAAAGTTTCCCTGCTTTCAGTGTTCATATCGTGCGACTGAGAATAAGCTCAAGTTACACTCTCAGTATAATCCTTTTCTTACTTCCATTTACAAAATATATCTCCCAAAAAAACTAAAAGAATGAGAACTAGAAACCAGTCAGCGCTTCCGCCCATTCAGGACTGCGAACTCTGAACTCAGGACTATTTTCACTGCCTTGGATTATTTAGTAGTAGCCCAGAACAATTAGCTGGCTACAATCCTATCTAGGATTATGACTCAAGCTCCGTAGAGTGATGATAAGAGATGTAGAAAAAGAGGGAGAAAAAGTAAGGGCTAGAACGCCAAGGCCAAAGAATCAGAGAGTGGCCGAACAAATCCTCCTTTCCATAAATATTGCAAAAACCATCAGGGCATTTGTAGGTCTGGTAATGGGTTGTGTTTTGGATGTGGAAATCCAGGCCATAGAATCAGAGATTTTCCTCAGTCAGGTTCGCGGAGTCAGCATATCCGTTCCTCAGCTCAGTCTGATTGCCCGAATCAGTAGGGTACCACTTTCAATGCCACCAGTGGGCAACACCCAAATAGGCTTTATGTAATTCAATCTCGATAGGATCAGGAAATTTCTCCTGATGTGATCACTGGTACGTTACAACTTTATCGTTTACATGTTTATAATTTGTTATATCTAGGAGTTTTCTTATCCTTTGTAACTCCTTACATATTTTTTACTTCGGAGTTAGTCCTAAAATTCGAGCAGAACCTTTGTTAGTCTCTACCCCAGTGGGTAAATCTATCATAGCCCGACGGGTATATATGAACTGTCCAGTTATGGTATCTCAGAAAGTCACTTCAACAGACTTAGTAAAATTAGAGATGACAGATTTTGATGCCATTCTTAGCATGGATTAGCTTTATTCATGCTATGCTTCAGTTGATTAAAGAAATAGAATTTTCCATTTTCAGTTTTCGAATGAATAAGTCCTTGAGTAGAGAGGTAGTACTTCAGCACTTAGGGGTCAGCTTGTTTCCTAACTTAGGGCAAGGAAAATGATATCTAAGGGGTGTGTTTAGCATCTCGATTAAGTTAAAGACTCTAGTTCAGAGACCCCTAATCTTAATTCAGTTCTAGTAGTATGTGAATTCCCATATGTGTTTCCCGAAGCTCTTCCAGGAGTCCCTCCTGAGCGGGAAATTGACTTTGGAATAGACCTTCTTCCAGATACTCAGCCTATGTCTATTCCATCATACAAAATGGTCCCATCAGAACTCAAAGAGTTAAAGGAACAGTTGAAGGATCTCCAAGATAAGGGATTCATCAGACCCAGTGTATCCCCTTGGGGTGCACCAATTCTATTCGTGCATAAGAGAGATAGTTCTCTTAAAATGTGTTTAGACTATCGTCAGCTAAATAAAGTCACGGTCAAGAATAAGTATCCACTTCCCAGAATTGGTGACTTATTTGACCAACTTCAGGGTACCAGCTACTTTTCTAAGGTAGACCTCAATCAGGCTACCACCCGCTCAGAGTCAGAGAATGTAACATTCCAAAAATAACTTTCAGAACTCAGTATGGTCACTTTGAATTCCTAGTCATGTCACTTGGTCTTACCAATGCTCCAGTAGCCTTCATGGACTTGATGAACTGCATGTTCAAGTAGTACTTGGACATGTTCGTCATAGTCTTCATAGATGACACTCTTGTCTATTCCTGTAATGAGGATGAACCCGCAGATCATCTCAGAATCATACTTTAGACTTTTAAAACCCATCAGTTATCATGGTATCTTATCTATTCATGTCTTACATGTCAGCTCTATGATAATAGCTTATATTTGTGTACGTTAGTGAAAATCATGTATGCTTACAGTTCCTATTATAAGGAGTTTCAGTTCACTTAGTATTATGAATCATGTTTTATGAATACAGAAACTCCAGACTCAGGTCATGCATCTTATGACTCATGTACTCATGTCATGCATTACAGTATGCCCAGTTCCCATGACTTATGCTACACTTATAACGGTCGGCTAAATTCAGATTATGTCATGTATATCCTCAATTTAGATCTCTTGATAAATCCATGGTATTGATATGTTATTCCTCAGGCCTCAGTTAAGTGTCGAGTTCTTCATAGTATTCATTCACGCTTCAGGTCCTCATGTTTTAACCCTTTAGTGAACTCTCCTTATAAAAAATATAGTGATAAGTGATTGCTTAGATGGGAGAGAATAAATGGTTCATGATAAGGAAAGATTTTTGCATACTTGTTTTACACGAGGCTGTAGTTATAAAAATAGGCCTGAATATCAGGTTAGTGTGCTAAGTAAATGGCTAGAAAGAATTTGTATGTGGTTGTTAAAAGAAGGCAAATCAGAATTTTTCATGAGATGAGAAGTTTAGAAAATGTTGAGTGTGAGTGTTTATTCAGATCCTTAATTTATGTCAGTATCCATCGCGTCGTTATCAGAACCCAGCATTTAGTTCCAGTATGAGTCTCAGTTACCGACTTAGCTACAGTCTCAGTTATCGTCTTAGCTACAGTCTCAGTCACAGTCCCATTCTAGTAATCAGATCAGTAACTCAGTTTAGTTTCAGGTTTGCTTACCCCTAGTGTACAGTTATCAGTTATTCAGTTATCAGTATTTCAGTACCTACTATTTTAGAATAATGTTATACGCTTGGTCTTGCATTCTCAAATAATACAGTTTTTACGAATTCATGCTCAGTTATCTCATGTTACTCAGTCAGTCCTTACCTCATATGCATAGTACTCTACAGTTTTAGTCCAGACTAAGTACAGTTCAATATTACATGACCAGTATTCAGCTATCAACCATTCAGTTAATCAGATAAGTTAGTATGTTTATGCATTCATGCTCAGTGCCCATGTGAATATTTTCAGTAGTCTCAAGTGAAGTGACGTACTAACGTGGAGAATATAGTTGAGAGAGTATTTGAGGAATATGTCTAAGCCTGAAAATTTATAGATGTAGTGCATAGGACTTAGTCACTCGATCTTATATGATGTTTCGTAGGACTCGCCTCACACTACAGAATTTTAGCCAGGATGTGATTTCTTATTCAGATGTTTTATTCAGTCTATGACAAGATTCCTTGCTCCTTAAAGCCAT
The DNA here is from genome assembly GCA_030864215.1 of Capsicum pubescens. Taxonomy (NCBI): domain Eukaryota; kingdom Viridiplantae; phylum Streptophyta; class Magnoliopsida; order Solanales; family Solanaceae; genus Capsicum; species Capsicum pubescens. The sequence continues at coordinate 65,166,946 of CM061540.1, read as the reverse complement.
TAGAACTCTATAGAAAGGGTGTCAAAGAAAGGCTCTAGTCGAGTATAAATTTCCAGCATGAGTTAGTCCGCAAAGCTAGAAATCCAGTTTAGCAGTCAGGCGTACAAATTCATATGGTTTGGTTTCCCATCTTTCCATCTAATCACACTATCCGAAGTCTCATGAATGTAACTATTCCAAGACGGAGCAACTAGGTAGTTGCGAGTTCAGCTCAGTTCATGTATCATGCCTCAGTTTCATATCCCTGATATGTAGTCATGATTTAGTTTGTAGATGCCCTGTGCATCGTCCTAGTCTTTCCTCAGTAGCTCAGCCAAGTCAGCATTCTTCAGGGGACATATTATCCCAAGAGGGATATGCACTGTAATCCCCTGAGCTTTCATGACCTAAACCTTCCATCTTCTCTTTATATAATGAATTTATTTTGGAGTAGTGGGTACTCATAAGTTGACCCTCAAGTTCCAATCTCATTCATACGCCATGTATCCAGTGGCTCAGTTTAGTTCATGATATTCAGTTTATGTATCACATTTTAGGCTCAGTTATTGTCTTATGTTCCTATTCATGCATGTTCAGTAAATGATCTCAAGTTGAGATCGATAATTTTATATTCTTGAAAATCTCTCCCATGTAGGGGGTAAATAGGTTTGGCAAGAAGGGAAAGCTCGGTCCCCGATATGTCGGCCCTTACCGAATTCTCAGTCACTTTGAAAAGGTAGCATACGATCTTGAATTGCCTTTAGATCTAGCTTCAGTATATCCAGTGTTTCACGTCTCCTTGCTTAGGAAGTGCATAGGTGACCCATCAGTTGTAGTCCCTATAGGGAGTATAGTTGTTCTGAACAGTCTCTCTTATGAAGAGATCCCAGTAAAAATCCTCGATTATCAAGATTCACAGACTGAGGAACAAAGAGGCTCCTCTAGTCAAAGTTCTTTGGTGGAATCAGTCCGTTGAGGGAGATACTTGGGAAGAAGAAGAAGATATACAGACCAAGTATCCTCACCTCTTCTCCGAAAACTCAGACTCAGATCAAGGTAATAGTATTCCTTGAATTTACTCAGCTCCATGCTCAGATTTCCTTTGCAACTCGATATCGGTTTAGTTCCATAGCATTCTCATATCGTGCATACCCTTATGAAAATAGCTCAGTCATGTGTCATGCTTTCAGAATTCAGTTTCAGTCATGCTTCAGTTATGCATGTTCAGAATGAAAAACTCAGTATATCAGAAAAATTTCAGTTATGTAATCATACCTCAGTTGTGCATGTTCGGTGTGTAAACTCAGTCTATCAGTATTCTCATCTTAATCATTCTCATTCGAGGATGAATGTTCCCAAGGGGGAGATATTATAAGACCCCACAAAATTCTAAGCTTAACTCAGTCCTCTAGAGCAGGAAAAGAGATCCCAGACTTAGAAATTTCAGCTAAGTGTTTACACTTAGAATTTATTTTAGCCTTCATAAGTTGGCGACTCAATTTTTCACGATCCTTACGACCTTAAAATATTGATTTTTAGGTTGATTCATAATCAAAAATGTTAGTAGGTGTTTTTGAAAGAGTTTTGAATTTTTTGGACCTCGTTTTAATGGAGTTCAGATGACCAAAATAGTGGGTCGATGCGATCTCAATGTGCCGCTTCGCCCATCGTGTCAACGAATAATTTCCCCCAGCTTTCAGTGCAATTTCAGTGAACCAATGCAAATTCAACGCATCGCGTTGGCCATCGCATTGATGTCATCGATGCGGTGCGTCGGTCTGCGCGTCACTAGACATGTTTTCATTCATTAAAACTCCACGTCCAGAGGGGTAATTGGGTCATTTTCCCACCTCATATAAGCCCCAAGACACGTAATTAAGTCATCCAAAAGGCAAAATTCACTCATTATCTCCAAAAATCCTCTCAAGAACAAACCCTAGTCCATCAAGTCAAGATCAAGATTCAAGAAATTCACCATTAATCTTCATGAATTCAAGTATAAAGGTATGTTAGGTGTTTATCTATGGTTTTCTTTCACCCATAGAGTCCAAGAACCCATATTTTAAACTTCAAGATTTTTGATTCATGATTTACATGCTTGAAATTGGATTGTATTCATGTTCATGACATTAATTAAGTTTTAATCCATGATTAATTGTAGATTCCATGAAATTGAAATAGCATGTATGTTGAATTATGAAATTCCCAAGTTATAACCCTTGAATTAGCAAGTTTGGGTGTTGTAGTTAAAATGTTTATATGTTGTCTATGATTATGTGCATTAAGTTTTTCTTCCCAAGTGTTTGATAGAATGTCCATGTGAATTTAATGGTAAACTCATGACATGCTAGTATATGTAAAAGCTTATGCCCTATAAGTGATTGATAAAATGTCTCTATGAATGAATTATGAACAAGTGGACATTGATTTACTTTACAAGATCATGCTATACTTTACTTTCCATGCTATCGAGTCCTAGGGGTATTCAATACCCAAAAATCTAGCTATTATTCTAGAGCTACAGTAGTTATAGAATAGTTTCAGTAATGTCACAATCAGTAGTATTCAGTCCATATCGAACTCAGTTAAACTCAGTGAACTCAGTTCAATTCAGTTAGTTATCACAATCAAAAATAGTTTAGTCCAGCCTAGTACAGTTTAGAAATCTGTCTAGTATCTATTCAGCTGGGAGTAGGATTTAGCACCTAGTGAACTCAAGGATTAGGACTCACTTGCTAGTAGAGGGTGTGATCCTTAGAAGCAGTCCTTGTGTTCCAGAACTATATAGACAGCATAGATTGAGACATCAAACTGCCAGTTGAGGGTTGATGAGGTATTTTACCTACCATTTGAGGGTACCACCATTCTCGTTCAGAGCACCTACTAGATGAGGGTGACTCAGCACTTGTCTTTACCCATGGCACAGTACTGACACCCTTCCAGCTGGGGTTACAAGTTAGACCCCAACTAGTTCAGAGAGGGGCATGTCAGTTAGATGATTACCTCCTACAGTTTTAGTTTCAAACTCAGTATAAAACCTCAGTTCAGTTTCAGAATCAGGACTATCTGATACAGCTACCCTGTTCAGTATAGAACTCAGTTTAGTTCTACAGAATCAGGACTATTAGAAACAATCATTCAGTTAACAGTAATATAGTATTAGTAAACTCATCTATCAATCATTCAAGTTTCAGAACTCATTATCCAGTATTAATGAAATCTCAGTTACAGTATATGTAGTTATGTGCATAGCATTGCATAATCAATATTTATGGCAATTTTAGATATACATGTACTCTCATTCAGTTATGTTCATGTCATTCAGTCAGTTATTGTTTATGCATATGAACCTATGCATTCAGCCTTACCTCACCTAGCATTCCAATACATTTAAAGTACTGACGCGTACCTTTCTTTTGCGCTATGATGTCTTATATCATAGGTTCAGATGCACGAGCACCTGGCAATACTTAGCAGCCCAGGTTATCTGCAGTAGAGTTAGTGGTGAGTCCTCATAGTTCGAGGATAGAGTTGTATTTCAGTATTTAGCTTATTTTAGTAGTCGGAATTAGTTGGGGTTTTGTCCCATCAGCTCCACGTTCAGACAGTTGGAGGCTTTCAGGCTAAAGTATTTATAGACGGATGTTTAGTTTTCAGTATTGATTTGTAGTATTAAGTATTTTGATTTTAGTTTTGAACCTTATGGCAATTTTCATCTAATTTTCGCATTATACAGTATTATTATCCAGTGATTACAGCAGGTACCAGTCATGGGTTAGCTTGTGTTCCTTTGGGATTATGAGCATCGTGTGACGTTCGGGGTGAATACTCGGGTTGTTACATCTTAAGATCTAGTTTAATCATGTAACATTGAGACAAAATATTAAAGTTAGGAAAGTGCATCTGAGAAAATAGAAAAAGTATTGAGACATTTGGTGACCAAGTTAAAAGCTCACTTGTATAAATCTAAGCAATCACTGAGCGAGTTAAAAATGACTTGGTCATCAATGAGAAAGTTCATGTTAAGCATTTGAATGGGATCAATCAGAGAATATATAATCTCCACTCTTAGGAGAAGTAGCAAAAAAAAGTTAGCTCAAAAAGGGCATGAGCTATCCGTTGTGAGGAAAGTATAATACAATATAAGTGGACCTGTATGTTTCACAAGAATAAAAGAAGTGAAAAATGTGAAAGTTCTTAGTCAAGGTTAATGTTGAAAAACATATGTGTGATCTTCATGTTCCACTCTCAAATTGCATGTTATGTTCTTGCATTTTTAAGGATTGATATGACGAAGGCATTTTATTCTGCTATCTAAATGTTTTCATCCTTTGTTACCCCTTTTGAGATTTAGTTTTATTTTCTTTTATAACCCTCTTTTGGAATCAAAATAGAGTTTGAAAAAAATAAAAGAAAAGTGTCAAGAACAAAAAAAAGAGCCAAAAAAAATGTTAGAGTCAAAAAAAATAGAAGGCAAATAAAAAAAAAGCAAAAGAATAATATGTCTGAACTACGTTTGACTTGATTCGTGCTATGACAAGATACATAGGCAGCCCTACTCTGGGGTTTGGTCCAATCAAGTAAAAATTCAAGTTACTTGTATAAAATAAAACTGGGGCAAAAGTTATTTTTCTTTATGAGTCGATTCCAAAAGTTTTATATCTCACCCTATGTTATATATATTTTGAGACTCATGCTGCCCTTTGTTTCTTACCCTATTCAAAAGCCAAATTACAACAAAAAAATGACCTTTAGATCAATCTTTGAGAATGTCGATTTTAAGCATGTTATGGTCATATGAAGTTTCACATTTTGGGCACCATTTTCCTCCATCAATATAAAATATTTAAGAGAAATAAAAAGAGAGAGTAATATTGGTGAAAACACTAAAGGGCACCATATGGTGATGGTTTGTCAAGATAAATGAAAACATGAGAGAGTCTTATTGGTGGAAACCCTCACTAGTACCATAAGGTGCCAACAAGTTGAGAAAAAATGAAAATAAGAAAGGCTTGCTGGCGAAAATCCTTAGAGATGCCACTAGCTAAATGAGGTCTCTAAGTGCAATGTTCTTAAGGAAGCAACTCAATTCCATGCTCATTAAATCAACAACAATTGGCAAAGTTGACAAAATGGTTAGGATAGAGAAGATCGAGTTGCTTAATCCAGATGCATGTCATAATCACTAGAACCTTCTACCACACCCAGATAAATTTTTCTTTCTGATGTTTTTGATAAAGGGGTGTCTGTTGTCTTTTTCTTTTCTTTGTACATTTTTATTTTTTTTATTTTTGTGTCTTTGGTTTCAAATAGAAAATCATTATCATTATTTTTCTCATTTTTTTAGTCAAATTCATGTCAAGAAAAGTGAGAAAGGATTTCAAAACTTTCTACAAACTCCTTCAAATACACAAAGTAAGGCCAAAGGCCCGTACATAATGACGGTAGATCCAAAGTGAAGCAAAGTATCCAAAGAAATTTTGCCAGCTGGCAGGTTATGAAATCATGATAATACAAAGTCTAGTGTGGAGATACCAAAGTACAGAGATATTGACTTTGCTTGAGAGTTACTCTTAATAGTATGAGTTTGGATCAATAGTGCATCAAGTCAATGACAGTAATAGTTTGAAGAAAATTAAATGTGACAAGTGCAAGAGCGATTGCCTCCAAAGCTAAAGCTACAAACCAAACACTGTGATTTCAAACTCATATTCTTGGTATGAAATATGAACATGTGTTACCTTCAAATTAAATACTTCAAATCCTAACTATTATTTGGACTTTACTTTTCAGCTCAGACCCTCCTAGATAATGGAATTTTATTTTCAGCTCAGGACCCTAATGTGACTTTATTTTCAGCTCAAAACCCTCATGGTTAATGGGACTTTACTTTCAGCTCAAGACCCTCCTAAATAATGGGACTTTATTTTCAGCTCAAAACCCTCCTGGATAATGGGATTTTATTTACAGCTCAGGACCCTCCTGGATAATGGGATTTTATTTTCAGCTCAGGACCCTCCTGGATAATGGGATTTTACTTTTCAGCTCAGGACCCTCCTAGATAATGGGACTTTAATTTCAGCTCATGACCCCCCTAGATATGTGATTTCTATTTTCTCCTAGGGCCCTCCTGAATAATGGGATTTTATTTTTCAGCTCAGGACCCTCCTGGATAATGGGACTTTAATTTTTGCTCAGGACCCTCCTGGATAATAGGATTTTACTTTCTACTTAGGACCCTCCTGGATAATGAGATTTTACTTTTCTGCTCAGGACCCTCCTGGATAATGAGATTTTACTTTTTTTATCAGGACCCTCCTGGATAATAGGACTTTACTTTCTGCTCAGGACCCTCCTAGATAATGGGATTTTACTTTTTTCTCAGGACTCTCCTGGATAATGGAACTTTATTTTCTGCTCAGGACCCTCCTGAATAATGAGATTTTATATACCAGATCAGGACCCTCCTGGATAATGGGATTTTACTTTTCTGCTCAGGACCCTCCTGGGTAATGAGATTTTACTTTTTCTGCTCAGGATCCTCTTGGATAATGGGACTTTACTTTCTGCTCAGGACCCTCCTAGATAATGAGATTTTACTTTCTGCTCAGGGTCCTCCTGAATAATAGGACTTTACTTTCTGCTCAGGACCCTCCTGAATAATGGGATTTCATTTTTCACCTCAGGACCCTCCTAGATAATGGGACTTTACTTTTATAGTTCACTTTTTACGTTGAACTTAGGAACATGTTTGGAGAATCAAAATTATTCTTAATTTTGAAGCTCAGGACCCCACTTGAAGAATAGGGTAAAGAAAGTATAGGTCAGGAGCCCGCCTGAAGATTAAGGTAAACAAATTGCAAGTTAAGATCCCGCCTAGAGAATAGGGCAGAGATTTTAAATTGCAAGTCAAGAGCCCACCTGGAGAATTGGGTGAAGATTTTAAATTGCAAATTCAGAAGCCCGATTAGAAAATAAGGTGAAGATTTTCTAGTTCAAGTCATAAGTGTTAGTTTGAAGGATATGTCAATTTTCAAATTTGTCTACAATACCAAGAGTCGACGGGAGAAACATTTCATTTTTCAAGTTCAACTCAAAATAACGAATGTCTCACCACTTGAGAACTCATGAAGATTCAAGTCAAGATTCAGATAGGATCTTTCACTTTTATCTTCGTTTTCAATTTTTATTTTTCATTTGAATGTAAAAGCAGAAACCGCGAATCGGAGACTCGACGAAACCTGACTCGACCTCTAACTCATCTTCTTATTATTTCACCTATGAACTACACGAGGTTTTGATTCTCTTATAATCCGAGATATGTAGGCGGTCCAAAACCAGGACTCGATCGCATTTCTTTTTTCTCTTTTTTACCCTTTTAAAACAATCAGAGGGTCAAAACTTATTTTGTTGACTACTTCTTTGAATGAAAATACTTTGTATTTTTAAACAAAGAGGGTCAAAATGTAAACTCATAATTTTTTACCCTCCCTTAATTTTTACATATTTTTAGCATCAAAAAATTGTTTTTGCCTAATGTTTCTTTTCAGCTTTTTTTTAATAGGTTTTATTTGAAAATTGTGATTTTTTAAATAGAGTTTCATTTTAGAGCATATTTTATTTACATTTTTAAATAATAAAAATATTTTTAAAAATATGTTTTCTTTTAGTTTAGATTTTAATTAAAAAAAGTCAGCAATTTTAATTTTTCTTAATTATATTTTAGGCCTAGTTATCTAACTTTTCTTATATTTATGTTAATTTAAAACACTTAGCTAATATTTAAATTATTACAATATAGATATATAACAAAAAAAAATTGGAAAAAAAAAAGAGAATCATTATCCTAAACTACCCCAACTTCCCCACATTTTTCTCAACTCCTCACATGAAAGCACATGCCTACGTTTCTCCACATTTACACACAACACTCTAAAATATATTAGACATACACACACGGGGTGGGGTGGGGTGGGGTGGGGGTGAGAAGTAAGACTAGAAAGGAGAAGGAAAGAGTGAAATGAGAAAAAAAGTAAAGAAGAAGACGGAGAACAAAAACAAAGTGAAAAAAAAAAAAGAAATACATACACATATAGAAAGAAGGAAATGAGTGATAAGTGGAGTTCGGGGTCTTCTATTCGAGTTTCTAGTTCATCGTAAGAGCTTCTTATTTTGTTTTGTTCGCCATACAGGTTCTTATACAATTCCTGTACTATTATTTTGATAAGTTTCATGGTGAATTGAAGCATGATAGAATATTTAAATAATTTCATGTAGTATCTAGTACTATGAAAGTTTGTAATTTATAAAAAATTTATGCTCTACGTCTTTATTTGTAATTTTATTTTTTGAAATAATGTTAATCAAATTCTTTTTTTAATGTTGGATGAATAATTTCTTAAAAATTAATAATGTTAAACTAGGTAAAGTTACATTTAGTTTACGTGTAATTAGAGCGTAGTTATGGTATGATTATGTGACCTATGCATGCATGCAAAAATATTTTTTTAAAAAAAAGGGTTAAAAAATAACATGCATATGCACACACAACACTTCTGTATATATTTTTCATACACACAAAAAACGGAACAAGGATATACAATCTGGAAAGAGAGAAATGAGAGAAAATAAGAAGAGAAAACAAAGAAGGAAGAAAATATAATGAAAAAATGGAAAAGATAGAAAAGAGAAACAACAGTGGCACTTTCGATATGTCACCTTAAAATATCAAAAAAGTGTGAAAAGTAAGAAGAAAATAGAAAAAACAAATGATTTATTAAGGTTTACATTTTTCCGTACTTAGGATTTTACTCTATCTTATTACGTGCTTGTATGTTTAAATTTGTTGTGTTATTTTTTTTTATTCAAGTTCCCACAACCCATACAACAACAATTAAATGACTCATTCCATAGTTTTAGAATATCTCTAACATATTGATTTTGTCAGAATTTCTAACAAATGTTAGCAGAATCTTTAAAAGATGGTAAAGTCATGAAAAAGAAATTGTTAAAGAAAATTTTAGTTTTCTTTTATAAAATTATTATATTAATATTTATTTGTTAGTTAATTTCTTCTACCGCACGAATCATTGATAAATATGCAAAATTTATATAAAATTTCACTACTCTAATCATACGTAGACAAATTATAGATGCTTCGACGTGAAAAGAAACACCTGCATAGTAAAGTATTTATATACATTAACAAAACCTAGATACATGAGTCTTCAACTACACAGGCATGAATAATGCACCTGACTTCTTAGAATAGAAACAAGATGGTCAAGCTACTCATGATCAGACTATACAACATAATGTAGCTTCATCATTGGAGTTTCAAGAAGCACCTACATCTACTGATTCAATACAACAAGAAGTTGTACCAAGTATCTCTGAACAAAGACTTCAAGCACCAATCAGAAGATCATAAAGAGGTACCAAACCACCCTTAAGGATGAAATATTTTGTTTCACTAAATATTCATAAAGGTCATTGATGTTGGAAGTATTTATGCATTCTAGTGTCACTATTCTAGCCTTTTAGCCTTGTTTTGAGGATGATTCGTATGCTATATGGCTTGATAATGAGATGAATGTGAATATAAGTGTTCAAGGACATGTTTACAAGGGTTCAAAGTGTTATCAAACAAGTTTGTACTTAATTGAGTCATTTAGAGTTCATGTGAGAATACTAGTCTTACTAGCTTGAGCTAGGTGCTTGTCTACTTGATCCCGTTGGATTCTATTGTATTTAAGGAGTTTCTTTTGGTTTAAATATGTGATTATGAGTGGAATAACTATTTGATAATTTTCAAAGTTTAATTTGATTAAGTATAAAGTCAGAACAATAAGTCGAAGAACAACATGAACAAGCCTTGTCTTATCTCTTATTTTGATTCGTCATTGTGGATTTTGTGTTGTTTAAATCTCTAATTCGTGTGGTGTGATTATGTAGGACACTTTGTGATCTGAATATGATAAAATTTTAAAGAGATAATGTAACGACCCGAGACTACCCCTAGTCGTCACACGGTGCTTGGAACCACAAGTGATCCCAAGCTAACCCATGAATTGGCATACTGTTAAGCAACTGAATTATAACATAATAAATAGTTGTTCTGCTATGCAAAAATATAATCATACTGAAAATCTAAAATAGATACAATACTGATAAAGTTTTACAATTTGATAAATTTGAAGGATGAAACTGAAATTATATGACTGACTCTGACTGACATCTATCAAGCCTCTACTATACTGACTATAGATAGCTGGAACATGCCTCCAACTATCACAAATCAATACACATAAAAATAAATAAATTGTACATAAACTAAAATTGTCGGGAGTTCTCAAAGTAGGAGAACTCATCACCTGCTGACTGGAATCTGCAACTTTCTGATCGTGATGTGCGGGCTACAACTGGTACCTACATTATGAAATAATATAGCCACACAGACGTATATGTCGATCATTACTTCTGGAATGTACTGAGTATGTAGGGGTGAATATAATAAGTAAAATTGATTTCATACATAATTTTAAAACATGCATGCTAAGTGTAAGTAGACTCACCAATATGCTGGAATAAACTGAAAGTTGAAAACATCTTAAAGCATGAGTGGAAAACATACTCTGATAAGATGGTGAATCTCTACACTTAGTTTTTGTAAAACTTTACTTTAATGACATAAGTAGAACTGAAGCTGGGATATGGTAAAACATGAATACTCTATGAATACGGGGTTTGAAACTAAGTGATGGAGACTGACATAAATCGAGGATCTAAATATAGAATCACAGTGAGCACGAATGCATAAACATACTAACTTATCTAATTAACTGAATGACTGATAGCTGAATACTGGTCATGTAAGACTGAATTGTACTAAGTCTGAATAATTAGACTGAGACTATATAGTATTGTGCATATGAGGTAAGGACTAACTGAGCAACATGATATAACTGAGCATGAATGCGTGAAAACTTTATTATCTGAGAACGAAAGACCAAGCGTATAACATGATTCTGAAATAGTTTGTAAACTGAAGTACTGAAATACTGATAACTAAATAATTGATAATTGTACGCTATGGTCAAGCAAACCTGAAACTGAACTGAGTTCTGAATTGAATACTAAACTGAGACTGTAATTGAGACTATAATTGAGACTGTAATTGAGATTTTACTAAAGCTAAGTACTTAGTTTTGATAACTGAGCAACTGATATCTAAGACTACTGATAACTGGGTGACTATTTCTGACAGTCCTGATTTTGTAGAACTAAATTAAGTTCTATACTGAGACTGAAACTGAAACTGCGGGAGGTATCATCTGACCGACATGCCCCAATCTGAACTAATTGGGGTTCAACTTGTAACCCCGATTTGAAGGTTGCTAGTACCGTGCAATGGGTACTAACATTGGCTGTGTGGATCCACTAAATTGGTGTCCCGAAGGACTAAGGAGTAACCTTATACTGGCAAGAAACTCATGAGATATGAGGCAACCCTAAACTGGAAAGAAGACATCTCAAACCTACGCTATCTATGTAGTTCTGTAACTCAAGGACTGCTACTAAGGGTCAAACCCTCTGCTGGTAAGAATGCTTCCATCTCTGGGTTTGGTCGGTGTTGACTCCTACTCCCAACTGAATGGCACTGGAATACTAACTAGTGCATGCACTGATAACTGATAAGCTCGGGTCATGGTATTCAAAAAATAACAGTTCATACGGATTCTGAGGTAATTATTAACGATTAAACTGATATTGGGACTGAAATTAGACTGTATTAGGGTTGACTAAACCTACACTGATTCTGTTGACTGACTGAACTGGACTGAGTTTAATGAGTTCTATTAAATAACTGAGTATTTCTATTCTTTCCCTTTTACTGGGACTATTCTATATCTACTGCAACTAAGTAAACAACTAGATTTCGAGTAATAAATACCCCCAGGACTCGATAGCATAAATGATAAAACCTAGCAATTCTTGAAAGCATAGCCATAGTCAATTATTCACAATTCATTCACTGAGATATTTTATCAAACACTTGGAGGTTATGGACTTGTACATGAATGAGAGCACATGGTAACATGTCATGATTACCCTATTCAATTCACATGGACATTCTATCAAGCACGTGGAGATTAATAGTTTAACAAGGGACAATTTGCCAAACAGATGGGGATCATGAACTTGGACATAGGAATATCTTAAATATGGGAGCATAGCATGATTACATAACTAAAATTATGAATTGAGGAATTCACATGTAATTCGCTTAAAATAGGACATGGGTGTTTCATCAAAACATGTAAAGTTCATAGCTTGAATGTAAGAATGTCTTAAACATGAGGGAACAATAGAGTTACATGGTAAAATTCATAACTCGGGGATTCATCTTGAAATTGACTTAACATGGTATGGGAATTTCATCAAACATGTGGAAGTCATGAATTTAAAACATGGAAATATTGATAAACATCATGAATTTAGGATCTATCATGGAATTTACTTGAATAAAGCATGGGAAATTCAAATTCATAGCATGAGGAATTTAATATCTTGCATGGAATCATACATGGGCTGGATTAAATTTAAAACACCATGAAAACGTGAAATTCAATCTCTCTTGAACATACAAAATACCATAATAATGGAAAATTCATTCTTTATTTAAGTAAAAAGGATTTTTGGGCTCCATGGTGAAAGAGGACCCATGGATGAACTCCCACATACCTTAAAGCTTTAATCTTGAAGGAGAAACACAATCTTAAAAGCATTCTTGAATTACGAAACTTGAGTTCTTGATTTTCTTGAAGAAAAATTGATGAAGTTCTTGGTGTTCTTGAGGGGGCTAGGGTTTTCTTTGAGAGAAAAAATAAATAATAGAGTGTATAATGCTTTTGGGGGCTGAAATTAAGTGTTATGGGCAGATTTGGGTGAAGGGAAGTGACCAAAGTGCCCCTAGACCCTTTAGAAACTGAATTAGCGTGTGAAATACTTCTGTAACGTGCTGGCCAATGCGTTGCATCACAATCGCGTCGGCTTACTACCTCACACGGAAAATACCATAACTTTTCGCTTGGGTATCAAATTAAGGTAAAATTTGTATCATTGGAAAGCTAATTCAATTATCTACAATTTCGTGGGTCTTGAGATGCAAAATTCTACGTATATAAAAATTTATACATATTTAAAGTATACCTTTATAGAATCAAATACCAAACTTTGGACGAATCAAAGGTTCTAAGTTCAACTTTGTTGTAAGTGATTCTTTTAAATATTTTTCACCTCAGAAGCAAATCAAACATGAGGATAAAGATCATGAAACTCATATTTACATGGGAATCATTTAGATCATATCTTATACACATAGGAACGACGATTCAAGGACTAGTTCAAAAATACGAGGTATTACATTATCTCCCCCTTGGGAACATTCATCCTCGAATGAGACTGGTTAGACTGGTTACATATCTCCCCCTTGAGAATATTCGCCATGCATGTTCAAAATATTATCTCCCCATGGGGAACATTCATCCTCGAATGAGCCTGGTTAGACTGAGAGTACTGTATGAAGGTAACTGAGGTCATATTTTGAACATGCATGACTTGGAACATGATTCTGAAACATGATACATGAACTGAATATCATAAACTGAACTGATTTCTTGAATACATTCAATGACATGAGAATGATTATAAGACTGAGATAGAAATGAGAGAGTCAATTGATGAGTAACCATTACTTCAAGCTGGATCCTATTTTGTAAAGAAAAATGAAAGGTTTAGGACATGAATACTCGGGGTATTACAATATATCTCCCCTTGGGATATTTCGTACCCCGAATGGTACTGACTTGGTTGAATTACTAAGGAAAGACTGAGATGATGCACGGGAAACTTATGGGCTGAATCATTACTGAATATCTGGGATTTGAAACTGATGCACGATGCATGAACTGAGCTGAATTCACAAATTACATGGATGCAAATGAATTACCTCTCAAAATAGCCATATTCATGAGAATTTCAAATAGTGTGACTAGATGGAAAGATGAAAAGACATAGGAACTTGTCTGTCCAACTGCTAGACTAGATTGCTGGTCATACGGACTGAATTATATTGAAAGCTTATACTCAACTATACATTCCACTTGTACACCAACATGACATTCAAGACTATCTTCATAACCACACAAGTACTTGTAGGCAAAACACCACAAAAGCATCTTTATTATTTTCTCTAAACTTGTATCCTTAAAATTTTCATGCACTTGCCCAAGAAAAAACACATAAAATTTCAACTAATCATGACATAAGGAGAGGTCACTGAAAGTTAGAACATGAGGACCTGAAATATGAAAGAATAACTTTGACACTCAACTGAGGCTTGAGGAATAAAGTATCAATGACATGAATTCGTCAGAGGGGTCTGAACTGAGGACATACATGACATAATCTAAATTTCGCTGATCATTAGAAGTGTAGCATGAGCACCTGGATCTGAACATACTGTGAAACATGAGTACATGAGTCGTGAGCTACATGACCTGAGCTTGGAGTTCATGATTTCATAGAACATGATTCATACTACTGAGTGAACTGGAACTCCTCATACTAGAAACTAAAAGCATACATGGTTTTTCTATAAAGTACTATGAGCTGTGATGAGGGAGCTGACATGTTAGGCATGAGTAGATATTGTGATGATTGAAAAACTTTACACTAAGATAGAATAGATTGGGAATCGTCTTCCCTTACTACTTTTCTACACATACAGTCACTACTACTAGAATCTGAGAGCCTGACTTGGTCACTTGTTCCATCATCTCCTCCTTAGACTAAAGCTATCATCTTAAGTGTATAACCACTTTATTAAACTCTAAATTGAACTGCAATCACTTTACTCTAGAGTCTGGGGTATAATAATACACATGAATGATAAACTCATCCTAAAATACTTCATCTGAAAGTATAAAACCCACTACTAATACTATCTCCTGGGATACAACTCTTAACTTTCTTTAGTTTCTGCAATCATCATCATATACTTACGCTCTTTTTGACACATGCTTTACTCACTAAACACATCATCTGCTTCTATTTCTTCATAGAACTAATATCACATCTCTTAACTTACATCCACACAATCATACTTAATCTCAAATCAATAAATTTAAATTCTTGCATACACTGTTCAAGCCAACTGATTCACCATTCGTACAACTATCCCCTTGAATATAAAATCCGTTCAATATAGGATTCTCGTGAACATGAATGAATTCCTTCAAACTTTGGAACTTAAAAGCACTACTGGGATACTTTCTAGCCTGTGTAAAATCCCATAACTATCTGTAGAGACTGTCTGAGAAAACTATACCTGTAGGAATTTGAGCTTGGCTAATCTGTTACCTCGAAACTAAGGCAGAGTTGGCATGAATAATAATGGAGAATGATGATAATCTATATAATTTCCTTAAAGAACCTTTCTATAGCACGATCTGAGACATGAAAAAAGGAAAACATTTCCTAAATACCCTATAGCCTCTCAAAGAAAAGTACAGATATCTCCATACCGTTCTGCAAGACTCTACTATACACGGCTTCATAGACGCCCTAGGACACTTAAACTTTGGGCTCTGATACCAAGTTTGTAATGACTCGAGACTACCCCCTAGTTATCAAACGGTGCATAGAATCACAAGTGCTCCCAAGCTAACCCATGAACTGGCATACTGCTAAGCAACTGAATTATAACATAATAAATAGTTGTTTTGCTGTGTGGAAATATAATCATACTAAAAATCTAAAATAGATACAATACTGATAAAGCTTTACAATCTAATAAATCTGAAGGATAAAACTGAAATTACATGACTGACTCTGACTGACATTTATCGAGCCTATACTATACTGTTTATAGATAGCTGGGACATGCCTCCAACTATCACTAATCAATACATATGAAAATAATTAAACTGTGCATGAACTAAACCTGTCTGGAGTTCCGAAGTAGGAGAACTCATCACCTGTTGGCTGGAATCTGCAACTTTTTTATCATGATATGTGGGCTACAACTGGTACCTACATTATGAAATAATATAGACACACAGACGTATTTATGGATCAGTACTTCTGGAATATACTAAGTATGCAGGAGTGAATGCAATAAGTAAAATTGATTTCATACATAATCTTAAAACATGCATGCTAAGTGTAAGTAGACTCACCAATAGGCTAGAATAAAATGAAAGCTAGAAACATCTTAAAGCATGAGTGACAAACATACTTTGATAAGATAGTGAATCTCTACACTTAGTTTCTATAAGACTTTACTTTAATGACATAAGTAGATCTAAAAATGGGATATGGTAAAACATGGATTCTGTATAAATATTGGGTCTGAAACTACGTGATGGAGACTGACATAAATCGAGGATCTAAATATATAATCGCACTGAGCACGAATGCATAGACATACTAACTTATCTAATTAATTGAATGACTGATAGTTGAATACTGGTCATGTAAGACTCAATTGTACTAAGTCTAAATTATTGTGCTAAGACTGTAGAGCATTATGCATATGAGGTAAGGACTAACTGAGCAACATGAGATAACTGAGCATAAATACGTGAAAACTGTATTATCTGAGAACACAAGACCAAGCGTATAACATAATTCTGAAATAGTCTATAAACAGAAGTACTAAAATACTAATAGCTGAATAACTGATAACGGTATGTTATGGTCAAGCAAACCTGAAACTGAACTGAGTTCTAAATTGAATACTAAACTAAGATTGTAAATGAGATTTTACTGAAGCTGAGTACTGAGTTTTGATAACTGAGCAACTGATATCTAAGATTATTGATAACTGAATTACTGATAACTAGGTGACTATTTTTTACAGTCCTGATTCTGTAGAACTGAACTGAGTTCTATACTGACACTGAAATTGAAACTGTGGGAGGTATCATCTAACCGACATGCCCCAATCTGAGCTAATTGGGGTCTAATTTGTAACCCCAATTAGGAGGGTGATAGTACTATGCCACGGTTACTAACACTGGCTAGGTGGATCAACTAAATTGGTGTCCCGAAAGACTAAGGAGTAACCCTATACTGGCAGGAAACTCATGAGATATGTATCAAACCTAAACTGGAAGTAAGACATCTCCAACCTACACTGCTATGTAGTTCTGTAACTCAGGGATTGCTACTAAGAGTCAAACTCTCTGCTGGTAGGAATGCCCCCATCCCTGGATTCGCTCGGTGTTGAATCCTACTCCCAACTGGATGACACTGGAATACTAACTAGTGCATGTACTGATAACTGATACGCTCAGGTCATGGTATTCTGAAAATAATAGTGCATATAGATTCTTTGGTAATTACTAATGATTAAACTGATACTGGGCTGAAATTGGACTATACTAGGCTTGACTGAACCCACACTGATTTTGTTGACTGACCAAACTCGACTGAGTTCAATGAGTTCAGTTAACTAACTGAGTACTGCTATTCTTTCCCTTTTACTGGTACTATTCTATAGATACTACAACTAAGTAAACAGCTAGATTTCGGCTAATAAATACCCCCAGGACTCAGCAGCATAAATGATAAAACCTAGCAATTCTTGAAAGCATAGCCATAGTCAATTATTCACAATTCATTCACTGAGATATTTTATCAAACACTTGGAGGTTATGGACTTGTACATGAATTAGAGCACATGGTAACATTTCATGATTACCCTATTCAATTCACATAGGCATTCTATCAAGCACATGGAGATTAATAGTTTAACAAGGGGAAATTCGCCAAACAGATGGGGATCATGAACTTGGACATAGGAATATCTTAAACATGGGAGCATAGCATGATTACCTAACTAAAATTATGAATTGGGAAATTCACATATAATTCGCTTGAAATAGGACATGGGTGTTTCATCAAAACTTGTAAAGTTCATAGCTTGAACGTAAGAATGTCTTAAACATGAGGGAACAATAGAGTTTCATGGTAAAATTCATAACATAGGGATTCATCTTGAAATTAACTTAACATGGTATGGGAATTTCATCAAACATGTGGAAGGCATGAATTTAAAACATGGGAATATTGATAAACATCATGAATTTAGGATCTATCATGGAATTTACTTGAATAAAGCATGGGAAATTCAAATTCATAGCATGAGGAATTTAATATCTTGCATGGAATCATACATGGGCTGAATTAAATTAAAAAAACCATGAAAACATGAAATTCAATCTCTCTTGAACATACAAAATACCATAATAATGGAAAATTCATTCTTTATTTAAGTAAAAAGGATTTTTGGGCCCCATAGGTGAAAGAGGACCCATGGATGAACTCCCACATACCTTAAATCTTTAATCTTGATGGAGAAACACAATCTTGAACGAATTCTTGAATTAGAAAACTTGAGTTCTTACTTTTCTTGAAGAAAAATTGATGAAGTTCTTGGTGTTCTTGAGGGGGCTAGGGTTTTTATTTGAGATAAAAGATGAATAAAAGAGTGTATAATGCTTTTGGGGTCAGAAATTAAGTGTTATGGGAGGATTTGGGTGAGGAGAAGTGACCAAAGTACTCCTAGACCCTTTAGAAACTGAATTAGTGTGTGAAATAGTTCCATAACGTGTTGGCCGATGCGTCACATCACTATTGCATCGGCTTACTGCCTCACACGGAAAATGCCATAACTTTTCGCTCGGGTATCAGATTAAGGCAAAATTTTAATCATTGGAAAGCCAATTCAATTATCTACAATTTGGTGGGTCTTGACCTGTATAATTCTTCATATATAAAAAGTTATACACATTTCAAATTGATTCTTTTAGAATCAAATACAAAACTTTGGACAAATCAAAGGCTCTAAGCTCAACTTTGTTCTAAGTTATTCTAATGAATATTTTTCACCTCAGAAGCAAATCAAACATGAGGATAAAGATCATGAAAATCATATTTTCATGGTAATCATTTAGATCATAGCTTATACATGTAGGAACGATGATTCAAGAACTAGTTCAAAAATATGGGGTATTGCAGATAAAGGCTGGAAATCCATAGGAAATACACCACAAGACAAGGGACAAAAGATGGGACGAGAAAGACTTAACCAAAATTTGGGACGTAACTTCCAGTTCTTAGTCGCAATGTGGGCGCGTTGTGCCCTTCATTCAAAGTATTCCATGCCTTAGAAGTTATTCTGAACAACAATTCCAATGAGTGTCCGTGATAAGCCCGCGACGTGGGATCTACTTCGGCGAAATAGATCCCGCAACACGCTCTTCAAAATAGTGCAATGGAGCCTGCGATGCATGATCTACTCCAGGACTGACTTGCATGCTGAATCCTTGTCCAACACCGATTTGTCTTACCCTTTTGCTATAAATACATCATCATGCATGTTTTAAATTATCTTTGGACATCTTGGAACATCAAGGGGCTGCTACAACTTTAATTTTTAGGTTTTAATTATTTTGATTTAGTTCATTCATGTTTTTAGTCGTTAATTGCAATTTTGTGATTATGATTATGACTATATGTGGCTAAACACCCTCTTTCAGGGGTTACAGACAAGAACATGAGTACTATTATTTTGAATTGATTTCGTTTAAGTTGCTTATTATTATTGGTTGTTTGTTTATTTTTATTTTAATTATTTTACGGATTAGCTACCCTTAGAATACATCAATTGTCAACCTTGTGAACTCGGAAGAGGGAATAGGGCGATATAACATGGGAATAAATAGAGTATGGTTTGTATTCTTTTATGAAATAAAGAATTCAACTTAGAGTCTAGGACAGGGATGTACTTAGATGCCTTACTTGATTCATACATAGGGTGATAGTATAAAGAACTTAAGTGGACTATTACATCCCCGCTAAATGAGAAGAAAAGCAATCCTTCCTTCTCAAATTCCTCAAATCCAAGAATACCAAGAGAATCCTGCTCCTATGGTTGAATAACAAGCAGCCAGAAGGATAGTTAGGGAAGTAGCAGTCCCACTTCCGACGAACTTGACTTCCCCAATTCAAAGACCAACTGTTGGGAGAATTTTGAGTTAAAGCACAACATGGTGCAGCTTCTAATCAGTAGTAGATAGTTTGAAGGGCTTTCACACAAGGATCCACAAGTCCACTAGCAGAATTTCATTAAGCTTACTGATACATTCATTCCGACTGGTATGAATACAGATTATATGCGGCTGACAATTTTTCCCCATGCATTATTGGGGGAAGCAAAAAGGTGGTTGAATGCAGAGTCAGACAATTCAATCACATCATGGGATGGCTTATCCAGAAAGTTCCTCATCAGATTCTTCCCATCTGGCAAGACTATAAGACTTCGCAGTGAGATAGTGAGTTTTAAGCAAAAGCCAGACGAAAACCTTTGTCATGCATGGGAATGCTTTAACGCTCTTCTTAGGGACTTTCCACATCACTAATAGTACAATGAGGCACTACTCATACTTTTGTAGAAGAGCTTGATCATAATACAAAGATTTTGATAGATTCAGCCGTAGGTGGTCAAGTGCTGGAATTGACTTATGATGAGTTGTACACATTGTTGAACCACATACACTAGGAAATCCCTAGTAGGCATTTAGATGCTAGAAGTGCCACGGAAAGAATTGTGGGTGTATTAGAAGTGGACCAATTCACATCCTTATCAGCTCAGGTTGCAGCATTGTAAAATATGATAAGCACTCAGTTTAGCATCTTGAAATTAGGAGCTCCACAACCTACCACAGCAGTCAATGCAGTTTAGCAAACTAGTGGTTGGTGTGAGGTTTACGGAAATAGTGGCCATTTAGCAGCCATGTGTGCTTCAAATACAGAATTAGTAATATATATAGGCAATGCTCAAAGTCCAAATTATGGTAATGCCTATAACATGAAGTGCCAAACTCATCCATGGAACACACAATGGCAGCAAATTCCATAGCCATAGGCCCAAACAAATCAGTCAAATAGCAATGTGGAAGAGATATTAAAGCAGGTTCTAGCTAGTCAGACACAATTGGCTTCAAACATAAAAAATTTACAAGATGCACAGAGAAACTTAGAGTTGCAGATAGGGTAGTTACAGCAAGCACTAAATACTAGGCCACAAGGTAGTTTGCTCGGAGATACAGAAAATCCAAAGAAGGTTATGGCAATCACTTTGAGAAGTGGTAAGGAGCTTCAAGGAGAACCTCCAAAGATAACTAAGAAGGTAGATGCATACTTGACTTCCCAGCAGGTAAAGAAGAAGTTGCTAAAAATTTATGGAAGTCTGAGTACTTGAAAGAAAAAGTTATTGCGGAAGAAGAGAAGCAGATGTCACCATTACCCTTCCCTTGGAGGAAAATAAAAGTGAAAGAGGATGTTGTGATGGTCAAAAAGTTCTTTGACACATTCAGAAAGCTCCATATTAACTTACCTCTCTTAGATGTTTTACAGAGTATGCCCAAGTGTGCCAAATACTTGAGAGATGTGGTTACTAATAAGGTAAAATTACAGAATGTGGGGGAAATAACACTCACTGAAGAGTGTCACACTGTAATGACACAGAAAATCCCTAAGAAATTGAGAGATTCGGGGAAGTTTACTCTTCCTATCCAAATTAGGAGTAAAGTGGTCCACGCACTGAGTGACTTAGGGGAGAGCATAAATTTGATGCCCCTATCTCTATTTAAAACATTAGGCTTGGGAAAGCCTAGATCGACCACCGTGGTTTTACAGCTCACAGATGGGTCCATGGCATATCTGAAAGGAATAATAGAGGATGTACTCATAAAGGTTCGTAAATTCATTATTCCTACTGACTTTATTGTTCTTGATTTTGAAGTAGACGAACAGGTACCAATCATCTTAAGGCATCCATTCTTAGCAACTGGAGGAGCGTTGATTGATGTTAGAGAAGGCACGCTCAAAATGAGGGTAGATAATAAAGAGGTGGTATTTGATATTTACAAAGCACCCAGTATAACGTCCTATTATAAAGATTTATGTATGATTAATATTATTAAAGAGGACAAGTGTGGGGTGATTAGTCCACTAAAAACCTCTTTGGAAATCCTCATGGATAGCCTATGCTTCCACCGCCTAAGCCTGACATGATGAAAGTTGATAAGCCTGAAAAGGATAAAGTTGAAAAACCTGTTGCTCTTGAAAATTTGCACCCAAGAGGTGTGAAAAGAATAAGAAGATGGCCTCCAAGTATGAGGAAACTGATGAAGGAATTTGGTTGAGTTGAGTTGGGTCGTGCCACGATAATAAATCAAGCACTATTTTGGAGGCAACCCAAGTTAAGTAGGTATGTTTTATTTTTAGTTTTTAGTTTTTTATTTCACGTGGTTTTTTTTTTTGATTGAGTCGCAAGTTTATGGGAAGTCTGAGTACCAAAAACCTGAGCTAAGGAGCATGACAAAAATTGAGTGTGGGGTCCCACAGACCTTCTTGATATGTAAAAGATGCTACTATCTAGGCCTAGAGGCCTCAGGGAGTATTTCTATCTCTTACTTTTAAGTTCACTTTGGGGACAAAATAGAATTTTAAGTGTGGGGTGGAGAAATTTCCAAACTTTGGCTCAATTTAAAAAAATATTGTGTAAGATATTCTTGTTGGTGCCGTTTTTTATTACATAGTGCAAGTGTTTTAATTGTAAAAGCATTTTAAATGAGAGAATTTCTACTTTTGAGACTCCTAGGCTCAAGTTGGTGACTCTTGTACTTGTTGGCTTAAAATTTGAATCATGCTATTATTTGATTGAGAGCCTATGATGATTCTATGTGAGTTGAGCAGGTGTCATGTGTGTGAGAGGTGTTTGTATATTTCTTATTGCATGTGATGTCTAGAACTTGTCTGGTGTGTGTGTAAAGCGAAATAAAGAGTATGGGTTTAAGAGATGATATAGGTATTTCTTTGATAGCCTTGATTTATACCTTTTTTTTTACCTACCTTTGTGCTTAATCTTAGTTAGCCCCTTTGAGCCTTTAGCTTTTTCTTTAGAAGCCTCATATGTATCCTAATTTATTCTTTGATTGGCCTTAATTTGATCCAAAAGCTCCTAGGCACTTTAATAAAAAATTAATTGAGTAAGGAGTTTGAGAAATAAGAGGGAAAAGGTGAATTTAATACCCCAAGGTAATAGTTATTAGTGTTGATAGTTGATGTATGGTGGATGGGTGTTATAGACATTATACTAGAAATACTACCATGGTTTTGAAAGAAAGAAAGAAAAAAATTATGGTAATAAGCAATACATCCACCATGTGTTTGTGAAAATGCCCAAAAGAGACCCACCATGTGTTTGTGAAAGTGCTTAAAAGAGATGAGGCAAAAAAAAAGATATGGGAGACAAAATGGTGTAATTTGGTTGTTGGATATTGGTTTTAAACGTATAATAAGTGTAGAAAAGCGCTTAAAGAGGTTAGTAGTTATGCCCAAATAGTTCCTACCCGTCCCTTAGCCTACATTACAACCCAGAAAAGACCTAATTGATCCTAAGTTCTTCATTCTAATATTAGTAGAGCACTACACTAAGGGAAAGCCTCTGGTTCATTGTGTGTAACTTATGAATTCCTTGTGAGAGTGAGAGATAATTTGATTCTTGTACCCATCATATTATAAAATGCATTATTGTGAGTGATTATAGGTAACTCTCTTATTGTGAGAGGCACATGTTTTGATGAATGTGGGTGATTTGTAAGATGTCCTTGATTGAGAAATAAGCATGAGTTTTCCAACTAGGTGAGTCAATTCTTGAGGCAAGGATGTTTTGACGTAGGATTCATAAGCTTTCAATTGTGTAAATAACATGTTGTGTGTAGGAACTTGCATTCCATGTAGTTTGTGTAGTACTAGTTTGAGTGTCTTGCATGTCGTAGAAATATAGAGTCTCCTTAACCTATGATTCTTAGTGTAAAGAGTTTTTTGAGGATGAACAAGGCTTTAAGTGTGGGGTGGTGATGTTGGGTGTATTTATGCATTCTAGTGTCACTATTCTAGTCCTTTTAGACTTGTTTTGAGGATGATTCGTATGCTATATGGCTTGATAATGATATGAATGTGCATATAAGTGTTCAAGCATGTGTTTACAAGGTTTCAAAGTGTTATCAAACAAGTTTGTGCTTAATTGAGTCATTTAGAGTTCATGCGAGAATACTAGTCGTACTAGCTTGAGCTAGGTGCTTGTCTAGTTGATCCCGTTGGATTCTATTGTGTTTAAGGATTTTCTTATGGTTTAAATGTGTGATTATGAGTGGAATAACTTGTTGATAATGAGCAAAGTTCAATTTGATCAAGTATAAAGTCGAAACAATAATCGAAGATCAACATGAACTAGCCTTGTCTTAGCTCTTGTTTTGATTAGTCATTATGGACTTTGTGTTGTTTAAATATCTAATTGGTATGGTGTGATTATGTAAGATGATTTGTGAGCTGAATATGATGATATTTTTATGAGATAAAGGCTGGAAATCCATGGAAAATACACCACAAGACAAGGAACAAAAGATGGGACGAGAAAGACTTAACCAAAATTCAAGATGCAACTTCTAGTGCTTGCCCGCAATTTGGGTGCATCGCACCCTCCATTCACGGGCTTCCATGCCTTATAAAATATTCTGAACAAAAGTTCCAGTGAGTTCCCACGATAAACCCACAACGCGGGATCTACTCCAGCAAAATAGAGCACGCGATGAGCTCTCCAGAATGGTTCAATGGAGCCCGCGATGCATGCTCTACTCCAGGACTGACTTGCATGCTGAATCCTTGTCCAACACGGCTTTGTCTTACCCTTTTTCTATAAATACATAATCATACATGTTTTTAATTATCTTTGGACATCTTGGAACATCAAGGGGCTGCTACAACTTCATTTTTTAGGTTTTAATTATTTTAATTTAGTTCATTCATGCTTTTAGTCGTTAATTATAATTTTGTGATTACGATTATAACTATACGTGTCTAAACGCCATCTTTTCGGGGTTAAATCCAAGAACATGAGTACTATTATTTTGAATTAATTTCGTTTAGGTTGGTTATCATTATTGGTTGTTTGTTTATTCTTGTTTTAATTATTTTAAGGATTGGCTACCCTTAGAATACATCAATTATCAACCTTGTGAACTCGGGAGAGGGTATAGGGTGATAGAACATAGGAATAAATAGAATATGGTTTGTATTCTTTTTATGAAATAAGGAATTCAACTTTGCATCTAGGACAGGGATGTACTTAGATGCCTTACTTGATTCACATTTATGATGATAGCGTAAAGAACTTAAGTGGACTATTACATCCCCGCTCAACGGTGTAGTTGTAAGGTTGAACTTAGGTAAAGTATTAGATGTCGGGAGACCATGATCATGAAATTAACTCTACGAATCACCAACCAAGATAAGCAAATTAAAGAATGAATTTCAATAACATAGTATGATTGTTCAAAGTGATTTAACCCTGGATTTTCTCCTATTGATTATTCCAAGACTTTTATTTTCAGCATTGTTTACTTTAATTTCAATTACAATTCACAAACTCTCTTTTTGGTTACTTTTACACTAAATTAATCTAAATTGTGAACTAGAATAGAATCATTGTTGAGTCAAGTCCCTATGGGATCAATACTTGGCTTCTTAAAGTCCACTTTACTACTTGATAAGACCACGTACACTTGCGTGTACGCTTGGGCGTTGTCAGTCATTATAGTCTGGATAAGTACTTGCACTATGAAAGACTTGGCTCATCCTATCAAACTTATATATTCAAGATGTCATGTGACGATGAACCTCAAACCTTTAAGCAAGAAGCATCTGATCCAAGATGGATAGAAGCTATGGATGCAAAAATCAAAGGCCTACAAGATAATCATACTTGGGACATTGTCAAGCTTTCTGAAGAAAAAAAACCTATAGGGTGCAAATGGATACAAGATCAAGTACAATTCAACTGGAGAAGTTAAGAGGCTTAAGGAAAGGTTAGTTTCTAAGTGTTATAGACAAAAGGAGGGTATAGATTATTAGGAAACTTTCAGTCCTGTGGTTAAAATGAAGACTGTCAGAACTGTGTTAGCCATTGCAACTCAAAGAAAATGGCATATTCATTAAATGGATGTATTCAATGCTTTCTTGTAGGGGGATTTATATGATGATATTTTCATGGAGCTACCTCAGGGATTTAAGAGTCAAGGAGAGAATCAAGTATGCAGACTCAATAAATCCCCATATGGCTTGAAACAAGTCCCTAGACAGTGGAATGTTAAGTTGTCTGAGGTATTGATAAGTTTTTAATTCAAACAAAGTGAGTATGATCACTCACTTTACATCAAACAAACTGCATCGGGTTCTACATTTATGCTCATCTATGTAGATGACATGCTAATTATTGGCAGTAGTATTCAGCTCATTGAGGAAACTAAAGACAATCTTAATCAGACATTAAAATGAAAGATTTAGGTGAGCTAAGGTACTTCCTAGGAATTGAATTTGCAAGGTCAAGCTAAAGAATTTTGATGCATCAAAGGAAGTATACATTGAAACTCATATCAGAAGATGGTCTAGGAAATACAAAGCCTGCAGTAACTCCCATTGCTACTAACTGCAAGCTGACTACAGAACAATATGATAAACATGTTGATGCAGGAAAATCACACACTGATCCATTAGTTGATCAAGGATCTTATCAAATATTGATTGGGAAATTACTCTATCTAACCATGACTAAACCTCATATCTTATTTGGTGTACAAAATCTGCTCCAATTTCTACAACACCCTAAAAGGTCACACATGAATACTGTATTAAGAATTGTTAGATGCCTAAAAGGTCAACTAGGCCAAGGCATACTATTGACAATCACTCAGGACACCACATACAAAGCCTTTTGTGATGTTGATTGGGCATCATGCCCCAACTCAAGAAGGTCAGTAATAGGGTATTTTTTCAAGGTTGGAGACTCTGTAGTTTCTTGGAAATCAAGGAAGCAACCTACTATTTCTAGGAGATCAGCTAAAGTTGAGTATAGAGGTATAGTCACTACTGTAACTGAGATCATTTGGCTGGTAGGATTGATGAAAGACTTGAGCATCAAAGTGGAACAACCTGTGAAGATCTTTACTGATAGCAAGGCTGCTATTCAACTGGCAGCCAATCCAGTGTACCATGAGAGAACCGAATATTTAAAGATTGACTATGATTTACAAGGGAGAAAATTATGAAAGGTCTTATCTACACTAACTATATTCCTACTCAAGAACAGCCAGCAGATATGCTAACCAAAGAGTTGACACAAGTCCAACATCAACTACTAAGTTCCAAACTAGGAGTTAAAATTTTTTTGCACTTTCTAGTTTGAGAAGGAGTGTTAATATAGGTAATGCTAAGATTAGTTAAAATGATGATTAGAATATAAAGTCTACAATTTGGTTAATTGATCATGTGTTCACATAGTTAGTTAGTACTTGAGTTGGTTAGTATTCACAAAGTTAGTTATTTTAGTTAGTTAATCAGTGACCTCTCAAGTAGAATATAGGTGAGTTGGTTATGAACTATATATATATATATATATATATATATTCACCTCTCTACATTGATCACAATAAGAAAATAGAGATTAATGGAATAAAACTTCTCTTCTTGGACTCTCTCAATCTGCTTTTTCTTATTATTATTGGTTCGTCAAGAACTGATTCTTCTTACTTCTTCTAATTGT
Organism: Capsicum pubescens; assembly: GCA_030864215.1. NCBI lineage: Eukaryota > Viridiplantae > Streptophyta > Magnoliopsida > Solanales > Solanaceae > Capsicum > Capsicum pubescens. Next base: position 65,139,231 of record CM061540.1, on the reverse strand, counting down.
TCTGCTATGATCATTAGATCACTTATTTGATTCATCTAAAGCTACATAACATGTATAACAAGATGCAGAAAAAAGAAATTGTGAGTATGAATCCACGTGCCATCGGCAACAATATCGAATGATCCAAATTTGGATCGATGGTGAGGGTCGGTCTTAAACTGCTCTATTTAGATACTTAGTGTTAGTGTAATATATCATAAATTATAATAATTATTACAGCTGAAATAAAATGAACAAAAAATGAAGAAAATAAGATCATCTTCTTCTTGGTTGAGGTACGGGTATCTCACTCTCTTTAAGGAGATTCAAGACCACTGTGGCATAATCTACACCGATCTAGCAGTATATCTCTTGACTTGTCCCCTCCAGGATACAACAGTCCATCAACGATGTACAACTCAAGTAACTCCGGATTAGTTGAAGAGTTCAAAGTTCCGCCATAAGAACACCTTCCTTCAACATATAAAACTCTTTTTTGTATAGTGAATAGAGTTAAAGACTTAGAATATTTTCTTTGTCTCAACTCTTTCTTTCACTAATATATACTCTCTTTTTTATAGTGAATATAGTTGAAGACTTAGAATATTTTCTTTGTCTCAACTCTCTCTTTCACTACTACATTTACTCTTATCATCTTTTTCTTGTCACTCACAATGTACTACCACTCATCTCTTTTCATATGTTTTTTAAACACAAGGAAGAAAACATCATTTATATAGGTGTAGTATTCTTCCTTCTAGTAAATGAGGGAGTAGTGGATATTAAGTGAGGAAGGTGAATGTTTTACGGGCTTCATATGTTATATGAGTTACAATACATAAAAAGATAGAATAATGGTAGAAGTTACAAGAAACTTATGGCCACATTCTTACCACTAACTCACAAGATTAAAGACACAAAATAATATGGTAGATAATGTACAAAAAAAGTGTTAGAAGTTGCAAGATTTATCAAAATATAATAATACCACTTTCTTCACTTTATGTTCATCAATTATCATGCAATTTAATTTTAATATTAAAATGCACCAACTCTTGAAACATATAATTCTCATTCAAATAAGACAAGGCTGAACTAACAAATTATGTCAACAACAATATAAGATAAGCCAAGTTCAGATGGCTCAAGTCACAGACCAGTCAAAATAACAGTAGTAAAATAAAAGAATAGAAAGAACGGAAGTTAAAATTCTTCCAGACACATTCATATTAGCACGGTCGAAACTCTTTCAAATATATTCATTTCCTATTAAATCTCGTGTATGAAAAGTTTTAAACACTTGCGTACAGTCAAAGAATGAAATGAAACAAAACTTGCACCTTTTCAAAAATTCTTGTATAAGTGTGAAATGAACAAACCCGTTTGACTTGCTGGGACACAGTGGCGTACGCAGAAATTTTCGTAAGTGATTTCAACATTTAGACAATGTTATATTGTAAAAATTATTTGAGGAAAATTGTGATTTTTTGATATTGGAAGGATCAATTTGAAGGTATGCTCTTCTTATTGCATCATCATTATTTGAATGATATTTTCAAATAGTTGAATCTTTTTTCAAGATCAAACTTTAAGGAATTTAAATCAATTCGTTCACTTTGTCGACCTCATTTCAATTTATTGACGCTCTCTTCTTCTTCTAAGTCAGAAGAATTCTGAGAGATTGAACTTGATCTTGAAAGATAGGACGATTGCTTCTATATCCAATTGTAAAGTTATTTTATTTTATGGTTTTTCCCTCTTCTTAGTTATTAATTCGAGATTATTTTCTTGCAGATTCAATTCCATGAAATTGTTTAATTTGGGGTGATTTAGATTGAGTTTTAATGGGAGGGATATTGTCCTAAAACATCTTCTTAATTATTTTCTAAGATCAAGTTCAACAGCTCAAAATTCTTCTAACTTAGAAGAAGAAAGCGTCAATAAGTTGGATCGACAAATTAAATAAAGAAGTTAATTTAAATTCCTTAAAATTTGATCCGAAAGAAAGATTACCAATTTTAAAATATCATCCAAATAACTGTGATGTATTAAGAAGAGTATATCTTCAAAATTGTATGGTCCTTTAAAACATTGAAAATCAATTTTTCTCCATACAAATGTTTACTGTATTGCATCTCCAAATATGGATACTGCTTACAAAAATTTCTACGTAGGCCACTGGCATACCTCCTACCGAAACAAGTAACGAACAACTTCACATGTTAAAACTTAAGAAAATAACATTGCTTTGACTTGGTTGAAATATATGCAATCCCTATTTTTTCCATGGTTTCATTGCATGATAAGCTACACATCCTTGGGTACCTACTTACTGAACTATCACTTGATTATGGATTAGTGCTCGACCATAGCTTGAAGCTCAAATCAGCGCCTTAAACTTTATTTTAAGTGGGTGAATTGTAAATATCAAATTATGCTATATAATGCAAGGCGGTCTGGGTTGAAGTCTTTCCAGGCCTATGTGGATTTGTCCCATATCTGCCCTGTTGCCATTCCTAGGTGTTGAAATACATGGATCCACCACCATTAAAGGACCAGGCCTCTAAGAGGCAATATTTGACAAACAAATAAAATACAAGAAAAAAAATTGAAAGTAATGAACACAATCAATTTTTATCTGGAAACCTACTTGCTCAAGAGAGGAAAATCACGACCTGTAATCACAGGCTCTCAAACTCTACTTTAATAAGAATCGGTCATGATTACAGACTTCATTTGAATATAGCTCTAGGTTTCATTTGATTATAATGACTCTATCACAATCTACACTTGACAACTCTGTCAAAAGCTCTCTCAGAATTGACTAGCTCTAGCCAATATGACTTAGCCAACTCTACCTAAGAAACTCAAAAGAAAAATGAAAACTTTACTCTCTATCACTGGGGTAAATCAGTTATAGGACTCAACTCAAGAACACAAACACTGTGAGCAATATGAAATATTTGATCTTGAGCTATTAGGGTTTTTGTCGTCACACTAGAAGACTTGAAATTGCAAAAACTATTGAGGAATGAGTATCCTTATATATTTATAGAAGTGTAGAAATGTATATTTGAATTTTAATTGGATCAGGTGCCCATTCTGGTACATTGTGCACCTACATAGTTATTGCACTAGCAGACAAATCTGTGCAGAGTTTAACAGCTATGCTTTGGCAAAGTAATCAACAGACCTAGTCCTCTAAGTATTATCTTGTTATAATCAAAACATGAGACAACAATTTTCTCCCTTTTTGATGATGACAAACTATGTGCATAAGGCATCAAATTTCCTTCCGTTTGGAGCAACTGCATCTACTACATCTACAAATACACAAGCATTCTCCCTGTCAGCAACATCCTTTCACTCACTTTTTACAGTTCCGGACCACTTCTAGAGATTCTCCTTCTTAACACAGACATTGCTCCCTTTGTCAATATTCCCCCTATCATTAGCACTCATGCATTACTTAGCACCTGGTCCCTACCTTAGTGAATTCAATATTCCCCCTTTTAGCACAGAAAAAAGTAAGAATAGAAAACCAAGATAGCAATAAGCACAATCTGGTTAACTCATGGCTACTGTGGAAACATTAACATGAATGAACAACTTATAAAAAGTAGAACCAGTTGATAGACACAAAATATGATTTCATTCATTAAAAGTATCATACAGTGCATAAGAAAAACAACATAAAATTTTAAACTTAAAAAGCCACTAAAGACAATAACTGAAACTGACACAAGGTTTAATTAAGAAACAAGGAGGGCTTAAAAGGATGGAGGTTTGGGAGAGGGGGACTTAAGCAACATTTCTATCCTTACACTTTCTGTAGCATGAGAGTTCAATAGTTTCTTGGTGAGGTCCTTTATTTTTTTATTTAATCCTTAAACCTCCTCTATGAGTGTTGTGACCTTGGATTTCAGTATGGTATTTCTGTTTTTAGTGTCTCTGCAGCACCTGGTCCTTCAGTAGAAAGTTGTTGATTCCTCATCTTCAAATGCAGAATATCAGCATCTTTGGCAGCTAAGTTAATTCTCATCTCCTCAACCTCTTTGCTTAAATTCTCTTGGACAGCTAGTAATTCTGACACCTATGACATAGTCCTCACTTTGCCTTTTACACACTCATTCTTAATCAAGGTTGTCAAAGTGAACCTCTATTCTAGAGTTCCAGGAGTCTCCTTCTCACCAACCACTCTAAAGTGATCAAATACCCTGTTAAGAAAATATCCATTAAGCGTCCCATGCTTCCCTTCCTTAACATAGACAACCATGTACATATGATCTATCATTAATGCAGGCAGACTGATAAATTCAAACTTACTCAAGCACTCAATTACAAATAGATTAATAGCTAGGCTATTGTCCTATTCTTAGACTTGGGCAAGACTACCCACTTCACAAACTCAAAACCCAACTGAAATTCACTCTTGAGAAATTTCTTTCTCACACCAACAACAGATGTCCCCCCTACTTTTGAGGCATCATGTAAGACCCCATAAGATTTTAGTCCATTCCATCCTTGTATTGCATATTAAAGGGGTCCAAGACTTAAAAAATTTAGCTAAGTGCTAGAGACTTAGTCTTATTTTGGTCTCTCCACTTCGATAAATTTTAATTCAACCTTCCCGATCTTAGAGTGTCAATTTCCAAGTTGATTAGTGATCAGGGTTACTTATAGGTCATCTCGGGTGAGTTTTAGATTTTTTGGACCAGCATAAGGGTGAGTTTAGATGTCCAAAATAGTAGAGGGTCGCGATGGGGCCGCGCCGCAAGGGCCAGTTGACCTAGGCTCAAGGTCGAGCAACGACGTCTGCTTGACCCATCTAGGGGTCACGCTGCACTGGCCGCTTGACCCAACCAGGGGTTGCGCTGCAATAGGTAGCCCCGTTCAGCATTTTGAATACATATCATTAAGGGCATTTGGTTCTTTTTCCCTCACCCAAGTGATCCATAACATGGGATTAGGGTCTCAAAAGAGAAATAGTAGCCTCTTAATTTATATTTTCTCTCAATTGGGAACATTACCTCTCAAGAACAAAGCCCTGGTTTCTTTAATTCCAAGATCAAGATTCAAGCAATCACCAACAACCCATATGAAATCAACTACTGAGGTATGTTAAGTATTCATCCTTGGATCCCTTCCAACCCTTGGAGTTCAAGAACCTTTTTCAAAGCTTAAGTTATGAGTTTTCGCTAAATTTAGATCATATTATGTCCATGTATGTGTTGTTGTTTAGGTGTTCAAGATAAGAATACATGAATTTCATGCGGAATAAACTAATGCATATGTTGATTGATGTAAGTATCATGTTGAATGATCCCTAAATTGTGAATTGAATGTTGAAGTTATGATATGTTAGCATGTTGTTCATTCCCATGTACAAGGTTATGCCTTCCAAGTGTTTGATAAGATGACTAAATGAGTGAAAGTTGAATTGTGACTATTTGTTATGTTTTAAAGTTGTGGGATGGTCATATTGACAATGATATCGAGTCCTGGGGGTTATGATACCCAAAATTTAGTTGCTTACCTAGTTTACAGTAGTCATAAACAGGTCCCAATCAAATCATGAGTAGTAATACTCAGTAAGTTAACATGGTCAGTGTGAATTCAGTCAAGCCTAGCTCCGTTTAGTGATCAGTGTCGATTTAGTTGAGAGTACGATACAACACCGAGCGAACCCAGGGATGGGGGCATTTCTGCCAGCTTAGGGTGTGACCCTTAGTAGTAATCCCTGAGTTACAAAACTATGTAGCCAGTATAGGTTAATATGTCTTCCTGCCAGTCTAGGGTTGACATATATATTTACATCTCATGAGTCTTCCTGCCAGATTAGGGTTGACCCAGCTATTGTTAGTAACCCGTGGCATGATACTAGAACCCTTCTAACTAGGGTTACAGGATGGACCCCAATCAGTATATATTGGGGAATGTCGGTTAGATATAAGCTCCCACAGTCTCAGTTTCAGTACTCAGTTCAAAATTCAGTTCAATTTTTCTTGACCATAGCATATGGTTTACCAGTTATTTAAGTATCAGATTTCAGTAACTCAGTCTATAGACTACTTTAGTACTTGCTTTATGTGTGGTCATGCATCTTCAGTCTTTATAGTTTTCATGCATTTTACTTAGTATCTCATACTATGCATTCAATTAGTTATTACTTATGAACATGAACTCGTGCATATCAGCCTAACCCCATTTAGCATACTAGTACATTCAAAAGTACTGACCACATACTCATTTTCTTACACTATGATGTCTTATATCATAGGTTCAGACCCTCGGATCCCCAATCGTACTTAGACTTTCCAGTGCATCAGCAGCAGCAGAAGTTGTGAGCCCTCTTCCTTTAAGGACGAGTTATCTTCTTGTCAGTTATATCAGTAGTTCAGTTATTTAGTCAGTCAGAGTTAGTTGGGGGATTATCCCATCAACTCTACAGTCAGACAGTTTAGAGTCTTTCAGACTAGTACACACATTTGGTCAATTTTTTTCAATTATGATTATCAGTTGTTTTATTAGTATGTTTCCAGACGTTTCTAAACTATGACTCGGTATTAATTTTAGTTATTCAAACCTTATGGCATTCATTTGAAATTCTACGTAAGTTATTTATCATTTTATTCAGTGCTCATAGCAGATACTAGCTTATAGATTAGTTTGTGGTCCCACGGGACCGTAAGCACAGTGTGGCATCTAGGGTGTACTCTCGGGTTATTAAAAAATTTATATCAGAGACTAAGGTTTTTTAAGAATCCTAGGGAGTCTGAAAGTCGCGTCAAGTAGAGTCTTGTGCATGGGTGTATAGTGGCAAGCAAGAGGCTACAAGACATTTAGGAAAAGTTTCCCTTCTTTCAGTGTTCATATCCTGAGAATGAGCATGATCTCAAGTTAAACTCTCTATATAATTCAAATTTTCCTTTCATTTACAGAATATACCTTCCAGAAATACTAACAGAAGAAGAACCAAAAACCAGTCAGCACCTCTGCCCATTCAGGAAGATCCCCTGAATAAGCATATTTCTCATGCAGAGTTCAGAGCTACATTCACCACTCTATCTCACTCTGTAGTATCCAGACGGTTGGTCAATTTTTTTTCAATTATGATTATCAGTTGTTTTATTAGTATGTTTCCAGACTTTCTAAACTATGACTCGGTATTAATTTTAGTTATTAAAACCTTATGGAATTCAGTTGAAATTCTACATAAGTTATTTATCATTTCATTCAGTGCTCATAGCAGGTACTATCTTATGGGTTAGTTTGTGGTCCCACGAGACTGTAAGCACAATGTGGCATCTAGGGTATACTCCCAAATCATTAAAAACTTTGTATCAGAGCCTAAGGCTTTTTTAAGCATCCTAGGGAGTCTGAAAGTTGCGTCAAGTAGAGTTTTATGCATAGGTGTATAGTATGCCACACTTACAGGCAAGAGGCTACAAGACATTTAGGAAAAGTTTCCCTTCTTTCAGTGTTCATATCCTGAGAATGAGCATGAGCTCAAGTTAAACTCTCTATATAATTCAACTTTTCCTTTTGTTTATAGAATATGCCTTCTAGAAAGACTAATAGAAGAAGAACCAGAAATTAGCCAGCACCTCTGCCTATTCAGGAAGATCCCCTGAATAAGCATGTTTCTCATGCAAAGTTCAGAGCTACATTCACCACTCTATCTCACTCTGTAGTAGCCCAAACTATGCGGTCAGCTTCTATTCAGGCCAACCCAGTGGCTAATACTATTGCAGCCAGGATTTGGGACTTTACCCGAATGAACCCTCATTTATTTTTAGGATCTAAGTCAGAAGAGGATCCACAAGAATTCTTAGACATGGTGTAGAAGGTAATAGATATTATGGGGGTGACTTCCAGTAAGAGTGTTTAACTAGCTTCTTACCAACTGTAAGATGTAGCTGATACATGGTTTAAGTATTGGAAAGGAGATAAGGGCACAAAGGTTGGACCTATAGAGTGGGAGGAGTTTTCTACTTCTTTCTTCAATAGTTTCTTCCCATTAAAGTTGAGGGAGGATAAGGTGTAAGAATTTATTGATCTGAAGCAGGTCAACATGAGTGTGAAAGAGTATTCCCTCAAGTTTACTCAGCTAGCGAGGTATGCTCCTCATGTAGTAGCTGACAACAGGTCCAGGATGAGTAAGTTTGTGTCTGGAGAATCTGATAGTGTGGTCAAGGAGTGTAGGACTGCGATGATAATTAAGGAAATGGACTTTTCTAGGCTTATGGTCCATGCTCAGCAGCTAGAGGAGGAGAATATTAAGCAGAGAGTAAGGAAGAGAGTAAGAGAGCTAGAATAGGTAGCTTTAATTTCACTCAGCCAAAGTCAGAGGGTGGTAACCGTCCTCAGTTCAGCTCAAAATCTTCAGTCCCAGCTTCGTCTTTAGCTAGTGCACCAATACCCAAATTCAGAAGTGATAAAAAGGATAGGGCGCCAGGCTCTAAGTCTCAGGGCAGTGTGAACAGTGCTCGAACAAATCCTCTTTACTAGAAATGTGGTAGGAACCATTAGGGTATTTGCAGATCGGGCAATTATGTATGCTTTGGGTGCGGCAAGCCAGGTCATAGAATCAAAGAATGTCCCCAGGAAGTTCTGTAGAGTCAACATAATCGTCCCCCAACTCAGTTCGGTCGCCTGTCTCAGCAGGGTACCGTTTCCAGTGCCATCAGTGGGCAGCGCCAAACAGGCTCTATGCACTTCAATCCCGATAGGATTAGGAAAGTTCCCCTGATATGGTTATTGGTACATTGCAGGTCTTTTATTTACATGTTTATGCTTTGATTGACCCTAGAGCTTCTCTTTCTTTTGTAATCCCTTATCTAGCGGTCAACTTTAGAGTCAGTATTGAAACCTTAACAGAGCCTTTCTCAGTATCTACCCCAGTGGGTAAGTCTATCGTAGCCAGGCGGGTATACAGAAACTGCCTGGTTATAGTGTCCCAGAAAGTTACCTCAATAGAACTGGTAGAGTTAGAGATAATGAATTTTGACATTATTCTCTGCATGGATTGGTTCCATGCATGCTATGCTTCAGTTGATTGTAGAAACAGAATTGTCTACTTCCAATTCCCATATGAACCAGTCCTTGAGTGGAGGGCAGTACCACAGCGCCTAAAGGTCAACTTTTTTCATACCTGAGAGCGATAAAAATGATATCCAAGGGATGTGTCTATCATTTTGTGTGAGTCAAGGACTCTAGTTCCGAAACTCCCAATCTTGAGTCAGTTCCAGAAGCACAGGAATTTCCAGATGTGTTCCCTGAAGATCTTCCCAGATTTCCTCCTAAAAGGGAAATTGACTTTGCAATAGACCATCTTCCAGAGACTTGACCTATTTCTATTTCTCCATATAGAGTGGCTCAATTCGAACTCAAAGAGTTGAAAGAATAGCTGAAAGACCTCCTAGGTAAGGGATTTATCAGGCCCAGCATTTCCCCGTGGGGTGCACCAGTCCTATTCGTGTTTAAAAAGATGGTTCTCTTAGGATGTGCATCGACTACCATCAATTAAACAAAGTCACAATTAAGAATAAATACCCATTTCCTAGAATAGATGACTTTTCAACCAACTTTAGGGTGCCAATTATTTTTCTAAGATAGACCTCAGATCCGTCTATCATCAGCTCAGAGTAAGAGAATGTGAAATTCCAAAAACAGCTTTCCAAACCTAGTGCAGTCACTTCAAGTTTCTAGTCATGTCCTTTGGTCTCACAAACACCCCAGTAGCCTTTACAGACTTGATAAACCGAGTGTTCAAGTGGTACTTGGACATGTTCATCATAGTCTCCATCGATGACATTCTTGTCTATTCTCGTACCAAAAACAATCATACAGACCACCTCAAAATAGTATTATAGACTCTTAGAGTCCATCAATTATTTTCCAAATTCAGCTGGTGTGAATTTTGGTTAAGGTCAGTATCTTTTCTTAGTCACATTATTTCTGGTGATGGTATTAGATTTGATCCTCAGAACACCAAAGCAGTAAGAAACTGGCCTAGACCCATCTCTCTATCAGATATCAGGAGTTTTTTGGTTTTGGCTGGCTATTACCGGTGGTTTGTCAAAGGGTTTTCATCTATTGTATCCCTCATGTCCAGATTGACTTAGAAGAAAGTCAAGTTCCAGTGGTCAGATTCTTGTGAGAAGAGTTTTTAGGAGTTGAAGACTTGACTCACCTCTGTTACAGTTTTGACCTTGCCAGATGGTTCAAATGGGTTTATTATTTATTGTGATGCTCCAAAAGTTGGTTTGGATTGTGTTTTGATGCAGAGAGGTAAGGTCATAGCTTATACCTCTAGACATATTAAACCCCATGAAAAAAATTATCCTACCTATGTCTTGAGTTAGCACCTATTGTGTTTGCCTTAAAGATTTGGAGGCACTATTTTTATGGGGTGCATGTTGATGTTTTCACGGATCACAAGAGCTTATAGTATGTATTCTCATAGAAAGATTTGAACTTGTGCCAGAGGAGGTAGTTAGAGTTATTAAAAGGCTATGACATGATTGTTTTGTATTATCCAGGCAAGGCCAATATAGTGGCAGATGCCCTCAGCAGGTTGTCCATAGGTAGCGTAGCTTACATTGAAAATGATAAAAAGAAGCTAGTTTAGGAAGTTCATCAGCTTGTCGACTAGGCGTCTGTTTGGTCGATTCAGTCGAGGGTAGTGTGTGGGTGCAAAATAGTTTGGAATTTTCTTTGGTTGTCGAAGTAAAAGAAAAGTAGGATATGGATTCTAGTTTGGTTAGGTTGAAGGAGTCTGTCAGAGATCAGAAGGTAGAGGTTTTATCCCAAGGAGGGGATGGTGTGTTGTGTTACCAGGGTAGACTATATGTGTAGTGTGTAGATGACTTGATATAGAGGATTCTTCCTGAACCGCATGGTGCGCATTACTCGATTCATCCAGGGGACACTAAGATATACTGCAATTTGCAGAAAATCTATTGGTGGAGTGGGATGAAAAGAGATATTGTGTAGTTTGTAGCTAAGTGCTCTACTTGCCAGCAGGTTAATATTGAACACCAAAAGCCTAGTGGTTCGATACAGGAGTTCAGTACCCCCACTTGAAAGTGGGAGGAGGTGAACCTAGACTTTGTAATAGGTTTGCCTCAAACTCGACATCATCAAGATTTAATTTGGGTCATTGTGGATAGAATGACCAAGTCAGCCCATTTATTACTAGTCCATACTTCCTATTAAGCTGAGTATTAAACCAAGATCTACCTTAGAGGGTTGGTTAGGTTGCATGGTATTCCATTGTCCATCATTTATGATAGAGGTACTCAGTTTACCTCTCACTTTAGGAAAGCCTTCCAGAAGGGTCTTGGTACCCAAGTTTACCTCAATACCGCCTTTTATCCTCAAACAGATGGTCAAGCAGAGAGAACCATTCAGACCCTAGAAGATATATTGAGAGCATGTGTTCTTTATTTTAAAGATAGCTGGGATGATCACTTACCTTTTATAGAGTTCGCATATAATAACAGCTATCATTGTAACATTCAGATGGCTCTGTTTAAGGTTTTTTATAGAAGGAGATATAGGTATCCAATTGGTTGGTTTGAGGTAGGTGAGGCCGCATTTATGGGGCCCAATTTGGTGTTTGATGCTTTAGAGAAAGTCCAGTTAATCAGAGAGAGACTTAAGACAGCACAAAGCCAACAAAAATCCTATGCTGATGTGAGGAGGAGAGACCTTAAGTTTGAGATTGGTGACTTAGTTTACTTGAAAATATCTCCCATAAATGAGGTAAAGCGGTTTGGTAAAAAAGGCGAAGCTTAGTCCCCGGTATGTTGTCCATTACAGAATTCTGAGCCATTTCGAAAGGGTAGCCTATGAACTTGAGTTACCTGCAGACATAGCATCAGTGCACCCAGTATTTCACGTCTATTTGATAAAGAAGTGTATTGGTGACCCAGGGGTTGTAGTCCCCTTAGAAAGTGTAGATGTTCTGAATAGTATCTCTTACAATGAAGTTCCAGTCGAAATTCTTGACCATCAGATTCGCAGACTAAGGAACAAAGAAGTTCTTGTGGTCAAAGTTCTTTGGCGAAACCAGTCTGTTAAAGGAGCCACTTGAGAAGCTGAAGTAGATATGCGAACCAAGTACCTTCATCTCTTCTCCGAAAACTAAGACTCGACCTAAGGTAACAGTCTTCCTTAGATTAATTCTACTTTATATTCAGTTCTAGCTGCATTAAATTCCCATATCATTCATGCATTCACGAATCAGTTCGGTCAGTCATTGTGTTTCAGGCTTATTCATGTAGTCATATTTCAGCGATGCATATTCAGCATGTAATCCCAGTACCTCTCAGCTTAATCAGTCTTATTCGAGGATAAATGTTCCCAAGGGGGAGATATTGTAAGACCCCATAAGATTCTAGTCCATTCCAGCCTTGTATTACATGTTAAAGGGGTCCAAGACTTAGAAAAATTAGCTAAGTGCTAGAGACTTAGTCTTATTTTGGCCTCTCAACTTCTATGAATTTTAATTCAACCTTCCCGATCCTAGAATGCCGATTTCCAAGTAGATTCATGATCACATCTACTTATAGGTCATCTCGGGTGAGTTTCAGATTTTTTGGACCAGCGTAAGGGTGATTTTAGATGTCCAAAATAGTAGGGGTCGGATAGGGCCTCATCGTAAGGGCCTATTTACCCAGGATCAGGGTCACGCCGCGATGGTTGCTTGACCCAGCTAGGGGTCGTGCCACGCTGGTCGCTTGACCCAACCAGGGGTTGTGCCGCGATGGGTGGCCTCGTTCAGCATTTTAAATCCATGTCATTAAGGGGATTTAGGTCTTTTTCCCTCACCCAAGTGGTCCATAACATGGGATTAAGGTCTCAAAAGAGCAATAGTAGCCTCTTAATTCATATTTTCTCTCAATTGGAAACATTACCTCTCAAGGACAAGGCCCTGGTTTCTTTAATTCCAAGAACAAGATTAAAGAAATCACCAACAACCCACATGAAATCAACTACTAAGGTATGTTAAGTATTCGTCCCTTCTAACCCTTGGAGTTCAAGAACCTTTTTCAAAGCTTAAGTTATGAGTTCGCTTGATTTAGATCATATTATGTCCATGTATGTGTTGTTGTTTGGGTAAGTTAAGAATATATGAATTTCATGCGTAATAAACTAATGTGCATGTTGATTGATGTAAGTATCATGTTGAATGATCCCTAAATTGTGAATTGAATGTTGAAGTCATGATATGTTAGCATGTTGTTCATTTCCATGTACAAGGTTATGCCTTCCAAGTGTTTGATAAGATGACTAAATGAGTGAAAGTTGAATTGTGACTGTTTGTTATACTTTAAAGTTGTGGTATGGTCCTATTGACAATGATATCGAGTCCTGGGGGTTATGATACCCGAAATTTAGTTGCTTACCTAGTTTACCGTAGTCATAAAAAGGTACCAGTCGAATCATGAGCAGTAATACTCAGTCAGTTAACATGGTCAGTGTGAATTCAGTCAAGCCTAGCTCAGTTTAGTAATTAGTGTCAATTTAGTTGGGAGTAGGATACAACAATGAGCGAACCCAGAGATGGGGGCATTCCTGCCAGCTTAGGGTGTGACCCTTAGTAGTAATCCCTGAGTTACAGAACTATGTAGTCAGTATAGATTAATATGTCTTCCTGCCAGTCTAGGGTTGGCATATATATTTACACCTCATGAGTATTCCTGCCAGATTAGGGTTGACCCAGCCATTGTTAGTAACCCGTGGCACGATACTAGCACCCTTCCAACTGGGGTTACAGGCTGGACCCCAATCAATCTATATTGGGGAATGTCAGTTAGATATAAGCTCCCATAGTCTTAATTTCAGTACTCAGTTCAGAATTCAGTTCAATTTTTCTTGACCATAGCATATGGTTTACCAGTTATTTAAGTATCAGATTTCATTAACTCAGTCTATAGACTACTTTAGTACTTGCTTTATGTGTGGTCATGCATCTTCACTCTTTATAGTTTTCATGCATTTTACTCAGTATCTTATACTATGCATTCAGTTAGTTATTACTCATGAACATGAACCCGTGCATATCAGCCTAACCCCATTTAGCATACTAGTACATTTAAAAGTACTGACCACATAATTATTTTTTGCGCTATGATGTCTTATATCATAGGTTCTGATGCTCGGATCGCTGATCGTACTTAGATTTTCCGGTGCATCAGCAGCAGCAGTCATTGTGATCCTCTTCCTTTGAGGATGAGTTATCTTCTTGTCATTTATCTCAGTAGTTCAGTTATTTAGTCAGTCAGAGTTAGTTGGGGGCTTGTCCCATCAACTCCACAGTCAGACAGTTTAGAGGCTTTCAGATTAGTACAGACGGTTGGTCAGTTTTTTTTCAATTGTTATTATCAGTTGTTTTATCAGTATATTTACAGACATTTCTAAACCATGACTCAGTATTAATTTAAGTTATTAAAACCTTATGGCATTCAGTTGAAATTCTGCATAAGTTATTTATCATTTTATTCAGTGCTCACAGTAGGTACCAGCTCATGGTTTAGCTTGTGGTCCCACGAGACTGTAAGCACCGTGTAGCATTTAGGGTGTACTCCCAGGTCATTACACATCCACCATAAATTTTTTTGAGGGTTGATGGTTCAAAACAGCCCTCACTTCAACTATGGAAAAATCAAAAATCTTCCCTAAAATTTTGTTATTTGGTTTTAATTTTTTTTTCTTTAACCAAAGATGATAAACTCAACCCATCATTAGAAAACTTCATTATATATTAAAACTGCCTCACTTCATTTTCAAAAATGTAGGGAAATAGCTCCTCAAGGAGATGCAGCCATCCTTGGTGCCTTACATATTCTACTAACTCCACCATTCCAGGTTTTTCAGAAATTCTTGAATCAAATACTCTTCCTGTCAGATTTGTTCTTTTCTCTAGTCAGATATCTCCCTTCATCAACCATTTTTTCTCTTTTGGAGTCATTTTTAGGCTCTTATTCACCAACTTTTCTTTTCATGGGACCAGTTCCCTCTGTTACCTTTTTTTTCACAGTAATGTATTTCTTAGGAGTTGGACTCCTTGATTTTGTTTGAGAGAACCTGGTCCTCCTTCCTTCTTGAGCCTCTTTTTTCTTCTTTTTAGTTGCCACAGCAACATCAGTATCAATCTTTTCATCACCCACACCAACTTTAACCACCTCCATATTTTCTTTCTCAATCATTATCCCCTTCTTCAACTTTCTTGTTTTATCAGTTGCATATGTATTTGCTTTTATGGAATCTCCCATGAACTTCTTTTCCACGCTCCTTGTTCTGTAAGTCTTAGTTACTTTCACAATCTCTTCCATTTTTCCTTCTTTTTACTTTCTTTTTGTCTCTGCATAGACTAATTTAGAGGCAAGTCATCTTTATAAATCTCCTAATCCTCCATAGGAGGTTGAACAAAGGAAGTAGTATGCTCATCTAACTTAGGAATTGAGTTAAATGAAGGAAAGACATTTTCATCACCAACAACATTTCTTTTATCCCTATAGAACACTCTCTTGGATCATTTGCCAGTAATATTAGATTCTCAGTGACCCAATCCTCTCCTACAAACTCACTACTAGGGGGGTTAGACTATCTTACTGGAAGATCTTCATCAAAAAGGTGGTAAAAGATAGGGTTTGAGTCATAAGGGGTGGGAGAACTAGGTTCGTTCTAAGTTTTAGAAGAGGCAGCTATTTTGGGTTTTTCTAATGGAATAGAGGTTTGAGGAAATTCAAACTCTATTGGTGACCCGAAATCTTCACTAGAGTCAACGATTATGGCCTTCTTAGGATTGGTTTCAACAATTTCTAAGGATTCTTCCATGGTGGACTCAGCCATGGAAACCAGTAAGGAAGACGACACAATAGTTAAAGTTTCAGAGGGAGGCGAAGAGGATTGAACAGACTCAGATTCATTTATATGGCTTAAGGATGAGGTTTTGTCAGCTATTTTAGAAGAATATTTTCAAACAAAAAAAGGCAATTTTGAAAAGATTTGCTTTTGAGAGAGGTTTAAGACTAATTTTTGAAAAGTGAGTAAAATGGGGGATTTGATTTTGTATTTAAAGAAGAAAAAAGGTTGCAATTTTTTAGATTAAAGGACATGGGACGTGTCTGGCTGTAATAGGTGCAACATTTTATTTTTTATGGATTTGACAGTTTTCAGATGGTGGAAAGGCGTGGCTTTTCAGACAAAAATTTATGCAATTTTAAGGATACACATGAATGATACTAACCTGTGGGCTAGGACCAGGTCCCTCCTTTGCTTGAAAAAACTTCTAATTAGTGTCTATCTCATCTATTCTCCTTCAAAATAGCTCACCATGCATGTATACCTGCAAAGGTATGGTACTGAGTTAGACCATATTGCACAAATTGAAACAAGGATACTTGTCCATTAATTATAGACAAGAAATAAGGAAATTAACCCACTAGATAGGTTAATTCATCTTAATCAATCCCAACCTCAGTTATTCTTCACAAAGTGCTCCTTGTGAAGAGCCTTTGTAAAGATATCAGCTACCTGATCTTCAGTCTTACAAAATTTCATGAAAATGACCCCTTTTCAACATTGTCTCTTAGGAAATAATGCCTCACATCAATATGCTTTGTTTGTTTATGCTGCACAGGATTCTTATCCATATTTAGAGCACTAGTATTGTCACACAATAGTGGAATAGTGTTAGAAACAATACCAAAGTCCTTCAACTATTATTTTGTCCATAACAATTAAGCACAACAAGAAGATACAGCCACATATTCAGCTTCAGTAGTAGAAAAGGCAACGAAATTTTGCTTGTTAGACTCCCAGGAATTTAGAGATGAGCCTAGGAAATAAGCCATTCCTAAGGTACTTTTTCTATCAACCAAGTACCAAGTACAGTTAGCATTAGCATACCCCACTAAATCCAAATTGTCTCTAGATGGATGGAATAGGACAAAGTCCCCTGTACCTTTCATATATTTAAGAATTCTTTTGGCTACTTTCAGATGAGACTCCTTTGGATATGCCTGAAATCTAGCACATATACCTACACTAAACACAATATCAGGTCTGCTTACCATGAGATATAACAAGGATTCGATAATTCCTATATACATGGTCTTGTTGACTGAGGGACTGGGTTCATCATTATTCATCTTTGAACTAGTTCCAATGGGAGTATCAATTCGCTTGGAATCCCCTATGTTGTACTTCTTCAGCAGCACCTTGATTTATTTATTTTGACAAATAATTGTATCTTGGGATGTTTATTTAATCTTTAGCCTTAGGGAGATTCTCAATTCACTCATCATGTTCATTTCAAACTCACTTCCAATTAATTTGACAAATTCATTACATAGGGATTCAGAGGTTGCCCCAAATATTGTGTCATCAACATAAATCTGCACAATCAGCAAGTTGTTTCCTCTGAACTTCAGAAAAAGGTGTTGTCAACTTTACCTCTTTTAATCCATTGTTCAGAAAAAACTTTGACAGTTTCTCATACCAAACTCTAGGTTCCTGCTTCAACCCATAGAGAGCCTTTTTCCAACTTAAGCACATGATATGGGAAATAAGCATCCTCAAAACCTGGAGGTTGTTTGACATATACTTTTTCTTTCAAATTACCATTTAAAAAGGAACTTTTGCCATCTATTTGGAAGAGTTTGAAACCCATATAGGGTGCAAAAGCAATAAGAATCATAATTGCTTCCATTTTTGCAATAGGAGAAAAGGTCTCATCATAGTAAATTCCTTTCTCCTGATTGTATCCTTGAACAAAAAGCCTTGATTTATTTTTGTTAATAGTTTCATATTCATCTTGCTTATTTTTGTACACCCACTTTGTCCCAATGATAATTCTGTTAACAGGCTTGGGACCAGGTGCCAGACTTTACTCCTTTTAAATTGCTGAAGTTCTTCTTGCATAACAGTAATCCAATCAACATCTTTTAAGGATTTTTTAAAATTTTTAGGCTCAACTTGGGACAGAAAAGCTAACAATGCCATAAATTCATGGCTTGAGCTCTTGTTTGCATCCCAGACTCTAAGGGAGAGGTCAAATTTTCAAAGGGGTGAGATGATTTGTTCTTCCAATTTGATCTCCTTGCTTGGGATCTGTTGGGACTAGGTACTTAGATTTTTTTATCAGGTTCTTCTTGATGTCCCTTATCTATATCAGGATTCAACAAATAGAGATCTGATTCATCATTTCTTTGTTCATCAGCAATTGTATCATTTTGTTCTTGAACCTCAGCTTCAGTTGTACCATCCCTTTGAATAGGAATAAGCTCTTTTATATCAGAGTCTTCACTTTTATAAGTATCTTTAAATGTTTTCGATTCATCAAAAATTACATGCACACTTTTTTCCACACACAAGGTCCTTTAGGCTTTATTAGTTGAGGAGTAGCCTACAAATACAGCTTCATCACTCTTGGAATCAAATTTACCAAGCTCATTCTTCCCATTGTTCAGGACAAAGCACTTGCATCCAAAGGGTCTAAAATAATTAAGTTTTGGTCTTTTGTTAAAAATAAGTTCATATGCAGTCTTGTTTAAGATAAATCTAATCAAGCATCTGTTGGTAACATAACATGCAGTATTGACAGCTTCTACCCAAAAAGTTTTTAGAATACCACATTTCAATCAATGTCCTGTTCTTTGTTTCAACCACTCCATTTTGTTGTGGATTTCTTAGAGCAAAAAAGTTGTGAATAATGTTATTTTCAGCATAGAATTCTTCAACTTTGGAATTCTCAAACTCAGTCCCAATCAGATCTGATCCTGCTATTTTGCAATTCAGCTTTACCTGAATTTTCTTGGCAAAGATCACCAGTACTTCATAAGCTTCATCCTTGGTTCTTAGGAACATAGTCCAAGTGAATCTTGAATAATCATCTATAATAACAAACACATATCTCTTCCTTCCTCTACTTTGTACTTTAACAGGTACACATAGGTTCATATGCAACAGTTCAAGAGGTCTTGTGGTGCTTACTTGCTTCTTCTATTTAAAGGATGATTGGTTTGTTTTTATTTAACACATGCATCACAAACCTTGGTATTTGTAAATTGTATCTTTGGAACACCGCGAACCAGGTCCTTTGAGACGAGTTTGTTGAGTAGAGAAGAGTTTATATGTCCCAGTCTTTTGTGCCACAATCAGCATTATTACTTTGAGCACTTAAATAAGTCAATTCACAACCAGCCACTCAGTTTATATCAGCCACATACATGTTCTTGCATCTTTAGCTTTGAGAATAACTTTTCCAATCTTCAAGTCGGATACGGTGCACCCATCAGATAGGAACTTCACTTCATTTTCTTTGTCATAGATTTGGGATACACTTAGAAGTTTGTACTACAATCTATTAACATAATAAACATCCTCAATTGCATGATTTAATGATTTCTCTATCTTCTCAACACCATGGATGTAACCTTTCTTTCCATTGCCAAAAGAGAGACATTTACCTTGAAGTGCCTTGAGTGAGAGAAAACAGTTAGATCTTCCATTCATATGCTTAGGAGAATCCACTATACATAAATCAGCTTTGACTACTTTTCCTTACTCCCACCTGCATATAGAGACCATTTGTTAGATTTGGAAACCCACTTGAGTCTAAGTTCCCAACAGAAAGACAAGGGAGTGATCATAGCTTTCTTCGCCCAACTAGGTAATTTGTTCTTCTTAAATATTGTCAAGGAATTAGATCCCTTGGAGAATGACTGCTTCTAATAAACATGCCTAGCAATACTTGTTTTAACTCTAATCCATTCCTGACATACCTTCTTCTTTTGACCATCCCTACCACAATGAGTGCATAGAGGATTGTTAGCTCTATTACTAGCAATAGAGACATACTTTCCTTGGGACTTAAGAGAGTGAGTGTTGTGATAATACCCAATACCTCTACCATTATTGATCCGCTGACTAGTTAGTTTTGAAATAATCATGAAAAGGTGGTCCATTTTAGGGATTTGTTAAGATTTTCTCTTATGCGGACCAGGTCCCTTTTTAATTCTTCATTCTTATAAAGAGTAGTCATAAGAAGATTTTGTGAATTCTTCAACTTTTCTTCAAGATCAATTTGTACTTTGGTAGCTTCCATTTTGCCTTTCCCACTAGATTCAGCTTTCTTCTTCAGTTGATCCATCATATCATTGTTTTTAATTTTTAATTTTAAAGACTGTTCTCTTACTTTAAACAACTGAATAGTTAAGGCTAGTTTTTCATGCTCTAGAGTTTCTACCTTATCTTCAAAAAAATCCCTCTTGGCAGTAAGCTCACACACAGAATCAATCAAGACATTTGCAAGTTTTTTTATCTTCATAGGGGAATAATCATTCAAGTTCTTAATATCAAATAGAGTTATCTCATTCTCTTCTTCATCATCTGATTTTTCCATGAGAATAAAAAAAGGTTTGTAGGAGATTTCACTATCTTCCACACTAACATAGAAGCATCTTCAGCCTTTTTTTATTCATCAGATTCACTTGAAATGTCTCCCTAGACAACTAGGGCCTGTTTCACAGCATAATCAGTTGCAGTTTTATTTTTTAACTTCTTTAGGATCCGATCCTTTCTTTTTATTTAGCTCCTCCTAACTTCAAATACTCTTGATAATCCATTTTGTGTGGAGGAAAATCTTTGATGAAATGTCCAGGTTTCCCATATTTGTGACAGACTCCAATAGTACCTCATTTCTTGTTGCTGCTTTCTTTTCTTTGAAACTGACCACTTCTCTCCATAGCCTTGATAATCTTTTTAGCTAAGTAGGCAACTTCAGCATTTTCCTCACTAAACTCAAATTTTGAGGCTTTTAAGGCCAATGACTTTTCTTTTTTTGTCTCCTTCTTCTCCCTGTTATTTCTTCAATTCATGAGTTTTTAGGTTCCCAGTTAATTGATCTATGGTAAGTGTCTTCAAATTTATAGCCTTAATTATAACATTAACTTTGCTTTCCCATGACTTAGAAAGAACTCCCAGAATTTTCCTCACTTGTTTATGTAAAGGAATTATCTCACCAAGGCAGTGCAACTCATTCGTGATTGAAGTAAATCTTGTGTGCATCTCTTGAATGGTTTCACTTTCCTTCATAGAGAAGTCTTCATACTGAGTGGTCAACATATCCACCTTCGATTTCTTTACATCAGTTGTTCCTTCATGAGCTGTCTTCAGGCAATCTCAGTTCTCCTTGGCATTTTCACGAGTAGAGATACGATTTTATTCATCTGGTCCTATCCCACAAAACAGCAATTTCTTAGCCTTGTAGTTCTTTTCAATCTTCTTTCGATCTTCATCATTATATTCTCTCTTGGTTTTAATAATCATTCTAGTTATGTCCCCTTCTTTGACTTCCCTTACTGGCACATGAGCACGATCAAGTATAACATCCATCATCTCACTATCTTCAGCTATAAAAAAATCGTACATCCTAGTTTTCACCACCCATAGTATTGACCATTAAAACGGGGTGGCCTAGTGGTTGATTGTCCTTCCTTCAAATTAGGTGGTGCTGCCATGATTAAGAATTTACTCTAGGTGTGAACCTTTTAGAGTAATCTGGCTCTGATACCAATTACTGAAATGCAGGGATCCATCACCGTTAAGTGACCAGGTCCCTAAGAGGCAATATATGACAAGCAAACAAAACACAAGGGAAAAAACAAAAAGTAAATAACACAATCAATTTTTGTGGAGACCTCCTTGCTCAAGGGATAAAAACCACGACCTGTACTCACAGGCTCTCAAACTCCATTATATCATAATCAATCACGATTATAGACTTCATTTGAACTTAGCTCTAAGTTTCACTTGATTGTAATGACTCTATCACAATCTATACTTGACAACTCTGTCAAAAGCTCTCTCAGAATTGACTAGTTCTAGCCAATATGACTTAGGCAACTCTACCTAAGAAACTCAAAAGCAAAACGAAAATGTTACTCTCTATCACTGGAGTAAATCAATTACAGGATCAACTCAAGAACACATGTGAGCAATATGAAATATTTGATCTTGAGCTACTAGGGTTTTTGTCATAACACTAGAAGACTTGAAATTGCAAAAACTATTGAGAAATGAGTATCCTTATGTATTTATAGAAGCGTAGAAATGTATAATCGAATTTTGATTGGACCAAGTGTACATTCTGGTACATTGTGCACCTGCGTAATTGTTGCACCAGTGGACAAATCTGTGCAGAGTGTAACAGCTATGCTTTGGCAAAATAAACAACAGACCTGGTCCTCTGAGTATCATCTTGTCATCATTAGAACATGAACACTAGGGTTCAACATCAAATCTGATTAGACAAGAACGTGTGCTTCTCTATCGAACTATTGAGTTAGACCCCCATTGGATAGACAGGGGCGGAGCTACAGCCTATCAAGGATGGTCAAGCGAACACGCTTCGTCGAAAAATTACATTGTATCTATAAGTAAAATGTTGTTCTATTTGGTTAAATATCATCTGTTGAACACCCTCGACACATCTGAAGGAAATAGCTCAGTGGTAAAAGGTCATTAGCAAAGATCAAGGGCACTGCGTGCATGGATTCCAATCCCAACAACTGCCAAATATTTTTACCTTTTTAGCATTTTCAAGGGAGTTCCTATTTTATTGAATACCCTTCCTAAAATTTCTAGCTCCGCCACTATGGATAGGTGCACATGATGTGTAAGAGGTGTGGTCAACAAATCATATGATTGAAGAATTATAAGTTGCACAAATATGTCACCATCAACCAAAAATCTTTTGGACTGTGTCGTATATCTTGGTGCTGATTTCCCAAAAAGGAAAGAGAGATTCATAAAACAAACATAACATTTGAAGGAATTATCAAAGTAAAAACAGACTTTCCACACTATTTTTCAAACAAACATATTTTCCACAATAACATGCATGTAATGAAATTTATAGCATCATGTAACATTTTAACTGCCTAACTATAACGAGCATGCGTGAATTGACAGCCAGAAGATTAATGTAAGTAAACAGCTAAGTTTTTTCTTGCTGGAAAATTCATGAATAAGTGGATTTCCAGAAGTCGGTAAATTCTTGTACTTTGCCAGATTCATTTAAGACCTAAAATTTGTACCTTTTTCTTTTTATTTCGTCAATAATGGCTAAGTCGTCAAAAGTTAAGTTTTATAGTGCTAAGGGCCTCTGGGGGGCTTCTAGTACCGACACAGACTTCGAGTTCTTATGGCAGAGCAAGAGGAGATATATCATCAATATGATGATTTTAATTGTTTTGATTGATTGGTTTTATGTAACTAAAAGTAGAAAAAGCTATAAAAATTAGAACAAATGGCGCAGTAGCAATAAGTGCAAGAATATTACTTCCATAATTTCATCAGTTCTTTACTTTGCAATAACTTGGAATTCAATCTCATAGATATAATAAAGCTTTGGCCTATAAATTCAATGAATGAATATTACATCTTAAAAGTTACTAATAAGGAAGAGGTTTAAGGCTCAAGTTTTGTGCATCATTGGCGTAAATCTTTTTTATACATTTACAAGGTAGTTACATATAAATTCTTATGATACATTAATTGATATGACAAGTTAAAATACATTGATTAACTTTACTCTCCATCAATTAGCAAAATCACCAATGAGATGATATATTACATCAATTTTTGAAGAGGAAGTGGATTTTTGCGGAAGAGACACAAGTCACAATGAAGAGATCATACCTAAGCTGCCAAAAAAAAAAAAGACTTTGCAAATGAACAAGAAAGTGATGAGCCATTTTGTGTGTCGTTGTCTCACATATCCAGATTTGATTGAAAGATTCGAAAATTAACTGGTGCTTATATCTTCACTTTATAACGTGAGGAAATTGAGAGAATGTTGCGCTTAACAAACATATTTCCCCCCGAAGAAAAGCCACTAATATTCTCTTGATTAAAAAGTACATTCCTCTGCTGTTACTTCTACTTGGGATTGATTTTAAGACTGCAAGCCAAAACTAGACTGCACCTTTTGCCCTTTTTTGTTGCTTTGTTTTCACTATTTTGAATTTGTTGTTAGAGACACGTGTAAAATTCAGGCATTTTTGTAAAATAAATCACTTTTTAGGGGTTAGAACTCTTAAATCTCCCAACTTCTGAAGCGTATATAGTAATGAAGAACACAGCTGCAAAATCCATTTTTGCAGTTTGACATGAGTCAAAGCTACGTTGATGGAGTCGCAAGCTATTTTAGAATTTTCTCAGTTATCAATAAGCCAAAGATATGAGACATGATTTGACTAATCGAAAAGGAGAACATTTGTTGCATCACTAGAGATAATCTATCACTAAGAGAGCAAAAGCAGCCAATTTCAGTCAGCCTTTACTGTGAAAGTCAAAGGACAAAATTATTTGAAAACCCTGAGTGTGTCCTCACAAAACCAGCATTTTGCTCCATCTCATCTAAATTAAGCTAGAAAGAAAACTAGTTGATACTGCATGTATGTAGAGATATTTCCCTTTCCAGCACAGTACTATGATTAGTGTCTATCATATATCTTTGTATTGTAGATCAAAAGTATCACTACTATTCTTTACATCTTTGATGTTTAAAGCATCATTAAGAAACTTCGTTTACAAGATACAACTACTAAAAAATCAAAGGTCAAACCCAGCGACAGTACCTTAACTTGGCACCATCTTTCACTTTTGGCACCTCAAGTAACATACGAATATATTATTTTGACACTTTTTGTTGAATCAGCAAAAAAAATATACAGTCTGCGTGTATTACACGCGCCGATGACGTGTAAAGTGACCAATAATATTATGACATTTGTCATTTTTCTCCAAATTAATTATTAAATAACTATCTTTAATTAAAATAAAAAAATACCAATCAAATATTGACACTTGGCAATTTTTAAACTCAAATAATTATAAAAAAAACTATACGTAAAATTTGATCCCCCCATCCCATCCTTCTTCTCCAGCCCCCCCCCCCCCACCACCACCACCACCACCTGCCTAATCCCTCACCCCTCAATTGTCCCTCCAGTCTACCCCCCCCCCCCCCACACACACACACACCTACCCGCTCCCTCAACCCCCCTCCCCCCGCCCGTTTCCCCACCCCTCAATTCTCTTCTTCAATGTCAACCACCATATCATCTTCATTTTTTATCCATTTTTATTTCTCCATTTTTGCAGATTCCCACAACACCCATTTCCAACAAAATTATTTCTTCAACACATCTTTCTAATCACCATCATTCTTGAATTTGTTTTCAAACTCAAAATACATAAAAAGCTTGAAAAGCTAAAAATAAAATATGAGTATGAAAATATTCGAGACTTTCTATATCATATTGATCGTTGACATTAGTATTTTTAAGATTTGATTTTGAGTTATTTAATTTCTTGCAAATCTGAATAATTTTCTGGAGTTCTGAAATTTTTGGAACCATTTTTCTTGCCAACCAAATTTCATTGATAGACTTGAAAAAAAAATCACAGGCCCTAAAATTTTGATTTGTTTGATTGAATCATCAGCATTCAACACAAAATGTACAAAAATTCAAACAATTTCACTACTGAGAGAATATGACAATTCCGTATGTATAATAAGAAAAAATTCTCTATTTTTCAGCATTAACTTGGCATAATTTTTTTCTCTTATGATGAAAAGATAATTTTCTAATCAAGAAAATAAGAAATAATAGTATTGGGAGAAAGATATTATTGAAAGAATTGAAGAGTATATTTCAACTTAGCTTGATGTAAAGGTAAAAAAATGGTTGAAAAAAGTTAGAAATAATGGCTGGAAAACTTGGGAAGAAGAAGAGAAAAAAATAAAAAATCATTGACTAAATTGTCATTCACGCGCCTATTAGAGAGTGTAATTCACTCTCTTTGCCATGTCAGCGAAAAGTGTCAAAATGACACACTTATAGCTACTTGAGGTGCCAAAAATGAACATGGTCCACTTAAGGTGCCAAAGTGAAAGATCGTGTCAAGTTCAGGGGGCTGTCGATGGGTTTGGCCAAAATCAAAAGTATACAAAATCAAAAGTATACATTGTTACAATAATTTATATGCTACAACAGATGCTGGGATTAAAATATCAATCCTGTGCCTAATCCTCATCCTCCCATAAAACCACTGCTTATGATACTGATCTATTCTAACCAATTTTTGCCTCATCCGTTCAGCTAAAGCCTGAGAAAACTAACCATCTCACTAGCTACAATATATAAAGCCATTCAACAGTACTACTTTACATGTACTTATTTCCTAGAATTACATTATAAGCAGCTAACTGAGAAGGAACTAAACCTGGCCCGAGGTTGCTTAACAGGCTCCTCCTCGAACCCATCGGGCTGAACCTCGGTTCGACTGATAGTCACCAACGTTAGCTACAAATAAAGGATCCCTCTCCTCAAATGTTATTTCATCAACATTATTCCCAGATGGGCTTTTCTGATCTGTATGTTCCAGTTCTTTCGTCAAATCCTCCATTGTCTTCTTCAGAGTGGCTTTGCTCACCTGCCCAGACTCACCCATTGAGATACCAACCATAGTAATATTTGGAAGGAGTGGTGATGGATGTAGTTCTTTGTATTCCCTGACAGTATTAACCGATAAAATCTTAGATTCTTGTCCAAAAACAGAATGAATCTTAAAATGGCACATCTTATTTTCATGGAAAAATATACTGAATGGGACCTGTTATCTTGTATTATCTGCTGCTTCTGTCCTTTACTCCATGCAGGAGTCAACCAGCCCCCAAAAGGGAGCCGGATATCCAGCCCTAGTGGCTTCTTATTAGAGACAGTATCTTCTCCCTCAACTGCTGAGGTACCGATGCACTGTAACTGCTTATTATTAGCCTCCAAAGGAGAATTATCAACATACCCTGAAATCCTACACGCTCTCCGGAAAGAAGCTGTGCTCCTGCAAAATCAAACAATTTTGGGGATTCAGATATTGAAATCAAATGTTTTTACCATCCAAATCTTTGCTCAGCGTTAGGTCTAGCCACTGACAATGCGGCATAAAATGATGAAATACCATCAGTATTAACAGATTCTAAGGCATGAACCTAGTGAAAAGATCACTTCACCCTACAAAGGCACACTTGAAAATCGATGAGCTACCTCTTTTCAAACGAATCAACCATGTAAGGAAACTTAGGTTGAATTCCTGTTGCTTTTCGCAGCCACCTATTCCCTAGAAGAACTTTATCGACAGCATGTAGAAGCTGAATTTCAGCAGCCTTTGATATTACACTCAAAGGTATCGCTGGTTGACCCACTTCATCAAGTGCATCTTGCACCTGTCAATCATTTAACCGATGGGTTGGTGATATTTTGTATTTTCCACAGCACAATAAAATAAACTAATTGCTAAAGCCAATAAAAGATAAAACAGCAGGAAAAAGAGAATAAACCCAAGGGCTAATTGCTGATGGTGTAGAGTTTGTTCAAGGCTATTGCCATTCATAAGATGACCACATGTGGTTGGTGAGATTTTCCTACCCTTCAAATCCATGTAAAAGAATTCAACAGATTAGATTGTCCATCTCTCTTCAACCCAAACCAACCCAAAGGAAAACCAACTTAGAAAATTAATCACCATTCTCCTTTTAAAGTAAAATTCATCACTATTTGTATTGTTTCTTACACAAATTTTCAATCTCTAACCAGTAAAGTACCTCAGGAGGCTCCCACATGCCATCTCCCATCTCTTCAATTACTTCTGCAGCCAAGTTGTCATCAAAAACATCCCTCCGGCGTTGCATGTGTCTTGTTTGAATCAGTGAATGGAAATGCTGGTCAACAGATTCTTCAAGAATGTTATCCAACATGTTTTTGTCGAAGAAGTAAGGAGTATACCTGATAAGAAGATGAATAAAATCACATAAGATAACAGGGGGAAGGGGTGGGGGGGGAGTAGACTAAAGATTGAAGCCGCAAAATAAAACAATTAATTGGGAATCACTATTTAGGACTCTTCTTAACAATGAGATTTTCAGAATAGCTTTGGACCAAAGGTGAACTGGACACTCCGCAAAAATAGTATAAGTGGGCTGGACGGACAGTCTAGATGACAGTCATACTTCCATGAACTCTTGAGCGAAGAGTGGGACAAAGGCATTGTGTTGGGGTTTTGGAGCACTGAGAGAGGAATTGCGATTAAGGTTATTGTAAGTGTATAAAGGTTAAGGAGGTTAAGGGTGTTTGCTGGTAGGATGCATAGGGGTAGAGTGACTGGACCAGACGAGATTCTGGTGGATTGTTGGAAGAGCTCAGGCGGGCAGATATGGAGTGGCTGACAGAGTTGTTTAATGTTGTTTTCAAGATGGCAAAGATGCCTGAAGCATGGAGATGGAGTACGATGATACCGTTGTATAAGAACAAAGGTGACATTTGCAACAATTATAGGGGTATCAAATTGTTAAGCCACACTAAGACGATTTGGGAGAGGGTGGTGGAGATGAGAGCGAGGAGGGTCATGACCATTTTCGAGAATCAGTTCAGATTTGTGCCAAGACGCTCACCTACAGAAGTCATTCATCTCGTAATAAGATTGGTGGAGACGTATAGGTCGTATCGAGCGGAAGAAGGATTCACACATGGTGCTTATTGACTTGGAAAATGCCTACAACAAAGTCCTTAGGGAGGTACCTCCCTATGAAGGTGTACCTGTGATGTACACTAGGCCGATTAACAACATGTACGATGGAGCCAAGACCGAATTACGAACATAGGGAGGAGACTCGGAGCACTTTCCCGTGTTCATGGGGTTGCACCAGGGATCTACAATTAGCCCCTTTTTATTTGCCTTGGTGATGGTTATATTGACAAGACTTATTCAAGGTGAGGTGCCATAGTGTATGTTATTTGCGAATAATGTAGCTTTGATTGACAAGATTGGCAACAGAGTTAACGCTAAGTTCAAGGTTTGGAGACAAACCCTGGAGTCGAAAGGGTTCAACTTGAGCAGGACCAAGACTGAATACTTGGAGTGCAAGTTCAATAATGTGATGCATGAGACTGATGTGGAAGTGAGATTTGATACACGAGTCATCCAGAAGAGAAATAGTTTCAAGTATCTTGGGTCTATTATCTAGGAATATGGAGAGATTAACGTGGATGTCACTCACCGTTATTGTGTAGGGTAAATGAATCGAGGCTCACATCCAGAGACACGTGTGAAAAGAAGGTGCCACCTAAACTCAAAGGCAAGTTCTACAGAGTGGTAGTTAGACAGCTATGTTATATGGGGCGGAATGTTGGTTAGTCAAGAACTGAGAGGTTTTGGTCTAGTTAAATTTGATTTCTCTCAAAATAAATTACCTTTCATATTTAGATTTCTCCCGAATAAACACCTTTGGTAAAAGTTTTGTACAATAAAGAATAACATGTAGAATCCACTTTTATTTTGTTCATTTTTCTTCATAAATCAAAGTCATCATATGGCCGCATCTTCCATAAACAAATATTAAACAATTCATGCATTCAAAAAGATCCAATAGTACCGCTCACTAATAAATACGATAATACTTCTTTGTGAACCTCCACTATGAATATAGAAAATCGTAGCAACAAATAGGAATATAGTGGATATAGCTCATATATGAACTACCAACAAGTTTATAGCGAAGAAGTCAAAACCCACCCCTGCCCCCATTATTTTTAGTAACCACGAAAATCAAATTGAACATTCAATTGGGACCAGAAAGAGTGTATTATATTGAAGTTCTCAGAAAGTAAACATGGTGTTTTGAGTCTCTTCACTTTTAGGCCAGAAATTGCATGATTAGTCACTCGGTGCTTATCTCAAAATAGTGTTGTCAAACGCTTCTTTGAGGCTCTCCCAAACATTGAAGCTCAATTAAAGTCAGGTTGTACTAGTACAATTTGCAGCAAGATGCTTTAGTGTAGGCGTTAAGATACTAAGTTGTGCTACCTTATTACCCCATGAGCTGTCTTTAATAGGGCAACAGAAGACACTAGATAGTGGTTAAGGAAAATACATAAGCTGTCACAAAGCATTATGAAAAAAATGTGGTGATTAGGAAAATTTTAGAAGAAAACTAGCTCAAAAAAAAAAAATTCAAACCACAACTTTATATGTAAATCAAGAAATTTGAAATGGTTTTTAAAGCTATTCACATGATTTACCTCATATAATCAAATTAAGTATAAATATTTTTTTACTTTGGGCCAAATATCTATTGGTTGTGTTTGCAGTAATTTTACCTGCACTATTTTATTTTTTTTTTTCTTCATTAGCACCTTTTTTTAAGTGTTAGTGCTTACAGCCCAGCAAACTTTGGCGCTTTTCTGCACTTCTTGCATTTGCAGATTCTGTGGACTATATTTTTTCTCAATTGCATCATTCTAAAAAGCCATCAGTGAAATAGTCCACCTAACAGTTGCTTAGAGTGATAATTAACGCGTCCCACATTGATTACAAGGAAAACCCAAAAATACTTTAAAACCTCTAAGCTACTAAACTCCCTGCCACTTGGTTTCCCATTGAATGGCTGTAGAGTCTGTACTTCACGGTATACTGCTGGTATACAGGAGACTTTCCCATTATTAAAAAAAAATTGTCCTATTATAAAATTGCTTTCCCATTGAAAGGCTATAGGCTTATAGCAGTGCTTCAAAAAGTGAAAAGCACAACAAGCGACAAGGTTCATAGAGCTTGAAACGAAAAGCAAGAAGTAAAGTGCATGCTTCTTTGAAGTGGAGCATTCAAGTTGAGAAAATCAAAAGTGCCAAACATACGTGAATTTAGTACTAGAATAATTATTTCTATTAAATAACTAATTAAAACATCCAATATGAATATTAATCCAACTTCTCAAAAGTTGAGATTGAAAGAGAAGTCGGTGATGGCTTTTAACGATACTCGATTATATATGTGAAGCTAACCGGTCATGTAAAAAATGGATCTTGGATCTAACCCTATAAGTTTTTTATTTATTTTTTTGACTTGCACTGGGTGTCCGAGACTCTTCGAGTCCCGACTAATCCCGAGGGTGCACAGGCCCTCGGCAAGGAGTATCCGCAAGTGCACCACGGGTAATTCAGGGTTTCACCCAGTCCAATGGCCTTCAGAAATTGTTTGCACCCAGTGGGTATCGAACTTGAGACCTTGAAAGGTACCACCCCAAAGCTCAAGCCAATTACCCACCAGGCCAACCCCTGAGGGTTACTCAACCCTATAAGTTATTTCAGAGGTGGACTTCCCAAGATCATATAAGGAGGCAAACAACACACTGATGTGGGACTCTAATAAAATGCTTGACTTATATTTATTTCATTCTAGTCATTGGTGTCAAGCTCCATTGTAAATCTTTAGCTCTATGGTTCAGTCTCATTCATGTAAGTGATACAGCTCTTGCAGTGTCAACGTGATCTTACATTGAACTGCATCAAGTTGGTCAGCATTAGGAGCATTCAAATTTTATTCTATATCAATTATTGATTGATAGACAAAACAGATAGAAAAATCGAAGGTACTTCTTCTTTGCGGTTTTGGTTGAATGTCTCAGATTCTTTTACAGTTCTGAATTAAATTAGCAAAATAACTCTCATCTCCTAGTTAATCGTAATCCTCAAGATTACAAAAAATTTCATCTGGTTGATAATTTATTTCTACAGTAAAAAAAAAATTGATGGGTTCATTTGGCTGACAAATTTATTGGGATGAAGACCAATCAGCTATCTTACCATTACCATGAATCTAAAGATGTTTGCACCGTGCAGTCATAGACTAGTATAGACATATTGAGACACTGATATATATCAATAACCCAAAGTGGGCTCTGGTTAACAAGGCTAGTATGAAATAGGATGATAATATACGTGAAGCTCCAGATGGTGCATATCAGAAACACAAGTGACCGTACATAAGAAGATAAATATACCATTTTATACCATCTGTAGTTGCTATAGCAATATCTAAGTTCTGAGCACTGAAAACAGGAACACCGTCCACCTTTCTCCTTCCATCTGACAGCTGCATAGCCTTAAGTAGTTTGTTGGCTTCCTTAACCTGGATGTGCAGCAAATATTTGCAGGGATTTTAAGCTGATGAATAAGTAGCTTTAACAGTTAAATTCCAGAATCAAATCAAGATCTCAAAACAGTATCAAACCTGTTTCTCATTGGGAACAAATTGGAACAAGTGTGGTTTTTCCTGTACAAAAAGTTAATATGGTGGTAAAATTGCTTATGGAAGATGATAACATCATGAAGTTTCCAGTAAGGGTTAATAGAGGAAGGACAAATTTGCGCCACTTTTATAACATTAAAGGAACACATGGACCGATAGTATAACATTAAGGGCATATATGGACCAATGGGCATATAACAAAGGGCAATACTAAATTTTTTTCAATAGTAGAGGAGCATATGACCCTTCTCACATAAAAAAAAAAATTGTACCATTGTTAATAGTTCAAGGCTTTAAGCTATAATTCAGTAATAGGGAAAAACTCCTAAACCATGTTCAACTAGTTTGATCAATCACAACGTAGATAAACAAAATCTAAATCAGTCTCAAGCTAAACCATAAAGCAGTACTACATTCAAATGTTCAATATGATTCTAATCCCAGATCTCTCACACACATTGTGATGCTTCTCTCCAATTCTTTCTTGTTCAAGATTAGTTTGTTTCTTCTACAAGTTCTAGTTGTTGGATCTTAACCTGAACTCGTCGTAATGACTCTATCATCCTTAATTCATACATTCAACCCCCATCGCCCCCCCACCCACCCCACCGTTTCCAAAACCAAACAATCCTTCCTCTTTGTTTTGTTCTTTTCCATTTAAATGCAGAGAGGTGATAAATATCTGCTTTCTTTGCTTTGGCATTTGCTTGACTTTAGTGTAAATTATTCACCACCAGATATTGATGGAAATATGATCAGAAACATAAAAATTAACTGTCGTCCTTAATTTCTATAACTGTTTCTTTTTTCATTTAAATGCAGAGTGGTGATAAATATCTGCTTTCTTTGCTTTGACATTTGCTTAACTTTACTGTAAATTATCACCCTCAGATATTGATGGAACTATGATCCGAAACATAAAAATTGAAATATTACAGTTAGAATACATTAGTCAAGTAAGCACACTATCCATTTACCAATCAGTGCCCTTTTAGGACAAACAGGGGGCAATTAACCTCTGTAAAACTAACTGCTCCAATTTCAAAACAAAATACACATCATATTCACAATTTTGACCAAGACCATACCTTAAAATGTTCATATGCTAAATCAAGACGGCATGCACCCACCACTCCACTAGGAATATTCAGCTTTTTAACATAAGAAACTGAAAAAACAAAAAAGAGTCAGCATGTGAGAGATCTCAACAGATAAATCACTGAAGCAAGATATGAGGGACTGCCTCATCAACGAATTATTCATTTAGAGGGAAAAAAATATACAAAAGGAATCCAGTAGCATGAACTTATTCAGTTTTTCTTTTTCTTTTGTTTTATAAGCAAAAGAAAGAGTTTGAGTAACATGATTTTATTGGATCAAAACAGATAAAAAGAATTTGAATTACACGAGCCAAGATTTAAAGGGATATTTTCCAGCAGTCGAACCACAACTACAAAGGGAAAAAAGGGGAACAGAGACAGAGGGTTTAAGCTAAGGACCTAAAGAGTTCAAGATTATATAGTATCAGGCATCTTATTACTTTATCAAGAGAAAAAAAACAGTGACGCGTATCCATATATGAGATTAATATGTTTCCTGGGAGTGTGGCAGCACCATATAAAAAACAAAAACAAATATCTAACTGGTTCAAATAAGACCTGCATCACCGAGATCCATAAAAAAACGGAATACTGGACCATTCCTTTCACTCTTAGTAACTGCTGCAAACATTTTCTTCAGCCATTCTGGCGTCCTGGATATACAGAATTAATCATATAAATAACACAAAACACTCTACATAAAATCTATTCGAAATACTGACTAGTATGAGAAGATACAATGAAGATAAGATAGTGACACTAAAGATCACTATACTTGTGCAAATACTATATATACACTGGTGTTTACTTAATACCAAAACTTCAGCACATACCAAATAAGCTATGATCTCTAGCTGATCACTGCACCTCCAGGTCATAGAATAAGAATAATAACCACGAGTAGTTTACTCATCCCAAAAAATGAAAGATTCAAAACAGAGATAAGACACCTCTTGCTTCAAGAAAACAGCATATTCGAGAACAAAAACGTAATGGTTTTTCTTACGGGGCTACAGATCAAATGGAATGTCGGCAAAAAATTATCAACCAATGGTTTTTAATAGCCTCTTCATGGCCTCCATTCATTCCTCTACACTCAATTATGCTATGAGTAGTTTCAAGTTTACTAAGCAGGCAAACTAAACTTTGTTCTACACGCAAAATATGACTAGCTTTCTTAAACCTTTTGGAGTCTTAGATGTCTTATGACCAGTAATGACTAATGCCCCCATTCTTCAGTCATGCCCTCAATAAATAGTTAGAAAAATCTGGACTTATTTATCTAATCTTCCAAGCCATTGAACAGCCTTGTGACTTCTTCTGGAAAAGTTGATTATTGACACTTCCAAAGGATAACTTTGTAAGTGATAAACTCATATTAGAGCTCTAAAATCTTTATTCTTATTTCAATGCTTTATGACCTTAACTTAGAAGTTCGTAAATTGAATCCAGAGTAATTAGAACATACTCTTCATTTTCTTTCCCTGTTTCTTCTTGTTGATAGCATTCAAGATGTCACATTTATGATTCTTTTTTTACTATAACCATGGTATCCAGGCCAGCTTGCGCACACCTCAACTAATTCCACGAGATAACTACCACTACCACAAGCAACAAGTACTACGTAACTCTGTCAACCAAGCCTCCGACAAACGGGAAGAAATCACCTAGTAATTTTGCCTGAGATTTGAACCTGCAACCACTTTCATTTACCACTACTATGCCACACGCTTGGGAGCCACATTTATGATTTTTGTATGTACTATAGTTTTTTTTTTCTGAAAATGTATTTAGCTGCTTCTCATCTAGACATCCCTAAAAGGACAATACTAAACTGTCTAAATTTACACATCTTCATGTTACAACTCATTTGAACTAATCATGTCACGCCTAATACTAATGTTTTCTCAGTTCCTACTGGTACCAAAACACTGCAACAGAAGACAAAAAGATAACTAACTTGTCCGTATTTTATATTGATTTCAAACATAATCTGACATGCCAAAGCTCAAACCTTTTGGAGAGAAAGGGAATGTCAAAATGGGTAGATACAGCCATAAGACCGGTCCCGGAGAGGTCACACATGCTGAATACCTGACCAACAAACGCTGGCCCACCTTTTCCGGTAGTGTTGAGCCCAGATATTCTCACCGAAGATGGAAAACCCGACCCGGAATCCGAACGCATGTTGAATTCAACGGAGGAAAATTGAGGTGGGGAATCCGAAAGGGGGTAGAAAAGGGAGAATGAAGGAAAAAGGATTTTGGATGAAGGTGGGAGAGGTTATTATTACTGCCACGATGAGGTTCACTCCGTGCAAGCCAATGGACCAGTCCAAGTACGGACCATGTTTGGGGGAGATTTGCAAAAATTTGGCCCAATAGACTCCGTCCGTATCAATCTTGTTCTATTTTAAGAGTCCACATTAACAAAAAAAATCAGTTTTTGCCGAAATATTAAAAATTATAGGATTTTATCGTAAGAATTTCAAATGTAATTTAAAATTTTATTTTAAAAGTGAACAAAATTTCACTTCAATTTCTCACACAAGAAATTAAAAAAGCTTCAATTTATTTTCAAAACAAATACAAACAACTTCAACTTCAAAAAAAAAAAATCATGGTTAAATACTTTTTAAATGCTTACCTTTATTTTTTATTATACTATTTTTAAAATATAAAAGTGATTATTCAATGTAAATTTGTTAGTATGTATTGATAAATATTTTAAAGAAAACATATAATTAAATAATATTATGTGTTTTATTTTTTATATCATTTAGGTCATCTGAACTTAATCCAGATATTATTTTTCTAACTTTTAA
Organism: Capsicum pubescens; assembly: GCA_030864215.1. Classification (NCBI taxonomy): domain Eukaryota; kingdom Viridiplantae; phylum Streptophyta; class Magnoliopsida; order Solanales; family Solanaceae; genus Capsicum; species Capsicum pubescens. The sequence goes on along the minus strand of CM061540.1, from coordinate 65,103,162 downwards.
TTCAGCTTCAATACAAATAAAAAAAAACTCATCCTCGATAGGAGTAAAAAATGACTCTAGTTTATTAATCTAACACTAGGTCAAAAATCAATGGGAAAAAGAAACAACAAATTTTGTTGGTTTGTCAATGAATATTTAAAAAAAGAAAAAAAAGCGTACTTCCGTCTGTTATCTTTTGCGTTAAAATACATAAAAATTAAAAAATATTATAATATTTAAAAAAGATACAATCAACATACGAACATCAATTTTATTTTATTTTACAAAAATCGACAGACACTTATCGATATAAAGTACAAAACTATAGTTGAAGATCTATAAACAAAATTAACTCAAGTATAAAAATTTAAAGTGTCGCATACTTCTAAAAATGAGTAATCTTACCAACTTATCTACTAAGTATTTTTTTAATAAATTTTTGCAGCCCTTAGATCATTTTATTATCAGCAACAGAAAAATAAAATGCCAAGAGGCTCAGTTCAAAAACAAAAGCAAAAAAGATCGGGCCCAAAAGAAGATCCGATCCAAAAAAAAAGAGTAAAACGAATTATTTCCTAAAACAATACATATATATTCCATTTGTCTTAGAGTACAAAGTACTCTTTCTCTCATCTTGTCGCCACCTTGCTAGTTGAAACATGTTGTCGGAGTGTTGCCAGTGAAACTTGCAACTGAAGTTCTTCCTTCTCTGGGTTGTTTTCAAGCTTGAGCCTAAGATAGTGATTATTGAGCTAAATCTATCCTATTCAATATTACATAATGAGATTCTTTCTATACATTTCTTTCTATTTTCTTTTTCTTTCACTGATCCCCAGCTGACAATATCGTAGGTGGTCGGGGTTTAACCTCAAGGAACCGTAAAAGATACACTGTTTCAATCAGATCTCGAGATACCAGTGCGTCCCCTACCATGTTCCTTCTCTTCCTCTTTTTTCTTTCATTTTTCTGACCTGTTCTTCTCTATTTTCAGGTGGAATTGAGAGTGTGGCAGGCTCGATTCTTCTGCATCTTCAACTGGTGATTCATGACAGTGCAACACCCCAATATTTTTCTTTTTTGGTGAAGGTTTTTGATAGCTAGAGCTTTTAGCCTTAGCTTTTAATTGCACAATTATAATATCTTCTTTCGGATATTCTCTTCCTTTTTTCATATTGTGTTGATATTTTTGGATGACTATAGTTATGTAAATATTGTTGGTACATTCATGCTTCTGAACCTTGAGTAAATTTCTTACTTTTCAGTAATTATGTTTCTTCTCTTTGCTCCTCATTGTGGTATTATTTTGCATGCTTTTATCTCGATGTTTGGAACTTGTGCATTATCCATGTTAAGCAATATCTTTGTGTTTTTAGTAACTCATGAAAACTGTGGAATTCCTTTGTCAATTGTGATCCAATCACCTCATTGGTTAAAGAGTCTACCACAATATTTCCTTCTCTAAATATATGAATGACCGCAACATCCAGCTCCTATATTTTCTCCCAAACCTCCTCCATCATTTCTGTTAATTCCCATGTGATTTTTCACTGGCTCTGAATCATCTTTTGGAGATCAAGGGAGTCTGTTTTAAGAATGAATTTCTTTATCTTCTTTTCATAACAGTACTCCAAAGCTTCCTTTATTGCCAATGATTCAGTATTTCTACTCAATATTTTGTGTATAAATGTTACAAAATTGAAAAAGTTAAAATGAAACGGGGTTGAAATGGGGTGTCAAAATGAAAGCTAAAGACAAGTTAAAAGGAGTTGTATATGTATTTGGCCTACAAATTTAATTGATGGAGTGACAAAGGGTTAAGAAAAAATTAGACTTTTTAATCAGGGAAGAGACAGTAGAGCAAAAAATGAGAGGAGATATTGATGTTTACTGTTGTTAAGCATAAAATTGATTATACTCTCAGACCTTCATAACCTAAGTCGTGTTAGGTTAGATATAATGCTCATGACAATCTTTTGCATCCCTTAATATAATCCTATAAATAGTATATTGGATAATACATTTTACACACTTGAACACACTATTTTATCCCTTTTTGATTTCGAAGGGTTTGAAAAAACATTGATTTTTGACTTTTTAAACTATTTCAAACTTTAAAGAAAATTTTGAAACAATTTAAGAAATTACAAAGTCGACACTTGATTTTTGAGAAAATATCAAGAAGAACTAAAAGCATTTTAAAGACTTGAAAACAGAAATAAATACTTAAAATTGGAGAAAATGGAAAGATTCAGGTAACGCCTTGAGAAGGTTTTTAAGACACCCAAAAGTGTCCGTTAAAAAATGGACCGAAAAGATAATTTTTGACTAATCTATAAAAATGACTAGTTTTAAAAATGTGACTAACTCTGTAAGATCTTAAATTCATTTGCAAACATAACGTTTATTCTATTCATATGAAAAAATAATTTATCTAATTTAAAGCAAAATTCTCCTAACAAGAAGTTTAAAACTAAATTCAATAATTTTACTAGAAACAATCATTTTTTGGAATAAAGAAATCACCAATTTGAACTAGTTATAAAAGGTTACGACTTTTACAAGAAAAAATAATTTTCATATTGTGAAGAATTCTCTTTAGCTTAAATAAACTACGTTAAGACATTAATGGAATAAACACCATTTTTTATTTATAGGAATTTCGTTCGAAGAGCAAATAATAACAAAAATTCAACTTTTATCGATTCAAATATTAATCTTTGTGATAAGTAATAATTGAAGATAAAATATAAAGATAAAACAAAAATGACAACTTGAATGGGGATTTTAATAAGGTTAACCAAATTTAAAAAATTTAATACAACAAATAATCAAATACGAATTATACAAATAAATAAAGAAAATATGTTTGGGCCTCTTATTAGGCCAATTTTTTTAGAGTTGTCCAAGTTTTTCCAGCAGCGTATATCAGTTGTAACCCATTTTTTAAATTTGAACTTGGGCTTTTAACCCATTTTTGACAGCCTTTTCTCCCACGTTTTGACTGTATACACACCGTATATCAGCTTGGGACTTTGTATACCAGCTTCCTTAGCTTGATATTGCTTCCTTGTATCTGTATATCAGCTTCCAAGACATGAATATAGTGTATATATACTGTATATTTTTGTATACAACCTTAATCTATTAAGCTTTAGTTCATTTTTAGGACTTTATGTTGACTTGGAAATTAGGTTTCTTTGGCCCGAGGGATGTAAGGGAAATTAGCCCGTTGGGACCCAAAGCAACATCACATGCATCAAGAAAGAGATCTGAATTAATATTTATTCATGAAAAATGATCAAAGTAAACAAAATGGCTGCACACAGACTATAACCTCAAGAAAGATAGAGACAATTCTTACTAGCAAATCACAAAAAATATTAAAGCAATTCACTTTAAATATCATCAAGTGAAATTGTTGGTCACTCCATCCATAGGAAAAACCATGCTAAAATTTATCAAGCAGGGAACATAATCAGACAAGGCACAACTTAAAAAAAAACCCGTACACATCACCTTTTTTAATCTACCTGGATTTATCACTCTAACTCAAAGATCAAAAAATTATGACCATTACATGACTCTTGAAGCTAAAGATCAACGGGTTTAGCCAAATAATCTGTGTTCTTTGTACAAAACATGTTTAAGCGAACAAAACGAGAAAGAAAACAATCAGTTTGGCATTAGACTGTATCATGCTCAAGCAAATAGTAACAAGAAGGACTTCAAATGACCAAACAAGGACAGATTTCGGAGGTTCTTAGATAAATTATGACCAAGAACCCTAAACAAGCCGAAGGTCAAATTTAATCAAAAATAAAAAAATGTGACACTTAAAATCATATGAAACTATGTTAATGAACATGAACATTTCTGAGTTTATCAACTACCAAAGAGACGGATAACTCATTTAATCTAAGGCCATTTAGACTTCTAGGACACCTATAATCGTTTACATGAACAAAGGCTCGGTAGCTATGGTCTTGCAAAACTCAAGAGTTTTAGACCCAAAAACCCAACACATGAGCAGAAAAGCAAATACAAAATGATTTCAGGAGCAAATCTGCAAACCACATTGATTTACGACATCAAATAAATTGGGACCAAATTCATTACCATGCCAATTATATGTAAAGAAAATCATAAACAGTAAAAGATAACGTGACCTAAATATTACTGTAGCAACAAATTTCATGAATTGATTTAATTACTACAGGATAATAAAGAAAATCACACAATTTTCGTCACATGAAACCTATGGCTTTTCAAGCTTTCTCCAACAAATAATTCCATCATAACTATGATTACAATTATAGAGCTACTAATAGGACAAAGAAGATGAAGATGAATAATGAACTAAAAGGGAAAGTTGCTTTTACCTTTTCCAGGATAACAAATCGGACTTACTAGCTTCGTCGGAAGATTTTTGTCACCACCGGAATGAACTTGGATTCTTATTCTAGAAATTCAAGCTCAAACGAGTCTTATCGAATTTCTGAACACCGAAACCCTTCTTCGAATAGCAAAATCCCATGCTTTTCGGGGTCTCTGCTATCCGACCTCTCCAACCTATTAAACAATGGCATTGCAGGAGTATTTATAAGATTTTCAGAATGGGATTTCACCAATTTGAGCGATATGGGATGAGAATATTTGAGGGGCATTTTGGGGATTTTGAATAAGGAAATTTGAATTTGAACTTGGGGATAGGATTTGTTGACCTGAAAATCGTACTATTTAGTACGGATTGGAATCATTGTTGTTGCGACTGTTTGTTGGAATCTAACAGGCTGCTTCGCGGGTATCAGATTGGTTTGCGATTGTTGACTGTTGGGGTTGATATCGGATTGACTAGTTTGATGAGCTATTGCATGGTCGGAGTTGGTGTCGGGTTGCCATTGATCGACATATGATTGTTGGTGGTGGTGATACTATTGCTGACTGGTGTACGCATTGTTTATGCATATTGTACCCTAGATTGTGTTTTTTGCCGCTGTTTAGAGTTGTAATGGAGAAGGAAGAGCAAAGGTGGGCCGGGTTATCAGTTCTTGGGCCTGTTGGGGCGGGTTTGGTTGTTTTTTTTTAATTTTTAGTTTTGGTTGGTGTATACAGAATTAGAAGGGGAGGGGTTATTTGGTGGAATTAGGATTTGGGGTTATTTAAAACATAACCCCAATGAGGATTTAGTCATCTCATTTAAATTTTTAATCATATTAAAAATCAATTGGCCAATTGCATTATAATTATGGCCAATTTAATTTTAATTATGGCCAAATTTAATAGATCAACTAAATTAAATTAAAACTCGATATGAATTAATACCTCAATTAATCCTGAGTTCTTGATCATATAAAACCAAATAAATATTTCTCCAAATAATTTTTTTGAGAACAAAACATATTAAAATCAAGATTTTCCTCATGTGAATTAATTTTCAAGATTAATCTCAATAAAAGTTCAATTTTGATAAAAAAATTCATTTAAGAAATAAAATTTATGCAATCCCGTATATGTAAATATGAAAATGTATAGTCGTCACTTAAATGATAAAATTAACCCAAATAAATATTTTTGACCGCATTTATCTAGATGAAATAAATATTTCGATTTTATTAAAAATCGAAGTAACTCATGACTAAATTTTATCGTGGGGGGCAAAAATTAGGTGTCAACTATTGTCCCTTCTCTTTGGATAGGGCGGATGCAAGTAACCCCGGACAAAGGGAGTTTGACATTCCTAATTTTTGTTTGACCACAAATTCGTTTCTGAAAGAGATTGATTTTTGCACAATTTTTATGGAGTTTTGGCCGGACCTCGGTATCGAATTTTGTACATATCTCAGGTTGCATGAGAATTCAGGACACTAAAGCTTGATTTAAAGCACGATTTTTAAAAAATTCACGAGCTATTCTGATTTTTGAATTTTGGTGAAATGAAAAAGTTGGGGAATAAGCGGATTAGGGTAAGGTTGGAAAGTAATCGAGTTTTTAACATAGAGCCCAACCTACATATTCCCGAGATTCAGGGAATCAATCTGCTTGTAGTTTGACTCAATCGGTAGAAAAGATAGTCTTTTATTTTAGGCGATCTTTGGCTCGGGATGAGTGACAAGTCGTTCGAGTTATGAAAAAGAGGCATGTAACATCTTAATCATGAATGTGGAGCTCTTCACATCCATAGACAAGAATTTACCCAAACATAATTTCCAAAACTTTAAGTATGTTGTCACCCGAATTTAAAGAAAAGGGAAGGGTTACCCTCGGTATGAGTTTAGAAATATCCTAAGAGTGAAGTTGAAACCGAAATATCCCAGAGTACCCACATGCCTTCTAACAAGGGGTGTGGTTTGATGGTGGTGGCAATCATCCTTTAGCTCGCGTCCAAAGAGTTTGACGTCTCTCACTAGACTACGCCCCATTTTGCTGCTAAAAAAGAGTTCCACATTGTGTCGTATCCTTTTTAGAGTAGTCCGCACCTGTGGTTTTGATTTGAGATTTTCATCCTCTCGGATTCTCTTGACAACATCTCAAACAAAGATTGTTAGTAATAAACATAATTCACAAAAAGATATATAGTTTTTTACCATATCTCCATGTGAGTTGTTTATCTGAAAGTGAAGTCGTTCCTTCATATACCTGTTTGGAGTGCAATAATTTGCAATAATAGACACAACAACCCTCTTGGTTGTCGAATAAAATAACTTTTTTGTCAATTAAATATGTCTTCAAAGTGGGGTGACCCTCTTGGAAACCAACGACAATTTATGTAGAACGATTCCTGCAACCACTTAATCTTATGCTGATGTGGCAATCCTTTTGACCACCAATAATGATTTTCATATGTGGAATGATAACCTCTTCGGCCATTGATAATGATCCTTTGCATGTGACCTTGAGTAAGTCTTGCACATCTTTCATATCGATACGACTTATAGATTTCCCTTAAATTGTCAATCTTTGGATAATCTTGCCCATCATTTGATATTGGATACGAGGTGACTTACAGATATCCTTTGAGTTGTTAGATTTTTGGGCGATCCTATACATTATCCGACCTTGGATAAGAGATGACTTACAAATATCCCTTGAATTGCTAGCGCTCAAGTATTCATGTACATCATCTAACCTTGAATACAATATGACTTATAGATATCTCTCAAATTGGTAGTCTTTAGGTAATCCTACGCGTAATTGATCTTAGATATGACACAACTTATAGAGAACCCTTGGACCTATAATTTTGATAATCTCACATATTCTCCGATTAGAATTTAGTTGTGACTTATAGATAATCCCCAACCTATCAATTTTTGGATAACCTTGCACACTATCCGATTAGGATGTTGTTGCGGCTTACAGGTGACCTATGGACTATCAACTCACAAGTAATCTCACACACTATCTTATTTTAAATAATGTGACTTATAGATGACCCTCGAATTGTCAATATCTAGGAAATCTCATATGTTGTCCGCTTTCAGATAGCGACTTAAGGACGTCCCTTCGAGTCATGTGTTTTTCAACTTGATATATGGATGCATGTTAATCCATAAAATGGTGAAATATCCTCGATGCAGGGCTACATTACCTTTTACGTGGTTAACAAATATAAAATTCTAAGATATCCTCGATGCAAGATCATGTTATCTTTGTGTGACAAATGGATATTGGTACTCCAAAGCAACTTTCAAGGCCATACCTTATCGTCTTGCATGGCAAGCGATTATGGAGACTTAATTAAATGACATGATGGCCCTCTTGGAAATGAAGTGAAATGAAATGGACCTCTCGCTAATAAAATGATATGAAATGGCCCTCTCGGTAATGAAATGAAATGGCCTTCTTGGCAATGAAATGATATGAAAAGGCCCTCTCAACATTACCCTCTTGACAATAAAATAATATGAAATGGCTTTCTCATCATGGCCCTCTTAACAATGAAATGATGTGACATGGCCCTCTTGGCAATGAAATGATATGAAATATCCCTCTCGACATGGCCCTCTTGGCAATGAAATAGAATGACCCTCTTGGCAATAAAATGATATGAAATGATCCTCTTGGCATGGCCCTCTTGGCAATGGAATGAAATAGACCTCCTGGCAATGAAATAATATAAAATAACCCTCTCGGTATGGCCTTTTGGCAATGAAATGGCCCTCTAGTCAATGGAATGCAATGGCCCTCTTGTCAATGAAATGATATGAAATTGCCCTCTTGGCAATAAAATGCAATGAAATGGCCCTCTTGGCAATAAAATGCAATGACCCTCTTGGCAATAAAATGATATGAAATGGCCCTCTCAGCATGGCCCTTTTAGAAATGGAATGATATGAAATGGCCTTCTCGACATGGCCCTATTAGCAATAAAATGAAATGAAATAGTCATCCTGGCAATGACATGAAATATCCCCCTCGTCAATGAGATAATATGAAATGGCTTCTCGGCGATTTGAAAATAGTTTCACCTGAGTTTGTTTTGTCTGTGTTTTTTCTTTCTACATATACCTATACTCAAGGTAGACAGTTAGTAGACACATTGTTTCTCTCACTGGCGACCACAGTCAAACTTTATGAAAGTTCGAGTGACAAGTACTCGGCATCGTAATCTGAAAAACTTAGTCCGTTATTAATCTTCTCTTTTTGAAGAAGTATTTAAATAGCAGATCCACCAAAGGAAAATAAATAGGTAAAATTCTTTTATGGGGATTGCTCAAATACCATTTTCTTCTCTTCAAGGCAAATTTTGATGATGACTTTCTGCTCTTCCTCCTATTGGGTGTTCCTTTTGATTGTTGTGTTTATTATGCTGACTCCTTTGAAAACACCTGCGCTCAAGGTAAATATTTAGTAGATATAAAGTCATTTTTTTCTAGCAACTATTTTTAAAAATATTCTAAATAAGATATTCATAAAGAGGATAAGGCGCCTTTGTTTGTCATTCACGATCTCTTGAAATGAGATAGACAATTCAAAAAGTTCTCGATAAATGGGTATTGAACCCGTCTTTAAGGCTAGGCAAAAATACCGTTCTTGAGCATTATATGCTTTTTTGTGATTCTCAATTCGCTTGGAGATTTTTGAAAAAGATTTCCATTTTCATGTATTAATCCCTGCATCCATAGAAAATAGTTAGTTTTGAGTGAAACTACTCCGTAATGACCTCCTTGACCTTTGGTTTGTCCCTTGCCATCTTTCGGTTGCTTCATCATGTTTGAAATTCCGCTTGACTCCCCATTTCAATAGATGTATAGGCAAACATGAAGTAGAAAGATGTATGTAGATTTTCAAAAATAGTCTTAATTCTGAAAACTTAGTTTCAAAAAACTTGTGCAAAAGTTTTTAGAAAATCTCTGCCAATTATGTCATGTACTAGCTCAATGAATGTCTTCCCTTTTTAGGCTCGCATATGCCTGACATTCAAATAAAGGAATTCCCAAAACTTATCATCGCACTGAGAACTTCTGTCATAGATGAAGATTTAGTCTATCTAGACTTTGTCGAAGCTAGCGATTTCTAAAGTTGACTTTGACCTCGGGTGCTAGGGAATTTGAAATATAATTTAGTATATTAGCAAAAATTGTAAGGACCTCCTCAAAATTTCTGTCCCAATTTAATACTGTTTGAGATAATCTCAGCCTGAGAGAATCTGAAGTCTTTGTTGGTCCTCATTCTCTTTGCTGGATGATGATGATCTTCTTTTTCTGAATTTTTGAGATTCTTTCTTGAAAATTTTGCCCCAGTTTTCATTTTTTGCGGTGGTATGATCGAGTTGTTGGGGCGTCTATGTATCCCGTTGAAGCAGGAATCAGATCAAAAATAGTTCAGACTATGCTAGGGATATATAGAAAAATTTAATGGGTTGACCGAAGCCGACATAGGCTGCCTATGTATCTCATTCTTGAGAATTCAGGTCATCACGTAGTTCATACATAAAAGAAAAGGATAAATTCTGCTAAAGGATTGACCGAAGCCGACACAGGCCGCCTACATATCCCTTTCTTGGGAACTCAGGTCAAACATAGTTCATATATAAAGCCATCTTCAGGATTAACTGGCCCTGGATACTCTTATCCACTTCATTAGGGTAGAATTAATGTTTTTTCAGATAACATTTTGTGGATGACGTGACGTTTTTCATTGCGTTTGGAAGGATCAACTGCTCACTTTCCTTTGAGAAATGATAAGATTCCTTTTTCCTTGCTTTTTTTAAATAGACATCGATCCTAATTCTGTTAACTTAGTTATTGTCCCCTTGGTTAACCACCTCAGTTTCTTTTAAGTTAGGCTTTCTTGATTTTTGAACTCTTTGGCTCTTCTGTTGATTGTTCTAGGGCTATTGCCTCTCATTCATCATTTTTTTTCTTGATTTATTCATTGCACTCTTGACATAACATGACATTGGCAGGTTTTAGATATTTATTACTTTTATCAAAAACTCAACAAGTTTGATAATGTCAAGTGGCTAACAAAATCGAATAATAATTTTTACAATAGGGGAGGCTTATGAGTTTTGAGAAAATATTTACAAACTCTAGGTATGACCCCAAGAGTGTGGATCTATGCTTTTTGAAAATCATAAAAAAAATAAGAGTAGATAAACTTAAAGGGTAGGTGTCGAGCCTCATCCGTACTACCACCGACTTTGTGAAAAATTAAATTTTATGTTTTTATCTATCCTATTGATCGGGGTGTAATAAGTGGAGTGAAAGTTCAGTTCAACAACACTTCCTTCAATTCATCTCCTTTGATTCCGACTGACTTGAAAAAATCTTCTGTGGGAGCATCTCACTTTTTCTTTTTTCATCCTAGAGACCATTGCTCATAGGTTTTGAAAAATAACTGGTAGAGTCTAATTTTACTACTTGTCATCTTTTTTTCCTGCTACAAAGCTATAGTCAAGAGAGGGATCTTTATTCACTTTGAGCTAGTGAAGTAGGATAATTTTATGCCAACACAAATTAGTTTCTATTGCCTGTAAAGAAAAAATAACTCAAAGGCTGACGTGTTAGATTCTATTAGTAAAAATAACGCAAGATAATAAGGTAAGAGGTAAACGCATAAAATTGTTTCTCTTCTCACGGGAATTGATCCATGGGGTAATGATGACTCGAGAATTTCAGTGAACAAAATTTTGCTCATTGATTCGGCTGAGTAGAATTTATCAGGAAGGTTCAACTCTTTTTTTTTCTCAGCCTTATGTCTTTTTTCACGAAGGTGGGACAATAGAGCTTTTAAATATAGGGGCCGGGCCGAAAAGCTACCTACGTATCTCACGGAGAAGAAATCAGGCCCTACATAGTTCAAACACTTGTAAGAAGAATTATTTTTATTTCCATCCTCTAAACTTCATTACATTAGGAAAAATTAAATACATGAAAAACAAAGCTTGCTATATTTAAAGCTTTCTTTTGGATTAGTGGAAAGCTCTGTGATTTTTTCCAGCCTTCTTCTATTTTATGGATGGGCCCACACGAACTCCAGTCTAACCATTCAAATTTTGATCAAGTGCTCCAAATCAAAAAGGAAAGGACGATACTTCTCAATTGTATGACCTTTGGTTCCATTATAATAATGACAGATGTCATCACTCTTCCTCCATTTAGTAAACCCTTTCCTTTCTTTTCTCTCGACTTGATGGAGAATCCTTGCTTGGATCAAATTAGAGTAAATGTCCTCATAGCTATCCTTAAAAGTTAAAAGCAATGAAGTAAAAATGATGAATTGCGGAAACACTAGTGAAGGACACTTCTGGTTCAACCCTATCACACACCAACATGGTGCGAGGTCCATACAAGTGAGAAATTTTACCGTTGTTGATCAAATCATATATTTTGGCCTTCAACACATTATATTCATCTTTGGCATGACCTTTCTGAAGCAAATGGCAAACACATCTCTTATGCTTATCTATGGGGTTACATAGCGGACCTTGAGTCTTAAGTGGGCACAATGTTCCCATGTCATATAGTGTTCGATAAATCTCTGAGACTTTTAAAATTTCTGGTTCTTTCATGTAGTTCCTTGCACTTGCCTTGAGTGAGATCTGTTTGTCATGTAGGTCTCTCCTCGATTAGAATTGATTGTTGTGAAAATGACTGCATGTTATACTTTAAGGAAGATGCTAACCTAGATTTCTGTAAGTTTTGTCAGCACTCTCGGTTTGAAACTATTGTTGACTTTTAGGTTTTTGATTTTTGTATGTCTTGTACTTTGAAACTATTGTTTTAGTATTTTCATATTTTGTTGGACATTTTGTATGTCCTATACACTTTTGAAAGCATTTACATTTGTTTTTTGATTGTTATTGCTGCTGTATTTGATTTGGTTCTGTTGTATTTCATTGTTGTTGTTGCATATGCTGTATTTGGGTTTACAATTTTTTTTTAAATACCCAGAAAAACCGACCACAAGTGGTCGGTTTTTAAATTTTTTTTTTGCAGAAAACCTACCACTTGTGGTAGGTTTTTTTATTAAATTAATTTCGGATTTTTAATAAATTAATTAATTAATTTAATAAAAAACCTTCCACTTGTGGTCGGTTTTTTAATAAATAAATTAATTAATTTTATAAAAAACCTTCCACAGGTGGTCAGATTTTTAATAAATTTATTAATTAATTTAATAAAAAACCTTCCACTTGTGGTCGGTTTTTATTAAATTAATTAATTAATTTAATAAAAAACCTTCCACATGTGGTAGGTGTTTTTTTTCTCCAAAATTATTTTTTCTAACTTTAATAAAATAATAATGAATTTTAAATATATATATATATTTAAAAAAACTGACCACTTGTGCTAGGTTTTTTATTAAATTAATAAATTAATTTGTGGTACGTAGTTTTATTAAAAACTACCACAACTTTTTCGACCACAGATTTTGATCACTTTTGTGGTTGATTTTTTAGAAAAACCTTCCACATGTGAAAGGTTTTTGTGGTCGATTTTATCCTTTTTTTTTTTTAGTAGTGTTAAAATAGCTCGCTCGACCCATCCGCAAAAAGGCAGCGAATTGGAGTGGAATAGTCATTTTGTTATAATCTTTAATTTTTTATATTATCCTTATAATATCATGTTCTTATATCTTTTTATTATATAAGCATATATGATACTCTCTTCATTTTATTTTATCTAACCCATATTAACCCAACACACCTTTTAAGAAATCAATAATTGAATGTGTATTTTATTAAACTAATCTTATTAATACTGTTTGGGTACTCTAAATTTTACTACAATTGTTTTATGTTATTATTTAATACCTCACATGTAACTTAAGATAACAAACACTTTTGATCGAACAGTCAGGGATATCAGTAATGTTCTTCGCTCCTCAAAGGACATCTTTAAGAAATTGTTAAAGTGGGTCACCGCATTGGAAAATGAGGTCTTCAACCCCACCAAATTTGTCCAGAATGTTAGACTAAGAGAGAATGGAGAACCACCATAGCATAGTCAATTCACTGACGAGAGTACCCAGAGAATGCTCGAGATCAAATTTGCAAAGCTGAATGCCTGCTTGAAGCGAAAAATGAGTTTGGTCTCTAAATTAACCTAGATAACCGTTAAGCTTACATGTTCAAAATTAGACAGGGTAGTATAGAAAAGCTAGGACTTCGTTAAGAGATTTTAGAAGTCAAGATGATTATTGCCAAGGGTGTCGGAGAACGAGATGGACGAAGCCTTTACGAGAAGGTTAAACCCCTCGGCTCACCCGTTCCATCCCATTTGAAAGAAAGCTTGATGGGAAACAAGGCCATAGTATGGGATAAAATGCTATCCACATGGACTCATGGCCTCGAAGGTTTGAGATTATTATGAGGGCACTATAAGGATGGTAAAAGTTTGGGAGAAAGGTTCGACCGCGTCAGGTCATTATCAGCGGAGAAGAGATCAGTGATTTAACAATGTCTACTACGACGAAGACCAAGGTTTCTGTCATTTACGAGAGAAGATCTAGAGTGTTCTGAATCAGTTCTAGGCCGACCAGAACTTTCTCACAATGATGTGATGGTAATTTCTTTAAACATTGTTGACTGTAACATTAAATATGTTCTTGTTGATCCAGGTAATTCGACAAACATTGTCTATAAATGTATCCTCAAACATAAGGGATTAACTAAAAGAATACTTCCCACTGCCAAATTATTGGCTAGTTTCAACTTGGCAAGTGAGGCTACCTAAGGAGAGGTCGAGCCACAGACAAAAGATGAAGGGATGCTCAAATTGTCACATTTTGACATTCTTAATGATGAAATGGGAAACATGGCATACTAGGAAGGCTTTGGCTATACGTTATTAAAGTAGTGGCTTTTCTAAATTTCTATGGCCCACATAATTAATTAATGTATTGGTTTAATAATTATTGAATAAGTTAAATCATAAATTGTACGGGGAAGTAGGATAATTACAGATGGAACGTGAAAACATAACTGACTATTCCTGTATTATAAAAGGGGTCCTCTCTCTGTCAAAAGAATAATAAGTTTCATCATAATTATTCTGAAACGTAAGGTAAAGAGAGAGAAACAACACTTCTGTGCTTCCTCTAAAATTATGGAGAATTCAGGTATGTATTCTTACATAAATTACTGTAATTAGATTGATGTGAAAATCATATAGTTCCACGTTCCTAAATAATTGATAGGATTATGTATTAGATTGTTTAAGTCATAAGATCTGTTAAATCCTTACATTACATGTGGTGTCCGAGCCAGGTTTTCGGAACTAATAATTTTTCGTTAAATTAATGCGTAGTTCAACTTTATGAACCCTAATAATATGTAATGGCGTTATTGTTGTTGTATTGAACATGCCATAAATGCAAGCTCTGGTATGTGCTCAAAAAGTCAAAAGAATGATACATTATTTCTGGTTCAAATAAAGCATGTAGATTCTGTGATAACTTCTAATAACTTCTAATGACTTACGTTAACTTCTAATGACTTATTTCTGGTTCAATCCTTTTTGTTTTATACGGAATTACTTCCGTTCTGGTGGCATGAATTAATAATACTTGTTTTAATGACTTAAGCAAGTGCCTATTTTATTCTTCATTCATATTAATAATTGTGATATTATTTTGGATTTTTTGGAATCATATATGTAAGATTCGTTAATCATCAAAGTGGTCGAATCTTTATGAAATTAATTCCAGATGCTTATAAATGATGTACCAATTATGGGTAAATTAAAATTTTGGTTATAAGACATCTGTGTATCACCCAAAGATTGATTGTTTGTTCGTATGATCAATAAATATTAAACAGATAATTTTGATGTATCGTTAATTTATTTATTTATCAAAAGATAATAAATATTATTAATTGATGGATTAAATATTATCGATTTGTGTTAAATATACTTTTAAGCATCATTATGTTTAAAGTTGTATTTTGATGTTTCGCCCAAAGGAGAACATCAATATACATTCAAGTAAATTATTTCTGAATTTGATAATGTATATAAACTCGTAACTCAAAGTATTAATAAATGAACATGTTTTACTTGCAACACTTGCCCTTCATTCACACTCCGCCTCTATTACGACTTTTAACGAACTTAACTTTTCAGATTGGTGCGAACAGATCAAATTTTATTTTGGGGTTTTAGATCTTGATGTTGCACTTTACTCTGAAAAGCCAACTGCTATTACTGAAGCTACCAGTGATGAAGAAAAGTCCTATTATAAGCATTGGGATCGGTCTAACAGATTAGGCCTAATGTTCATGCAATTGAATATTGCGGGCAACATTAAGACTACTCTTTCCAAAACTGAAAGTGCAAAAGAACTTCTGAAACTTGTGAAAAAGTCTTCTCTGCTGATAAGTCACTTGCTGGGACACTAATGGGTACTTTGACCACCATAAAGTTTGATGGTTCACGTACTATGCATGAGCATGTCATTGAAATGACAAATATAGCAGCAAGACTTAAGTCTTTGGGAATGGAAGTGGAACAAAATTTGCTTGTGCAGTTCATCATCAACTCATTACCGTCTGAGTATGGTCCTTTCCAAATGAACTACAACATCATAAAAGACAAATGGAATGTGCATGAATTGCATGGTATGTTGGTTCAAGAGGAAACAAGGTTGAAGAATCAAGGAACCCACTCCATTAACTTTGTAAATCATCAAGGAGCTGAAAAGAAAAGAAAGAAGCACGGTAAGGGACAACAGAAACAACTTAATGTTAATGAGTCCTTATCTCAAGTACGTAAGAAAGGAAACAAGAATGAGAAGTGTCATTTCTGTGGAAAATCTGGACAAAGATTGCCTGAAACGTAAGGCATGGTTTGAGAAGAAAGGTAAGCTTCGTGCTTTTACATGTCTCAAATCAAATTTAACTGAAGTTCCTTATAATACTTGGTGGATTGACTCTGGTTGTACCGTTCATGTTTCTAATACTATGCAGGGATTCCTTACAATCCAAACCATAAACAAGAATGAAAAATTTATTTACATGGGGAATAGAGTGAAGGCTCCAGTTGAAGCTGTCAGGACTTATCGTCTGATTCTCGATACTGGACGTCACTTAGATTTAGTTGAAACTTATTATGATCCTTCTCTTTCGAGAAATTTAGTTTCTTTTTCTAAGTTGGATAAGAATGGATATTCTTTTAATTTTGGTGATGGATGTTTTAGTTTGTTTAAACATAATTATCTTATTGGTACGGGTACTCTTTGTGATAATTTATACAAATCGAATCTTGATAATCTGTTTGCCGAAACACTCTTAACTCTGCATCATAATGTTGAAACCAAACGAAGTTTGGTGAATGAACAATCTGCTTACTTGTGGCATAAACGTTTAGGTCATATATCTAAAGAAAGGCTGGAAAGATTAGTTGAGAATGAAATTCTTCCAGATTTGAATTTTACTGACCTTAATATTTGTGTTGATTGTATTAAAGGAAAACAAATAAGACACATAAAGAAAGGAGCCACAAGAAGCACACAACTTCTTGAAATTATACACACTGATATATGTGGTCCTTTTGATATCACATCTTTCAATAAAGAAAAATATTTTATCACTTTTATTAATGACTTTTCACGTTATGGATATATCTATTTGTTGCATGAAAAATCTCAAAAGATTAATGCCTTAGAGGTATTTATTACTGAGGTTGAAAGATAACTAGATAGAAAGGTGAAAATAATCAAGTCTGATAGAGGTGGTGAATATTATGGAAGATATGATGAAAGTGGACAACACCCAAGTTCATTTGCTAAATTTCTTGAAAAGCATGGCATATGTGCTCAATACACAATGCCTGACACACCACAACAAAATGGTGTGGTAGAAAGGTGTAATCGTACACTAATGGATATGGTTAGGAGTATTTTAAGTAATTAATCTTTACTTCTTTCGTTATGGATGTATGCTTTAAGGACTCCCGTTTACTTGATAAATAGGGTTCCTATTAAAGCAGTTCCAAAGACACCTTTTGAATTGTGGACTTGTAGGAAACCTAGTTTGAGGCATCTGTATGTTCGGGGTTGCCCGACAGAAGTTAGAGTATACAATCCACAAGAAAAGAAACTGGATTCAAGAACAATCAGTGGTTTCTTCATTGGTTATCCAGAAAAATCGAAGGGATATATATTTTATTATCCTAATCATAGTACGAGAATAGTTGAAACTGGAAATGCTAGGTTCATTGAGAATAGCGAAGTTAGTGGGAGTGAAGAACCACATAATGGGGAAATTAAAGAAGTTAGGGTGCGAATTCCTCTTCCCTGTACTTCTTTTAAATTTGTTGTTCCTGAAATTGTTGTACAACAAAGTAATCAACAAGAACAACAAATTAATATTCCTACTAATCACAATGAAGCTATAATTGATGAACCTGTAGTAGATGAATCACAAGAAGTAGCATCAAGAAGATCTCAAGGACAAAGAAGATCTGTTATTTCTGATGATTATTTGGTATATCTACATGAGTTAGAAACTAACTTGGGAATTGATGATGATCCAGTTTCATTTTTACAAGCCATTGAAAGTAACAATTCTGATAAATGGGTAAATGCTATGAAAGATGAGTTAAAATCTATGGAACAGAATGATGTTTGGGACCTTTTGAATTACCTGAAGGTTGCAAAAGCGTTGGGTGTAAATAGGTCTTTAAGACCAAATGCGACTCAACTGGCAACATCGAACGTCACAAGGCTAGACTTGTTGCCAAAGGTTTCACTCAAAAGGATGGCATTGATTATAAAGAGACGTTTTCATCTGTCTCTAGAAAATATTCCCTCAGAATTATAATGGCTTTGGTAGCTCATTATGACTTAGAGCTACATCAAATGGATGTGAAAACAACCTTTCTGAATGGAAATTTGGAGGAAGAAGTTTATATGAATCAACCTGAGGGGTTTTCTATTAAAGAAAAGGAACACATGTTGTGTAAACTTAAGAAGTCAATATACGGACTTAAGCAAGCTTCCCGACAATGGTATCTTAAGTTTAATGAAACGATTGTCACCTTTGGATTTAAAGAAAACACTGTTGATCGGTGTATATATCTGAAGGTCAGTGGGAGTAAGTTTATTATGTTAGTCTTGTATGTTGATGGAATCTTGTTAGCTATTAATGATCTTAGTTTATTGCATGATACCAAGAAATATCTCTCTAGTAACTTTGAAATGAAAGATATGGGTGAGGCATCCTATGTGATTGGAATAGAAATATTTCGAGATAGATCACAAGAATTGTTGGGATTGTCTCAGAAAACCTATATTAATAAAGTATTAGAGAGATTTAGAATGAAAAAATGCTCATCAAGTCCCATTTCAATTCAGAAAGGAGATAAGTTTAGTCTCAATCAATGTCCAAAAAATGACTTGGAATGAAAGCAAATGAAAGATTTTCGTTATGCATCAATAGTTAGGAGTCTTATGTATGCCCAAACATGTACAAGACCAGACATCAGTTTTGCTGTTGGGATGCTGGGTCGATATCAAAGTAACCCTGGAATGGATCACTAGAAGGTTGCAAAGAAAGTGTTGCTATACTTACAAGGAACGAAAGATCATATGCTCACTTATAGAAGATTTGATCATATATATGTGGTTGGATATTCAGATTCAGATTATGCTGGTTGTGTGGATACAAGAAAATCCATATTTGGATATTTGTTTCTGTTAGGTGGAGGAGCAATATCATGGAAGAGTGTGAAGCAGTTTGTTATAGTTGCATCCACTATGGAAACTGAGTTTGTGGCATATTTTGAGGCCACCATCCAGACTAATTGGCTGCAAAATTTTATTTTAGGACTTGGACTAGTCGACAATATAGCTAGGCCGCTGAAAACTTATTGTGATAATACCGCCACAGTTTTCTTCTCTAAAAATGATAAGTATTCGAAAGGTGCTAAACATATGGAATTGAAATACTTTTCGGTTAAAGAAGAAGTCCAGAAACATAAAGTGTCAATTGAACATATTAGCACCAATCTTATGATTCTGATCCTTTGACGAAAGGATTACCGCCCAAAATATTTGTTGAACATGTTGAAAGGATGGGTCTTATTGATAGCAATGAATGATTTCATGTAAAGACTGTATTATGTTTATGTAATTGACACTTTGAGCTCAAATTATATATATTTCTGTTGTTACCTGTTTTCTCTTGTATACATAATATTGTGAAAGATGATGACAGGTTCTGACTTAGATAAAGGATTCTAAGTATTATCGTGGGACCCATTATGTATTTGAAAGGTTATGTTAGGTAATAGACTAATATTGTAGTACATGGAAGGAACTATGTTAATAAAGTGACGTACAACCGCCATGACTTATTTTAGTTGATTTATTTAACGATGGCAAATGATGTTGGATTTAATGTTAATTGTTCACATGATTGACGTACGTATTAAACCACTAAATTAACATTATGTGTGCCAAGTGGGAGAATGTAAATTTCTATGGCCCACATAATTAATTTATTTATTAGTTTAATAATTATTGAATAAGTTAAATCCTAAATCTATATGGGAAAGTTACCTAGTAGGATTAAACTACTGACTAATCTGTTAGTAGGATAATTATTGACTCCTAGTAGGATAATTACAGACTGTTAGTGGATAATTATTATATCCACTAATCACGTTGACGGAACGTGAAAACATAACTGACTATTCCTGTATTATAAAAGGGGCCCTCTCTCTGCCAAAAGAAGAATAAGCTCCATCATAATTATTCTAAAACGTAAGGTAAAGACAGAGAAACAACACTTCTGTGCTTCCGCTAAAACTATGGAGAATTCAGGTATGTATTCTTCCATAAATTACTGTAATTAGATTGATGTAAAAATTATGTAGTTCCATATTCCTAAATAATTGATAGGATTATGTATTAGATTTTTTAAGTCATACGATTTGTTAAATCCTTACAGCTTTGACATATCACCAGGTGGTAAAATTCCCAATCCCAAAAGATTGAAAGAGATTAAGGGCGATTTTACATAGGAGAAGTATATGTTGTATTGAGAGGGAAGACCATACAACTTCCAAATGCCAATTACATAGCCAAATTCTTCCCTTTAAAGCAAAATATATAGGGGAAAGATTGTCCCAGGTTCCTAAAATAGACGAAGAAAAGTTCCAAATCCTAAGGTCCTATTATGTCCTGGATGACCGAAATGCGACCAAATCAATGGTAGAAGAACTTGAACAAGTCATCCTATTCATAGATTTCCTAGAAATGAAGGTATATTTGGGTACAAAACTCAACCTCGAGTTTAGAAAGACACTCATAAATTTTCTTAAAGTTAACATAGACTGTTTTGCTTAGTTTTATTTTGATATTTCAGACATATAAGGTGAGAAGTAGTTATCCATGTAATTACAGTATTTTATCTATAGACGGATTAGAAATAGACCTCAATTTTCCTCTAATGATACTAAAAAGGTGTCCCATCTCAGAGGATAAAAAACATGCTTCTTAAAAGAAGAGGTAATACACCTTCTAAATATAGGGTGGATTCGGGAGATAAAATATTCAAAGTGGCCAAAAAATATGCTAGTGGTGCCTAAAAATTAGAATAAGTTTAGAATGTGTATTGATTTTAAAGATTAAAACAAAGAATGTCTAAATGACTCTTTTTCTGCGTCGAACATCAACCTAATAATTGATGCGATGACTGGGAATGAAATCAAGTGTTTTCTTGATGCGTACTCTATGTATAATATGTTCGAGTGGACTTGGAGGACTAAAAAACCTCTTTTGTTACTAACTACAAAGCATATTATTACAATGTGATGTCATTTGGTTTAAATAATGTAGGTGCAACCTACCAGAGGTTAGTGAACTGAATGTTTGAAAGAAAAATCGACAATACTATATATGAAAGTGTACATCAACAACATGCTGGTAAAATCTTTAGATACGAAGGATCATATAACCCACATATAAAAAGGTTTGACATATTAAGAAATCATGAGAAAATTGAAGGAAAGGTGTCTTTTAAGTCTTGAATGAAGAATTGATGCCATTGACCAACTTAAAGGGTCAAACATCATTAGGAAACTTGATTAAGTTAATTGTGGACTTGATTAATATTTTCAAAACTTTTTAATCTTTTAAAAAATACAAATAAACCCCCCTTCAATCCAAATCAATCATCTCTCTCTCGGCAACTTCTCTCAAATCTCTCCCAACCAACAGTTCTGCAAAATTCTCCCTTCAATCCTCGACGACTTCAACCTCCGGCGATAAATAGTCCCGACGAGTTCCCCTTTGACTTTCAACTGTCAATCGACATGAAGCCTTCTCCGGCGATAATAACTTTGAGTTCTTTATCGTTACATTTCTTTTTTCACAGATAAAAAATTATGAAGAAACAGAGGAACTTGAGCCAACTACTCTTCTAGTATTGGTTAACAATTTCAATATTTCTAGCTTAAATTTAAAATGTGGACTGAATAAAATCCTAATTTCTGGCATTTCTTCTTCTTGTTGTTGAACTGTTGATTTGAATTTGTTGGTGATTTTTTGTCAAAGTTGATGTTCTTAGTGTGTGTATGATGTGTTGGTGTTACTGGGTTGATTTGTTGTTTGTCTTGGTAAAAATAGTGTTGCAACAGATGAAACATCTGATGCGGAAAATGAAAACATATGATACAACAGATGTAAATCTGATGCAACTATGAAAATCTGATGCAACAGATGAATAATCTAACAGATTATTTATCTGTTGCGACAAATGACTTTTCTGTTTGGAAGAAATCTAAACAATATTGATCCAATAGATAACTCATTTTGCAACAGATGAGTGATATGTTTCAACAGATCAATGATCTATTTTATTATTTCCAATGGATTACTCATCTATTTCAACATGTTGGTCATATGTTTCAACAGATAACCTGCCTGGTGCAACAAATCAGTGATCTATTTTTACTGTTTCCTACAGATTACTCATCCGTTGCAATAGGTTGGTTATTTATTAGAACATATAACCTGCCAGGTACAACAAATCAGTGATCTGTTTTTACTGTTTCCAACGAATTACTCATCTGTTGCAACAAGTTAGTTATATGTTGCAATAGATAAACTACCTGGTGCAACAGACGAGTGGTCTATTTTTATGGTTTCTTATGGATTACTCATCCGTTGCAACAGGTTGGTTATATATTGCAATAGATAAACTACCTGGTGCAACAGATTAGTGATCTATTTTTATTGTTTCCAACGGATTACTCATCTGTTGCAATAGGTTGGTTATATGTTGCAACAGATAAACTACCTGGTGCAACAGATGAGTGATCTATTTTTATGATTTCCAATGGATTACTCATCCATTGCAAAAAATTGGTTATATGTTGCAATAAATAAACTACCTGGTGTAACAAATTAGTGATCTATTTTTACTATTTCCAACAGATTACTCATCCTTGCAACAGGTTGGTTATATGTTGCAACAGATAACCTTCTATAATGCCCCAAATCTAGTACCCAAAATGCTACACGGTGCTCATGACCCCGGAGGACCACAAGCTAATCCATGACTGATATCTGTACCTGAACACTGCATAATATACTGTATAATACGGAAATAAAGGCTGTAAGGACATAAGGTTCAAAATTGATAAAACAAAACATAACATCTGGATGGGATATAAATACACAAAATAACTGAAATAAACTATCTGAAACATGATAGTCTAAAAAGCCTCTAATTGTCTGAATAAGTAGTTGATGGGACATGTTCCCAACTAACTCTAATTATTGTAATAGACTAAGTAATGATGAAATAAAGTAATGGCCATGTTCTCGAAAGATGAGGACTCACTGCTAAATCTGGCTGTTGAAATCTGGAATACTACTGATGCTCTGGAGATCGTTCTTCTAAACCTATGGTATAAAACACCATAGCTCAAATGCGTCAGTACATTTGAATGTATTGGTATACATGTGAGGTAGGCTGAATGCAAAGGGTTCACATGCATGGACTATACTAACTAATTAGATAACATAAACGTGAGAATGCATCCATGATTACATAATAACTGTAACCGAGTTTGTGATAACATGATTTCTGAGACTGAGTACTGATAACATAAGATAATAATAACTGTATAACTAATACTGAGCAACTGTATCTAACAGTCTAGGTTCTGATGGAACTAGATGAGTTTTGTACTGTTCTGAGTTGACTATATCTGACAATCTTGAATTCTGTTGAACTATTCGAGTTCTATTACTAAGACTGAGACTAAGACTGTGAGAAGTATTCATCTAACCGACATGCCCCTAATATGCCATTATGGCTGAGTTGGGTCTAATCTGTAACCCCAATTGGAAGGGTGTCAATACCGCGTCACTGGTAAGGACAAACTGTGAGTGACCCTCATATAATAGGTTACTCTAATGAGAACGGTGAGACCCTTATATAACAGGTTAAACCACCTCATCTTCCCTTATATAACAAGTTATGATGTCTCAACCTACGCTGGCTACTTAGTTCTGGAGCTGAAAGATTGCTTCTAAGAATCATACCCTCTAATAACAGGTGAGTTCCCATCCTTGTGGTCACTCGGTGCTAACTCCTACTCCCATCTGAAGAGACACTGTACATGATTAACTGAACTGAACTGGACTGAGTTCTTGGAGTTTTGATGACTGACGGAATACTACTGAGATTACTGAATTACTAAGCTTTCTGAGATTTACTGGGATTACTGAGCTAACTAAATTTTTCTTGAGTCACATGACTAGCTGAATTCTACTGAACATGGCTTGACTGAGGATATCGTGAAAATATGACACTAGCTCTAGGAACACAGCTAAATTGTTGGGTATTAAATATCCCCAGGACTCAATATCATAAAAGTAATTTATGGCATAAATTTTAAAGCACAACAATGGCTACACATATATCCATAATCCATTGACTAAGACATTTCATCAAACACTTGACATGTATGAACTTGTATATGAATAGGGATTTCATATTATCATACTACTATGACACTTTTCCTTCCCATATGCATTTAATCAAACACATAGTGAGCATAGTATATGTAGACTACATTGCACAACAAGTAAACATCATGATTCAATTCTAGTTTCATAATTCAAGGGTTTAAAACATGGGTTCACATGAATCTACACATATAATAACTAATTCCACATAAAATTTATCACCAAACATGGATTAGAATTCAATTGGTCATTATCAACATGAACAAAAAAAAACCCAACATGGAATTCATAAAAATTCATATACTTGAACTTTAAAAAGAGATTCTTGGGCTTCATGAACGAAAAGAGTCCATAAATGAAAACTATGCATACCTGAGTCAATGAATTTGGAAGGATTGATAGAGAGTTCTTGTGATTTGGCCCTTGAATTTGAGAGCTAGGATTCTTGTTCTTGAGAGAGAGAAACTCAATTTGGGAAAAATAGAGTGAATAAAATGATATCCTTAGGTCATGTAGGGTTAAATTTCGTGTTTAGGGCTGAACTAAAATCATGGAAAAAGACCCATTTAACCCTGGACGCGTCTTTTAAATTTTGTGAAAATTTCCCGACTTGGACCCCTGGCGCGACGCGGCGCTATCGCGCCGTGTCACTGGAATTTGACAACAGGGAAATTGGACGATAGCGCGACGCGGGAATATAGCGGAGCTTCACTGGATTTTGATAATTGGGATTTGGGAGTTCTCCGCGATGCGGTGAAATTGCGAAGTCTTACTGGAAATTGACGAATGTCATTTTGGCTTATGGCACGACGCGCCACTGACTGAGATGGTAGTGTTTTACGACTGAAACTTGAATTAGCCATAACTTCTTACCCGGTTATCAGATTTAGGCAAATATTATATCGATGGAAAGCTTATTGAATTTTTCACATGAAAAAAATGAAAATCTTGAAAATACCACATGTATAAAAATGGATTCATCTTTAAAACAATTCTTTAACATCTTTAGGATTAATTTAAGCTAGATAGAAATACGGGGTACTACACCTTCTTGGTGTAACAAATGAGTGATCTATTTTTACTATTTCCAATGAATTACTCATCCGTTACAATAGGTTAGTTATATGTTGCAACATATAAATTATCTGGTACAACAGATTAATGATCTATTTTTATGGTTTCCAACAGTTTACTCATCCATTGCATCGGTTGGTTATATGTTGCATCAGATAAAATACATGATGCAAAAAATTAGTGATCTATTTTTATTGTTTCCAACGGTTTAATCATCCGTTGCAACAGGTCTGTTATATGTTGCAACAGATAACATACCTGGTGCAATAGATGTGTGGTCTGTTGGAACTGTTATTTTACTGTTGTGCATGTTAGATTTACCGTTATCCCTTTTTAACGATGCATTAATCAATTATAATCTAATTTATGTTTCTGTTAATTTATGATAATATGGCTCTCAAAAGAAAAAATCCTAATCAAGTCCAAGTAAAGTAATAAGTGAAGCAGCTCGACTACATCCACCACTCTGTGAGCTTGCTTTACAAACGTTATCTCAATCAGGAGCAGAAGATAATATATAGGGGAGGAGAAATATTTAAAAAGAGATGATCCAAATGCTAATAGCCCTTCCCCCGAAGAGTTGGTCAAAACCTTTAGCATTGATCGTTATCCTGTGAGAATGTAGTGCGATGGTGCCACAAATTTAACGGATGATTTCGTGTTTAAGTCAGCCATGGAAAAATCTTTCGACGCCTTCAAAAAAATACTTCTAGAACAAAAATTTGAGTTTTATTTTAGGAAAAGCTGCTTTGGGCAATATCTTGATTTGTCGAAGGACAACAATGCTCGTTTACAGATGAAAATGGTATATGATCTTCTTAAGCACAGATTTATATATGAAAATAAAGATAAGATGGATAAGGTGTGGATAAATTACTGTGGCATGCGTATTTGTTTTGGTTGGAGGGAGTTTGCCATAGTTACCTTACTAAAATGTTATCCTCCTTCTTCTTCTCAAGTTATACCTACTCTAACCCAAAAAAAAGCACCCCGCACACCCAAAAAAGGCAAAGGTAAGTCGAGTGATCGTGATGACCTGGTGTCCATTGTTGGTCTAAGCTTCAAAAACAAAAATTTGATAGAAGCGTTGAAAGGTAAAGGACTTTCAAAGAAGCACAAGCAATCATTGTACTTTGTTTGGTTGTACATAATATTCTTTGGGCGAGAGAAGTTAACAACAACATAAACCTCGATCTAATAAATCTCTCTGAGGATCTTGAGGCATTTAACAGCTATACTTGGGGTTATGAAAGCTTTAAAATGACTGTCAAATATTTGTTGACTCCGTTAACGCCAAAGACAGTCAACTTATATGGCTTTCCATGGGCCTTCACGGTAAGTATTTCTTTTATCATGATATGATTCACTATTTTTTTATTCAATAATGCTTTTAATTTATTGCCGTTATGTTGTAGGCTTGGATATTTGAAGTCATTCCTTATTTGAGACAACAAGTGAACTACCAGGAAGAAGTTTCCTGTCCAACAATCCTGAGATGGTTGTCAGCCAAAACTGATAAAAATGCAAAATTTCTTGATCTTTTCAACCCCCCGAAGAAAGCAGTAAGTTGAATTCTAATCAAGTTTTTATTTTAAATGATTTCATCATCATTCTAATATATATACTGATTTATTTTAGATTGTTCATCCGTTGCTTGTTCCAATCAACCGAGAGTTAAAGATGTCATTTTTCTTACTTTACAGTTTGTGCAAACTTTATCGAAACCTAAGGTCGTTGATGGAATAAAAATGGAATTGTTTGGAGCAACAACCATCACAAGAAAAATAATTTTGGAGGGTGGGCTTGTTGTGCTTGATGATGGTAGTCATAGTAGTAGTGGTAGTGGTGCTGCTTTTGGGGCTAATGATGCCCCTCTTATAATTTTTGAAACAACAAGCCATTATGATTATGATCATACTGGTTGTACAAATTTTCTCCAAATTTTGCCACATTTAGCGATGTTCTGCATGCAAATATCAAGACTGCAAGGCGAAACATGATGGAATGATTAATGCTATTAATGCACTAACTGCTTCTATAAAGGAAATGACATCTAAGAGGGGTGGCATTCCATCAAAGAGGATTTCATATCCATACACTCAACTAGAGATCAAGATGGCTAAGAGGAGAAGGAAAGACATTTCCAAGGCATCACCAAGCATCGATAAAAGTAAAATTACAATATAGATGGACAATCTGTTGTATATCTGTAATTAAAATTGATAATTTTGGCTTTCCAAATAGATGGCACAACAGAAGCTACTGCTGAAGAGCATAATATCATAGTTGATAATCCATCAACTGCTTCTAAAGAAGAAAAAGTAGAGCTTGTTAGTTCGGGAGAACGGAAGAATTACCCGTTTGAAGGGTTCAACATCTCGGACGAGGCTCTAGAAAAACTAACAAAGTTGATCAACGAATATTCAGAATGAATTGCCGATGAATTGTTAAAGCATCATGCCGGTAGGTACATAAATCAACTTTAAATATATTGATTTATACAATTCTTATTGTAAGAACATGACGTTAACACATATAAATCATCATGTAGAAAATAAAATGACGAACACTACAAAGTGAACGAATCGAGTCTTAGTTTTGATATGTTCGACTTTATTGTTGCATATTCCGAAGCAAAGAATTGGTTCTATTTGATGTCACAATCCTAAACTTACAGGAATGATGATGTTTAAATGCCATACATATTTCTATTAATTAATACTTTATTTTATTGCATCTACGTATTAATTTTTTAATCACGTAATCCAAAATATTTGATTATATATGTAGCACATCGATGTCATTTTTTACTACCTCCGAAAGAAGTCAAAGTGTAAACACCAGAACAATACAGATATACGACAAACAATTATTTATACAAAGTTTACATCAATAGTGCCTACGATAGGTATTGTCAACAACAGCCGAAAGTTTTCTGAAATAAGGAATGCTTAATCAACATCATCAAAGGTTTTAGCATTCCAGCTGGCTTACCTTGGTATTTGATCGACAAAGTGTACATCCCAATCAATTGTGGTGATGAAATCCATTGTGTGTTGGCTGTCGTCATTCTAAAAGAGAGGCGCATCCGAGTTTATGACTCGATGTCACAAAGAAGACGTTCCAGGCCGTTGTTTGAGATACAAAAACTGGCCAAAATATTGCCTACTTACCTTGATATGAGTGGCTTTATAGACCAAAAGGTTTGTACTGATTGGTCGATGATTGAAGTATACCGGGATAAAATGGGTAATCTATTTGATGTACAATATGTTGAAGGAATTGCTCAGCAAACCATTGGTAGCCTGTAAGTATAAGTATCATGATTTAGTTTCATTTCATAAATTTCACAACACTTACATGAACTGCAAGATATGGATTATCTATTTTTTTAAAACGCAGGGATTGCGGTCCTTTTGTTACCACTTACGCCGAGTATTTGAGCAATGGATTACAAGTACCAAATGATGGACTTGATGTCGGATTACTCCACAAAAGATATGCTGCTCTTTTATGGAAATACAGAGAAGCAAAAGTTCAGAAGCCGTATGCAAGCGACATTAAAGATCCACGATGACCAAAATCGAATGAAGAACAACTTGTTCATATTGATTAGATCTTTATAGATTGAGTCCGTCAATGTAATAACCCATCCTCCTTGGTTTAACTTGTTGATTTATTTGTAGAGTAGATCATTTGTACCCATAATATTTTTTTTTACATTTCATTTATTTGTTGAGTTATTTCATGTAATTTTCGAAGGTTTTAATTTATTTTATGCTGTCTATGAATATAATTTAATCCTTAGTTTTGAACATGTTAAATAAAATGGAATACTAGATTCAAATATCGCAACAGATAATACATTTGCTGCAACAGATGGCATATCTTATCAAACAGATTTAGACATATGTTGCAACATATAGGTCATCTACTGGAAATTATATAAACAGGTCTTCCTACTTTTATGATTTTTTCCAACAGATTACCTATCAGTTGCAACAGATAGATTATATGTTGCAACAGATTGTAGATCTGTCACGACAGATAGACTGAAAAACATCTGCATAATGCAATAGATGACCAACCTATTCCAATAGATATTCAATATGTCACAATAGATATTATATCTGTTACAACAGATAAACAATCTATTGCATTATAAAAATTCAACTTTCGCCAGATATAAAAATTATTGCCACTACATGTGAAGTGAAGTGGCTTGAAATAATAAAATTATTATCGTGTTCGTCTCTGTCTTTGTACATATTCTTCTTTATACACGGGCTCCAACCATTTAGTTAGGTCATCTGCTGGAAATTATATAAATAGGTCTACCTACTTTTTTTATTTATTCCAACAGATTACCTATCAGTTGCAACAGATAGATTATATGTTGTAATAAATTGTATATCTATTGTGACAGATAAACGGAAACATCTGCATAATGTAATAGATGACTAACCTATTCCAACAGATAATGAATCTATCACAACAGGTATTAGATTTTTTACAACAGATAGACAATCTGTTGCATTATAAAAATTTAACTTTCGCCATACATAAAAATTATTGCCACTTCATGTAAAGTGAAGTGGTTTGAAATAAAATTTTTTTATCGTGCACGTCTCTGTATTTGTACATATTTTTCTTTATACACGGGCTCTAACCATTTAGTTAGTACCTCATAAGCCCAGACCTCTTGCATCTTTCCCACAACAGCATCACACATACCGATCATTTCTGTGTCGGTCAGCAAATACTCGATGTATGTAAGCGAGTACGGCCCGCAAGCTGCACCGATTTTATTTTTTGAGAGTTGGATGTTCTTATTTTGACCTTCAAAAACCCATGATTCCTTCATCAAGACTTTCTCCGACAAATGATCCATCAGCTTACTCTGCGTCAACAACTTGGGGAACAACTTCAAGAGTGGCTGCACATGGGTTAAAAATGTGTCCTCATTGAAGACAGGTAAGTTGCAGTCATAAACCTTAATCTTTCCCTCGTGGAGTAGTATCTTAACAGAGAGAAAATGTTTGACTTCTACGTGTATGACTGCAAGGATTCTCTTTACCTTGGTCCAGCTCTTGCCGTGTGGATATGGCCTCTTTCTTCTAACATATTTAATCATGTCTTCATCGCATTCGAACATAAAAAATAACCTATCAAATCTACAGCCACCAGGACTAGATCACCTGCGGAGATCATTATACCTATCTTTGAAATTATTGGAGAATTTGAGGTCTATTATCTTATCGATAGCATCATAAGCATTCGGGTACGCTAATTGCCTACCCTTCACTAGGAAGAGAATTTCATCAATATACTGTGGTATAAAAAGACAATTTTTAAATAGGTTAGTAATTGTAAAGAATAACAATATAGTGGAAAGATTCCGTTGCAGAGGTTTCTTTGAATCAGTTCACAGATTATCCATCTAACACAACTTATGCAACAAATGTGTATTATGTTGCAATAGAATACCCATATATTGTAACAGATTACAAATATGTTGTGTAGCTTCTTCTTCATGGAGTAGATAGAAAGGCTAGGTTAGCAAAAGTAAACTTACATTGTCCACATATTA
Source organism: Capsicum pubescens (assembly GCA_030864215.1). Lineage (NCBI taxonomy): Eukaryota > Viridiplantae > Streptophyta > Magnoliopsida > Solanales > Solanaceae > Capsicum > Capsicum pubescens. Next base: position 65,072,090 of record CM061540.1, on the reverse strand, counting down.
CTCATGAATATTTGTCATATTCGTGAAGTCGTTGGCGTCAAATGAATGCATGGTGTATTATTTTGGAACCTTCGTCTTGTCATTCATGATTTCTTGTAGTTCCTTTTTCTTTCGTAGCCAAGTGCCGCATATATGTCCACCTTCTTCAGCGGCCCCTGAACTTCAACAACTCTTGAAGCGGGAGGAGTTGCAATTTTTTTTATTTTCATAATGGAGAGTGTTTGTCTAATTTTTCTTGTCTTCCTCCTAACCTCCACTGTAGGAGTGTATGGCTCCCTCAGTTTTTTGGATGGTATGACACCCCTCTTGGATTTCAACACCTCGGCAGCTTCAACAATAACCTCTAGTTTTTTAAGGAGTTTATCATCTCTGTCCTTACATACTTTGCATTTGTATTGAGAATACGAGGGTGAAGAGGGGTGAGAGGGACCACTGTAAGGGTGGGAGGGACCGGTGTAGGGGTGAGAGGGAACTGTGCAAAGGGTGTTTTCAAATGTATTTATTTTTTCCTGAGCACCAACATGCTCATAATCACAACTAGAAGCATTAACTGCATCAGGATGGCTGCCACCATCATCAACAACTCCACCAGCAACACCCCCAGAAGAAGCACCCGGATCTGTTGCAGTAGGTTAGTCGTGAAGAGCTTCAACATTAGGCTGACCTTGCCTAACTGATCTTCTTATGGCTGTTGCTCCATCCAATTCCTTCTTTATTAACTCCACTGTTGGGTTTCTTTTGTATCAACAAAACCTAGAGTACGAAAAGAAGTTATCCCCAACTCATGAACAGTAGGCACGATCCAAGGATGCATAACCTATAAAAAAAATAGAAGGTATTTAAATCATATAATAATAATAATTTACAGTCAGTTGGGTTATATGTTAACACAACCAACTTATGTAACAGACGATCTAGCTACTGCAATAGCTGATCTGTATGTCGTAATAGATTGACAATATATTGCATCAGATTACCCATCTGTTGCATAATTTGCAGTAGATGGGTAATCTGTTGAGTCGAGTTTAGAGAACCATAGCAACAGATGGTTAATCTATTGTGAAATATGGATCATCTATCACAACAGATTACCCATCTGTTGCACCAATTGCAGTTGATGGGTAATCTATTACAATGGATGACCTATCTGCCATAACAGATGACACATCTATTTTAATATTTTTCTTTGAGGTAAATTATTTTAGTTAAAAGAAGACGTACTGTATGACATTACCCATTTGTTGTATCATACAACCCATCTGATGCATAATTTATAATAGATGAGTAATCTGTTGAGTCGAGTTTAGAGAACCAGAGCAACAAATGGTTATTCTGTTGCAAAATATGGATCATCTGTTGCAATAGATTACCCATATATTGCACCAGTTGCAGTTGACGGGTAATCTATTGTAATAGATGACCCATCTATCGAAACAGATGGCACATCTATTTCAATATCTTTTTTGAGGAAAATTATTTTAGTTGAAAGAAGACGTACTGCATCACCCGGAGGGTTAAATAGATCAACCTCCTTAATATTTTTACTGCCATTTGCAGCCAACTACCTAAGGATCCTTGAATGAGAAACCTCATCAGGGTAAACCTTGAACTGCTTTCGTTAGGGAGAAATGGCTTCACATGCCCAAGCCTAAAAAATATAAACAGGAAGCAAGCAAAAAAATGTCATAATAACTATATTCAATATAAATTAATGGATGAGTAAAAATAGTGATCAATTTTACCATGAAAGCCTAAGGAAAACCGTATAATGTGGTCGTCTTTGGGGATAGCTTTGTCAATAAATATTCGACAGTCAAGTAGCAGCTGTCATATCCCCAGGGATAATCGTTAAATTTCTCAAAATCATCAGCAAGCGCCAATAAATCATCTTCTATTACTTTTATGACGTATCTTGCCAATAAAACGGAATGGATAAACTAAACTAAGCACAAATTTCTCCCTGTTGTGCTTTGGTATGTTTTAATCCTCGAGATCTGCCATCAAATCATTCTCTTTGTAGCTACGTCCAACAATGCCCAACAACCCATCTTTTTTTCCTTGCGTTTATTGGATCCTTTATGGGGTGTTTCCTTGATGAGAGGTTTTTCTGGACGATCGCATCTCAAGCCCATCACCATGGAAAACTCTTTCAATCCAAAACAAACCGGCATGCCAAAGTAGTTGATCCAGACTTCATCCATCTTTTTTTTTGCCCTCATTCAAATCTTTATCATCCCTTTCGTACTTGATCCTGTGCTTGAGAAGACCATATACCATGATCATTGGGAAACGGAGTGTGTGGTCCGTAGGCAGTTCAAGAAAGTATGCAAAGCAGCTCTTATTAAAAATTCTGTCTATGTTTTCATTCTTCATAATACTCCTAAGTTCATCAAAACGTTTCCCCAACTGACATTTAAGTACAAGATCACCAGTTACTTTGTCAGGGTTATCTATCGGCATCGCAACTCGAAACCTATCGATACTAATGGTTTTGACAGGATAATGCTGGGATTTCAAAATTAATTCATGCCTCATTGGTGAGAAGGAGTTATCACTTTCCTCAGCTTCATTTTGCCCTGACTGAGATTGTTCAGAAAATTCCTCCGAATCTATCTGTACTCTAGCCTTTTTTGTTGGGTGGTCAGAAGTTGATCCACTTTCAGTTTCTTTTCTTTTGGGAGATGTCATGCCCTATTTTTGCCAAGGTCAAACAAAACATGACTTATTAAACTCTAAAATAATTAAAGTTGTACAAAGTTGCCACCTAATTTTTAAGGAAAATAAGGAAACCTTTTGAATTATTAACACGTGTGATTTATGTTTCAGTCTATGAAAACCAGTTGAGATTCTAGGTAAGGGTTCAAATTATCCTGAAGGGAAGGGATTAGGCACCCTTCGGGATCCACAACTGTGGTACCCGGCTAGACTAAATTTATCAAAGAAGGAGGAGGTGTATTTTAAATAATGTAAAAAGTATGTGTATTAAGTATAAAATATATACTTAATAAATTATAAAAATATGAAAACAAATTGATTAAAATCCTAAAGTAAGGATGATTATCAACAATTTGTCAAACAATTATAAAAAAATATGAAAAATTATATTTTGTGCCCTTTAGCGTTCACGAAGCCTGAAGATGTTAATTTTAGGAACGGAGAGCAAAAATTGGGCGTCAACAAGAGACATCTTTCAACTACAAACAATAGAAAATCAAAAAATACATTGCATTTGATGTCTGCATAATTTTTTTAAAAAAGGTAAGACAAATTTCAATAAATTATTCTATGCCACATTACAAAAATATACTCCAACGGATAACCTATCAGTTGGAACAGATGGAGAATCTGTTTGAAGACCTATTTAATATCACCCAACAGATCTTCCACCTGTTGCAACAGATGGACCACCAACACCACAACCAATGCCACTAAGACCACCACCAATGTCACCAAGACCACCTATACCACCACCAAAAATACAAATACCGACACCACTACCAACATCCACCAAAAACACCACAAACACCATCCAACAATACCACGACAGTCAACAAAACACTAAGACAAAAACTAGGGTTTTCTTCGGTGATTCCTACTTTTTTAGCATCAAAACTCAAAATTGTTAACCCATTCTCGAAGATAATACAACTAAAAGTCTTCTTTTTCATTATTAACTAAAAATCCCTAATTTTTAGAATAAACAACAAATGTAGAAATCTTCTCGAACTCTATTACCTGTGAAGACAGAGAAAACGACGGATACAAGCGAGAATGAAGTTTAAAATAATAACTATGTAGTTGGAAATGGGAAGAAAGTCGATCTATTTTGAAGGGTTGAGCAATATTTTGAGTAGTTGTTGTCTGTATTATTGAGAGCGAGAGAGAGAGAAGAGCGAGAACTTGAGATTTGAATAAGAAAAAGTTTTTTCCGCAAATAAATGATTTGTATGGGTTGATTTGTAATTTTAAAAAAGAATGACAAGTTTTGAAATTGTTAATTTGGTCCAAATTGATTTTAATTAATTTTTAAAATTCCAAAAGATATAGTTTTTAAAATATTAATTTCATGAGAACTCATTTCAACTCGGAGTGATCGATCGACGACTCGGATCGGGATGAACACAATACCAACACCATGCAATTGCAACGACTTAATTGAAGTTGTAGTTGACCCTATGAGCTCATTTATCCCTAGTTCCACCTAAATCAATTTAGTTACTATCTTAACATTAAGTTAATGAGAACTCATTTCAACTCAGAGTGATCGATCATCGACTCGAGTCGGGATGAACGCAATACCAACACCATGCAATTGCAATGACTCAATTAAATTTGTTGTTGACCCTATGAGCTCATTCATCCCTAGTTCCACCTAAATAAATTTAGGTACTATCTTAATATTAAGTTAATGAATACTCATTTCAACTCAGAGTGATTGATCGACGACTCGGGTCGGGATGAATGCAATACCAACACTATATAATTGTAAAGACTCGATAAAGTTGTTGTTGACCCTATGGTATGATTCATACCTAGTTCCACCTAAATCAATTTAGGTACTATTTTTACATTAAGTTAATAAGAACTAATTTCAACTCAAAGTGATCGATCGATGACTCGGGTCGGGATGAACGCAATACCAACACCATGCTATTGTAATGACTCAATTGAAGTTGTTGTTGACTGTATGAACTTATTCATCCCTAGTTCTACATAAATAAATTTAGGTACTATCTTAACATTAAGTTAATGAGAACTCATTTCAACTCAGAGTGATCGATCGACGGCTCGGGTCGGGATGAACGCAATACCAACACCATGCAATTGTAACGACTCAATTAAAGTTATTGTTGATCCTATGAACTCATTCATACTCAGTTCCACATAAATCAATTAAGGTTCTATCTTAACATTAAGTTAATGAGAACTCATTTTAACTTGGAGTGATCGATCGACGACTCGGATCGGGATGAACGCAATACCAACACCATGCAATTACAACGACTCAATTGAAGTTGTAGTTAACCCTATGATCACATTTATCCCTAGTTTCACCTAAATAAATTTAGGTACTATCTTAACATTAAGTTAATGAGAACTCATTTCAACTCAGAGTGATCGGTCGACGACTTGGGTTGGGATGAACGCAATACCAACACCATGCAATTACAACGACTCAATTGAAGTTGTAGTTGACCTTATGAGCTCATTCATCCCTAGTTCCACCTAAATAAATTTAGGTACTATCTTAAAATTAAGTTAATGAGAACCCATTTCAACTCAGAGTGATCGGTCGACGACTCGGGTCGGGATGAATGCAATACCAATACTATGCAATTGCAAAGACTCAATTAAAGTTGTTATTGACCCTATGAACTCATTCATCCCTAGTTTCACCTAAATAAATTAAGGTTCTATATTAACATTAAGTTAATGAGAACTCATTCATCCCTAGTTTCACCTAAATCAATTTAGGTACTAGCTTAACATTAAGTTAATGAGAATCTTTTCAACTCAGAGTGATCGATCGACGACTCGGATCGGGATGAACGCAATACCAACACCATGCAATTGAAAAGACTCAATTGAAGTTGTAGTTGACCCTATGAACTTATTCATTCATCCCTAGTTCCACTTAAATCAATTGCAATAAAATCTGGTTGAATAAATAATTGAGCTGTTGGAAATTTCTAACAGATATTTATATCTGTTGCAATAGATGATATATCTAATTTAATTATCAAATATACATTTGCATCTATTTTGATAGATGACTAATCTGTTGGAAATTTTCAAACTGATATTGATATCTATCGTAACAGATGGCATATCTGATTTAATTATCAAATGGACATTTGCATCTGTTGTCATAGATGACTGAGTTGTTGGAATATTTAAACAGATATTGATATCTATTGTAACATATGTCATATCTAATTTAATTATCAAATGGGCATTTGCATCTGTTGTCACAATGACTGAGTTATTGGGATTTTTAAACAAATATTTGTATCTGTTATAACAAATGACTGTGCTGTTGGGATTTTTAAATAGATATTGCTATCTGTTGCAACAGATGACATATATGTTTGAACTTTTTTCTTAAATTTTAAAGCAAGCTTTTGTCCGAGTAGATAAAGTATTACTATAAAATGCGGTAAAAAATGTTTCTTGGATAACTCAAAAATGAGTTCATTGATTAGTCTTATCTTGTCTTTTCAAAGTCACTAATCTTCCCCATGCCCCTCAAAATATTAATGGATATTAATTAATAAATATTGAAACCCACATCTATGTACACAATACATCTAGAATTATCTCATCTCTCCTTCAGCTTCAGTCCTAAATTTATTTTATTCATCTCTCATCTTTTTCTTTCTTTCCTCTTTAGGGTTATCACAACCTTTTTTCTCTTCTCTTTCTCTTAAAGATCTTTTCAGATCTAAACCGATCCATATATTTCCTCTACTGAAATTGCTATTTTGATGCCCTTTTGACATTAAGGCATGGTTCATTATTGCTCTTTCACTCTCGTTCTTCTTCTTTGCAAGTTATTTACATATATTTTTTTATTTAATTGTCATTTACCCATATCATATTTATTTAAAAAAATTGAAGGAACTTTTAAGTGTTGAATAAATGAACCAAGAATTTTTATTACAATATGCGAAAAAAGTCATCTGTTGGGAGAAGTTTAAAAGCCTTGTTGGCAGTATCATTTTTTTTGTATGTATTTTGTTTGTTTCTTTATTGTTTTTTATTGTTATTGATATTGTTGGTGGGTTTCGCGTTGTTGGAACTTGTGGTGTGTTGTTGTTGATGGTGTTGGAACAAAGGATGTTGCTTCTTTGTTGTTGATGATGTTGGGACATATGTTGTTGTTTCTTTGTTGTTGATGATTTTTATTTGTTGTTTCTTTGTAGTTTATGCTGTTATTGATGTTGCAACAGACGGAGCAACTGTTGGAACAGATCAAACCACCAACAAGGATGGTTTGATGTATTCCAACAGAATCCATATCTGTTGCAATAGATGGTTAACGTTCTTTCTTTGACATTATTTTTTCCTTTTCTTTGTAGATATAAGGAACTGAAATTTGATCAACTTTAGCCCGACCAACACAAGAGGCTACAGTAAAGATGGGTACGGAGGAATATACTGCATGCAGATGGAACCACTTCATATGTGAGAGGTATGTATTACTGATAATGTTATCGTGGAAATACATATAGAGTACACTAAAAAAAAGGGCAACCTGGTGAACTAAAGCTACCGCTATGTACGGTGTCCGGGGAAGGGCCCCACCACAAGGGTGTATCGTACGCAGCCTTACCTTGCAGCCTTACCTTGCATTTCTGCCAGAGGCTATTTCCAAGGCTTGAACCCGTGACCTCCTGGTCATATGGTAGCAACTTTACCAACTACTCCAAGGCTCCCCTTCAAACACACATAGAGTACACTGATTTTGTGAATGCTGTTTTACCGATTAGTCATTGATCATTCAAACAAGATATCTGCAATTTTACAGTTAAGTTTGGTAGGTCCGAACTGATAAGGCTTAGGGACCATGAATATGATTCTGATACCCTATTAAGATTTAATGTCGGTTGTTGCTCATGTTTATGTGTCAAGCATTGTGAAGGGGTCTAGTTTTGGTGTCATTATAAAGAGCTTCAATAGTGATTGGACTAACTTTTAGGGTGAATTGGACTCTGAGAAGGCCTTTGGAGACTAGCACTACATCTAACAAGAATAGAAAACCAATATAGTTATTGCCCTAGCCCAAATTTATATGGTTGGGTTGCTCGGGGTGATGATTATATGCCAAAAGGTGTGGTAGGAGAAAGCCTTCAAGGGAAAATGGGAGGTTAATGAAAGACTATATCATCTGAGAGCTAATTGAAGAGGATACATAGGGTAGAAAGTAACTTCTAGCGAATTTGGCCGATGAAATTATCTTAAAACATGAGAAATCTATATCAAGTGCAAATATGAAATTGTATCCGGTAATGGAAAATCCGTTTGTTGTTTCTCTAAGAGAAAAATAGTACAGATGGTCATTTTTCTAGGGAGCTGCGTCTAGGTAGCATTGTCGGGATTATCACCTATATTCTAGATAATAGCAAAAGACCAAGAAAGCAGCCTTATGGGCATCGAGGGTTAAAATGATGTACAGTAAGTCCAGAAAACTTACGCCAACAACAACTGCAGTTAAAGTAAGGAATCTAAGTGAAGGCAACAATTTTTAAATTTTAAATTGCATCCTATGCCTTCTTGTTTGTGGTTTCGATTAGCTCTATTGTTGTTGACCTGATCGAAACCACAAACAAGATTGAAAGACAGTTTGAGTTTCATTACATCCTTAGCAATATGGTTATAATTGATTATGTTTTCTAGCCTTATCATGCTTTCAACATTTCTTGGAGAAAATCAAAGGCTTTTTGTAGTATGTGAATTTCGATAATTTTCAAGCTTGCCTCCAGCTTGCCGATTTGGTATTCAAGCTTGTCGTTGTCGTCTTTGAAATTGATATAGAGTTCCTGATCTCTTGTGAGCTCGATCAGGAACACTAATTTCGAAGTTGTGGCATTGTAGAAGCCCTTCAAAACACTTTCTTCAGAAGCCTTAAAGGATATATGTAGGGTCGTTGTGTTTGTTTTAGGTCAAAATGTGTTGATGCACATTAAAGATGTGGTCCCAACCATTGAATAACTCACTTTTATTGAGCGTTGCTCAATGTAGCTTGCTCAACCAACCTTCAAGGGATTTGATAAATTAATAAGCAAGGAGTTACATAACGTTTGATCTAAACCGACTCTACCAAGCCTATCAAATGTTACATAACTCCAGGCTCATTACCCTATCAAAAAAAAATTCTCGAGTTAGTGGACAAATTAAACGAGCTCAATCTCTCAGCCTTTCTGCTGATCACTCTTCTCCAATATAAATGACAAGATATGCGTCATGCAAAAGTCTACACCATCAGCAGAAATGGTTGCCAGAGCAAAAGTGGCATTATCAACTCCTCTGTCTTGCTCAAGTATTCGAAAAAGAAAAATTTCAACTCCTCTGACTTGCACTGTTGAGCAATGTAAAAGGGCCACATAAGAATAACATGAGCTGAAAAAAGTAAGAAGATAAAAAGGGGAGAAATAGAAAGGATAAACTGAATGCTAGATTTAGTTCATCTTTGTTTGGTTTGTTAAACAAATAAAATACAAATGCAAATGAACGAGAAAAGGCAGAAATATTTTCATTTGCATTCGTATTTTATTTGTTTGAAAAAACAAACAAAGATGAACTAAATCTAGCATTCAATTTGTCCTTCGTATTCCTCCCCTTTTTATCATCTCACCTTTTTCAGTTCATGTTGTTCTTTTGCGGCCCTTGTACATTTCTTAATAGTGCAAGATAGAGGAGTTAAAATTTTTCTTTTTCAGATACTTGAGCAAGACAGAGGAGTTGATAATGACACTTTTGCTCTGGCAAACATTTTTGCTGACGGTGTAGACTTCTGCATGGCAAATATCTTGTTATCTATATTAGAGAAAAGGGATCATTAGAAAGGCTGAGAGACTGAGCTCGTTTGATTTGTCCACTAACCCGGGCAAAGTTTTTTGATAGGGTAATGAGCCTGGAGTTACACAATGTTTGATAGGCTTGGTAGAGTCAGTTTTGATCAAACGTTACGTGACTCCTTTCTTATTAATTTATCAAATCCCTTGAAGGTTGGTTGAGCAAGATGCATTGAGCAACGCTCGATAAAAGTGATCTATTCAATGGTTGGAACCACATCTTCAATGTGCATCAACACATTTTGACCTAAAACAAACACAACGACCCTCCATATATATTTTAAGGCTTCTGAAGAAAGTGTTCTGAAGGCCTTCTTCAATGCCATAACTTCGAAAGAGAAACTGTTCCTAATCGAGCTCACAAGATATCAGGAACTCTATACCAACTTCAAAGATGACAATGATAAGCTTGAATACCAAATCAGCAAGCTAGAGGCAAGCTTGAAAATTATCGGGATTCATATACTACAGTAAGCCTCTAATCTTTTCCAAGGAATGTTGAAACCATGATAAGGCATGAAAACACAATCAATTAATCCATATTGATAAGGAAGTAATGACACTCAATCTGTCTTTTAATCTCATTTGTGGTTCCAATCAGGTCAACAACAGTGGACCTAATCAGAACCACAAACAAGAAGGCATGTGATGCAATTTAAAATTCAAAAATTGCCACCTTTTCTTAGATTCCTTACTTTAACTGCAGTTGTTGTTGGCGCAAGTTTTCCAGACTTACTGTACATTATTTCAACCCTCGATGCCCGTAAGGTTACTTTCTTGGTCTTCTTCTATTTTCTATCTAGGTGATAATCCCGACCACGCTACCTAGTCATAGCTCCCTAGAAAAGTGTCCATCTGAATTATTTTTTTAGAGAGACAACAGACGAATTTACATTACCAGATACACTTTCATCTTTGCACTTGGTTTATATTTCTCATGTTTTAAGATAATTTCACCAGCCAGATTCGCTAGAAGTTACTTTCTACCCTATGTCTCTTCTTCAATTAGATCTTAGATGATATAGTCTTTCATCAACTTCTTTTTCCCTCGAAGGCATTCTCCTTCAGATCCTCCTGGCGTATAATCATCTTCTCGATCAACCCTTCCATATAAATTTAGGCCGGGAAAATTTTTATTGGATTTTCGTTCTTATTTGATGCAGTGCGAGGCTTGGAAGGCCTTCTTAGAGTCCAATGCACACTTAAAGTTAAGTCCAATCACTATTGGATCTTTGCAATGACACCAAATATTGATCCCTTCTAAAAACTTGACATGCATAAACACGAGCAACAACCGTCAGTAATTCGTAACAGGGTATCTGCACCATCTTCATGGACCCCTCAGCCTTATCAATTCGAACCCATCAAACTTAACTTTACAATGCAGGATCTTGTTTAAATGATCAGTGCCTAATCGGTTAAAAACTGCATTTACAAAAATATTGTACTTTGTGTGTGTTGTCCCCATAACCTTATCAGTAATACTTAACTCCCACTTATGATAGTGGATTCATCCATCTGCACGCACCTTATTCTTCATATCCCATTAATGGCTTAAATTGAATAAACAGATGACTAGCATGTGGTAACAGATACCACATCTGTTTAAATTATGAAACAATTTCAGACATCTGTTATGACAGATGATCAATCTGTTGCAACATATGACATATCTATTGGAAAAGCAAACAGATATATCCATCTGTTGCAACAGATTGTCAATATGTTGTAAGTTATCTGACAGATGAAATATATTTTGTAATAGATTATCCATCTGTTATATTTATTTTACAACAATTTTGTTTTCTTTCTGAAATACAATAAAAGATAAAATGTTGTATTTAGATCTATTTTTTTAATTTACATATTCAAAAAGTCACCAGTTTTATTTAATTAAGGGATATGAACTGTCGTAGCTTTTTGTTTGACTAACCCCTTCCAATTCAATCATTTATAAATAGGTCCCTCCTTACTCGTTCATTCTATTACACTTACAATACAAATATGGCTGGTCCAGATTCGTACAAGAAGATTTATATCGAGTCCTTGTGGGAACTTCAAAGGCAGTTTGATGAACTTAGAGGGATTTGACCGACTTCAGAGCAAGGCTGAAGAGGGCCCTGCTGCTGCCGGATGAAAATTATCCGGTTGACAATAATAATAGAAATAATAATAATAATAGTAATGATAATAATAATAGTAGTAATAATAATTAGGTTATATTTTTTCTTTTAGCGTATGTATTATTTTCCTCCTTTTGTACATCAGATCTACCCAAGGGATTAAAAAATCTATGTTTTGGTGGTCGACTTTGAATTTTTAATTCTTATTTAGTATTTAATTATCATTCTGTTTATTCCTTATTCTCAACATGTCGATGGTTGGTGGTAGGGATTGAGCATTTGTGGCAACAGAGGTTAATCTGATGCGACAAATCGATCATATGTTGCAACAGACGGTTATTAATAAAAAAGGATTATTGTTATTGAGAGGGTGAAAAGACATGACTTTCTAATTATTTAATATGAAAAACAGTTCATAAATAAATAATAAGGAAATAAATGATGAACACAATTTATAACCGTAAAAGAACGGTTATTTGATTTTAATAACTGATTGTGACTTTTTACAATTTTTGTTTTTAAATTTATTTTCTAAAATTATTTATTTATTATATAATAAAAAAAGTTACAATATTGGATTAATTAATTAACTTATATGATGATTGTTAAGAAAAAAGTCATGACTGTTCACCTTTTTCTTAACAATTATCATATAAGTTAATTAATTAATCCAATATTATGACTTTTTTTATTATATAATAAATAAATAATTTTAAAAAACAAATTTAAAAATAAAAATGGTGAAAAGTCATGATCAGTTATTAAAATCAAAGTGACTTTTTGTCTAAAACACATTCAACAATGTTGCTGATGCATCAAATTCCCCATCTGTTGCGACTGATGTATCAGTTGTTAGAAGAAATAAAAAAAGCTATTAAAACAGATCGTCCATTTGTTGCAACAGATGGTATATCTGTTGCAACTGATGGTTTATCTGATTCAACAGATATACAATCTGTTTCCAGAACTCAATAAAAAAGGTTATTATTTTATTAAAGAAATGATTTTTGAAAAAGTGTTTTTTTTTTAATTTATATAATAAAAAAGTCAGCAAATTTGGATTAATGATATGATGATAAATTTTTTTAAAAAAGATAGATTATATGTTGCTACAGATAGATTATCTGATGCAACAAGTTCTCTATTTATTGCAACAGATGGTCTATCTGTTGTCACAGATGAGTTATCTGACGCAACTGATATAGAATTTGTTGTCACAACTCAATAAAAATGGTTCTTGGAAAGAACTAATTAATAATAATAATCTGAAAAGTCACGACTTCTCCCAATATTTCATAATTTAATTAAGTCATAACTTTTCACAGTAATAAAAAATAAAATTAATAAATGGAGGTGAACAGTTAGATTAAATGTTGCAACAGATAGATTATCTGATGCAACAGGTTCTTTATTTATTGCAACAGATGGTATATCTGTTGTCACAGATGAGTTATCTGATGCAACAGATATAGAATCTGTTGTCACAACTCAATAAAAATGGTTCTTGGAAAGAACTAATTAATAATAATAATCTGAAAAGTCGCGACTTCTCCCAATATTTCATAATTTAATTAAGTCATAACTTTTCACAGTAATAAAAAATAAAATTAATAAATGGAGGTGAACAGTCGCGTCTTTTTGCCACTCATTCAAATTCAATCCTCTATAAATAGATCCCTCCTTACTCATTCGTTCATTCAACTGCACTGTATTTATTTATTGCATCTTGTCTTTCATATTACACCTTCCACCACTTTCTCTTCCCTGACTTAGGTAAGTTTTTTTCTTGCTAATTTGTAGTATACATTGTATTACATTCGGATATTCTTTTTTTTACTTTTGTTTTTACATTTTTTGTCAATTCATATGTGTTCTAGATATGGCTTTAGAGCAAGGATGCTCCGTGAGATCCGACGGCTGAGGAGGGCTTTGCTGCTACCTATGGAAGATTGGCCGGCTGACAATAATAATAATAATAATAATTAGATTACTTTTTTTCTTTTAGTCTTGTCTATGTATATGTATTTTTATTTGTTTTAGTTTGATAAAAAAAAATTATGTTTGATAAACTTTGACGTTTTAATTCATATTTAATTTTCATTCTGTCTATTATCTTCTCAACAAACATGTCAACGATTGGACGTAAGGAATAATTTTGAATCCAGTAGCAATAACAAGATTTATCTGTTGGGTTTATGACAGGGGCTGATTTGTGTTGTTCCAAACAGATTACTCATATGTTGAAACAGATACGCAGTCTGATGCAATAGATAATCAGTTCGATGAAACAGATAACTAGTCTGTTGCACGGCTTTGACGTTTTAATTCATACTCCCTCCGTCTCAAATTACCCGTCCCAAATTGAGATAACACATTGATTAAGAAAAATAATTAATAATATGTCTAGTTTACCATAATACCCCTATTAAATGATGTTTACATTTTAATTTGAAGAAAAAGTGATTAGTGCAAAGGGTAAAACATGAAAAAAAAAATTACATGGAATTTTTTTATCTCTTCTTGATTAATGAAAAAAGACAAGTAAAATGAGAAATCAAATTAGAAAATTTGGGATGGATAATTTGAGATGGAGGGAGTATTTAATTTTCATTCTGTCTATTATATTCTCAACAAACATGTCGACGATTGAACGTAAGAAATAATTTTGAATCCAGTTTGCATAGCAAGAGTTGAAACATATTGGTTATCTGTTGGGTTTGTGGCAGGGGTTGGTTTGTGTTATTCCAAATAGATTAATCATCTGTTGCAATAGATAAGCTGTCTGATGCAACAGATAATCAGTCGATGCAATAGATAATCAGCCTGATACAATAGATAATCAGTCTGATGTAATAGATAATCAGTCTGATGCAACAGATAACTAGTCTGTTGCAACAGATAAATCTTCTGTTGTAACACATTACTCATCTGATGCACCAAATGAGTGATCTGTTTAATTTGTGGACACTTATGTTGGATTCATGATCGGGTTCTATCCATTGTTGGAAAAACAGCAGTAACTATGTACCTAGATGACAAATTCGAATAAAAATCATGATTTTACTTACCAAAGTCACCTATGAAGTAATGCCAAAGTGGAAAGTGATATAGGAAATAAAATTTGACCTAAAAAATTGGTCAGATAGCAGCAGTATCGGTAACAATTACAACAACAACAACAATGGTCGACAAGAAGAATATGCAGATGATAATGAAGTAGAAGATGATGATAATAAAGCAGAAGATGATGAATAAAGCAGCAGCAACAATAAACAACAATAATCTTGAAGAAAGAGAAAACACCAACAGATGAAAAGAAAGAGAAACACGCCTTTTTTTCGTTTGTTTCCTGTTATATTAGCTAACATTTGGATCAAAGTGTAAATTAAAAAACTTATGGGTTATTTTTAAAATTTTCCAATTTTCTTAATCCATAATAAAGTAATTGTCACCTCCACTCAATAATTAAGACTTGTGTCACCTACACCTTATTTTAAAACTCTTTTGTCACCTACAGCTCAAAGCCCCAGGAAGCATAACCACTACTAAAAAACAAGGATAACCGACCACAAAAACCGACCACATGTGGTCGTTTTTCCTGCACTTTCGACCAAAAAACTGGCCAAAACGCGTGGTCGGTAAAAGCTTGGTAGCTTTTTTAAAACTAACCACGTGTGGTCAGTTTTTTTTTAAAATATATATATTTAAAATTCAATATATTTTTTTTAATTTAAATAAAAATATTTTTTTCAAAAAAACCGACCACAAGTGGTCGATTTTTTATTTGAATTAAATAATTAATTTATAAAAAAACAACCACAAGTGGTCGGTTTTTTATTTAAATTAAATAATTAATTTATAAAAAATTAAACACTTGTGATCGATTTTTTTATTCAATAATGTATTTAATAAAATATTTTGTAATTAATTATAGTAAACTGATCACATGTGGTTGGTATTTAAGAAGAATTACCCGAAAAACTGACCATATATGGTCGATTTTCTGGAAATATTTTTAAAAACCGACCACATCTGGTCGGTTTTTTGTTAAATTTTCCAAAAAATCGACGACATATGATCGATTTTTCTAAAAAATTTGTAAAAAAAATATTGAAATTTTTTCAAAAAACCGATCACATGCGGTCGATTTTTCTGGTAATTTTGTAAAAAAAATAACAGCATATAGCTATGCTACATTCCATTATACAATACAGCCCACCAATAATTTAATATACAATCAACCACCATAAGAATACAAACATTAAAAATCAAATTATTTACAAAATTTATGGAGGTTCTAAATCCAAACTACAAAACAGACAAAGGACTAAAAATCAAAACCCAAGTTCACATTTCAAGTACCTAAATTCAAAACAAAAGTCACTAATTCATAATTCAAGTAACTATACTTAAACATTTCAAGTCATTAATTCACTTCACAAGTTACCAAACTAAACTAAATTCAAAATGAAAAGTTCACATTTCAAATACCTACACTTAAACATTTCAAGTCAGTAATTCACTTCACAAGTTACCAAACTAAACTAAATTCAAAATGCAAAGTTCACATTTCAAGTACCTACATCTAAACATTTTCAAGTCACTAAGTCCCTTCACAAGTTACCAAACTAAACTAAATGCAAAATGAAAAGTTCACATTTCAAGTACCTACACCTAAACATTTTCAAGTGACTAATTCACTTCACAAGTTAACAAACTAAACTTAATTCAAAATGAAAAGTTCACATTTCAAGTACCCACACCTAAACATTTTCAAGTGACTAATTCACTTCACAAGTTAACAAACTAAACTTAATTCAAAATGAAAAGTTCACATTTCAAGTACCTACACCTAAACATTTTCAAGTCACTAATTCACTTCACAAGTTATCAGACTAGACTTAATTCAAAATGAAAAGTTCACATTTCAAGTACCTACACATTAAACATTTTCTAGTCACTAATTCACTTCACAAGTTATCAGACTAAACTTAATTCAAAATGAAAAGTTCATATTTCAAGTACCTACACTTAAACATTTTCAAGTCACTAATTCACTTATCAAGTAACCACGCTTTACTAAAATCAAAATACAAGTTCACATTTCAAGTACCTAAATTCAAAACAAAAGTCACTAATTCTCGTCACTTAAACATTTCAAGTCACTAATTCACTTCACAAGTTACCAAACTAAACTAAATTCAAAATAAAAAGTTCACATTTCAAGTACTATACTTAAACATTTCAAGTCACTAATTCACTTCACAGGTTACCAAACTAAACTAAATTCAAAAAGAAAAGTTCACATTTCAAGTACCTACATCTAAATATTTTCAAGTCACTAAGTCACTTCACAAGTTACCAAACTAAACTAAATTCAAAATGAAAAGTTCACATTTCAAGTACCTACACTTAAACATTTTCAACTCACTAAGTCACTTCACAAGTTACCAAACTAAACTAAATTCAAAATGAAAAGTTCACATTTCAAGTACCTACACCTAAACATTTTCAAGTCACTTCACAAGTTACCAAACTAAACTAAATTCAAAAGAAAAAGTTCACATTTTAAGTCACTAATTCACTTCACAAGTTACCAAACTAAACTAAATTCAAAATGAAAAGTTCACATTTCAAGTACCTACACCTAAACATTTTCAAGTCACTGAGTCACTTCACAAGTTACCAAACTAAACTAAATTCAAAATAAAAAGTTCACATTTCAAGTACCTACACTTAAACATTTTCAAGTCACTAACTCACTTCTCAAGTGACCACACTTAACTATATTCAAAATACAAGTCCACCTTTCAAGTAACTATACAAAAAACATTTTCGACTCACTAATGCACTTCTCATGTGACCACACTTAACTAAATTCAAAACACAAGAACACATTTTAAGTACCTATACTTAAACATTTTCAAGTCACTTATTCACTTCTCAAGTGACCATACTTAACTAAATTTAAAAAACAAGTCCACATTTCAAGTACCTACACTTACACATTTTTAAGTCACTAACTCACTTCTCAAGTGACCACACTTAACTAAATTTAAAACACAAGTCCACATTTCAAGTACCTATACTTAAATATTTTTGACTCACTAACTCACTTCTCTAGTGACCACACTTAACTATATTCAAAACACAAGTCCACCTTTCAAGTAACTACACTTAAATATTTTCGACTCACTAATTTACTTCTCAAATGACCACACTTAACTAAATTTAAAATACAAGTCCTCATTTCAAGTACCTACACTTAAACATTTTCAAGTCATTTATTCACTTCTCAATTGACCACACTTAACTATATTCAAAATACAAGTTCACCTTTCAAGTAACTACACTTAAACATTTTTGACTCACTAATTCACTTCTCAAGTGACAACACTTTAGTAAATTCTACACATTCATGACAATTTATATGTCAAAAGTCAAAACTTTATTTACCTATTAACTTTTTAGGTCTAAAATACTAATGTTACTTCCTATATTGTGTAACTCTCTCATTACAACATCCTATATGCCATCTTAAAAGAATATTTTGATACGTTACATATACTTGTTGCAAGATCCAGATTAAAAGACTTTCTTAAGACACTTAAACAAAACAGTGAAAGAAGCTATATTATTTTTCTTTTAGAGAGTTATGTCTAAAGCTCTTGTTTATCATAGAGAAAGATAGAGAGTATATAGAGCGTAGAGTGCGTCAGTTGTAAGTTGTCTTTGAATGAAAAGAAGGGTTGTTTATATAGTCCAAGTAGTGTAAAACTATACCAAAATAAAAATAGTTAAACAATATTCTTGTAAATCAATTAGGAGAAAACTTTTCTGGAATGAATAATTGAATCAATCACACAAAAATCAGTCAAACAATAAAAGAAAAGAAAATGTTTAGAAAAATCAATCAACACATTATTTTCCTCAAACAGGGTAAATCATATCACTTAAACGTAATTAAAATTTCAAGTTACCATAATTAGTGCATGATTAAAAACCCAAAATGGATCAGACTAATCAAATCTTCCATAAATAATAATCAAATTAACGCATATCCAATTAGGGGATTAAATCAAGCAACAAACAAAGGCATACAATATTCTAATTTTAAAGAGCAACCAATGTCAAAGCTAATATAATATTCTGAATCCTTAAACACGCCAGTAAAACTATATTACTAAGATCATGATTCGACAATAGTATTACCGTATATAACAAACGGTAAAAGGAGGTTCTTAGCATATGTCAATTAAAGAACACAAATAAGCACGAAATCAAAGAGTCGAATCAAAATTCAAAAAATCAAATTTCACTAATTTCAAATCACAGAATTAGTAAAACAAAAACAATCAACATAAAGGATTTTGGGCGAAACTTGAAAAAGAAAACAAACCTGAGACGGATTCACATGTGAATCCGTCATGTATTAAGATTCTTCCGTTGATGTCTACCGGAGTGGCGATGGTAATGGACTGATTTTTTTTATTGAAAATGGGTGGAGCAATAATGGTGTTGGTTGGAGATTCATCGTCTGCTCCGGCGCAATAGGGGGCGGCTGCTCTGGCGTCTCACTAGCAATGGGGCGCAACTGCTCCGACGTCTCACCATCCACGGTGACCGGCACCTTTTGCTATTTGATAGAGAGAGAAAGATGGCTATAATTGTCATCAATTGAGCATAAAAATGGTCAAAAATTAAATACGTAGAAGATTTTAAATGAAATTGGCTGCTATAATAATAATAATAGATAATGTATTTTGTAAAATTATTGTGAGTGTGCATGTTTACGAAAAAATAATAAAATATTATATTTGAATTGATAAATTGTAAAAAATGGTAATAAAAAGTAATAAAATAATTTGTTTTTATTTTTGGTTCGATTATCGGTTAATTAGATTCAGTTATCTAGCTTTTGATTACTGCATATGTCACTACATGAGATATACAGATATATACATATATTTGATTGACTATCATGCTTCCAAATACGTACTATATACATCGATCACATACACCATTTTGTTGCCCCATAATATACATCGGTTAGTTTATCTTATGTTATTATACCTTCAACAATATACTATATATCACCTTGATCGATCACATGATATTAATATATTCAATATATAACTGAATATATTTTGTTAGCTTTCATTTTAACTACGTACTACGTACATCACTACACAAGAGATATACATACATATATATAAATGTAAACTTCAAACTGCGCACTACGTACACCACTTCATAATATATATATATATATATATATATACCTATACATACACACACACATATACACACTATTGACTATCAAGTTTTAAATACGTACTATATACATCACATACGTACACGAGTATATTATCCCGTAATATAATGCGACGCATTTCATATACATACTTTGATGAGTTATTGATTAATTTGATTATTAGCTTACATTAATATAACTTCAACGTACAGTATATTATTACTTCGATCATTTTAAATCAAGGTATTTAATATGTTTGGATAGATTCTGCTAGTTTTTGACTACATAGTTCATCGATCACTATATCATATATATATATATAAACTGTTGAATACGTACTATATACATCACATACACGATTTTACTTCCCCATAATAATATACAATGTATTTCACATATACTCAGATGAATTATCGGCTAGTTTATCTTATGTTATTATACCTTCACTACACAATATAATATATATATATATACCTTTATACATACACACACATATACACACTATCGACTATATCAAGTTCTAAATACGTATTATATACATCACATACATACACGAGTATATTATCCATTAATATAATGTGACGTATTTCATATGCATAATTTTATTAGTTATAGATTAATTTGATTATCTTGCATTAATATAACTTCAACGTACAGTATATTATTACTTCTATCATTTCAAATCAAGTGTAATACCCCGTATTTTTTGGCTAGTCTATGAATCATCGTTCCTACTTGTATAAGTTATAATACAAGTGATTCTCATGTAAATATAATTTTAATGATCTTTATACTAGTGTGTGAAATTCTCATGAGGTTAAAAATGTTCATAGAAATTATTTAGAGCCAAGTTGAGCTAAGATCCTTTGATTCGCCCAAAGTTTGAAATTTGATTCTACAAGGGTCATATTTGAATGATTATAACTTTTTGTATATATATAATTTGGCATAATAAGACCCACCAAATTGTAGATAATCTAATTATCTTTCCAACGATACTAATTTTGCCTAAATCCGATAACCGAGTGAAAAGTTTCCATATCATATTGCTGAGAATTCAGAATAACTCCTCAGTTTATGATTTTTCCATGTGATCGTGCTATTTTATCATGTCAAGAAGTATCCTCATGTTAAAGTCTTGGTCCCTATGTATTTGATGAAATGCTTAAGTGAATAATTGTTAACAATAATTTCCTTCCATGGTTTCAAAGATTTCATGTGACCATGTTGTCATTGTTATCGAGTCCTGGGGTTATGAATACCCGAAATCTATCTGCTTACTTAGTCTCAGTAGTTTCAGAATAGTTTCAGACACGTATGAGCATTATCAGTTCAGTTCGTTATCATATCAGTCAAACTTAGATCAGTTCAGCAATCCGAGTCAATTCCCTCTTCAGTTAAGCTTAGCTCAGACCCGTAATCAGTGTCAGTTCAGTTGAGAGTAGGATTCAGCACCGAGCGGTCCTAGGAATAAAGGCTTACCCGTTAGTTAGGACTGGGTCCTTAGAAGCAATCCCTAAGTTCCAAAACTACGTGGCCAGCGTAGGTTATGAGATATCACCCGTTAGTTAGGATTGACACTCTTAGGGATCACCCGCTAGTTAGGACTGATCTCAGGGGTCACCCGTTAGTTAGGAATGAATCCACAGCCAGTGTTAGTACCTGTGGGACGGTACTAGCACCCTTCCAACTAGGGTCACAGGTTGGACCACAACTCAATTTATAATCGGGGTGTGTCAGTTAGATGAACACTCCCACGATTATAGTTTCAATTTCAGTCTCAGTATAGAACTCAGTTCAGTTCAATAGAACCAGGATTGTTAGACATAGTCACTCAGTATCAGTAATTTATTTATCAGTAATCATAGATATTAGTTACTTAGTATCAGAAATCAGTACTCAGCTTCAATAAAAGATCAGACACAGTATACATGTATATGCACAATATTGCATACTCAATATTTTATAGCAGTCTCAGTTATTCATCTACTTTTATTCAGTTACGCTATATCATTCAGTCAGTTACTGTTCATGTATATGATCCCTTGCATTCAGTCTTACCTCATCTAGCATACCAGTACATTCCACGTACTGACTCATACTTTCTCTTTGCGCTATGATGTCTCATATCATAGGTTTGGATGCTCAGGTTCCTGACCGTGCTTAGACAGATTCAGATAGAAGAAACAGATTTAGTAGTGAGTCCTCATCTATTGAGGATATGCTTTTATTTCAATATTTTAGTAGTCGGAGTTAGTTGGGGGCTTGTCCCATCAACTCCACATTTAGATAGTTCAGTTAAAGGCTTTTCAGACTAGACTAGTTCAGACAATATTCAGTTTTCATATGTTATTATTAGTTACTATTTATCAGTATTCAAATTATGAACCTCATGGCATTTCAGCCTATTTTCCATATTATTTTAGTATTATTATTCAGTACCCACAGCAGGTACACGTCCTGGGTTAGCTTGTGGTCCTTCAGGGTCGTAAGCACCATATGGCGTCCGGGGTGCAGACTCGGGGTGTTAAATCAAGGTATTCAATATGTTTGGATAGATTCTACCACTTTTTGACTACATCGTTCATGGATCGATCACTATATATATATATCAACTCTTGAATACGTACTATATACATCATATCAACAAGTATATTACCTCATAATAGAACACATTCATTATATTCTGATGAATTATCGATTATATATGTATGTTATATTATTATAACTGCAATAGTTGCATAATATCATTACCTCAACTGTATGATATAGACATATTCATTATACAAAGATTATGTTTAATGTCATTTAACGTATATACAAAGGAAAATATTTATTTTATATATTGAAACATAAGTAAAAGATAAAGATTATGTTTAACGTAATTTATTTATTTTATTTGATATATTTCTTAGTATAATTTTCTTACAAAATCAAATATTGATTGATTTTTATTATTATTATATTGGTTATTGACTAAATGGCATCAATGTAATTTCAAAAAATAATATATTTGATTTTACATATAATTATTTTTAATAAAAACCGACCACAAGTGGTCTCTTTTTTAAAATATTTTATTTTTTTAATATAAAATCCGGTTTTATAAATAATTTTTTTTAATTACAAAACCGACCACTTGTGGTCGGTTTTATAAAATAATTTAAATTTAATTGTTAAATAAAACTGACCACAAGTGGTCGCTTTTTAAAAATAATTTTTAATTATTTTTTAAATAAAATCAACCACAAGTGGTCGGTTTTTATTTTTTTTTTATTTTTTTTTAAATTAAAATCGACCACTTGTGGTCGCATTTATAGAATATTTTAAATTTAATTTTAAAATAAAATCAACCACAAGTGGTCAGTTTTTTTTAATTAAAACCGACTACATGTGGTTGGTTTTTAAAAATAGTTTTTAATTATATTTTTTAAATAAAATCGACCACAAGGTTGGTCTTTAATTTTTTAAAAGAAATAATAATTAATATAAAAATTATTGAAATGATTATTTTGAAATTTTAAAATATAAAAGCGACCACATGTGATTGCTTTTTTTCAAAAAAATTTATTTAAAAAAATAAAAAACCGACCACATGTGATCGATTTTTTCGACCACTATCTGTGGTCAGTTTTTTGTGGTCGATTTTCCTATTTATTTTAGTAGTGAACATGAAATTAACCTCGATAAATACGTGTTAGAGATGGGATCTAGGAAGGTCTTAGGTTTTTTCTTATCAAGTTGAGGTATCGAGGTCAAGCAGGATAAAATTGTGCAATGAAGAAGATACCAAAGATGCTATGGATATCAAGGCGGTTCAAAGGATCATAGGGACGACATTTTGAGATCTACAAAAGGTGCCACTTGTTTTTCTCCTTATAAAGAGAAAGGCCCAGTTTGAATGGACCTCACAATGCTAACAAGTTTTGAAACACCTAAAAATTTACCTTTCGAGCACCTAATTATTAGCAAAATTTTGGGAAGGAAAAAGATTACTCCTATATTTGGCAGTGGTTGAGGTCGTAGTAATATCGTACTTGTTCAAGAAAAAAGGGTACATAGTGTCATGTTTACTACGTCAACAAAATTTTGTTAAATGTAGAAACATGATACTTGAACTTAGAGAAACTTGCCTTGAACATCATCTCTTAAAATTGAGGCCCATATTTTCAATGACACTTAATCAGTGTAGTCATGATATATACCTTGAGAAATATCCTTTTCAAGCCCAAGAAATTAGAAAGAATGACAAAGTGGGCTTGAGATATTGAATATCAACCTTGGATTACTATCAAATCCAAATTCTTATGGACTTTATTGACGATTTCAATTCGAGAATGAATCTCTAAGTCAAGAAGAAAGCAATTTGGCTTCTAAAGACCAACTCTGGATATGGACTTTAGATACCGATAAGACTCAAATGAAAGAGGGCCTAGATTGAGAGTGGTCTTGATGACTCTGAAAGGAGAAAAGCTAAGGAAAGTCATAAATTATGTTCAACTCATGAACAACGAGATGAATATGTGGTTCTTCTTGCAAGTATTGATCTAGTAAGTTGATTTGCTTTGGAGGTTCTCCAAATCTTCTATGATTTCACAACTCATTTTGAGTCATGCAAAAAGGAATTTTTGAAGCAAGAAAAGATCGTATATTGATATATGTAGATAAGGTATGGTCATCCGTCTCTAGGTTCAACGAATGGATGATTGGTTGAATCCCAAAGAGGTAAAGCGAAGAGCTAAACGCTAGCAAATTTGGGATCCACAACAAAACCAAAAAATCTAGTAGATGGTGCGGTGTTTCATTTGTTACAATATTAGAAGCACTTCAACGAGGTAGGTGTATTTAAACATAAACCTTATTTGGGATTAGTGAAATGACTTTGTAAAATACCTGAAAAATGGGGAACTTTCTGGTGATTCAAAAGTAACCCAAACTTTTAAGACCAGGGCTGCAAGATTTTGTTTGGTCGATGGTAGTCTTTATTTGATATTGTCCAAGGTTCCCAAGGCCTTTCACTACGAGACAAGCACGAGAAATCCAAGGTTGGAAAGGATTATTCATGAAGATTGATGCACTTTAGTGCATTATGGAGTCCTCCCGAGGATTCTATGTGTTTGTGATAGCATTTGAGGGAGCATATATTAGGGAGAAGAAGAAAGGAGCATTCCTTTTGATGAATTCTTGAATTCATTCCAAAGGAAGGCATCCAACAAGGCCCTTAATTCATTAAGGTTAGAAATGTAATAACATAGGGTCTTATTTATTTGCTTATCATAAATAGCTTCTTTTTATATTTTTGGAGACTTAAAATATTGATACACCAAAAACTCATTGTTATTGAGAGATTATGAGAGCTTGCTAAAGCTTTTAGTTTTTTTCTTGTTTGAAAAAAGAGTTTCTTGGGATATCAATTTCCTTGAGGTTCTTCTTAGAGTTAGGTGCTTATTGAGATATTCAAAGAATGTCACGTTTATTATTAAAGTTGATTATCTTTGATTATCTTTGATTCTCTTTTTGTGTCCATCTTTTATCTTTTCTTGTTTCCTTGTTATATTCTAGATCGTGCTTTGTTTCTTCTAGTTCATCTTAGTTTTTGTTTTAGGTTTCTATCATTTGGTATCAAGAGCTTTGGAATAGGTTTGTTTCCATAAACCTAGTCTTAGGAAGTTGATATCTTAAAAAAATCAAAATCATTCCCAAAAAAACTGATCTTTTTTGTTTAATTTATTATATTTTTTATACTAGATCCTTGTTCTCTAGTATTTTGGTGAAGTTTCAAGTTTGTTTGTTCTTGAAGTTCTTGAATATGTTAAAGTTGTTCTTGAGGAAGAAGGTAAAAAAGGTACACTTTGATCTAAAATTTCCAAGTCAAAGTTGGTCAAAGTGTTTGTAGGTTCAAGTGGAAATTAATTGAAAAAAAATTGAAGTTTGAAAAAAAAAATACTCTTTTTCCCACATCAACATGCCATGTCAGCGCCAGTGTAACAATTGACCAGTCAACTGCCAACCAACACACACACCAATCCACCCTCCACTCTCACCAGGGGCAAGTGAGACCCAAATGCAGAGAGCTGAAAAATCAGAATTTCATACTTGGTTTTATTTTGGGTCCTAAAATTTTTTGAGACCCCAAATTTTTTCTAAGTGTCAAAACTTCAAGATTCTTCTTCTGAACTCATTTTTCTTTGATTTCTCAACTATTTAACAACTAATTAGCATATTTAATTACTTGTTAACTATTTTCTAATTATTAAATCATTTCTTTGATTCTTCAAACTAAGTAACTATACGTAATTTCTTCTACTTTTATTTACTTTGTTCTTGAGTTTGATTTTTTTCATGCTACCTTTTCTTTATCTTTTATTCTTTATTTTCTGTTAAAAGTTATTGGTTCTAGTCCTAAGCTTTTGAGCTTTTTTTCTTGATTCTACAAGAATCCATTCTTAACCCTCAAGTAGAGATTGGACCCTTACAACTCATGAAGTTAAACAAGTTAATTACAACCATTAGCCGAGGTGATTCGTGAAACAACCAAAAGTGTGCTTTCTTGAGTTCTTGTGAGATTTTATTTTAACTAACTTAATGTGTTTGCTTGTTTTTTTGAGTGTTTTAACTAGGTACCTCTGTCAAACTACGAAGAGGATGACTCGTTTACAACACGTGATCCCATAATACATGAATCGTTGAACAAGTTCTCCGCTTTTTCATTTTGAGTGGAAGAGCAGTTGAAAAGATTGGATAATTAAGTACAGTCTCTTGAAGCAAGGAGTAGGGATACTTTTTTAACTCTTCCATCCACTTTATATTATGGAAACACAAGTGGAGTTCACCATGACTCCCTAATCCCTATATCACCTGACGTTATTTACTGAATGCTCTATCCCATATCCAACGCTCTACCAATAATCATCTAAGCCACAAATACTACTCACCAACTTCAACAACTACCATCATATGCTTATTTCCATCCCCAACACATATACCAACCACCATTAAATATACCTCCACTACTACCAAATGACCACCAACCACCCTAAAATGCCCCACCAATCCAAAATCTCCAACCATTGGATGATGAGCTACTTGAGTGGTTCCACGAGGAGTTGGAGGGAGTAGATGATGAATACTACAACTTAATGAGAGGTCAATGCATATAATTTTATGGTGCTCATAAAGGTAGATGAGGAAGACATGGTTATATCTCTCAAAATGAGTAGGCAGAGAGGTTTTCAAAGCTGAGAATTTCATAAAAAAAACTATGGAGAAGATTTTTATGGTCATAATGGATCTCATGGTCATATTGGGGGTTGATACACAAGTCGTAAATCCATCTAGGTAACTCTTCCATCTTTAAAGGGTGAGAGAAATCTCGATGTGGGTTTTGATTGAGGGTGACACAATGAGATTAAATCTTCTTGATTAGTGAGATATCCGAGGTGCGAAAGACATCTTATACTATTGCTTAATTTGAGAGGTTTGCATCTACTTGGTGGGAAACTCAAGTGAAAGATAGACGAATTCATGGTTTAGATCTCACTCCCACTTGGGAAGAACTCAAGGCTATCTGCAAATATGTCATTGATCGATATCATCAAGAGCAACTCAAGAAGATTTATACCTTGCAACAAGGCACACAGATATAGAGTAGTTTTATGATGACTTCCTACTTGTGAAGATGAGAATATACTTTAAAGAGGGTATTTTGAATGCTAAACATGGTCTTAGGTGGTGTTAAGCAATGAGATTTCTTCCAAAATAAGGATTCATAATTATCATGACATTTATGAAACTCTTGAAGTGGCTATTGAGATAGAGTTGGGTCTCAATAAAGAGAAACTTGACAAGCTAAGAGGCTACAAAGGGTCTTGGACTACAACAAAAAAATGGGATCTTTCTCTTACAATTGGTGAAAGAATAAGGGAACCATACAAGATACCAAGAAGCCATTGGTCAAAAAACTTAAGATGAGAAGTCTGTTTCCTAAATCCATTCTAATTGAAGGAGGTACTTCTTCTAAACCTCTTCGATATTTTAATTGTCAAGGATTTGGTTATAGAATGAGTGAGTTCCCGACCGGAGGGAATTTGTTGTCATAGTCAATAATTCTTATAATATTGATGATACAGACCTTTTTGAGGGGATTGAATGAGGGTGCTCATGAAAAGGGTGATTTTGATGAGGAGAAGAAGAGTGAGGCTTATGGGGATATTGTTATTGTTTGTGAGTTAACTAGAAGGGCCATGTTCATCAAGTATATACCTCAAGAAGGGGAGATCATCTCCCTAAGATATGTAGTGAGAAGAACAATGGTAAGCAAGGCCATGGATGATTAAAACCAAAGGAAAAACTTTTTCCATTCTAAGTGGCTCACTAAGAAAAATATGTATTTTTTGATAATCGATGGAGGGAGTTGTGCTAATATTGCAAGCACTACTTTGGTGAATTTTCTTCATCTTCCCACCACTAAACACTCTAACCCTTTAAAACTTTAATAGTTGAGTGAATGCGAGGAGTTAAAGGTAAATAAGAAAATTGTGATCAAGTTTAAGATTGATAAGTATCATGATGAAGTTTTGTGTGATGTGGTGCCAATGCAAGCTTGTCACCTTTTACTTGGGTGGCCATGGAAATATAATAGAACTACTAATTATGATGGCTGAACTAATCAATAATTCTTTAAATATGGGCATAAAAATCTTACATCTTATGACACTAGTATAAGTTAGTAATATGTACCACAAGTTGAGGGAGTTGAAAGAGAAGGAAAATGGTATAGATGCTAGTAGTGCGGTTAAAGGTGTCGTGAAGGAGAATAAAGGGAAATGTGCTTCTAAGGGGAAAGATAAGGTGTCACTTTTGGCAAGTTTTAAGAAGATTAAAGATGAGTTAGAGGAGAGGCATCCAATGGTCCTTCTATGCATAGGGACTATTTTTAGCTAACTAATGAAATAACCTTTTGTCCTCCTAGTTTTATTTCTTATCATTTACAGGGTTATAAAGATGTGTTTCCACCAGAACTTCCAAAAGAATTACCTCCAATAAGAGGAATTGAGCATCAAATTGATTTTATCTTGGGGTCCTAATTACCAGACAAACCGGCCTATAAATACAATCTGGAGGACACCAAGGAACTCCAAAGGTAAGTGGATGAACACCTTGAGAAAGGATTGGTACGAGAGAGCATGAGACCATATGAGATATTGGTGATTTTGGTTCTCAAGAAGGATGACACTCGAAAAAATATATGTGGATTGTTGAGCCATCAACAAAATAGCGATAGAGTATTGTCATCCCATTCCTAGACTTGATGATTTAAGTGGTTCTTGCATATTCTCTAAGATAGATCATTGATATTGGGCGTATTTATATGTCCACGCACCAATATTCTCCCATACTAAGAGTTGTTCTATGAGCAAAAATGTGTTATTCTCAATGTGTTTGAGTTGAAATTGCATGATTTAGATAATGGATATGATTATTGATGCAAGGTTGATTTTTGATAAAATTGGACGCAATTGGATGCATGATGAGAAATGAGTAATGATTGAAGCTTTGGTAGTGATTTTTTGGACATAATAAGAAGTGGATTGATCTTGGAAAGCATGAATTTAGAGGCAAAAACAAGTAAAGAAGCAATGAGATGAGAGGAAGCAAGCTTTGCAGCATAGAAGCTATTCCCCCGGACTATGCCCCACATTGTCCTATGCATTTTTGGACCTCGAAAGATGAATTCCAGTGAGGGTCTATGATGGCCCCGTATGCGGACCCTATTCCCTTGAAATGATCAATGCGATGTGGACCCCATTCCCATGGATTCACTTCCACAACGCGACTCTTATTCTCTCAGAGTAAGTCCTGCGACGCGGTGGTGGGTATTTAGTGGGATAAAATTGTCCTACTATAAAAGGAACACTTAAACACAATTAAGAGGACTTTGGAAGACATACAACAGAGGCTAAAAACACTACGATACTTCTCTTTGCATTTTTTGAAATTCATTCTTTCGACAATACTTTTTAGTATGATTAATTATTCATTTTTGATGTTGAATTCGAACATGAGTGGCTAAACACCCTTATTCTGGAGTTGAGGCCGAGAACATGATTACACTTTGATATTCATAGAGTAGTTTATTATTGAATTATCATATGGGTTAGTCTTAATCTCTTGTGCTTACTATTTTGACGAATGGCCACTATTAAAATACATCTATATTCCTTTGTAAATCCGAGAGGAGAATCATAGGTTAGATCGAAGAGTTTAAGAAGCAAGGTTCTTATTCTCTTATAAAATAAAGGATTTGAATTAGCATCTAGGATAGGGATATACCTAGAAGCCTTCTATGGTTCACTTACATGATGACATCTCAATGCATCTAATTGGATTATTGCATCCCCACTCAACGTTGTAGTTATAATATCCATTTAGGTAGAAGATTAGAGGATCGAGAGACCATGATCATACCCTAAACCCTGCGAATAAATAACCTGATAAACCACGATAAGAATAGAGATTTGTAAGATTGTTAAAAACATCTCAACCCTTGAATCCTCACTCATATTATTTACAACTTTGCTTACGTTGCTATTGTCATACTCTGTTATTTCTTTATTAATTAGATTATTACTTAAATCTTCAAAACCATCTTGATACTCTTAAAACTTAATACATAGTTGTTGAAACTAAAGTTAGTATAATTGCTAGTTAAGTAGTCCTCGTAGGTACGATATCCTACTATCTAAGTCACTATATTACTTGTATGATCGCATGCACTTATGTGTGCGATAGACTGCAACAAGTTTTTGGCATTGCTGCTAGGGACTAGTTAAGTGTTAACGACTTAATCTTAGTGGATGAATTTTACAGGACTAGTGAAGTACCGAACTGGAAAGAGATAGAGAGTTACTAGAGCCTTATTCAAAACCAGAATAGGCATTTCACCTGAGGCGAAGAGCTTACTATCCAATTCAGTAAGTTTAAATGGCAGATCAAAGACACCCTAATCTTAATGATCCGGTTGATCCTAATGCTCAACATATTCTACCTACGGCGATTTCAGTTGTTCATGCTTGAGAAGAAGCTAGACAAATGTGTGAAGTGGCAATCCGATTCATAAACCATGCTATGAAGTGCATCCGCAAGCCAGAGACAGGTGGTCGGTTTGAATTGAAGAAAAATATGGTGCAACTGTTATGTTCAAGTGGATAATTTTCAGGGTTGTCACATGAAGACCCGCAATAGCACATGTAGACCTTCTTGGAAATCAGTGTTACCTATATTCATGCTGGGGTATCTACTTATTATGTCAGACTGACACTCTTCCCCTTTTCTTTAATTAGGGAAGCAAAGGGGTGGTTATATGCTGAACCATCAAACTCCATCACATCCTGGGATTATCTGGCTCGGAAGTTCCTTATTTGATTCTCTCCATTAAGGAAGACATCATGTTTGAGAAGTGAGATTCTGAGTTTTAGGCAGAAAGAATTAGAAAATATTTACCAAGCTTGGGAGAGATTTAAGGGTATGCATATAAATTGCCCTTACCATCATTAGTATAATAATTTATTGGTTCATACTTTCATAGAGGGTTTGGGGACAAACACCAAGATTATCTTAGATTTAGCAGTTGGTGGGAAAGCTCTTGAGAAAACATATAATGAATTATATACACTGCTGAATCAAATTTCACAAGGGAATCTTGATGGCATACTGACTCGAGGAGTGTTCCAAAGAAGGTTGTAGGTGTGTTGGAGGTAGATCAGTTTACTGCTTTATCATCTCAACTTGCTGCACTACAAATTCAGATAACTACTCAGTTCAGCAATATGAAGTTGGGGTTACACAACCGACAACAACAACTAATGTAGTTCAACAGGCAAATGCTTGGTGTGAGATTTGTGAGAGTAGTAAGCATGCAATAGATTCTTGTGTGGTTAATCTAGATTTTGTTAATTATGTGGGAAATGCGAATCATCAAGGACTATAGAACTATGGTAACACCTATAATCCTAACTGGCGGAACCATCCCAATTTCTCATAGGGTGGAAGGCAGGCGCATAATAACAATCAGTACAGGGGCCAACACAATAGAATCAACAGTAGTAAGCTCAAGGGAATTAGAACACAACTCAGACTAGCAATATTGAAGAGATGTTGAAGAATATTATGGCTACTCAAGCAAAGTTGGTAAAAAAAGTGAAGAGCCAGCAACTTATTACAATGAACTTGGAGATGCAAGTTGGTCAGATTGCAGAAGCACAAAATACTAGACCTCAGGAAGGTCTGCCTAGTAATGCTGAGATGAATCCAAAATCGATAAATGCAGTCACTACTAGGAGCGATTTGCAGCTAAAAGAGTTTAAACCTGAGCAAGTAAATCATGAGGTTACTGTTGGTGATACTGAAAAGAATAGAGAGAAAGTGGTTGAAAAAAAAAGTTGAACACAAGGAAATTAATGTGGAGAAAACAACTCTACCTCCACCTTTCCTTTAAAGGCTTCGAAAACACCAAGAAGATACTAGTTATAAAAAGTTTTTAGAGATTCTTAAGTAGGTTCATGTTAATCTCTCTCTTATTGATATTTTTTAGAGTGTTCCAAAGTATGTGAAGTATGTGAAAGACATAGTGGAAAATAAGAATCGTTTGATTGAATATGATACCATAGCACTTTTTGAGGGGTGCACATCTAAGATTCAGAATAAATTTCCCACAAAGCTGAAGGATCCAGGAAGTTTCATGTTGTAGATTACTATTGAAAAATCCATCAGTGCTCGAGGTTTATGTGATTTAGAGGCAAGCCTTTATCTCATAACCACATCTTAGTTCATAAAGATGGGTATTGGGAGTCCCAAACCCATGATCATTATTTTGCAGTTAGTTGGTAGGTCTCTAGGTAGGCCTGGCAGATCATTGAAGATGCACTAGTGCAAGTGGAACCACTTACTTTTCCAGTGGATTTTGTTATTCTCGATTTTGATGTTGATCTGACCGTTCCATTTATTTTTGGACGTCCATTCTCAGCAATTGGGCAATCACATATTGATGTAGCTGCAGGGAAGATGACCATGAAAGCTCATGACAAGGTTGAGATTTTTTATATATATAAGGCAATGAAATTGCCTGCTATATATGAAGAATTGTCTGTTATTAAAGTTGTAGACCTTGTGTCTGAGCTCTACCTCCTTCTGTCTAATAACCCACTTGAGTAAGCATTGATGGGGTATGATATTTATGGTGATGTAGAGGCATTGTAAATGGTGCAAATTATTGATTTGGCATGGATTGACATGAGAGTTACTTAATTTGAGCCATTGAATAAATCGATTGGACCATATCCAAAGACGTTTGTTGATGAAGCACCAAAACTAGAGCTCATGGTTCTTCCTTGTTACTTAAAATATGCTTTTCTTGGTGAGGATGATACTTTGCCTATAATTTTGTTTGTATGTTTTTCTGATGTGCAGGTGAGAGAGGCATTGACCGTGTTAAAAAAAAGAAAGTAGGCAACCGAATGGCAGATGTCGGACATCACAAGAATTAATCCAACTTTTTGTATGCACAAAATATATATGGAAGATGTATAAAAAACAAGTGTGTAGTACTAGCAAGACTGAATTCGGTGATGAAAGAAGTGGTCAGAAAAGAACTCATAAGTGGATTGATACTGGGATAGTCTATCTCATATCCGACTATAAATGAGTCAACCTTGTGCAATGCATCCCAAAGAAAGGAGGGATGACTGTTGTCACCAATGAAGATAATGATCTGATTCCCACCCCAGAGTGACTGGATGGAGGATCTACATAAACTATAAGAAATTAAATGAAGCCACGAGAAAAGATCATTATCCCATTCTTTTCA
Organism: Capsicum pubescens; assembly: GCA_030864215.1. Taxonomy (NCBI): domain Eukaryota; kingdom Viridiplantae; phylum Streptophyta; class Magnoliopsida; order Solanales; family Solanaceae; genus Capsicum; species Capsicum pubescens. The sequence continues at coordinate 65,038,274 of CM061540.1, read as the reverse complement.
TTGATCAAATGTTGGATAGGTTGGCAGGGCAGAAATACTATTGCTTTTTGGATGGATATTCAGGGTATAATTAGATCACAATAGCACCAGAAAATCAGGAAAGGGCCACATTTACCTGTCCATGTGGAACGTACACATTCAGATACATGCCTTTTGGCCTTTTCAATGCTCAAGCAATGTTCCAGAGATGCATAATGGTGATCTTCTATGATATGGTGCAAGAATTTGTTGAGGTATTTATGGACAACTTTTTTATCTATAGTAACTCATTTGATGTTTAGTTGCAGAATCTAGATCGAGTCTTATCCCATTGTAAAGAGATAAATATTCTATTGAATTAGGAGAAGTGCCACTTTTTGGTCAAATAAGGAATTATTCTTGTTCATAAGGTGTCACACAAAGGACTTGAAGTAGACAGAGTCAAAATTGAAGTTATTAAAAATCTACCTTATCCTGTACAATAAAGAGAGTGAGGAGTTTTCTTGGGCATACAAGATTTTACAAGCATTTTATCAAAGTTTTTTCAAATATAGCAAGTATAATGTGCAAGTTATTGGAAAAAGAGTCTAAGTTTGATTTTGGGGCTGAGTGTCAGAAGTATTTGAGGGATTGAAGAAAAGATTGATAGAGGCATCCATCCTAATTTTACCTGATTGGGCACTACCATTCGAGTTGATGTGTGATGCGAGTGATGTGGCTGTTGGAGTGATATTGGGTAAATAAAAAGACTAGTTATTTCATTCTATTTACTATACAAGTAAAGTCTTAGATACAACCCAGATGAATTACATAGTCACAGAGAAGGAGATGCTAGCACTTGTATATGCATTCGATAAATTCAGATCTTACTTGGTGGGAACAAAGTTTATTGTTCATACTGTCCATGTCACTATATCATATTTGTTCAATAAGAAGGATGCAAAGCCAAGGTTGATAAGGTGGATTCTTATGCTCCAAGAGTTTGATTTAGAAGTTCGTGATAAAAAAAGAGCTGGAAATTAAGTGGTAGATCATCTTTTGAGACTTGAAATTCATGATCACGTTGCCGATGATAACCTTTGTATTTGAGAGGAATTTCCAGATGAACAACTATTGGCATTTGATATAGCAAAAGTTCCATGGTATGCTGATATAGTAAACTTACTAGTAGCTGGTATCTATCCTCCAAACGTCACTAGTCAACAGAAGAAGAAGTTGTTCCATGATTCTCATGCTTATGTATGGGATGAGCCATTTTTCTTTAAGCAGGGTTCAGATCAAATAATGAGAAGATATGTTCCAGAAGCTGAATCTAAGAAGATACTTAGAAGTTGTCATTCAATGCCTTATGAAGGTCATCATAGTGGAGAGAAGACAACTCAAAAGGTATTGCAGACTATTTTTTTTGGCCCACACTATTTAAAGATGCTATGAATTATGTTCAAAGTTGTGACCAGTACCAAAGAATGGTCACAATATCAAGGTGACATGAAATGCTCTTGAATAATATTTTGGAAGTGGAAAACTTTGATGTGTGGGGAATTGACTTCGTGGGACCATTCCGACCATCTCATGGCAATTTGTAAATTGTGGTGGTTATTGATTAAGTGTATAAATGGGATGTTTCTCTCCCCATGAATGATTCAAGAGTTGTGATGAAGTCAAGAAGCAAATTTTCTCTCATTTTGGCACACCAAGAGTGATTATCAGTGATGGAGGTACACGCTTTGTTAATACTTAGTTTAAAAATTTGTTAGCTAAATATGGTGTTAGGTAAAAGGTGGCCACAATGTATCACCTACAAATAAGTTGTGAAGTGGAGGTGTCTAATCATGAGATCAAGCAGATATTGCAGAAAATAGTAAATGGACAACGTAAGGATTGATCAAAGAAGTTAGATGATGCACTATAGGCATATAAGACAGCCTATAAAATGTCCATTGAGACCTTTCCTTACCGCTTGGTATATGTAAAATATTGCCACTTGCCTATGGATCTTGAGCATCAGGCTTATTAGGTAGTGAAGAAATTAAATCTCGATATAAAGGCTGCTGGAGAGAAGCGATTGCTAAAACTAAATTAACTTGATGAGTTTCGCTTGCATGCTTATGAAAATGCAAAATTGAATAAAGAAAAGAACAAGAGTTGGCATTATAAGAATATTTTTAATTGAGCTTTTGAGCCTGGACAACTTGTGTTGCTATTCAATTCAGGATTGAGGGTGTTTCCAGAGAAGCTGAGGTCCAAGTGGTCTGGGCCATTTGAAGTGGTGAGAATGACTTCACATAGAGTTGTCAAATTTTAAAATAAGGACAAGAGTGAAAAATTCATGGTGAATGGACATAGAGTGAAGCATTATTGGGCAGACTATGGGGATCAGTACAATACGTCCATCACCTTTGCAGATGAATGAAGTTGAGTTGGGTCGTTCCACGACGTAAACTAAGGCGCTGAGTGGGACACAACCCACCTTTTCTTATGTTATTTTGTTGATTTTGTTTAGTGTGCAGGAATTAAAAACTTAATAGCATGAGGGAGAATGAGAAGTAAGTGAAATTTTGTCAAAGTAAAGCTCTCCGGAAAGTAAAATATGAACTACGATGAGGTACGAGGAGAAAACAATAAGGGGGGGATAAAATATCCCCCCAAAATACAAAAATCCTTGGCCCAAAAATGTAATTTGCAGTGAGAATGCGCGTTGAGCCCACTATGTGGAGCCCAATTCAATGAAATAAGTGGTACGACATGGAGTCTAGCCCGTGCACTATGCACCTAGATGCCGACCCCACATTAAATCGGGTAAAAACCCAAAATCCAATTCCCTTTATCCTTCTTTCCCTTTAAATACTCCCTTAGTTCCCAATTCCCCTCTCCCATAGTAACCCTAGCCGCGCTACTCTCCCATTCCCTAAGATTTATACTCTCTTCTATTTGGTGTTAATTTTAATAAAAAAGGATCTTTTCCTTCATCTTCTTCAATACAACTAAGGTAAGTACTCATATTCTTATTCCTTTTACTTATTTAGGTGCAAGAAGTGAAATGATCTTAGGCATAATTAGAGTAATACACTTGGTTTTCTTGGTTCTTAGTGAGATATTTTGAGTTCATGAAGAATTTTTATGCTATAAAAGAATGTTGTTATGATACATGTGCTTTGCTTGTTTCATTGTTGTTGAAATAGACTAATAACATATGATTTTAGTGGAATATTGCACATTTGGGTAACATGCATGATTTAAAAATATGTAGTGAAGGTGTGGGATGAGTAGTGGCACTTAATTTAGCATGTGGGGTGTACGTTGATAAAAAGTAAAGTCTAAGTACCTTAGGGTTGTTAAGTTACACTACCATGATAGCAACTAAGTGTGGGGTGGTTTGTAAATCTCCACACACTTAGTGGTTGCTACAATATTATGATACGAGTGCCATTGATTTGAGTTTATGCTTAAAATTATGCATGCACTTGTTTCAAGTGTTAAATTGGGAATATGTATGAGTACATGTTGGTGTGGTCCTGTTAAAACAAAGAAATTTTGCACCTAAAGTTGTTTTTGATGAAGTGAGGTGGACTATAAGAGTTATAAGTTGAACAACTATCTGAATTGGTGGTTTTTTTATATCTGAGGAGTTTTGCTTATGCGAATTGTATATTGAATAGGGGAAGTCTGAGTACCCTATTTCTCATACCTACGCACCTATACTAGAAACTAAGTGTGGGGTGTCCTCAACACTTTCCCAAACTTAGTGTTTGCTAAGTTCAAAATAGGTGGCTTGTTTGATGTGTTTGCTGAATGTTGTGATTAATAGGTGATATGTCTAATCAACAGCAAAAGGGTAAGACCGTGGCTAAACCTTCTGAGCTGGCATAAAAAAGGAGTAAACAAACTGGTCGTGTGCCCCGACCTCTGACTATTCCACACGGGCATGCTAGGAGGTACGACACTAGATGGATTGTAGAGGCCAACAAGAAATGGTATACAAAGCACAATGAGTCTAAGTATTTTGCAGATCAATTCATTGATTGATAAATCCTGTTGAGAGAGTTTCCTAGCATGGTTTACCAGATAGAGTAGCTATATATGCACTTCTTGTTTGAGCAGCCTCATGAGTGCAACCTGAACCTTGTTAGGGAGTTTTATGTAAATTGGGACCCACAAAAGTAGGACTTAGAGGTCAAGATATGAGTCCAGGTGGTCACTTTTATTGCTTATTCTTTGAATGTCCTTCTAGGTGTACCTGAGGTAGATGATGAGCCTCTGAAGCTGATGAATATCGAACCGCCAAGTACAGGCATTCACCACTTATTATGCTGGAAAATCTGTATAACCAGATAGACATATCATAAAGACAGCGATATTCCCTCACATTCTTCTATAGTCAGATGAATAGGGAGGCCCACATATGGGCAAAGATTATTTACCACTATCTCATACATGACTGAGGTGACATGCGATAGGGTATGTCTTATTCTGCCTTAATGCATGATGATGTTGATGTGAATGTAGGTGTTGTAATTTTTTGTCCATGAGGAAGGTGCGCTTTCATCAGGGGTGCAGGTATGGCTTTGGAGGTTTATTATAGAGGTTCCTTAGGGATCAGGGTATAGAAAAGGAGGCACTCGACTATAGGCAGACTGTGGACACTCTCCCTGTGGATGTGTATCATACTAAAGGTATTACTATATCTCATGGTCCTATATTGACTATGCCCGAGAGTCAAGCTCAGAATGATAAGATCACAACCCAGATTTATGGGCTACAACTGCTGTAGTTTTGGATTGATGGACGCCCAACTAGACAGGAGGAAATTCGAGCTGTAGAGATGGATTATCCTCTTGGTCATCATGTGCAGACCATACTGTGGATTGGCTCGGATTTTATTGAGAATGTTAATGAAGATGTACCCACTGACAAAGAGCATCGGATGCGTGATTCAGATTTAGGTTTAGGTAATGATATAGGGTGGTGATAACATTGCGTATAATGTTTGCTTGAAGTTGTTCGAGGACGAACAAGATTCTAAGTGTGGGGTGGTGATCCTGGGTGTATTTATATGTCCAAGCACCATTATTCGCCCATACTAGGACTTGTTCTATAAACAAAAATGTGTTATTCTTATTGTGTTTGAGTTGAAATTGCATGATTTAGCTAATGGAAATGATTAGTGATGTAGGGTTGATTTTTTGATGAAAATGGATGCAATTGGATACATGACGGGAAACGAGTAATGATAGAAGCTTTGGTAGTGATTTCTTGGACATGAGAAGAAGTGGATTGAGCTCAGAAAGCATACATTTGGAGGCAGAATCAAGTAAAGAAGCAATAAGCCGAGAGGGAGCAAGCTGTGTGGCGTGGAAGCTATTCCACCGGACTGTGCCCTACGTCGCCCTATGCATTTTTGGACCTCCAAAGGTGAATTCCAGTGAGGGTCCGCGATAGCCCCGCGGCGTGGACCCTATTCCCTTTAACTGACCAATGAGGTGCAGACCCTATTCCCATGGATTTACTGCAGCGATGTGGCTCTTATTCCCCTGGAGTGAGTCTTGTGATGCGGTGGTGGGTATTTTGTGGGCTAAAATTTTCCTACTATAAAAGGAACACTTAAACACCTTTGAGAGGACTTTGGCAGATGTACAATAGAGGCTAAAAATACTATAATACTTCTCTTAGGGTTTTTTGAACTTCATTCTTTCAACATTACTTTTTGGTATGATTAATTATTCATTTTTTATGTTGAATTCGAACATGAGTGGCTAAACACCCTTGTTTTGGGGTTAAGGCTGGGAATATGATTACACTTTGATATTCTTAGAGTAGTTTATTATTGAATTATCATATGGGTTATTCTTAATCTCGTGTTCTTACTATTTTGATGAATGGACACCATTAAAATATATCTATATTTCTTTGTGAATCTAGGAGGAGAATCATAGGTTAGATCGAAGAGTTTAAGTAGAAAGGTTCTTATTATTTTATTAAATAAAGGATTTGAATTAGCATCTAGGATACAGATATACCTAGACTCCTTGTTTGGCTCACTTGTAGGATGACATCTTAATGCATCTAATTGGATGATTGCATCCCTACTCAACGATGTAGTTGTAATATCTATTTAGGTAGAAAATTAGAGGATTGGGAGACCATGATCATACTCTAAACCCTGACGCGTCGCAGTGAGTATAGCGATTGAGGGGTCACTGTGTCATGGTGAAGATCAAATCGACAATTGTTAGATTCCAATAAGTCACCGCTATTGTACTGCGTTGCAGTAGAAATCGTGATGACAGCCTTGGCGCATCGCGGTGAAGATTTAATCCGGTTTCCAGTTACGAATTTAAATTTCCAAGGGCAGTTTGGTCTTTTCCCATTGCCCCAATCCATAAAAACATGGTATTTATCATTAGTTAAGGCATTATATGCCCTATTTTCACAATTCCTCCTTAAAATAAACCCTATCCATCACCTAAATTCATCAAGTTCAACCATTATTTCTTTGAGAAAACTAAAAAATTCAAGCTTCTCCAACCAAGAACAATTAAGAATATCAATTTTCTTGCAACATTAAAATTTTAAGGTATGTTAGATGTTTATTCATGGGTTCCTTTCACCTATGGAATCCAAGAACACAATTTCATATTTTAAAGCTATGGTTTTTGCATGTTATCATGAATTCTATCCACGAATGTCCATGAATCTCGATTTTATATCATGTTTACATGAAATTGTTGTTGTTATTAAATCCTACACGTGTTGAATGGTTCTTGTTTGCTGATTTAAGCCTTAGTTGGTGATTTTAGCATTGGAATCATGCTATCTTTACATGTTAAAACTATCCCTATGTTTAAACCATGAATTGGAAGTGTTTGATGAAATGCCTCAAAGAATGAGTTTTGAATAATAATTACATGTCATGTCCTCAAAGTGTTAGTATGATCTTGTTATTATTGCTATCGAGTCTTGTGGGTTTGAATACCCGACACCTAGCTATTTACCTAGTTTTCAGTATCTATAGAATGGTTTCAGAATAGCCATGAGCCTTATCAGTTCAGTCAGTTTCCATAAACAATAAAGTGTAGTTTAATCAAGTATCTAGTGTCTTTTAGTTGGGAGTAGGATTTAGCACCGAGCGAACCTAGGGATGGGGGCTCAACTTCCAGTTGAGAGTATGACCTTTAGTAGAAGTCCTTCCATTTCAGAACTACATAGCCAGCATAGGTTAGAGATGTTAACCTGCCAGTTGAGGGTTGACACATATCTCACTAGAGCACCTGCCAGTAGAGGGTGGCTCTTTAATCCTCTAGGACTTCATTTCAATGGATCCACACAGCTAGTGTTAGTACTCGTGGCACGGTATTGACACCCTTCCAACTGGGGTTACAGGTTGGACCCCAATTAACTCCTATTGGGGATGTCGGTTAGATGATAACTCCCATAGTCTCAGTCCAGTATTCAGTTCAGAGATCAGTTTCAGGCTTGCTTGACCATGACATATAGTCATTAGTTGTTCAGTATCAGTATTTTAGTTTACATACTATCCAAATATCATATCATATGCTTGGTCATGCATTCTCAGATTTTACAGCTTCCTCGCATACTATACATCAGTTATCTCATGTTATTTATTCAGTCAGCTATTACTCATGCATATGAGCTATGCAAGTCAGCCTAACCTCATTTAGCATACCAGTACATTCAAAGTACTAACTGCATACTCATTTCTTGGATGTCTCATATCATAGGTTAGGATGCTTAGGTTCTCGACTACACTTAGATATTCCAGCGCATTAGCAACAACAGCAATGGTGAGTCCTCATGTTTCAATGACCGTTTATGTTTATTTCAATATTTCAGTCCAGTTATTTAGTCAGTCGAAGTTAGTTGGGGACTTGTCCCACCAACTCCACCTTCAGTCAGTTTAGAGGCTTTTTAGACTAGTACAGACAAATAGTCAGATTTCAGTTGCTATTATCAGTTGTTTTACCAGTATTGAGAGTATGTTTCAAACATTTTTAAACTATGATTCAATATTGATTTTCAGTTGCTAAAACCTTGTGGCGTTTCCAGTTAAATTCCATATATGTTATTTGCTATTTTATTTAGTGCCCATAGTAGGTACCAACATGGATTAGCTTATGGTCCTTTGGGGCTGTAAGCACCGTGTGGCGTCTAGGGTGTACCCTCGGGGCATTGCACATGCCCCAGACTATAGCCAAAAACAAGTCTAAACAGTCTAAAGCATAAGAGACCAAAACATGAAATGTAGTCTTCCGATGTATGAAAGCTCACCACTTCAATGTCAACTCATGTGCTGATCCTGAATCCTAATCACTGAGAAGGAGAAGTAGAAGTATGGTTAGTTCCTACTTTGCATGGGGATACAACATCCAAAGATGGTTAGCAGTTGGAGAGCTAGCATGTAACTCAGGAATACGAGAAAACATAATGCCATGATCAACAGTTCAAAATCATTCAATGCATACATATATACATATACACATGCCGTGATAGGGGAACAACTCTTAACATGTATTTCAAAACCTTAGTACTAATTGTATAGATCAACCGTCAAAACCATATTTAAAACATGAGTAATGCACAATAAAACCATGGGAAAACAATTAATTGACCATTCTGTCAAACCCCCTAATTATTTCAAAACCTTAATTTTAATCACGTAAATAACCATATACTTTATGCAATAGAGATATTATGTTTAAGGATAGAGTCACACACTTGAAATATCTAGTTTCACAGAGAGAATTTAACTCTAGAGTCCTTAGATGACCAACTTAATGAAACCTTAGCTTGACTTACTTGAGGGAATTCAGAGAGCTTTTTGGAGTGTTTTAGAAGTTACTTGGATTAGTTTTTGAGTACTAATGACACCCTAAAGAGGTTATAGGTCGTGGGTTTCAATTTGGATAGGAGGGAAATATCCAGAATGCCCTTAACTTAAAAGCTGAAAAAGTGCCGCCTTTGACAACGGGTCAATCCTTGACTCGTAGCCACTCCTTATGACTTATCACAACAAGTCATAACCAAGGCAGTACCACCAAGGTACCCTATACTGTTGACCTTATGCCTCTTCCACAAGAATTTTAATGGGACCCAACGACTCGTAGGGTCAGTCGTAGTCAACATAGAACCTAAATGGGGTATACACTGGACACCCTACGATTATACCTAATCACTCATAACATATCCTTATGGATCTTAGTGAGCCACTCATACTTAGAGCAGAATCTATCCACAAACTTACTGATTTGGTTACAACTCGTCCCAACAACTCGTCATGACACCCTACGACTCATCGGGTCCAGTCGTAACCAGGGCAGTGAGTACAAAATTCCAGGAAATTTCCAAGGACCAAAAACCCGAGGCATTACATACTTCCACCCTTAGTATCATTCATTCTCGAATGATAGGACAAGGCCTTTGCTAGAACAATTTTACTCCACATACCCCTACTCTTACCTTTAACAAAGAAAGAAAGCAAATATGCTAAGAAAATTACTCTTTCCTTTAATAAAGTCAAAAAACAAAGATGTTAACGAATACACCTATCTAAAGTACGATTATCCAGAACGAGAAACAAGAATGGGTGCTTGGACTTCATGTACTTCTCGGATTCCCAAGAAGCTTCCTCAACCTTTTGGCTCTGCCAAAGAACCTTTACTGAAGCCACGTCCTTAATGCGCAACCGACGGACTTGCTGATCCAAAATTTCCACTAGAACTTCCTCATATGACAAGGAATCCAAAATACATTACTTTCAAAAGGAACAACCATCGAAGGATCACCTACACACTTTCTCAACATTGATGCATGAAAAAACGAGTGAATGGAGTCCAAATCAGAAGGCAACTCCAATTCATAAGTAACAGTACCAACTCTTTTCAAGAACAAGTACGGACCGACATAACGGGGGCTAAGCTTATATTTCTTCCCAAACTGAGACACCTTTAGGAAAACCCAATCTCCCACCTTAAATTCCAATTCACTTCACCTTACGTCCGCATCGGACTTTTGGCAACTTTAGGCTGTCTTAAGCCTATCCCGAATCATCCTCACCTTTTCCATCGCTTGGTGAACCAAATTCAGACCAAACATCTTAGCCTAACCAACTTCGAACCACCAGATGGGAGATCTATATCTTCCCATATAAGGCCTCAAAAGGAGCCATGTCAATGCTACAGTGATAACTATTGTTGTAAGCAAATTCAATGAGTGGAAAGTGGTCAACCCAACTACCACCATAGTCAATTATACAAGCCCGAAGCATATCTTTCAAAACCTGAATCATCCTTTCCGCTTGCCCATCTATCTACAGGTGGAAAGTGGTGCTAAGGGCCACCTTAGTCCCCAAACTCCTCTGAAAAGACCTCCAAAAGTGAAATGAGAACTGAGTACCCCAATAAAAAATGATGGAAACTAGAGCACCATGCAAATTCACGATCTCCTGAATGAACAACTTAGTATTGTCCGCAGAAGAAAAATTAGTCCTCAGAAGAGAAATTAGTCCTCACAGGCAAGAAGTGAGCAGACTTAATCATCCTATCCACGATGACCTAGATCAAATTAAACTGCTGGTGAGACCGCAGAAGACCGGTAACATAATCCATATTAATGGTCTCCCATTTCCAAACTGGCAACTCGATGTATTGAGATAACCCTCTGGGCCTCAAGTGTTCCACTTTCACTTGCTGACATACCATGCACTTAGCCATAAAATTGGCCACGTCCCACTTTATATTATTCCACCAATAAATCTCCTTAAGGTCATGATACATTTTTTTTGACCCAGGGTGAACCGTATACCGCGACTCATGGGACTCGACCATAATCCTACCTCATAACCCATCAATGTCAGGAATATACAACCTCTCTTGGAACCTCAAGATACCATCACTGCTAATTTAAAAAACAACCACCTTATGCATGCCTACATCATTCTTGATTTGCATCAAGATAGGATCCAACACTTGCTTCTCTTTTACTTCCAAACCAAGGGACGACTGGACCACCTTTTGAACAAACACACCACTATTCTCATAGCCTAAGAGACGAACCCCAAGGTTAGACAAATGGTGAATGTCCTTCACCAATTCCCACTTCTCCTCATCCACATGAGATAAGCTTTCCATAGAAAACCTACTTAAAGCATCAACAACCACATTAGCTTTACCTGGGTGGTAATTAAGACATGTTATAATCCTTGAGCAGCACAAACCACCTCCTCTTCTTAAGATTTAGCTTTTTTAAAGTAAACACCTACTGCAGGCTCTTATGATCATAATAAATATCAACATGAACCCAATACAAATAATGCCTCCAGATCTTTAATGCAAACACCACAGCTAGCAATTCCAAATCATGAGTCAGATAATTCTTCTCATGAACTTTCAACTGTCTAGAGGTATAAACAACTACCTAACCATATTGAATTAATACGCAACCAAGTCCCACCTAGACAAAACAAAACCATCATTACCTTCGATAAGGGTCAAGACCAGAGCTGAAATCAACATACCCTTCAACTTTTCGAAACTACCCTCACAAGCATCTGACCACAGGAACTTCACCTTTTTTCTGAGTCAACTTGGTCAAAGGGGCAGCAATTGAAGAGAAGCTCTCCACAAACCTTCTATAATTACTGGCTAAACCTAAGAAACTTTGAATATCAATTGAAGTTGTGGGTCTAGACCACTTCTTAACCACTTCAACCTTTTGTGGATCCACCATGATCCCTTCACTAGAAACAACATAACACATATAAGACACAACATTCAACCAGAAGTCACACTTAATAAACTTAGCATACAAACGATGATTCTTTAGGGTATGAAACACAGGGTGGAGGTTATCTACATGATCCGCCTCACTCTTCAAATAAACTAGGATATCATCAAGAAAGACAATAAAAAATAAGTCCATAAACTGATGAAAAACTCAATTCATTATATCCATAAATGCTACCGAAGTGTTGGTCAAGCCAAATGACATCACCAAGAACTCAAAGTGACCATATCGGATCCAAAAAGTAGTCTTGGGATATCCGTCTCCCTAATCTTCAACTGATGGTATCCGGACCAAAGATCAATCTTGGAGAAGAATTTAGCACCCTGAAGCTAATCAAAGAGATCATCAATCCTCGAAAGTGGATACTTATTCTTTATAGTCACCTTATTCAATTGTTGGTAACCAATACACATTCAACGGGAATCATCCTTCTTACGCACAAACAAAATAGGTGCAACCCCATAGGTAAACACTAGGACGGATAAAACCCTTGTCTAAAGATCCTTTAACTGCTTCTTCAACTCAGCTGGAGCTATTCTATATGGAGGGATAGAGATAGACAAGTTTCTGGAACAAGATCAATCCCAAAATCAATCTCCCTATCAGGAGGAACACCCAAGAAGATCATCAGGGAAGACTTCAGGAAATTCATTAACCATGATGACGGAATGTAAGAAAGGACTCTCCGAGGTAGAATCTTTAACCTAGGCCAAATGATAGAGATACCATTTAGAAATTAATTTCTGGGCTCTAAGATATGATCTGAACCTTCTCTTAGGCACTAGGGAACTACTTTCCTATTCAATAATCGGTTCATTTAGAAAATTAAAGATGACCTTACGATTCCGACAATCTAAAAAGCATAGCATAAATGCAACCAATCCATCCCAATATTACATCAAAATCAACCATGTCTAACTCTATCAGATCTAACAGAGTTTCTCTACTACCAACAGACACCATACGACCCCTATAGACTCTTCTAGCAACCACAGAGTCACATACCAGAGTAGAAATAGAAAACGGGTCCAAAAAACACTCAGGACCAAAACTAAAATACACATTGAGGTCACATAAGAAAGAGAGGACCCCGAATCAAGCAGCTATAAACATCACGAGAAAAGAGTTTCAACATACCAGTAACAACATCAGGGGATGCCTCGGACTCCTAACGGGTAGTTACATCATAGAGACGGTTACGACCAGTGCCGAAGCCAGAAGCAGAAGTAGCACCATTTGGCGCAAGAGATGATCCAGTAGAAACAAGAATCTTCTTGCCCTAGAAGCAACCCTAAAAGGATAATCTCTTTGCATATTACCAATCTGACCATATTTAAAGCACTTGTTCCTCCCTTCATCGCAAACACCACGATGCAGCTGACCGCAAAATCTACAAGGAGGATATGATAGAGCTGGCTGAACCCTATTAACCTAAGACTAGGAACCCTGCGCCCTAAAACCATCACCACTTTGTATACGACGATCACCCAATGGCTTTGAGTAGGGAATAATAGACATAGAGTAGGAACTAGAGTTACCCCACTTCTTCTTGGACCATTTTTCTCTATCTCTACCACTTTATTGCTGACCTCCACCCTGGTTCGAGTAGTGAAACTTCTTATTCTGCCTCTCCCCAATTTTAGCCTACTTCTCCTTCTCTTTCTCGACTTATTATATATAAACCACAAGAAGAGAAATATTCATGTCCTTATTTAACAAGGCAACCTTACTTTTAAGAATCAAGTCTCGGGATAATCCAAAAGAAAACTTCCTCATCCTAGTCACCAATTCTGGAGCATACCAAAATAACTGATGAAACTTCAAGGCATACTCCTTGACTGTCATCTTGCCTTGCTTCAGGTTTATAAACTCCCCCACTTTTGCCTCCCTTAACTCTTAAGGAAAGAAGCGGTCTAGAAAATCACTAGAGAAATCATCCCACAAAGCGGACTCAGTATTATCGCCCCTAAGTTGCTCTGACTCTTCATACCATTGGTATGCTACATCCTTCAACTAATAAGATATAACTTATGCACCCTCCACCTCAGTAGCATGCATCATGCAAAAGATATTTTCTATCTCATCAATAAAATACTGAGGATCTTCCTCAACTTTAGAGCTAGCAAAAATGGGAGGATTCAATCTCATAAATTGGCCAACTCTAGTAGACTTGTAAGATGGACAAACAAAAGTAACTTGCTCAGTCTAAGAGGCCACCTAATGGTTAAGCAAGTGAATCGACTAGCGAAACTCAGCATTAGACACGCCAGCCTGGGGTGCCTGAGAAGGGACAGATGAAACTGGTGAAGCTCCATCAGGGCAATCAGAAGCAGCGACCCTAGACCTGGTCTAAACTCTTGGAGTAGGACGAGCTCTATCCATATTGTCCTCAGATGGGACAAAAGAGTTTCCACGGTTATCAGATCTTCTTGGAGGCATGATCTGAAAAGCGAACAAATTGGGATTAGAGAGATTCTAGACCTTAGACTCTATAGCTTGAAAATAGAATAACAAGAAAGGGAAATATTCCTAAATGCTCTGTAGCCTCTCCCTTAAAAGTGTGGCATGCTACATGCCCATAAATGAGACTCTACTTACCACGGCTTTGTTGAATACCCAATGACACTAAACCTAGGCTCTGATATCATCTTTGTCATAACCCAAACCAGGTCCTGGTTGTGATAGGTATCTCAAGTCCCATATGGACCAAAGATCACCACTACACCTAACTAAGTGAATAAAACATTCCTATTTATCGGATGAATTCCGAACATATAACAAAATAGAATCAAGAATAAATAATATTTTATGATCAATATCTATTAACCTGATCGAAACAACCGACCAATACCACCCTAAGTCCACAGTAATCCAACAAAGCATTCTAAACAAGAACCAAAACTGAGTATCAATAAAGTGTTAGGACATGCCCCTGACTTTAGCCAAAAATAAGTCTAAATGGTCTAAAACATAAGAGACCAAAACATGAAATATAGTCTTTCGATGTATGGAAGCTCATCACTTCATTCAACTCACGTGCTGATCTCGAATCCTAATTACCAAGAAGGAGAAGTAGAAGTATGGCCAGTTATTGCATCACATGGGAATACAACATTCAAATATGGTTAGTGATTGGAGCACTAGCATGTAACTCAGGGATATGAGGCAACATAATGCCATGATCAACAGTTCAAAATCATTCAATGCATATACATATATATATAACACATGCCGAGATAGGGAAAAAGTCTTAACATGCATTTTAAAACCTTAATTTGGATTGTGTATATCAATAATCATAACATACAAGGCACCCATAGGTTATATGGGCCCAGCTCTTCCCAGCTGGTAGGGCCCCAGTACGTGTGGATGCATGACCCAGAGGGTATACATATGCACTATGGGGGACTCGGAACTCCCTGCATATCAAGGTGACATGAACACCAAATCATGTAATAAGACGTGGAGGACTAGAACCTCCCAATCATATGAGAATAATAATAATAAGGGGGAATCAAACCACCCAGTCATATATACCCCCACGTCGGCAACCGTAATTTCCAGTGATGGTCTCTCAGACCTCCACTTTCACGACTCAGCTACACAACCCTTTTTAAAGCTCAATTAAAATAATTATTACACAAGACCATTCATTGAACCACATTACATATTTAGACATACATTATTGATATCATCATACCAAATATACTTGGAACGTAACGTCAACATGCCAAAATAATTTCATTACTTGGGGAATTCACAACCCCTCTTGGTTCAGTTATGTAATAGCTTTTGAAAACACCAACCCACAAGGTTCAATTCAACATCATAATGCAATAGTTCAAGAATAGTTAAATTCCCATATTTCTCATAGCTAAAAACAACTTCACATTATGGGGTTAGGGTCATAACCACTTCAAAAGTCACAATTTTTGGAAAAGTCACAATTCCCAAGTTCATTCACCATATTCATGCACCCACAAGTTCAAAACCATATTTAAAACATGAATAATGCATAATGAAACCATGGAAAAATAATTAATTAACCATTCATGTCAAAAATACCAATAATGTCAAAACCCATACTTTAATCACGTAAATAACCATGTACTTTCATGAAATAGAGATATTAAGTTTAAGGGTAGAGTCACATGCCTAAAATAACAAGTTTTACAAAGAGAATTTAACTCTAGACCTCAAATGACCAACTTGATGAAACCCTAGATCGATTTACTTGAGGGAATTCAAAGAGCCTTTTAAAGTGTTTGAGAAGTTACTAGGATTAGTTTCTAAAGTGATAATAACACCCTACAGAGTTTATAAGTCATGGGTTTCAATTTGGATAAGAGGGAAATCTCCATAATACCCTTAACGTAAAAGCTAAAAAAGTGTCGCCTTTGACTACGGGTCAAACCTTGACTCGTAGCCACTCCTTACAACTCATCACCACGAGTCGTAACCAAGGCAGTACCACCAAGGCACCCTAAACCATTGACCTTACAACTCAGCCACAGGAATCGTAATGGGACCCAATGACTCGTAGGGTCTAGTCGTAGTTAACATAGAACCCAAATTAGGGTATACAATGGATACCCTATGATTACACCTAATGACTCGTAACATATTTTTACGACTCTTAGTAAGCCACTTGTACTCAGAGAAGGATCTAGCCATAAACTTAATGATTTGGTTATGACTCATTCCAGTGACTCGTCAGGATACCCTAAGACTTATAGGGTCTAGTCGTAACCAGGGTAGTGAGTACGAAATTCCAAGGACCAAAACCCTAGGGTGTTACAGTTGTTGAGTTTTGAGAGCTTGAAATAATTATACCCCAAGGACCCCATTTTTTCTCAAATCTACCAAAATTATGGAGCATAGAAAAGAGACGATAAGCTCAAGGATAGACCTACTACCCTATATGCTAAATTTGATGATTACTTATTCAATAATAAGAAACTTTGTGTGCCTATGAGCTCTTGGAGGGAAAATTTTATGAGACATGCATATGATAGGGGTTTGATGGGGAATTTTAGTATTGACAAGACATTGGGGATCCTTGAAGAGCATTTATATTGACCTAAATTACATAGTGATATTGCTAATTAGTGGTCAATGTGTTGAAGTCATAGTTCTAAGTCTAGGCTACTTCCCCATGGCTTATATCCCCTATCCCCATCCCTTAAAGACTTTGGCTTGACATTTATATAAATTTTGTATTGGGCTTACCGAGGACTAGGAGGGGCATGGATAACATTTTTGTGGTTGCTAATTATTTTTCCAAATTAGCTCATTTTATTGCATGTCATAAGTGTGATGATGCTCTTCATGTTGCATCCATGTTTGTTTAGTATGTAGTCAAGTTGGATGGTATTACTCAAACCATAGTGAGAGATAGAGATCCAAAATTCCTTAGCCACTTTTGGAAGGAATTGTGGGGTAGACTTGGGACAAAATTATTGTTTTCTACATCATTTCACCCATAAATTGATGGTCAAACTAAAGTTGTGAATCACACTTTTACATCTATGCTTCAGGACATGATTAAAGGAAAACTCACATCTTAAGAAGAGCAATTTCCTTTAGTTGAATTTTCATATAATCGTGTCATTCACAATTATATTGGCATGTCTCTATATATGGTTATTTTTGGCTTTAACTCCCTAATCACTCTTGATCTAAGTCCTTTTTCTTAAGATGTTATGTTGAGGTTAGATGGTAACAATAGGATCGAGGCCATGAAAGATTTGCATAGAAAAAGAGACTTCAACTTAAGAAGAAGAATCAAGAAAAGGCTAAGAAAGTCAACAAAGGCCGAAAGAGGGTAGTGCTTAAATCGGGTGGTTGGGTTTGGTTCCATTTTTGAAAGGAGAGGAAGACCAAGCTAAAAGCCTAGAGGATATGGTCCATTTGAAGTTCTTGAGAGGCTTAATGACAATGTATACAAAGTTGATCTTTCTCCGAAATACGAAATGCACAACACCTTCAATATTTGCGGTCTTTTTGCTATGGATGTGCATGATGAAGATCCTATGAATTTGGGGGCAAATTCCTCTTAAGAAAGGGAAAATGATGAGGTCCAATGTTACCCAAGTCCTTTTATTATGATCCAAGCACTATAGCTCCAAGGTTATGGATGTACTTGAGTGTATTATAGAGTTCTTCCAAGGATTCCATGTGTTCATGATAAAAATTAAGGAAGCATACATTGGGGAGAAGAAGGAAGAAGCATGGTTCTTGATGAATTCTTGAATTCATCCCAAAGGAAGGCATCCAACAAGGCCCTTACTTCATTAAGGATAGAAATGTGATAACATAGAGTTTTCTTTATTTTCTTAGTATTAATAGCTTCCTTTTATGTTTTTGAATACTTAAAACATTGATAAACCAAAAACTCATTGTTATTGAGTTATGAGAGCTTGCTAAATCTTTTAGTGTTTTCTTGTTTGGATAGAAGAGTTTGGATATCAATATCCTTGAGATTCTTCTTAGAGTTAGGTGCTTATTGAGATATTCAA
The DNA here is from genome assembly GCA_030864215.1 of Capsicum pubescens. Classification (NCBI taxonomy): domain Eukaryota; kingdom Viridiplantae; phylum Streptophyta; class Magnoliopsida; order Solanales; family Solanaceae; genus Capsicum; species Capsicum pubescens. Next base: position 65,019,978 of record CM061540.1, on the reverse strand, counting down.
AGAAGGTCACTTTTATTATTAAAGTTGGTTGTCTTTGATTCTCTTTTTGTGTCTATCATTTATCTTTTCTTATTTCCATGTTATATTCTAGATGTGCTTTGTTTCTTCTTGTTCTTCTTAGTTTTTGTTTGTAGGTTTATATTAAGATTAGAGATCATATTTGGGACGATTGGTTTGATGTCTTGAATTAGGTGAAAATAATTATGTGATGAGAGAAGTCCATGAAGGAATATGTGGGAACCACTTAGGAGCAAATTTTTTGGTTCTTACTAGAGGGTAAGGTGCTCTGAGTTCTATTTTACTATTTCTAATTCTTTACTTCTGTTAAGCCACCCATCCTGCTTCACATTTTAGTACGACTTTTTTTTATTTATCTTGATCTAGGGGTCTATCAGAAATGGCCTCTCTACTTCTTCGGGGGTAGCGGTATGGACTGCGTATATTTTACCCTCCCAGACCCCACTGTGTGGGAATACACTAGGCTTATTGTTGTTGTTGTTGTTGTTGTTACTAGAGGGTAAGGTACTACAAGCTGCAGATGGATAGGTTGATCGTACGTTCATAAGAAAATATGCCAAACATCAGATTTTCACTCAATTCCTCCATCACTCAAGAGAATTCATGCATGTTTTCACTGCTTCATGGTTTTTTATAAATGGGGATGACCATCGCAGGACCATTGCATGCGACCCTCGTGCAGACAAAATTCTTGCTCATTATAATTGACTATTTCTCTAAGTGGATTAAACTAGGAACTTTTAGGTTGATACATGAGCAGGAGGTGATTGATTTTATTTGGGAATGCATCATTTTTTTCTTTGATATTACCAAAGGAGATCGCTTACAACAATGGCCCATATTGAGTAAGAGTTAAGATAACTGAATTACTGGCTAAGTTGTAGATAAAGAGAATCACTTCTTCCCCTACCATCCAAATGAAAACATGTAAAGCCAAATCAACCAATAAGACCGTACTATATAGACTTAAGAAGAGGTTGGAGAATTCAAAAGGCAATTGGATCAAGTATTTACCAGGAGTGCTTTGGCACACCGCACAATGATGAAATCTACTAATAGTGAGACCCCATTCTCATTTTATATGGAACAGGTACTCTAATTCCAGTCAAAGTTGAAGAATCCTGTTTTTGATTCGTAAAGGCATTTGATAAAGGGAATGAATAGATTGATTTAAGGCAACTAGATTTTCTTAATCAACATAGGGAAATTGCCCTTTGTGCGAAAAACAAAAAAAAAAACAAAAAATGAAAATATACTACAACCACAAAACTAAGCTCTGATACTTTAAAGTGGGAGATCTATTGTTGCAAAATGTAACTCTCAGCACTTGAGGCCCTAACGAAGAAAAACTTCATGGATGGGCTGTATACAAAATAACTGGTATAACTGCAAAAGTACTTACTAGCCGAATGATATGAATGACAAAAAGTTATGCAATAACTGGAATGTCGACCACCTGAAAAAGACACTACAACTAGAACAAAAGTACTAGAACCACTTAGCCCCCTTTTTAAAAAAATATATACGACACTCTTTTTCCCTTCGATCAACTTTTATCTCGACTCGAGTTTTTACGAAAAGTTTTAATGAGGTATGTATCAATCATATTGGATCCCAAAGATGGATCAAATAGAAGGACTTAATATTTGAAAGTTAGACACTAGGGAATGTTGCTTTGGAAACATAGAACATCAAACAAGGGACAACACGTTGAGCCCCAAAGATTTTGACACTAAGGTCACACATCTCGAAGTAAAAAGTTGTATAATAACCGACTGACCTTGATAAAGTAGCAACTCGGGCACTACTGAAAACATCATGTAATAGAGGATATTGTTTTAATAAAGAAAAATTATGAGTATGTTTTTTAATCCTCTGTCCTGGAAAGTTCTGCTAAAATTTTTTGGACAAGCATCTCAAAACTTCATATTCAACATAAGTAGATGTCCTAACTATATGAGAACGACAAAAATACTCGCATATAAAACTGACCTGGGTTGACAAAGCTAAGAGCAAAATAAGCACGCATATACACTGGGTAAGATTTGTGCAACCCGCGATGAATGGTTAAGAAAGGAGCGCCAACATAAAGAAACTAGTTGGTGAATACCTTCGACCATTATATGAGACTTCATAAAGAGGGATAAATTCCAGCATTCGAATTCCACACCATAGAATAAATCGAAAGTAATAAACGAACATGAAAAATAAAGAAAGTGAATGCTACAGTCTCGAACCAAAAAAAAATATGTCATATTTACAAGGATAAATAAGGCTTGAGGGTAGAGTTATATAAGAAGAAGCACAAAGATTGCTAATAAGAACCTAATGAACTCTCCCAAACTAAGGCTTCAAGACTCATCTGAGTCACTTTTGTGTGACAAGTCATCAGTAGATGAGGCGAGCTCCTCTGAGATAATAGCATTTCTTGAGTATGCTGAAGCTCCTTCTCAACTGTGGAGGAATTGAATTACCTTGAGTACTCTCCTAAAGAGAGAGGTGATCTGACTATTGAAGGTGTTGTTTCATACGTGAGCGCCTAGTTCTAATCTCCGATCTCTTTAGTCTCAGTTAGGCGCTTCATAGATAAGTGAAGAGGAACAACCGTTCTCTTAGGGGATTTCACTTTCACTCGAGCAGGTGCCACGTAAGCTAGTATTTTTTCAGACAAGATTGTCAATCAAGCAGCCTCGTAGAGAATAGCTACCATGCCCTTTCATTTAGTTTGTATAATTTTGGTTGTGGTGTGCAGTACTGTGCACTCATTGGTACGTATATGGACCTTTCGTTGCCAAGCTCAACACTTCACAACAGAAGCCAAGTTTTCTACTAAAGGGTTCAATATTTGAAGAAAACCTACTCGAAGGGGTTCAACACCTACTATAGATATATAAAAATAATTTTAATCATGTATAAATGATATATTTTTTTCCTTCGCCAAAGCATTTGTCGTTTTAAATATTACTGTCTGTAACCCAATCCAAAACAAGTATCTAACATTTAAGTTGGAATGAAACAGAAAATGAAGAAACAAAAAAATTAAAGTAGATGAATAAAGTTTCTCTCTTTGGATAATATGCACTTAATAGGACTTTCATGCCAAAAAGCTCTTTTCAAGACTTATTTTGTCATTTAGACAAAAGTCCTAAAAAATTTGTCATATACCCACTTAAAGCCACCTCATCATCCAATCTTTCCATCTTAACAAATTCACCCACAAGTTTCTAATAATATACTTTAACCCACTCCATCATCCACAATTATCTATAAAATATATTAGGTTTCTAAAAATATAAAAAAAAATCCAAAAGCTTAAAATAGAAGCTTTCATTTCCATCCAAAAAGCTCCGATTTAGGCCTGATTCCGGCGTTATTTTCCGGAGATCAGCTCTAAATCAGACCACAAATATCATAAGCTTGTCCATTACATCCATTGTTACCCCATTTATTTGCTATTTTCTCAAACACACTTTTCACCATTGTTAAAAAGCTTTCAAATCACTCACATTACTTAAAATATGTTTAAAAAGTATATTACAGTAGCCCAGGCGACTCTAAGTTCATTGCTCTATTCCATAAACCTAACAATCATTGATTTGAAGCAATATTTGCAATTTTAAGGTTTTTGTATAGGTATCTGCCCAGTCATCGACCAGTCATCGTCAGTCATTGACCGTGCATATATCCCGACATAGACTCTCAGCATAATCTATCATCGACCAAAGCTTAATTCTAGGATGTCTATTGCAGAATTTGTTATGATTTCTAGAGATTTCATGGGAGAATAGGAGGAGACTCCCGAATGTTGAAAATGGAAATATTTTACTAAGGTGACATCGCCCATTGCAGTTCGCCGCAACGGTTCATACGGTGACTTAGTTGCAAGAGTAATAGAGAGCATGGATATAGATTATGCGTCAAGCGACGTGGTGATTAGTTACCTAATGCATTCGAGGGAAAAGGTGCATCCTATGATTATAAATAATGATAAACGTGTGTTGTTGTACATGATGGACGTTGATGATGATGGTTTTAGGTCTATTTTAAGGATAAATGTAGTTGAGAGGCCCTTTGAAGTACCATTGAATTCATCACCACCCTCACCTCGGCGCCCGGTAGTCGACGATGATTTGAATGATTATGATAACAATAGCGATCATCCAATTAATATAGAAGATAATTCTATGGATATGGAATATGATTCATCAGACTCGCAAGATGTGGAAGAAGACTATGGAACGGGATCAAAACCAAGTCATTTTCTTGCCGATGGAACTAATTTTTATTGTGATCAAATATTCGCCGACAAAAAAGAGTTGAAAATGCTACTAGACGGAGCATCGATGAGGCAGTCTTTTAATTATTTTACGTAGAAGAGCTGCACCAAATTATTGAAGGTGAAATATGTATCTCGTGGTTGTGGTTGGTTGTTGCGGGAAAGAAAGTACGATTCCTCAGACAGATTTTGCATATACAAGTATGTTGAGTTTCACACGTGTGGTGTTGAACATGCCATAGGCAAGCATAAGAAAATCTTGTTAGAATTCTTGTTAGAAGAAAGCTTCTTCTTTTTTGAGTTTTTTTGTTGTTTTTTGATAAGGGGAAATGTATGTACTGCAATCAACAAAATGAATATAAGTATTTCAGTTTGTAAATTATGTTTGCTCTTTTTTTCTGATTGCTGCTTTGTGTTGGTTAATGTTCTATATGAATGTTGGGATTTTCCATAGCCAACTTTTCAAATTTTTATTTCTTGTTCAATGAATACAACTGTAGATTGCCTTGATTGAATTCATGAAGAGTAAAAATTATTTGATAATAAATCTAGATCAAATATAAAGTCTATCGTAGACAAGCAAATCGATCTATGCTACATCAATTAATGTTTTATGCAATATCATCGATCTTAGACACTGTCACTCCTCGACCAGTTATATAGGTCGATCGTAAACCATATGAACTGATAAAACATCAGTAACTTGTAGTTTGAAAGAAAATAATTAAATTAAAAAAGTTTAAACAAGTCATGTAATCACATGATTTAGGGGTAGTGATCGAAGGTGCATGTAATCACCATTGAACTATTGTGCTTTGAGTATGTGGTGACACTTGAACTGTTGAACTGTTGGTTAAACAAACAATCTTGAACTTTTGATGACACTTAATAGACTGTCATCGATCTTGAACCATGTCAATCTCATGTAAAAAATATACTTGTGCTTTGAGGGTCCAACGATTCTTGTGATCTACCGTAGACTTACACTGTAGGTAATGTATGGATTGATCTCAAGATCAATGGTAGATCACATAGATCTATGTACATGGTTATAGACTCTCACTTGGATGTTGTTTAAAAATGAATAATTAAATAAAAAATAAATAAATTGTGGATTTCTACACATATGAAGGAGTTTAAACAAGTCACATGATCTTGTTAGAACTTACACAAATTGGGGGTGGTGATTGAAGAATTATGTGGATGGGTAGTGGTTGAACAATCAACTTCCTGAAAATAATGTTTGTCAAAGAACAAGTATGTTTTGAGGATGTTGATTGTTCAACCACTATCCATCCACATACTATTTTGATTTGGGGGTGGTGATTGAAGGAGTATGCGAATGTGTAGTCATCAAATACAATCAACATCCTCAAAAAATACTTGTGCTTTGACAAACATTACTCTGAGGATATTGTTTGTTCAACCACTACCCATCCACATACTCCTTAAATCACCAGCCCTAATTTGTATAAGCTCTAATATGATTATATGACTTGTTTAAACTCCTTCATATGTGTAGAATTTCACACTACATTTATTTTTTATTTATTTATTTATTTATTTTAAAACAACAAGCTAGTAAGGGTCTATAATCATGTACATTTATCTACAAGATCTACCAATGATCCAGAGAGCAATTGATGCACGACCTACAGTGTAAGTCTACGGTAGACCAAATGAATCAATGTACCCTCAAAGCACAAGTATATTTTTACTTAATTATTTTATTTTTAAACATAATATTGAGGATCCATCGATTACGAGTGTCTACGGTAGACTTTAATATCTCGTTGATAATTGACATAGGTCATGATCGATGACAGTCTATTAAGTGTCACCAACACTTCAAAAAATACAATTACTATTCCAATGATAAAACAGCTAATTTTGTACTCCTTCAATGTTAACACTTCCTTTTACTTCATATATAAAGTCCTCCATCTCTCATTATTTTATTTCATCCACTTTATTTTTATTTTAAAATTCTACAATGTCCCAAGCATCTCAAATATCCAATTCTAAAAAGACTCTAATTTTTCATTGTGGAAATGTGGTTGTCTTGAGGACGTCATGCATGGACTCAAATTCAGGTCGCAAATTTTATAACTTTGCAATTGTGAAAGTGAGTTGTGTATGCCTTTTTAAGAAAATTAAGTAAATCGTTACGTAATTATTATTTTTTCTAGGATAATGGCGCATGCTCATTTTTTAAATGGCTTGATGAGGTATTACCTCCAAGCAGTTCGGAATTCGAGACATCAAATTTCATGGCGTGGTAAAATTTAATCTACTACAAAGGCTCCAAGAATACAAAGAAAATAGAGATTTCCTCATGACCTTGTTCAAAGAAGCCGAAGAGCAGAGGATCACTTGAAAGTATTGCTACAAGACATCCAAATTGAAAGGGTTCAACTAAAATAAAAATCGATTTTGGCCGAAGAAAGAGAGAATGACCTAAAAATAACGTTATGTGGTATACTGCTAGTATTCTTTATTTGAAACGGTGTAATATGAATGTAGTGAGATTAAATAAATAAAATATACTTTTATTTTTCTATAATGTTAATATAGTTTTTCATAGAATCGTAGTTGATCAAACTACATACCAACTTAAAATCGAGTAGCATGATAATGATAGACTATGCTCGCAGTATACGAAAGGTTAAATATGCATTCTATGAAGTCAATCATACATTGTATCAGTTATGACAACACAATTCATATTCAAATTTCATGCAACAATACAGTTTGATAAAAACAGAATCAGTGCAGAATCCTAACAACTTTCATAAAATAAAAAAATATTTATTATATCATTTCGACGATCATTCAACTCTCTTGTTTCTCAAATAAAAAAAAAAGACTTAAACATTAATAATATTAGCATTCAAATGTCTTTGTCCTCATTATCACAAATGTTATTGTTGATGAAATCAATGATATTAATGACCACATTTTTTTGCATGTTTCTTCTTTTTCTTCTTTCTGTTCATCTTTTTTGTCTTCTCCTTCTTCATTGTCTGCTGCTAAAAATAATTCTGTCATACAAGTCTACGAACAGAAATAATTCAATGCTCAAATGAAAAAGTCAAAATAACTAAGAATTACCCTACCATTAAACAGTTCACTACACGAAAATATCAGAATTAAATCAAAATCCAACAGCGTGATGAACGAAAAATTTTCAATCAAACATCTGGTATCAAAACTCAACTATTGCTATAAATCAAACTAATTAGCTATTAATGTTCCAATTTTCACTATTTCATCAATCATATTTTAAAAAAAATTCAGACACCTAAAAATTAATTTTAATCTAGGGCATTGTTATTTCATAAACCACAAGTCTACAGACAGGACAAAAAAAATCTGTCGAAACTATCGAATCAAAACTCAACCATTATTTTGAAATCAAGCTAATTACGTATAAAATTCACATATTTTAACTATTTAATCAACCACATTCGAAAAAAATTTCTATACTACATCACTACAAAACGGTTAACAATAAAAATCGATAAAATGGATCTACAAATAATCAAAACTTGATTTTAACTAACCTTACAACGAAAAAATGAATCCTTTGTCGCTGGAGAAGAAGAAAAATAAAAAATGGAGTTTGGGAGAATTCTTGAGAGTAGTTGAAGTTGAAGAGGAGAGAGAGAAGGAGTTTTATTTAATATTGGAAAAAATGGGGGTGTTAGGTGTATTATATTAAATTCTCAAAGTTGTAAAAATGATGAAATGGTCCCTTGACCCACGCTTTTACAACTTTTTCCCACTTTTTTTATCCTAACCCTAAAAATTAAATGGAAAAGAATATTAGTGGGTATATGACAAAATAGTTTTGAAAAATGGGTACTATGCCAATTTTTCCCACTTAATAAGTCATAAAATACTACTTTCTCCGTTCAATTTTATTTGTCCAGTATTGATTTGACACACACTCAAATATCAATATTTAGAATGGTAATATTACTATATCACCCTTATAAATATAATAAATTAAATACTTGAAAAAATACATTGAGCAATAATGATTATAGTTAATAATATGAATAAATTAGGAATTAAGTGATAAATTATTTCTTGATTTTTTAAATTGAAAAAGTAAAACTGAAAATTTATATTTAATATAACAGACAAATAAAAATAGACGGAGAAAGTAGTAATTCAAAATAAATGACATTATTATCGATATCAACATCATATTAAGTCACAGGTGCACTCATAATTTGAATATTCTAATATGCCTCGGATTCTATCTTCATCATTTTAAACAACTAAGAAAGAATCAGAAGAGTTAGCCAAAATTATTACCTCATCATCGTTTATTTATTAATACGCTGATTTTCTTATTTTAATTATGTTGCTCCTACTTATTTTATGAAAAAACTTGTTTAATCATAGAAAAATATTTTATTTTGCTGATATAGTTTTTTAGGACTATGTCTAATACAATTCAAGCATCACTTATATTTTCTCATAAATAAATACTGCTACATTTGATGTTATAATTTCTGTTATTTCTCCAACAAATGTAACACCGACTATGGATAAATTTTACCATTGGTGTAGTTCGATGTGTTTACTTTTATTATTATGTATGTTTAGAACTTCTGAAGTCAGATTTTAATTGATTTCATCAAATGAACAAGAAAAGTGTTTCAGTGGATCCTCTTCAAGTTAATTACGTAATCCTTATAGTTATCGTTCACTTTGTTAGTTTTCTTCTTCTTCTTCTTTTTAATTTGTTGCTTATATTACCTTACAAAAAAAACTATTGACTATTTTTGTCCCATAAGATACATCCGGCCCAGGAAGCCACTTTTTGTCATAAATATAATTATGAAGTCACTTTTTGCATAAATATAATTATGCTACAAGGAGTTTGATTAGTTCTCTATATATTCCAAAAATACCAATGCTTCTTAAGCCTAAAATCTGTCTGAAATAACCCTTTGTTCCTTATAGGTAGAAATAAAATTTACATTTATTCATTCTCGTCAGACTTAACTTGTGAAAATATAACGAACATGTTCTTGTTGTATCAACACTATGGGTGAACTTATCTAGGTCCTCGATGGAGGCAGCTGTATTGTCATTTTATTAATCGTACTATTATTTTGTACACAATAATAATAATGGATCCGTAATAACAATAACCATGTCCTCAATCCAAGCTGGTAAAGAATTTAATTTATTCTTTAACGTATATAAATTTATTATACATCGTAGACCATGACAATCACCCAAATCTTTTTTCTCCATCACGGTTTATGGACATTGTTTCCGAGTTAATAACCCAAATGGTCACTCAACTTATAAATTTTCTCTTAGAAAGTCACTCAACTATGAGTTCTTTTTTTAGAAAGTCACTCAACTTTAATTTTTAATCCAAAAGTCACTCAATTATGACTATGCTAGTTACTCATATCCCAAAATTCATTTAAATGGTTTAAATGAATATCTTTTTTATTTCTTAGACTTTTGATTTTATGACTATTTTTTGTGATGTTCTTGTCCAATGATTACTCTATACTCTAAAGTATATATAGTTATATAGATCTTCAATTAATATTCTAAAATCACAATCATTTGATTGTACAATTTTTACTGCTAATTTTATCTCGTTACAGTGTATAATATTATAATGTTACTAATGTTTAATAACATTTGCTAATGTTTTATATCATATCATTTTAGTTAAAGTCTATAGTGTTTCCTTTTATCAACTAATTAGGAATATAATTTATTGTATTTATTTGATGCATATGTATATTATACAAGTAGTAATACAAAAAATTGCATTATGATTGAAAAATCAATTCCATAAATTAAATAAGTATCGCATTGAAAGTTATTTAAATCTAATCAGCTAAATGAATATGATTCTGAAAATCTTAAAAATCAATATTAACATTATAAGTTAATTGGTATAACTATTTAAGATATTTTAAAATTTCAGAGGGTTAAATATAAGGAAAAATCACATGAATATACAACTTAAGCATCAATATTACAAAAACTACCACTATTATTTTTTATTTACAAAAGGTATTTTTTATTTACAAAATCTATCATCCACTATAAAAACAGTTTTTTGAATTTTTAAAATTGCTTGCTATTCGAAAATTAAGGAAAAAACTTGCTTGTTATTCTCACTAATAATTCACTCCTGATTCTTCAATTTAATCTTCTAATTTCCTATATATTTCTCTTTCCAACTTCCAAAAATATTCTCTAGCCATTATCATCTGTGTTGTTGAGCAGTGAATGAGTGATGCAGATATCAAAAATGGCAAGGCATCCTCTACTTCTTTTTCTCCTCGCCTTTCATGCTCTCACTCTCCTTTTCTACATCTTCTCTTCCTTCTATGACTTCCCCCACTCCACCGCCATGTCATCTCGTCCTCCTCCCGAAACCCTAACTCTGTTCCCCGTTACTCCTTCGTAAATTCACTCGAAAAATATTATGGTGTTTGAACTATATAGAGACTGGTGTATTAACAATTTAGTGGTGTTTGAAATAGTTAGAAATTGGTGAATCAATAATTTTATGATGAGTGGATATGATTTTCGATGGAGATTTTGAATTTTTTCAAATGTTTGTTTCTGCTGATTATTCTTGTACTTATGCGGTGTTGGAAAAAAAGAGTGTTGAAAAGAAATAGACCAATTAGATTAGATCGCCGGGTAGTCTCGATGAGTTTAGAGAATTGTTCGATGATATCGATGGGGAAGGACATCAATGATTTAATGGTGCATGAATTGTATAGAAATTAGTGTATCTATAATTTTATGGTGCATGAATTATATAGATATTGGTGTATTTATAATTTTATGGTACATGAATTGTATAGAAATTGGTGTATCTATAATTTTATGATGCATGAATTGTATAGAAATTGGTGTATCTATAATTTTATGGTGCATGAATTATATAAAAATTAGTGATCTATAACTTTATGGTGCATGAATTGTATAGAAATTGATGTATGAATTGTATAGAAATTGGTGTATCACCAGTTTTATGATGTCTGAATTGTATAGAAATTGGTGTATCAACAGTTTTATAGTGTCTGAATTGTATAAAAATTGGTGTATCAATAATTTTATGATTTTTGAAATAGTTAGAAATTGATATATTAATAATTTTATGGTGTCTGAATTATATAGAGATTGGTATATCATCAATTTTATTTTAAGGTGTCTTAGAAATCAGTGTATCAATAATTTTATAGTGTTTGAACTCTTAAGAAATAGGTGTATCAATAATAATAATAATAATAATAATTTTATAGTATCTGAAATATATAGAAATTGATGTATCAATAATTTTATGGTGTCTAAAATGTATAGAAATTGATCTATTTTTATGGTGTTTGATCGATATAGAAATAAGTTTATTAATAATTTTATGATTTATTAATAAATTTATGGTGTACGAAATTTGTATAAGATGTGGTTTGAATCGATTGGAGAATTTACTACCATTAATGATGTTCTTCTTAGAAGTATTAAAAATTAATGTTCATTGAATTAAATAAATTAAATTTAAAAACATAAAAAATATTAAATAAATTTGTTGTTTTTTCGGTTATCTTATTTACTAGTATTTTAAAAAAAAAATTTAGTTGAAAAATAAAGTAGAAAAATTTATAAGATAAAACATCAATCATTAAATTATCTCCTTAAATCATGCTATTACAAATGGGTAACTATATATTCTTTCTGTGTTAACCAATAACACACGAGAAAATTAAAAAAATAAAATAAAATAAATGGTAAATAATTAATAATAAGAAGAAAAAATACAAAAGAGCAAACAAAAATAAATCAAATAGAAAAGAGAGGGGAAAGAATAAGAATAAGAAATTTGTGGATGATAGCACACGCTCCTCTTTTTGGTTTCAAATTTCATGTTCTTCGTGTGCGTATGTTAATTTTATATTAGTAATTTTAAATTTTTTTCCAAAACAATTTTATTTTTAAAAAAGGAATGGAATTGGTTATGGAATTGAAAATATATTAGGAGAAATTATAGGAAAGAATACCAATTATTCTTTATTCAATTTTGATACTTTTAACTGTTTTTTTTCCTTTTTACCTTATTTGATAAGTTTTTTTTTTTTAGTGGTATATTTTGAAAAGTTGAAACTAGTGGTAGATTTTGTAATATAGACTCTAAAATTGTATACTCATGTGATTTGTCCTAAATATAAAGTAAACATGTAATAATATGGTTCAAATATTTATTTTTTTTAGAATTTTTGTTTTAAATAAAATTTCATGTTAGCAAATTTTAATTAAAAATAATTAATTAAATAAGTTGAGTGACTTTGTAAGTAAAATATCTACAGTTAAGTGACTTTTGAAGTAAAAATCAAAGTTGGATGACTTTCTGAAATAAGAAGTTGACTTTTGAAGTAAAAATCAAAGTTGAGTGACTTTCTGAAATAAGAATTGACTTTTGAAGTAAGAAATAAAATTGAGTAACTTTCAAAGAAAAAAGTCATAAGTTGAGTGATCATTTAAGTTATTAACTCCATTATTTCATTAAAACGAGCTCAATACCTATTTTAATAGTATCACAATAATATCGTAGTGTTGACATTTTAATTAGTTGCCTTTCTTTCTCCTCTTATAATTCCTTTTTTCTGTCCATGAATATTGTTTTTCTCCCGTCCAATTTCTTTTCCTGGTTTTTCATTACGCAAAATTTAACATCAACTAATTTTTTTTTTTCCTTTTCGAACCTAAAATAAGTAAGCAATCGTGTATCCATTTTAGATGAGATAAACACAAAGTAATTATAGTGTTCGGTCAACAATTTTTATTCATGTTTGGGAAAAGAATGAGGTCCACAAGTAAGGTGCTATGTTATATATTTAGACTGTAAAATTAAAAGTGTAATTTCTCTAACAGTTTAAATTTTTGAGACGCTATGCATAATTCAACATTTAACACTTCTTTTACGCCATCGTAATTTAATGTGTTTATTTTAGAATAAATGCGCCCACGATACTTGATAAAACCACCACAAAACTTATTCAGATTGTCAATCCTTGAACGTACAGCTAAACTTGTGTACTGCAATTTTATATGTCTAGCAGTTAGTCAACTGTACTTGCAGTGCTAGAAGTACCATCTGAAATCTTAGGAATTTTTCATTCATCCAGATTCCTTAAATTAGAGGATATTGTTAGTTAAATTATCACTTGGCCATTAAAAAATCAATGCACCCTTCCTATTTGCTATGCGTTTTGTCAACTTAATTATCCCTCAATTGAATATTCCAACCAAGGAGTAGTACTTGGTACTAGTTTATTTGTACTCTCTCCGTCTCATATTAGTTGATCATTTCTCTCTTTACACACTTTTTAATAAATCATAAATAAGAAGGCTAATATTACAAATGAACCATCTAGTATCCCTGTACTATGACCAAATTTGTTACGTCATACTCTAAATTCGCAGGATTCTATTACCCCTGAATTAAATTTTAGCGTATTTTTTATCAAGGAGCAAGAATAAAATTTTTACAACAATGGTATAGAAATCTATGTGAAAAATATAGAGAAGAAATAAAAATGGAAAAAATATTTTAGTAATTAATTGCTTTATCATAGTATTTATTAGTTGTTTGTTTTAATCTTAATAATTCCTCTATATTTTCATTAAGAAATTCTATATATTTTATATCTTTAGTTCTTATATATTCTTCTAAATTTGTTTTTGTTAGTTTTTCTATTAATTGTATATTTTTCATATCCATTTATCAATATTCTAAATATACGTAATTTATCATTGTTGATGTGTAGGTTTGGTATGTAAGTATTTGTAAGAATAAGTAGGTAGGTGATGTATGTAATTTATTCTAGTCATAAAATATTTATCAAATATTTTTTCCAATATGATTTTTCTTATATCTATAATTTTTATATCCTTAAGTACATACAAAACAAGTATTTTAAATTTATCTACCTTTTCGTCAGATAAATAAGTATTCATTTTTCATATGATGTTTTTTCAAAATATTCCCTTCAATCACACATATAACAAAATATGATCATTTTAGATTACTATATACTAGATTATTCTTAAATAACATGTTTTTTGGTCACTATTAGCATGGTAATCTGGATACTTTTCCCTTAAACAGCGCCTCTACTCTGGCTACTCCCCTATCACGGCTTTCTTGCCTTACCGGTTTCACCTTTAGGATGGCATAGTTCTTAGGGATTTTTCTCCTTTTCCACTTTGCTAATAAACTTCTTAACATGTTATTTTTCGAATAATTCTACTATAAATTAACTATCATGAACTTATTTTATCATATCATGATTGTTAGGAATTTAATGAATTTAGCCATTCATAATCGTAAATAAATATACCTGTTCTGGTAGATTTGATAATTCTAGGTTTTGTTCATCCATAGTTTTTGCTTTGAAATATATCTGTTTTTTATTAAATATTCAAAAGTTTTTTGTTTACAAAGGAGGAGGCTTGCTTTCAACACATGAAAGTCTTACCTCTAACTGAGCAAAATGCTCTCTATTTATAATCCTAAGAAAAATAAAGAAAACGTGTATTCTATTTCTATACTGTTCCTACTTTACACGTATTCTATCTAATTTACAAAAAGTCTTTACATTCTAAAAGGAAAAGACTTAAAGTTAACTAAAAAACAAAACCTAATAATAGTCTTTTGTTCAAAAAGTCAAAAAGCTTATTAAATGAAAAGAAAAGTCAAAAAGACTATTAAAGTTTTACAATAATTTACGTAGGAAGTTTAGTTTTTTCTCCATATGTCATTTTCCTATCTCCAATGCTTTGTCTTCTTCTATTATTACTCCATTGCTCCGTTGATTTTTATCTTCTAGCTGGCGTCCTTATCTTCTTGGTTGATTTTTTTTTATTCTAGCTGGAATTCTGGAATAATATTATCTCCTCCATTACATATCGAACATTGATGGTCTGGATATTTGTGTCCAATTATCTTGTAATATCTTGTTAATAATTCGTCTGAAATAAATTCTTTCCTAATTGCTCTTGCAGTAGATTGTTTTTCTGGGTTAAATAACTTCATTATCCATTGTCTAACATCTTCCATATCTGTTTGTCGTAGTTCTCTTGAATTTGAATAAATCATTTGATGATCTCTTGAATAATAACTCCATATTGGGTTTCCATTGATATAATTATTTGCTAATTCTTGAATAATTGTAGCTATTCCAATAAGTCATTTATTTGCATAGAAATCAGGTATCTCGATTTTGGGTATCTCTAGCTGCTGCACAATATCTTCCGGTATAATCATATCTCTGGTTAATCCTATTTTTACAACTTGTATAACTGGTTTGATCTAGTCGTATAATATCTCTGCTGGTGCAGTATAAAACTTTATATAAAATAGATTTTCTTTGGTTACTCTTTTATAGGTGGTGAATATTTTATGTAATTCTTCTATAACTGTTAGTTCTTCTCCATTTTGGGTATATACGGTATTTAATAATCCATAGTCGAAACATGTTTTTATTAAGCTTGGATTGGTTTTGGGTAGTGCGATTAGCTTGCTGTAACCTTGCAATTTTTGGGTTATATAGTTTGTGTTTGGTTCTTGGATATTTGTAGCTCTGGGGTTAAGGTTTAGAAAAGTTTGTACTTTGTAGATATTTTCTATATATCCTCGGGCTATATGGTTATAAGCTTTTTTATCTTGGTTTAAACTAACTCGATATGTGGTAATTTGTGGGGGTATGTACAAGGGGTCTTTTTGTGCTTTTGATATAAATGGTTTTTCAAATATTTTTTTCATGTTCATGTTCTGGTATCTTTGTCCACTAACTCCTTTGCTTGTACCTGCAATTGTAGATTGATAAGCGTTATTGGCTTTATGGAGTGTCCCAACGTCTCCCTTTAGCTCTGGAATTTTAATGTCTTCCGATCGACATAGCTCTGCACACTGCTGAGTTAGCTGATTCATAGCTTTAGACTTCAGTTTAACTTCATTAGTCTTTAGCTTTTCTATTTCATTACCCATACTGTTCACTTTCATTGAAAGCGTAGTTAGGGTTTTGAGTATTTTTTCTAAAGCATCATCTTCTATTATATCAGTCTGTGTAGCTTTGTCTTGATATGTAATCTGCAATAACATTTTTGTTAGTACTAATTACTTTAATTGTAAATGTAAAATTTAATATATTTAATACTAGTCTCCGAATCTCTTTCGTTGTAACTGAATTTTGTATTTTCTTTGTTAACCACCAACGTACCTGTGTATTATCTGTCCGTACAATAAATTTGTTATATACAATATATGGCTCAAATGCTAATAAACATTTATATAGTGAACATAATTCTTTTCTATTTATTTTTCATTTTATTTCTGTTTCATTAAATGTACCTGAGTAGTATCTACAATGATGTTCTAATTTTTCTTCTTCATATTTATATTTAAGTACTCCTCCATAACTATAGTCACTAGCATCTGCTTCTACTATATATATAAATTTTTAATTTTCGTCTGGAAATTGTAATTTTGGTAACTCTTTACAAAGTATTTTTATTTTCTGAACTTGTTTTTATCTTCTTCGTTGTAATTATATTCTATATCATTTTTAAATTTTTTTCTGTAAAGGCTTTAAGTTTTCTGCTAATTTTGGTATATATTCTCTTACTTGGTTTACTAATCCTAAAAATGATTGTAATTTCTTTATCGGGTGCGGATAACTTGGGTAACTTAAATAGATCTATTCTGGCTCTAATGGATCTATTTTTATTTGTGTGTGGATATTTCTTAACTTCTCTAAATATTTTTATTTTTAGTGTATTTATTTTAATTTTATTAATGTTCATATCTTGGGGGTGATTAGATGATATTTGATTAAATGCTTTACTATAATATTCTTTAGTTTTTTCTCTTAGTCTTTGTAATTCTTGTATATTATTTTGAAAGTATTCTAAATATTCTATATCTTTTGTTCTAAAATATTCAATTAAATTTTCTTTCATAAGTATTTCTGTTAATCTTATTTCTTCCATATCTTGTCTCCAATATTTTAAATACTCATAGGCTATCATTTTATTCTAAAGTAGCTGCTTGTTTACTAATTTCTGTGTAATATTTTATTCTAATTGTACTATAATTTATATCTGAATTAAGGTTATTAATACTATTAATTATCTCTCCTTCTTCTTCTCTTAATGAGTTTTTTATGTTATATAAACTATTATCTGTATTTTTTTCTAAATTTTCTAAGGTTTCTTTTAACCATATTAATTTTTCTTTTAGATTTTCCATTATTTCTTTGAGTCGGTTTCTATAATTAATTTCTTCATATAGATCACTTTGGTTTTCTCTAATTTTTCTAATATATTCTAACATTTCTAATCTGTATAATATCCATCTGAGTAATAACTATCTAAATATGAGCAATAGCTTTCATTATATAGGTGTAAGTTTTCTATAGAACTTAATAAATCTTCATTAAAATAAAATACCTCTTCGTTTATAATTTTTCTTATATCTACTATTTCTATATCTTTAAGTACATACAAAACAAGTATTTTAAATTTATCTATCATTCCATCAGATAAATAGGTAGTCATGCTTTTCCATATGATGCTATTTTCAAAATATTCCCTTCAATAATACACATAACAAAATATGATCATTTTAGATTACTGTAAACTAGATTATTCTTAAATAACATGTTCTTTGGTCACTATTAGTATGGTAATCTGGATACTTTTCCCTTAAACAACACATCTACTCTGGCTACTCCCCACCACGGCTTTCTTGCCTTACCGGTTTCACCTTTAGGATGACATAGTTCTTAGGGATTTTTCTCCTTTTCCACTTTGCTAATAAACTTCTTAACATGCTATTTTTCGAATAATTCTACTATAAAGTAACTAACATGAACTTATTTTATCGTATCATGATTGTCAGGAATTTATGAATTTAGCTATTCATAATCGTAAATAAATATACCTGTTCTGGTAGGTTTGATAATTCTGGGCTTTGTTTATCCATAGCTTTTCCTTGGAAATATATCTGTTTTTTATTAAATATTCAAAAGTTTGTTTACAAAGGAGGAGGCTTGCTTTCAACACATGAAAGTCTTGCCTCTAACTGAGCAAAATGCTCTCTATTTATAATCCTAAGAAAGTGCGTAAACTATTAACACACTTTACATCTGTCCTAATATAACTTTACACGTTGCCTATATACTATTTCTAGTCAAAAACTAACAAAAACCAATAATGGTCCTATGTCTTTACATTTAATGGAAAGTGCCAAAAGTCAAAAAGTCTATCCTAAAATAGTAAGGCTATTAAATATTCACATGATTTACGTATTACATAGTTCACAAAGTTAGTTTTTTCTTCATATGTCGCTTTCTTCACTTTGATGTTTTTGTCTCCTTATATTTCCATTATTGCTCCATCTTCTTATCTTTTTGTCGTGTCTCTTTCAGCTGTTGTCCTTATCTTCTTGGTTGATTTTTTTTCTTTTATTCTAGCCGGACTTCTGGGATAATATTATTTTCTCCATTACATCTCGAACATTGATGGTCTGGATATTTGTGTCCAATTATCTTGCAATATCTTGTTAATAATCCGTCTAAAATAAATCCCTTCCAATTGCTCTTGCAGTAGATTATTTTTCTGGGTTAAGTAACGTCATTATCCATTGTCTAACATCTTCCATATCTGTTTGTCGTAGTTCTCTTGAATTTGAATAAATCATTTCCTGATGTCTTGAATAATAACTCCATATTGGGTTTCCATTGATATAATTATTTGCTAACTCTTGAATAGTTGTAGCTATTCCAATAAGTCATTTATTTGCATAAAAATCAGGTATCTCGATTTTGGGTATCTCTGGCTGCTGCACAATATCTTCCGGTATAATCATATCTCTGGTTAATCATATTTTTACAACTTGTATAACTGGTTTGATCTTGTCGTATAATATCTCTGCTGGTGCAGTATAAAACTTTATATAAAATAGATTTCCTTTGGTTACTCTTTTATAAGTGGTGAATACTTTATGTAATTCTTCTATAGCTGTTAGTTCTTCTCCATCTTGGGTATATACGGTATTTAATAATCCATAGTCGAAACATGTTTTTATTAAGTTTGGATTGGTTTTGGGTAGTGCGATTAGCTTGTAGTAACCTTGCAATTTTTGGGTTGTATAGTTTGTATTTGGTTCTTGGATATTTGTAGCTCTGGGGTTAAGGTTTAGAAAAGTTTGTACTTTGTAGATATTTTCTATATATCCTCGGGCTATATGGTTATAAGTTTTTTTATCTTGGTTCAAACTATCTCGATATGTGGTAATTTATGGGGGTATGTACAAGGGGTCTTTTTGTATTTTTGATATAAATGGTTTTTCAAATATCTTATTCATGTTCATGTTCTGATATCTTTGTCCACTAACTCCTTTGCTTGTACCTACAATTGAAGATTGATAAACGTTATGGGTTTTATGGAGTTTCCCAACGTCTTCTTTTAGCTCTGGAATTTTAATGTCTTCCGATCGACATAGCTCTGCACACTGCTGAGTTAGCTGATTCATAGCTTTAGACTTCAGTTTAACTTCATTAGTCTTTAGCTTTTCTATTTCATTACCCATACTGTCCACTTTCATTAAAAGCGTAGTTAGGGTTTTGAGTATTTTTTCTAAAGCATCATCTTCTATTATATCAGTCTGTGTAGCTTTGTCTTGATATGTAATCTGCAATAACATTTTTGTTAGTACTAATTACTTCAATTGTAAATGTAAAATTTAATATATTTACTACTAGTCTCCGAATCTTTTTCGTTGTAACTGAATTTTGTATTTTCTTTGTTAACCACCAACGTACCTGTGTATTATCTGTCCGTACAATAAATTTGTTATATACAATATATGGTTCAAATGATAATAAACATTTATATAATGAACATAATTCTTTTCTATTTATTTTTCATTTTATTTCTGTTTCATTAAACGTACCTCAGTAGTATCTACAATGATGTTCTAATTTTTCTTCTTCATATTTATATTTAAGTACTCCTCCATAACTATATTCACTAGCATCTGCTTCTACTATATATATAAATTTTTAATTTTCGTCTGGAAATTGTAATTTTGGTAACTCTTTACAAAGTATTTTTATTTTCTGGACTTATTTTTTTATCTTCTTTGTTGTAATTATATTTTATATCCTTTTTTAATTTTTCTGTAAAGGCTTTAGGTTTTCTGCTAATTTTGGTATATATTCTCTTACTTGGTTTACTAATCCTAAAAATGATTGTAATTTATTTTTTATTTATCGAAAATACAACTAATTCTACTGTGTCTTCTGTATTTTTTTTATATTTTCTAACTTTTGTGTAATTTTTTCACTTCCTTCTATTCAATCAATTTTGTTTCTTATTTTATTAATAACTCTTTTTGCCCTTACTTTTTGTTTACATGGTGTTGTAAACCACCAATCTGTTTTAGTTATTATATGTGGGTATAATTTATCTAAAAATGGCATTCCTAAAAGCATATCTTTTGATGTTAGTTCATAATTATAGATTTCTTCTATTGTTATTATTTTATCCCATATCTGTATTTTTTTTTTACATTTTTAGCTTTATATGTAATTAAGTTTCCTTCATTATTAAATCTTTTGACTACTATTGGTGTTTTTAATTTATCCCATTTACTTTCGGGTAAACAGTTGTATCTACATAAGTTTGCTTCTGCTCTTGTATCTATCATAGGTGTATAATACCTATTATAATATCCTTCTACTATTATTTTTACATGTACATATATTTTCATATCATGTTAAAACTCTTTTTATGAATAATCTTTCTTTATTATATGTTATAGATAATTGTGTATGTTCTATATTGTATGATTTTACTTGTTCTAACCATTTTATTCCTAATATTATGTCTGCTTTTTGCATTTCTTCCTTTATTTCAAATTCTATTTTTGTTTTTCTGACTCCTATTATTATTTCTTTTTCTGTCGTATCTTTAATGTTTATTAGACTCATTGGTAAATCTGGGCATATATTACTATTAGATTTTATTTCTTCACTTTTTACTAGATATTTTGCTATATAATTTTCTTCTTGTCCTGTGTGTAAGAGTATTAAATATTCTTTTTCATTTATTGTTCCTGTTATATAATATTGGTTTAAATTAATTGTTGAAGTTGTTTCATAACTTGTTCTTTTTGATGAGCTTGATGATTCTGTTTTTTCATGAGCTATTCTTTTTGTTGTGCTTATTCTATCATTTATTATTTTTAAATCTTCTTTTATAGCTATGTCTTTGTAACTATAATCATAATTATCAATTGTTTTTACAAATTGTTCGAAAGGACTTTCTATTTGTATTTTATTAATTTTATTTTTCCCTATTCTTTTATGTTTTGTTGTTAATACATATAGATTTTTACATCTTGCTGTAAATATTTTTTACTTCCTGGGGTTAGTTCTATTCCTGATATTTTTCAATATAACACAAATGATTTATCTATATTTTTATCTATTATTGCTACTGAATAATTCACACTTATTATAAATTTAAATTTTTTGGTATATTAAATTTTCTTTTATGGCAGTTATTATACTTTTTTCTATAGGTTTTATAATTCTATCATCTGCTAAATATAATTCTATTGGTGTATCTATTTTTTTTTCTAAAACATGCTTTTATTAATATCTCCGTTCCTCCAAGGTGTACATATTTTATTGGGTCTTTACTTTTTATATCATTTATTTCTTTATTAATTATTCTTTTTGTTACTAGTGGTACTAGCTCTTCCTTTTGCATATCTACAGTCTATTACATGTTCTTTTGGCTTACTACGTAGTATTCTTCCCTTTTTTTACTAAATAAATTTTTTATTGTTGGTATTTTAAATATTTTTTCTACACTTAAGTCTAACTCTTTTCCTTTTATTTCATCAAATATATTACTGTCAAATATTATTTTTTGATTTGTTCCTTCTTCTTTTAAACATTCTTCCTTTGTTATTATTTTTATATCTTCCTTTGTTATTATTTTTATATCTTCTTCAGTGGTTCATTTTTATATCTTCTTCAGTTATTTGGTTCATTTTTATATCTTCTTCAGTCATTTGATTCATCTAATTCACTAGCTATTTCATTATTTGTTTCACTCTCCGAAATTTCATATATACTATCTTCACTTTCTAATTCATAATCTATATAATCTATCTGGATATATTCTGTATTTTCTATTTTTATTTCTGATATTTGTTTTTTTTTTTGGGTTTTTTGGTAATTTACAATCTCTAGCTAAATGTCCTAGTTTTCCACAATTATAACAAGTACAATCTTTTATAGATTTCTTTTTTCTATATGGTCTTTTATGTTTATAATTTTTTACATTATATCTTTTTCTTGATTTCTTATACTTATATTTTGATTTCTTGTATTTCTTATATTTTTTATGTCTTTTTCTTTTCTTATAATATCTTTCCTCACATCCAAATCGAGGTGCTATTTTATCTATGCAACATGCTAAATTTTTATTAATGTTTTTTCCATTTTTATTTCGTCTCTATATTTTTCATATAGATTTCTATACCATTGTTGTAAAAATTTTATTCTTGCTCCTAGGGTATCTACTATTTTTGCTTCATCCCAACTCTTTATTATTTTTGAACTAAATGGTTCAGGTAATTTACTAAAATATAATCTTCTTATTTTTTTACTTTCTTCTATATTATATGTTCCTTTGTAATAATATTCTTTAAATGCGCACGTATACTCATCTCATTGCTAGTTTTAACATTAAATTTCTATTTATATCTTTTTCTTTATTTTGCTCTTCTTCTTCTATTGTTACACTGCTAAATTCATCTCTTATAGTTATTTCAGATTTTTTCAATATTTCCGTTGGTAGTATTTTAGTAGTTGTTGATGTTCCTTCTGTTTTATTATCAGATCTTAATACTTTTTTACTTGTTTCGGCTAGGTTTAAAAACCATAATTTTACTGTTCCTATTAATGTCTTTTTTATATATTTTGGTGTGTTTGTTGTATCTATTTTATTATCTAATAATTGTTTTGACATGTATCCTACCCATAGTTGTATTATTTTATTCATGTCTATTACACAGTCTAAATCTAAAAAGTTGTAATTAATTATTTGTTTTGGTGTCCATTTATTATATTCATCCTTTGGATTATATCTTTTAAACTTATTTTTGTAATTATAGGTTGATTTTCTTATTTCTGATGTACTAGGTATTATATTTTTATCTAGAGTATTTACTTCTGTATTTATTAGTTCTAGATTTTCTTTATTAATTACTTCTTGTTTTTCATTAATTTCTTGTTTTTCTATGTTTTCTAAAATTTCTGTATATATTTCACTATCTTTCGAATCATAATTATCTGTTTCTTCAGCATCTATTGCATTTATTTTTAATTCACTGGTTTCTGGTTCTTTATTTTTTCTTTCTAATTTTTCTTTAAATTGATTTATCCCAATTAATAACTTTTGTTCTTTATCTTTTTCTTTTTTTTTTCTTTCTGTCTTTTTTCATAAAATCTTTTAGCATTTGTAGTTCTTTTTCTAATTCAGCAATCCTACTATTTTTAGTTTCTTCTATTTTTCGTATTTCTTCTGTGGTTTGTTGTTTTATTTTATCTATTTTCTTTTTTCTGTCTATCTCTTCGTTTTCTCTTTCTATTCTTACAATGACTGCCAACTTATCTTCTAATTTTAATTCTTCTTTTTCTAACATTAAATATAAATGTTCACCTATTTTCTTATATCTCCTTCCCAAATTAGAGAATACTATTTTTAGTTTTAATCTTTCGTGATTTTCATATGTTTTTTCGTCTATTATGAATTCTTCTTTGTTCATTTTATTTAAATGTATATAGGTTATGTTGGTATATATATTCTAGACTATCTATTATTGATTCTAAATTTGATATTTCTTTCTTTTGTGCATTTATTGAGTTTTTATTAACTCCGGCAATTATGTTACGCTGTAGTCTTTCTATCCTTATTTTTAATTCTTTACGTTTTTCAGATATTATTTCTTTTAATTCTTTATATTTTTGTAATTTCTGTACGTTATTCATCTAAACAAATATTATAAATATTGTTTTGGTGGATATCTTAATCTAATTTTATCATAATTATGTGGTATGTGTCTCATTCTTCTAGATTTTAAATGAATTATTAATTTTGCTTCAATACTAGATATTAAAGTAATTAGATAGGCTAATCTATGGGGGTCTTATTTTGTTTTATTTAGACTTTTATATTCTGAATAATTACTAGTTAAAGCTTCTTTAATTTTTCTAAATGCTTCACTATTTTTAAATGGTTTTCTCATAATTAATCCATCAAATAAATAAATTAATCAAATAAATCCAAATATATAAATTAATCAAATAAATTCAAATATATACTACTTCTGTAACTTTAAACAACATAGGCTTTGATACCAATTGTAGGGGGGGGGAAGGATAACTTGGTAACTTAAATAGATCTATTATAACTCTAATGGCTCTTATTTTGTTTGTGCGTGGATACTGAATGTTTATCCTTTAAGATGATTTATTGAAACTTTACAAATTACTTGTTACACTGTCAAAAAGAATTAATTATATGGGTGAAAAGATAAAAATATAATTAATTCTATCTTGATTTAGTAAATAGACAAATAATTTGAAATAATTATTTATAGTAAGGTGATCAACTAATTTGAAACGCATTAAGGAAGTACTAGATAATCATTTTAATCCAATCCATTCTTGGGAATAATTATTTTTGGGTCTGTAACTCACACTTAGTATTTATATCTAATTAATGAATTCAAGACATTCTCTTTTTCGTCGACGTATTATCAACTTATCATGAGTAAACGATGTTCATATATGTTTACTTTTAAATTTTAATGCCAAGGTAAAATTGTTTGACTAGGTGTGTAAATACCATCTTCGCTCATAAATTACTTGATGTATAAAAGAAAAAAAATAGCTTCATATAGTATAAAATTTTCTTTCACGGATCATATCTATATCTATATCTATATCTATATCTATAATCTATAATATATTAAAAGTGTGAAGACTCTTAGAAAAGTGAATTGAATTTTTTGTCCTTTATTAAAATACTCCACTTTAGACAAAATCGTCTTTTCACTATTTTTTTTCTAATATTTAAAAATTATAAATTAATTAAATATATTTATGATAAAACCTTTATTTATTAGAACTCTAAATTCCTAATATTAAGGAAACAATAAAAATAGTGATTAATACAAATGTTATAAATGGAAAAAATAGTGGGAAGAGTTCAAAACTTAGTAGGAGACCTTTATTTTGGGTAAAAAAATCACGTATTTTTTTCAAAAATCCAAAACAATTGACTTTTTTATCTTCATTAAAAAAAATTATTTTAGAAAAAATTATATTTTCACCTGTTTTTTCTTAAATTATTATATCATTATATTTATCATATTTACAATTAAAAAGTCCTAAAATATATGTTAAGCAAAAAAGGGTAAGAAACTTTTTAAAATTAATAATTAAGGAGTTTCTTTTGATATGAATGTTTGTCGACTTTAAACTCTATTTGTATTTACGGAAATTTTATAATTTTGTAGCATAACTTATGAAGAAACTAACAACTCTTCAACTAAATATTTTACACTAGAAATATTAGAACATTTAAAATTTACCATATATATAACTTTAAATGCATCAAAAATTATAAATTATCAAACTCCTGAATCTATAATATATAATATATTAAAAGTTAGAAAATCCTTAAAAAAATGATTTGAACTTTTTGTCATTCATTAAAAGATTCTCCACTGTCTTTTCACTATTTTCTTTAATTTATTATTTAATTACTTTTATTATATTAACTAGACTCCTAAAATATATGGGACTCCTACAATATATGGAAGGAGAATCAATTAATATTTTTGTTTGTACTGATAAACTAAAAAATACTCCTAAATAGGATAAAAAAGTATTTCTAAAATAGGACTCTATTAAGGAAATACTTTTATAAATATTTAGATGCACGTTAAACTAGAGAAGAAATTGGCTTACTTATTGTGAAAATATGATTGATGCTCATCTATCGGTTGCATGTCTAGATTGATGGATGCTTAATTTTCTAACCCTCAACTTCTTCACTATTTTTGTCAACATGATATAATTCAACGTGTGTGAATATATATGTCTTCTTTGTTTTCATTCAAGTCATTCTTTAGTGTCAAAAGATTCATTCAGAGAATAATTATTTTCATCAAAACTGAAGCTTTGTGATCACTATTATATTATTTTGTTGTAGTTTACAAGTCGTAGATGAATTTATAGGTGGTAGATGAATGTCGGTCGGCTTTAAGAATTTTTTTTAGGTAAATGTTAGGTTTAATTGTATTATTTTTATATATATTTTTTGAGATTTTTTTTGTATAAAGATAAAGTTTAGTTGTATTTTTTTGATATCTCTATTGTCGTATTATTTTGTTATAGTTTATAGGTGATAGATGAGTGTCAGACGGCTTTGAGGAGATTTTTGTGTAAAGGTTAGATTTAATTATATTGTTTTGATGTCTCTATCATCGTATTATTTTGTTGCAGTTTACATGTGGTAGATGAATGTCGATTGACTTTGAGAATTTTTTTTGGTATATGTTAGGCTTAATTAAATAAATTCTCCAAAAGATGTTGAATTTAATTATTGTATTCATCTTTATTATTCAAACAAAAATCCTATTTAGTATAATGTTTGAACTCGATAAAGTGAGTTACACGCGCGAGGCGCGTACACCTAAACTAGTATGTATATACAAACATTTATGTATATATATGTATATGTATGTATATGTACGTCTATATATTTATGTATATATATATGTATGTATATATATGTATATGTATGTATGTATATATATGTATATGTATCCATGTATATATATATGTATGTATTACTTAGACTTTTTCTTATAACTAACTGAAGATTTATGCAGTTTTACAGCAAAAATGAAGAATAGATGAAGGAAAAGGAAGGAATAAAGAAAAAGAATAAATGAGTAGTTGATTATTGACTCATTCTACTTGTGTTGTAGAGTCTTGACTCATGTGTATATATACAATGTAGTAGAGCTCAGCTATGCTATTGATCATGCCTATGATCTAATAATTAACATCCTAACCGTTAATATAGTTGATCATCAATGGAACAGTAATAGCTGTTTTCTCGACACTGCTAACTAACTTCTATCACTGTACTAACTAACTTTCTGATAATTCAGCTGACTTCTTTCTCTCATTCTCAACACTCCTCAAATTAGGTGTTGAGAAAATATTGAAAACACTTGGTTTGGAAATCAAGTATTCATGCTGAACTCTAGTCAAGCTCTTAGTAAATACTTCTATAAGCTGACTACTAGTAGCTATGTATGTAGTCTTCATTAGTCCTTGTTGATTTTTTTTCTTATAAAAATAAAAATCTATCTCAATATTCTTTGGTCTCATGATATACAGTATTACCAGCTATTTGCAAAGCTGCTTTAGAATTACTAAAGATGTTAATAGGTAATTGAAATTGTATTCTAAGATCATTGATCAAACCTACTAGGCAAGTAAGTTCAGCAACAGTTGAGGCTGAGCTCCTGTATTCAACTTCTGTAGAACTTTTAGAGACTATAAATCGTTTCTTTGACTTCCATGAGACTAAAGAGTCACCTAGTTTGATGGAAAATTCAGTTACTAACTTTCTAGACACTTGACATGAAGCTCAATCAGCATCACAGTATGTAGTTAGAGTGTCCACTCTGTTGTTAGATAGAAGAAGTCCTTGGCTTAGTCTGGTCGTAATGTATCTGATGATCCTCAATATTGTATTTATGTTCGATCTCTTTAGCTACTATTTATATTGACTTAAGGTCTAAACACAGCAACATATATCAGACATAGTCACAGTTAAGTATAGTAATTATCCTAGAAGTCTTTAATAGGCACCCTGATCAACTAGCATCTCATCTTTTGTGTCTGCTTCACTTCTGATATGTTGACCATACTCTCTTATAATAAAATTTATGGTTATATCCATAGGTGTGGCTGTAAGTTTTGCTACACTCAGACCAGTTTCAGATATTAGTTCAAGAACATACTTTTTTGATGCACCACAATTCCTTCTTTTGACTTAGAAAACTCAATACCCAAAAAATACTTGAGTTCATATAAGTCTTTCATTTTGAATGCTTTGCGTAGATTTGTTTTGGTATCTTTTCTATGATCTTGATCATCACCTGTAACCAATATGTCATCCATATATACTAGCACTATGATCATACCAATTTTACCTTTTTTCATAAATAGAGAGTGGTCATACTGACTTTGCTTAAAACCACCTCGGATAACTTCGCATTTAATTTTTTAGGTGCTTATTTGAATCCATACAAGAATTTTGAGAGTCTGCATACCTGCTTACACTCTCCCTAACTCTGAAATTACTGTGGTAGATCCATGTATATCTCATTATGTAGATCTCCTTATAAGAAAGCATTAAACCTATTCATTTGTTGGATGTGCCAGTGTTTAGCTGCAGTAATTGCAATAACAATTCTCAAAGTGACCATCTTGACAAATGGACTAAATATCTATTGGTAGTCAAACCTTTCTATTTGACTATGTCCCTTTTAGCCACAAGTCTAGCCTTGAATTTTTATATTTCACCTGAAGCTTTGTACTTGATCTCATAGATCTATTTGCAGTCTACTGAATTCTTCCATTATGTAATGGTAACACTATCCATTTATTGTTGCCTTCAAATGCCTGTATTTTAACTTACATTGTATCAATCTACCTAGGATCTTTTACAGCTTCTACATAAAAAATAGGTTTAGTAACATTAGAGAAACAAGAGCGATAAGCTTGATAATTAGGAGAGATAGAATCATATGAAATATAATTAGTCAGTACATCAGGCACATTGGCATGAACACTGAAAAAGACAAAATCTTTCATCCATCCAGGTGGATGTGTGCCTCCAAAAGATTTTCTTTGAGCCAGAGATGGAATATTTTGCACCATTCTAGTAGGATCTAGAGATGGTGTAGCTGTATGACTTGCTGATGCAGTAACATATTCATCAATAGGTGCATTTATAGGTTTTCAATCAATAAGATGTATAATCTCCATGAGTTTCTGATCATGTGCTTCAGCAAAAACTGATGCAGATGCATCCTCCAGTTGAAAACAATGAGTAGGAAATAGTTGTGGAGTTTGAGAATCAACTGACTCAACAGAAAAAATATCTTCCCTAAAGCTTACATCCCTATTCACAAAAAAAAAATTATTAGTAAGGCCAAACAAAATATAGTACTTTTGAGTCTTAGAGTATCCCATATGCACAAATTGTCTAGTTCTAGATGATAGTTTTTTAGTCTCATGAACTATCACAGCATACATGACAAAGGCACCCTAAAAATCTCAAATGCATAAGAGAAGGCTGTTTGTTAAATAATTTTTCATAAGGAGTCATCCCATTGAGAATAGTAGAAGGAAGCCTATTAATTAAGTAAATAGTTGCCTTAACAAAGTGTGCCCAGAATCTAAGAGGAATCTTCCCTTGAAATCTAATAGCTCTAGTTTTCTCAAGTATATGCCTGTGTTTTCTTTCTACAATTCTATTTTATTGAAGAGTCTATGAACAAGACTTTTGATGCATTATACCTAAAGTACTGAATAATTTACTGCATATAAAATCGACAAACTCAATTCATTATCGCTTCTGATTAATCACCTTTACACATGTATTAAACTGAGTTTGCACATATGCTAGGAACTATTTAATAACTACACTAGCATCATAATTTAAGTTTAACAAAAATATCTAAGTAACTGATAAGAATTAAAGAGGGATGAAAGGAAAACAAAAAAGAATATGTGGATTGATATTTAAACTCTTGAATTTATGGGCAACAAGGGACTAAAACCCTCATCTCTCAATTGAATTCAACAATTCAAACAAAATCCTTGTTTAAAAAATCAAGGAAACAATAATTACAATTGGGTAATTTTTTGATTAATCGAACTAAATAGTTCACTAACAATTTCAAGATTTCACCATGACTAAGTACTCACTAACTACTCACTAATTACTCACTAAGAAGAAGCCACAATTTTTAGTGTTCAATATTCATGCAAAAACTCCCATCTAAGATAAGAAAATATCCTATTTGTAGTAAGAAAATAAAATGACAATTAGTTTTTACAAATATGCCTTTAATGAAACAAGGGCTTTGTTTAACTCTCTTCTCTTTTGTGAATCTTTGAATTTAAGAAATGACTATTTGCACACTTAGCCCCTTCTCATCCCATTCTTCACATTGATTCACCTTTCATACATCCTTTCTTTGGTACATTTCAAACTTCTCTAAAGCCTCTTTCCTCGCAAATAGGATTTGTGGATTTTAAAATTTTTCTGCTCTACTACGAGTGAATGATCTTGAAGTATCCATGCTAGTATCAATAACTCTGAAAAAATCATCAATAATTGTTAAAAAAAAATTTATATCCATCAGTTGCAACAACTCTATAAGGACCCTTTATATCCATAGGTATTAGATCAAAGGCTTTGGAACTAGTAGAATTGCTTAAAGAAAATGATACTCTAATTTGTCTTGCAGAAGGACAAACAATACATTTAACTACTACATCATTAATAAGATCCTTTTAAAAAATAATAGTTTCAGTAAATTACTAATACAGGACATATGTCCAAGCATAATATGCCACAGAAAAATGGTATCTCTGGTTGACAAATGATTTTGCAAAAATCTGTTAGATGCGAATAAACCAATCCCAACATTCTTTAGTCTTCGTAATCTTTGATTAAGTAGAAAGTATAATCCCTTTTCTCTCTTCACCAATTTCCTTCACTTTGCTATTGTAAAGATCTTGAAAAACACAAAATTTTTAAAAACTATGGTAGAATAATGCAACTGTTTAGTGGCCTTAGAGCCAGATAACAAGTTAAATTTAGATTCAGACACATGTAACAGATATTTAAGTGTACTTCTATTAGAAATTACACTTGTTCAATGTAACGACCTGAATTTTAAATAAAATATGTGAAATATGTGAAATATGTGTTTTTGTATGATTTAACTATTTTACCTCTCTTCATAGTTGAATTATGGTATTTCTAGAATGTGGGATTGATTGACATGATTTTCAATGTATTTTAGTACCATTTGTACAATATTGGGGTTTTTGGAGGCTTCAAGAGCCTTATTATGGACTTCTGTGGTTATCTTTTGATCTATACAATGGATGGCTAAACGGAATATGCCAGTAGATCCAGAACGTCGACTTTAGGGTGGTTACATATTTGGTCTGATTTTACGACTTTTAAATCTCATTTTGATCCTCGATTTGAAAAATTATGATTTCAGATTTCAGGGGTTAACTTTATGAAAATGACATCTTTTTGAAAATCTGATATCACCATTGAGTTTGGAGCATCAAATTTAGTATGGTTATATGATTCATTTATGTGTATCAGATTTCGAATGAATCCCGAGGCCTTGGCGAAAACTTAGAAAGTTTTCAAGTTTCAGCTGATATCTATTAGGCCTACGATCACACCTTCTTGGATAGCGATCGCACCTTTATGTACAGATAAATTAGTGCAATTACACTAGGCCTTGTAGCAATGACCACATCTGTTCTTGGTTCTAGATAGTGCGATTGCACACTTGCAGGTTGCGATTGCAATATTTGAAACTTGAAAGAGGTATCAATAGACCCCTTAGGTCGCAAATTAGCTCATTATTCATCTTGCCTCTTGAGATCTAAAACCTAAAGTAGTATGAGAGCTTAAAAGTGAAGCTTGTGGGTGCATGGAAATCTAGATTAATATCTATTTCTTGATTCTCTTATAGATTTAAGGTAAGAATTCACCTTATTCTTGGTTGAATTTCTTGATTAATTTCTCAAAATCTCAAAAACCTTAGGGCTTGATTTTAAACCCTAATTTTACTCCTTTTCACTTGAACAATGTTCGTAATCCTATAATTATTAGTTTTTTTCTCAATTTAACCTTCAAAACAACTTTGATTCTTGATTTTAAAATAGATTTCGAAAGGTTTTAATTGGTAAAGTTTAAAAATAATTTTTCTTCTATTTGAACCTAATTTTTAACTTGAGTTTTCAGCTGTAGATTTCTAAAAATTTGAAAAACATGTTTTTAAAATAAAATTATGATTTTACCCTCTAAAAAAAAATCCATTTTGGGGGTCCATTTTGACCCCAAATCAAGAGTAGGCAATATGAGTATCTTTGAGTTTATTTTAAAGTGTAGATTCTATATTTTTTCATTTTAGTTAATTTTGAAATTGTTCGTGAAAAGTAAGGTCATGGATTGAAGTGTTGCGGACCGGTTTTTGGCCTTGAGATAGCTTATGTCTTAACTCTTTTAGACTGGGATGGATAGTTAAATTTTATACAAAATGCATGTTAAGAGGATGCGAACTAATCATGGATTTGGCTATCTTAATGTGTTGTACTCGTATGGGGGCCTATATGTGATGTAATTATTGGTTTTGAGATATTATGTGATATGTGTGACCGCGTGGAGTCCTATGTGATGTTGATAGCCTGAAATACATATGAATAATTATACTGTGTTGTTGAAATTTCTATTGTGGTACCATTGGTGTATTATTTTATATCATACTTTATTTGGCATATGAATCATGTAGAATTTCATGGATGGTGGAAATAATGAGTGAATGTTAGCTCACGTGGTTGTGTAATATATCATTGTGGATGGTTATGGAAATATATCATTGTGGTTGGTTGTGAAAATACATAATGTGATTGGTTGTGGAAATACTAATTATGATTGGTTGTGAGCATTACATCCTCATATCATACTCATACATGAAACATTGGTACCACCATGGCAACAACTGAGAAACTCTGGCAACACCTTTTTAAAACCCTTCCCAAGGGATGTGTCGAGAAAGAGATATTGTGACATCTTATAAAACCATCCCCTAGGGATGTGTTGGGGAGAAGATATGATACATGTACTATATATGGATTGATGAACCCCCCCATAGGTCCTACACCAGGAGGCTTGCCTCCGTAGGTGTATACGGAGGTTGTGCGACAACCTCGTGCATCATCATTATCATTATTATTCTTATTATGTTTATTTCGTTATGGCTGTGATGTGATTGTACTTCTGCGTTGACTTATTACCTATCTAATCATTCTATCTTCTTATACTTGTACTCAATGATCTTGTATATATATTATCCTTCCTTGTCCTACTTGTATGTGGTATATTGTACACTTGTGGTCTTTTCTGTGTTTGTTGCAATTTATGTGATATATTAAAACTGTTAGTGCAAGCAGTGTGGGCTACCATTGTGGGATATTTTCTGATTGCCGGTGACATGCCCTTAGTGTGTATTTTGTATATCTTATTTTCTTCTTTGCTTGGCCGGCCTATGATACCTACTGAGTACAAGTGGATCGTACTTACTCCTATTGTACCCTTCTAGTGCAGATTCAGGTTTGGGTGAACCCCACATTGCTTGACTCGAGCGATTTTTGGAGTTTTTAAGGTAGTGGATGATCTTCAGGTGTCTGAATATTTTCTACTATCATTCTCTATCATTAGACTATTTCTTTACTAGTTTCCAGAGATAGAGTTGTATCTATTAGATTTCTTATGTATTTCTTTTGTATTCAAGTTGTACTAGATATGTTCTTATACTATTGACATCAGGTTTTAGGAGTTATGGATGCACTGTTATTTATATTTTTTTTGTATTTATTATACTTATATGGTTTAACTTTATTCTAGAAACCTTACCTTAGAGGTATTTATGTCTTTTCTCTTTCGTGTATCTATTGGTGATAGGATTAGTATCAAGGTACGCCGCGATAAGTGCCATCATAACCCTTCAATTTTGGGTCGTGAAAAATTGGTATAAGAGCAACCAGGTTCATTAGTCTCAATAGTGTAAGAGCGGGATGTCTAATAGAGTCTCGCAGAGCAATACATAAATGTCCGTATCTATCTTTGAGAGGCCATAAGATGTCTTTAGGAAACTTTTCTCATTTTGTCCCTTATCATGTGAATTTTTTTTATACCTTGTGATCTGAGTTGTGTTTCACTCTTTCTATGCAAATGGTATTGACTAGGTCCCATAAGAGTAAAGATGCAGAGCCTTAACCCAGAGGGCAAGCCTCGAGTTTTGGACGGTCTCGAGGGAGTGGACGGGCTCGTGGATCAACCCTGTCTAGGATGAGTGCTAGGGGACTCTCCACTGAGCCTCAAGTTGAGTATGTTGGGGGTGCAGGTTCAACTCCAGTTCCTTAGAGTTTGTCTGCCCCAGTCTTAGAGGGGTTGTTGGTGTGTTTGCTGACTTGCTTAAAGGGTTCTCCTTTGGTTATGCCAGGTGTTCCTCCAGTTTTGAATATGGACCCTCCAATTGCACTTGCTTCAGTTTTGGGTACTACTCAGATATCAGTACTATTGTTGTTTCAGTGTCGATATCTGAGTATAGTGTTCCGGGATTAGGAGTTTAGCCTTCTTCTATGTTAACTTTTTAGATGGGATCTCAGCCCTCCAAATTCACTATGCCTCATCTTGCTGGGAGTACGGTTATGTCTTCGAGAATATCTTTGAGTTTCGTACTGATTATCGAGAGAACTTGCATAATTTAGGTTCACTTGAGTCGCATGGAGTTTCTTATACTACTTACCAGTTGAGAGATACTTCTAGAGATTGGTGGAGGTCGCTTGTTGGTTGCATACCTTTTGATTCTCCTGAGATGATATGGGATCTGTTTGCCGATGTCTTTTTAGAGAGATTTGTGCCTTATAGTCTAAGGGATCGGATGCAAGATGAGTTTGATCGCCTGGAGCAGGGCTCCATGACTGTAGCTAAGTATGAGACATTCTTCCATGCCTTTTTTGGATATTGTTATGCTAGTATTTCCACCGATTTTGAGAAGATTCAGAAGTTTATGAACGGGTTGGATGTCTCTCTTCAGTTGGTTGCATCTCAGATGGTTGTATTTAGAGCATCCTTTCGGAGTATCGTGGATCATGTTAAGATGACCGAGGGTATTCTGTGAGCATCTCAAAGAGGCGCTAAGAAGGTGCGCCATTTTGGTGAGTTCAGAGGTCAGGCGTTTTGAGTTAGAGATTTTAGAGGTTCTCGTATGTATCAGGGTAGGCCGGTGCAGGCGGCTTTGCAAAGTTTAGGTGGTGGATTTTCTGATTCAGCAGTTCAGGGTTGCCGTTCGGGAACAGTGGTATATTCTCCTATTGAAGCGGGTTATAGAGCTTGTTATGTGTGTCATGATGTTGGCTATTTGGCCTAGGACTGTCCCTGGCGTGTGATTAGAGCTACTCTTATTTCAGTGTGAGAGGTATGGGTACTAACAGAGGTGAGAGGTAGAGGTAGTATATCCCACAGTGGTAGTCGTGGGGCTACTTAGCCAGTTGGCAGTGGTGGTCAGTGTTATACAATACCAAGCAGACCAGAGGTAGAGGCTTCTGATGCTATGATTACAGGTATTGTCCACGTTTTATTTAGATTTGCATCTGTGTTATTTGATCTCGAATTGAATTTCTCCTATGTGACTACATATTTTTCCTCGGGTTTTGATTTTGTTAGTGAGCTTCTTGCCATGCTTATTTGTGTATCTGTCCTTGTAGGAGATTCTTTAGTAGTGGATCTGGTGTACTGATCTTATGTTGTGACTTTCTCTGGCCGTGAGACTTAGATAGATTTGCCTGTGTTAGATATGGTTGATTTCGATGTTATTTTGGGTATCAATTGGTTGGCTTCTTATCATGCTATCTTAGATTGTTATGCTAAGACCGTGACTTTAGCTTCGCCGGGTGTGGCAAGGATAGCTTGGAAGGGTGCATTTCATTCGAGTCCTACGAGGATCATCTTATGTTCAAGCTCGTAGGTTGGTTGAGCGGGATGTTTATTATTTGGCTCGTATTTATGATACTAGTGTTGTCTTACCTCCTTCCTTGGATTCTATTCGTGTTGTTCATGAGTTTGTGGATGAGTTCCCTACGAATTGCCTGGTATGTCTCTGAATTGTGATATTAATTATTACGTGGAACTACTGAGTGTTTATTCAGTAGTTCACTTATTGATGACATATGATCAATAGATTCTGTGTCTATAATTCAATATTGAGGACTATTAGACACTAATAATACTATACTAGTACCTGATACATTCACAGAATTGGTTGATGAAATGTTGCTATGAGATTATTCCAATAACTTACAGATTTAATCATATTGAGCATTAGTGAATCTTGGTGCCTAGCATAACTAAATCCACCACTTGAACTTGGTGCACCACTTGATGGAGGTTGAAGATAATGCATGTGAGTAGCAAGCTCCATGTGAGATGTATGTGATAGATTCTGAGAAGTCTGAGTAAGAGCAGGCTAATTTTCCCACTCATCAGTTGATGTAACAATATTATTAGAACTAGAGCCCATTCTTCTTTATTGTGGTCTCAACTTTTGTGATACTAAAAACCTTTGTTAGATTCCACCCTCTTTTATTCACCATGTCTAGGATGATCAGGAGAATATCGTGCTAGCCTATAGCAATCTCTCATAAGGTGGCCCCTGGGTTTACAGTGACCACAGGTTGCATTAGGGTTGTAATTTCAGCTATTGTTTCTTTTCCATTTCTGATGGGATGGCCTAGTATATAAGGTTGCTTCATCATTCATTACACGGGTCATTCCCAATAGCCATGTTGCACTAATATTTTGTGCAACACTTTTTTTATATTCATCACTAACAATCATAGAGTAAGCTTCATTGACAAGTGGTAAGGGATTCATAAGAAATATCTGACTCCTAATCCAAGCATATTCTCATTAAGCCTCATAAGAAACTGATATAAATTTAGCCTTTGAAGATAGATCAAGAAATCTTTAGAAGTTTCACAACTACAAGCATGGGATAGGACTACTAACTCAAATTCATCCCAAAAGGCTTTCAACTTTGAGTAATACACAGACATTGATTGCACACCTTGTGTCAAAGATGTTATTTCATGATGCAGATTAAATGTTCTTGCTCCATCAATTTTATGAATTTTTTTTCTTAAATCTTCTCAAACAATGTGAGCACTAGTATCATACACAATACCACCAATTAAATTGTTGGTTATAGAACTCATTAACCAAGATAATACTAGCGCATTACCCCTTTTCTAGTGATTTTTCAATTTTATAGGAAAGCTTTCTTTCTTCCATAAACCATCTACAAGCCCCGATTTATTTCTTCCTAAGAGAGAAATTCTCACAGCTTTGCTCCATACCACATAATTCTCACTACCAAGTATTTGAAAAAAAATGATAGTGCTACCATTTACATCAGCTACAGAGAAATAATAGATGATTATGATTTATGGGGGATAGGATGGTTGAATTCTGAGTTGAACCTTGAGAATTGGTTTAAGTAGAAGGATTCACCAAGGGATATCAGTAGATCGACCAACACCAACTCAATTTTCATCCATTGAATCACAAAATCTTAAACTTAATTGATAAGAAATTGTAGAATTTACGAAACACAGTTACAACTGCAATGAAGATCACCTGAATTATTGACACAGATGAAGAAAGATCAGTAATAATTTTAGACATATGCAAGATTATGCTCTGATACAATGAAGAATTATGCAGTTTTACTGCAAGAATGAAGAACATATGAAGAAGGAAGAAAGAAAGAAAGAGAATAAAATACGCAGTTGATTGTTGATTCATTCAAGTTGTGTTGTAGAGTCCGACTCATGCGTATATATACAATGTAGTAGAGCTCAATTAAGTTGTTGGTCACAGCTATGATCTAATAACTAACTCCTAATCGTTAATTAATATTGTTAATCATCAATGAACAATAATAACTGTTTTCTTGACACTACTAACTAATAACGCCTATCACTGTAATAATTAACTTTCGGATTATTTAGATGACTTTCTTATCTCATTCTCAACACTAACATTTTAATAATCAGAAGAATAAAAATTACAAAGCCATAACAAAACCATCACAGTTTGCTATCTAATTGAAACTTAGCTAGCGTTTGATTAGATTTTTAAATACTTTTGAAAAGTTAAATTTGTTTGAAATTTGGATTGAATTTTCAACATGTGTGACCATAATTTATTGGGAACATATTTCACTCTTTTTTCCAAAAAAACTATGAAACATGATTTATACTCATCTGTTCTAAAAGTATTCAAAATATCCATAAGTTTGACACACGAAAATTATTTTATAATGAAATAGATAATACATTATCCAAAAATCAATAACATGATGTTTTAATAAAACTACTAATAAAATAATTAACAACTATTACAATTAGTTATGAATATCCATCATTGCAACAAATAAATAAATAAATAATAACAATGGTATTATAACTAGTTATTATTAAAATCTAAATCACTAATAGTACCCCGTAAACTATGATCAAATTTGCTACGACATGCTCCAACTTCACGGGGTCCTATTGCCTCCCCCCAAACTAAATTGTAGCATATTTTTGTCAACCTTTTTAGCTGTCATGGAACCTTTTTAGCTGACGTGAATCCTTTGATGTGGGTCCTATTTTTATGTAATAAAGATTTCATGTCGGCACAAAACGGTGATAAACATATGCTAAAATTAATTAGAGGGGGGGAGGGGGGAGATAATAGGACTCCTGTGAAGTTGGAGTGTGTCGTACCAACTTTGGACATAATTCGAGGGGGGAAGGCATACTTGATGCTTATCTCTTCTTAAATATATTCTTCTCATATTCTATGAACAATCTTTTTTATAAGAATTCGTTTAATGAGGGTTGAGCAAATAGATTTTTAGTTGGAGTCATAATTGATGATTTATATCTTTATCGATATATATAGTTTAGAGTAAGTTTTTAAATTTTAAAAGAAGCCAAAATTTTTGTTTTTTCATAATTGCAAAGCTTAAAGAAGAGCCTATCCATCACTTGTTTGTTCATAGTGATCTGACAGCTCTGTAGAAATCTTAAGTCATCGATAGACCTTTAAACTTGTTTCGAGATTTCACTTGGATTCCTCAAATTACCATTATAACTATTGAACACTTCATTCTTAACAATTTTATACCTATTTGATACAAAATATAAATCTGTTAAAAATTTGAAGCGTGTTTAACTCACGTGCCAAATAGGGCAATGAAGTAATGCCATGAGACAATTGAATTCAAACAGTTTTTTGTTAAAAAAACTAACTTTATTTAAATAATAAAAGAACAAAAAATATTTTTTTAAAAAATTAATCGAAACACCCCCCAACCCCCTTCTTCTCCAACGAACCTCACTCTCTTATTTTTCGAGTCCAGTTTAATTTTTCTCTTGGATTACTTCCACTGCTTTTTTATGGCATGTTGTTGCTTGGTTAGCTGATCGGGATAGTCAGAGTTAGCGGTGGTATTTCGTCGATGGAATTTTGCATGAAATAGCTTGAGTTAGCTGGAATTGAAGCTTTGTAAGCCAGGTTAGAGCTTGTTGGTAGTTGGTCGGAGGATTATCAGGTGGGATGCATTTTCCTGTGAGATTCACTGGAAAACCAGGACTGGATGAGTTAATATGGTGGAGAATGGAGAGAGTATATTGTTGTTGCTAATCGGTGTCGATGTTATGTTAAGATTCTCCATTCTCTTGTTGTTGTTGTTAATGGTGGAATAGAAAAATCCTTTTCCTTTTCTTCTCTTTTTGTTCGTCCTTAAGATTTTTTTTTCTTATCGAGAAATGAGACTTTGCCAGAAATTTTCTAAAAATTTATATCTACTTTTCCTTATGAACGAACACAAGAAATTTAAACAAGAAAAAAAAGAGATAATTTAGAAAAAGAATTGAAAAGAAAGAGAAGAAGGGGGGGAGGGAGTGACGGTTGGGTGGAAAAGATGATAGAAATCATTTTAATAAATTTATTGTTCTAAATCATTTAAGCAAATGCATTACTAATTTTTCTGTCAATGGAAAATTAACAGAAAAATGATGGTGGATAATATGATTCCTTGCAATTGTTGGTGGAGAAGATGATTTAGAACAATAAATTAATTATTTAAATAAGCTCAAAGAATTTTTTAAAAATATTAATCATTTAAAAAAAAAAATTTTAGGTATGAAAATTTAAAAAAAAGAATTTGATTCATGCGTCTCAAGAGTGTGAAACACACTTTTTTTCCATATCGGTATTTTGTGTCTAATAGGAATGACTTTTTAATAGCTACAGTGTTCAATAAATACAATGGTAAGTTAAAGGGTCTAAGTACATCTTGAAACAATTAAGTCATGGTTCTATCATAACCATGCTCATACAGTGGTGGTTGTACAAGGTAATAAATAAAATTCATAAGCTTTTTTTTCAATGTTTGCCTTCTGTTCTTTGTTGGAAAATCTGGAAGAGTATATACTCTCTCAAATTTGAGAATATTAAGCCTTAAGTAACCACGACCAATTCTTTAATTCTAGGAAAAAGGGGTAAATTTACCCCTCTACTTTGAAAATTGGTTAAATATACCCTTGGACATACTTTACGACCAAATTTACCCTCGTTGTCATACTTTGGGGTCAAATTTATCCCTCTACTTTTAAAAATTGGCTAAATTACGTTTCATCATACTTTGGAGTCAAATTTACCCTTAATATCATACTTTGGGGTCAAATTTACCCTCATTGTTAAGAAACTTTTCATATGTACCCTTTCTTAATAAAAATCCTCAAATTAATGTTAAATGCTCCATTTTTTAAAAATAAAATACACCTTTATAACCTGTCCGATCCGCCCGAGCCACAAAAAAGACAAATAAATATACCCCCTTCAGTTTTGTTGGTCAAAAATTTTCAATGAGATTAATCCACTAGATATTTATCATAGCTTATGAAAAATTGATCTGCATTAATACAAACACAAAAACATATATCCATCTCTCAGTTCATAGATCTGCATCAGTGCAAAGCTTATGAAAAATGAGACTTGATGGTAAAATGAAATAGATTAGGCTCATTGAATATTTTTTAGGATGATTGAGTTAAGAGGTCTCCCAATGTGTCAATCGTGACATCTCTTAATTCATATATTCTTATATGCAATTTAGTTCACGACAATTTTTTCATCATATCATTTGCTTAGAAAATTTATGCACTAATTTTAGAATCTAAATGTATATAGAATTGCATACCAATTTTTAAAATTGACATAATCGAACAAGAGTAGAGTTTGTAATGAACATTTTCTACACTTTCATGTTTCTACATTATCCCATTCCTTTTTATGTTTTTTCATTTGTAAACAACCTACCAGTGTTGTACGTTGAAGAAGAAGTATTTTTATTTATAGGAAAAATTCGACCAACAAAACTGAGGGAGGGGTATTGTAAGACCCCGCAAAATCCTAAGCATAACTCAGTCCGTTAACGCTTAAAAGAGGTCCCAGACTTAGAAATTTCAGCTAAGTATTTATATTTAGAATTTATTTTAGCTTTCATAAGTTGGCGATCCTATTTTACAACCCTTATGACCTTAAAATGTCGATCCTTGGATTGAATCATGATCAGGTGCGTCAATAGGTCTCTCCGGGTGAGTTTTAGATTTTTCAAACCTCGTTTGAATCATATTCAGGTGACCAAAATAGTGGGTCAAAGCGATCTCAACGCGTTGCGTTGCCCATCGCGTCGACATACATTTTTTCCCCAGCTTTCAGTGCAATTCCAGTGAACTAATGCGAACTCAACGCGGCGCGATGGTCATCGCGTTGATGCCATCGATGTGGCGTGTTGATATGTGCGTTGATGGACACGTTTTTCAGTAATTAAATCAGTGTCCAGAGGGGTATTTGGGATATTTTCTCCACTCCTATTCAGCCCCAAAACACGAGATTAAACCCCTCAATTGGCAAAATACTCTCATTATTCACTAAAATCCTCTCAAGAACAAACTCTAGTCCATCAAGTCAAGATCAAAATTCAAGAAATTCACCATCAATCTTCACGAATTCAAGTAACAAGGTATGTTAGGTGTTCATCCAAGGATTTCCTTCCACCTTTGGAGTTTAAGAACTTTTTTAAATTACAAGTTGATTTCTTTCACAAATTTCATGTTGAATTTGATTGTATTCATGATTATGATGTAGTTGGGTTTATAATCCATGATTAATTGTAAGTTTCTTGAGAAACAAATAGAATATGTGTGTTGTTATATGGTTTCAAGTTAAAAGCCCTTGAATTTGTGAGTTTAGGATTTTGATCATGATGCTTGCATGTTATACTATTGTCATGTGTATAAATTATACTCCTCAAGTGTTTGATGAATTATTCATGTGAGTTGAGTAAT
Organism: Capsicum pubescens; assembly: GCA_030864215.1. Taxonomy (NCBI): domain Eukaryota; kingdom Viridiplantae; phylum Streptophyta; class Magnoliopsida; order Solanales; family Solanaceae; genus Capsicum; species Capsicum pubescens. The sequence continues at coordinate 64,977,225 of CM061540.1, read as the reverse complement.
GAAATCATATCATGTTAGCATGTATACAAGTTCATGCCATGCAAGTGTTTGCTAAAATACCTCAATGAATGAATTGTGATACAGTGTCTAGCTATCTAGCTGTTTACCTAAATTTACAATAGTTTCAGAATTGTCTCAATAATGTCACGTCTACTAGTACTTAGACAGATAATAAAACTCGATACACTCAGCCAGTTAACAGAACTCAGAGTATTCAGTCAGTTATCAGAACTCAGTGAACTCAGTCCAGTTTAGATAGACAGCACGATCAGTTACAGTTCAGTCAAGCCTAATAGAGTCTAGAAATCAGTTCAGTGTCTATTCAGTTGGGAGTAGGAATCAGCACCGAGCGAGCCCAGGGATGGGGGCATTCCTGTTAGTACGTGGTTTGACCCTTAGTAGCAATCCCTGCATTACAGAACTACGTAGCCAGCGTAGGTTGAGATGTCTTCCTTCCAGTTGAGGGTTGATACATCTCGTATGAATTTTTCTGCCAGCGAGGGTTGGCAAAAAGGCTTCCTATTAGAGAGGGTTAACTTATAGCCATTGTTAGTATCCTTTGGCAAGGTGCTAACACCATTCCAACTAAGTTCATAGAATGGACCCCAACTCAGTTCATAATCGGGGTATGTCGGTTAGATGAATACTCTCACAGTTTCAGTTTCAAACTCAATATAAAACCTCAGTTCAGTTTCAGAATCAGGACTGTTAGATACAGTCATCTAGCTCAGTATAGAACTCAGTTTAGTTCTACAAAATTAGGACTGTCAGAAACAGTCTCTCAGTTAATAGTAATACAGTAGTATCAGTAAACTCAGATATCAGTCATTTCAGTTTTCAGAACTTATTATCCAGTGTTAATAAAATCTTAATTACAGTATACGTAGTTATGTGCATAGCATTGCATAATCAGTATTTACAATAGTTTCAGATATACACGTACTCTCATTCAATTATATTCATGCCATTCAGCCAGTTATTATTTATGCATATGAACCCATGCATTCAACCTTACCTCACCTAGCATACCAGTATATTCAAAGTAATGATGTATACCTTTGTTTTGCGCTATGATGTCTTATATGATAGGTTTAGACACACAGGCTCCTGACCGCACTTAGCAACCTAGATTATCAGCAACAGAGTTAGTGGTGAGTCCTCATAGTTCGAAGACAGAGTTGTTATTTCAATTTCAGTATATTTTCAGTAGTCTTAGTTAGTTGGGGTTTTGTCCCATAAACTCCATATTTAGATAGTTAAAGGCTTTTCAAATTAGACTATTTCAGACAGATGTTCAGTATTCAGTATTTACATGTTAGTATTCGATTTAGTTTTGAAAATTATGACAAATTTTTGCCTAATTTTTGCAGTATATAGTATTATTATTTAGTGATTACAGTAGGTACCAGTCATGGATTAACTTGTGATCCTTTGGGATTATGATCACCGTGTGATGTTTGGGGTATAGGGTTGGGGCGTTACAAACTTGGTATCAGAGACTAAGGTTCAACAGAGTCCTAGGAAGTCTAAAATCCGTGTCTAGTAGAGTCTTTTGCATGGGTGTGTAGCGCGCCACACTTATGAATAAGAGGCTATGGGGCATTTTAGGAAAAGTTTCCCTTCTTTTAGTATTCATATCGTCCGAGTGAGCATGAGCTCAAGTTACACTCTCAGTCTAATCCCTTTCTTACTCCCGTCTACAGAACATGTGTCCCCAAAAAAAAGAAGGAGAACAGGAAATCAACTAGTACCTCCGCCCGTTCAGGAAGATCCCCTGGACGAGCATGTCTTTCACACAGAATTTAGAGCAGATTTCACCACTCTAGCTCATTCTGTGGTAGCCCAGAATGAACGCCCAGCTATCGTTTCGGCCAACCTAATGGACAATACTATTGCAACTAGAATTTGGGACTTCATCCGAATAAACCCGCCAACTTTTATCGGGTCTAAGTCAGAAGAGGATCCACAGGAATTCCTTGATCAGGTGCAGAAAGTCATAGATATTATGAGGTTTACAACTAGTGAGAGTGCTAAGTTGGTCGTATATCTATTGCAGGATGTGGCTTACTCATGGTTCAAGAAATGAAAGGTAGAGAGGGCCACTGATGCCGGGCCCATAGAATGGGAGGAGTTTGCCACTGCTTTTCTGGATAGGTTTTTCCCACTGGAGTTGAGAGAAGCAAAGGTTTTGGAGTTCATTAATCTGAAGCAGGGCAACATGACAATGAAAGAGTATTTTCTCAAATTTACTCAGTTAGCTAGATATGCCCCTCATGTGGTAGCAGATAACAGATCTAAGATAAGTAAGTTTATGTTAGGCGTGTCTAATAGTGTGGTCAAGGAGTGTAGAACCACAATACTAATTAAGGATATAGACATATCCAGGATAATGATCCATGCTTAGCAGATAAAGGAGGCTAAGAATAAGGAGAAGGAGAGGGATAACAAGAGAGCTAGAACAGGTAGCTTCAACTTTACTCAGCCTAAGTCAGAGGGTGGAAATCATTCTCAGTTCCACCTAAAATCTTCAGTTCCAGCTCTGTCCTCAGCCAGTGCTCTAGTATTGAAATTTAGAGACGGCAATAAAGATAGGGCACCAGGCCCTAAACCTCAGGGTAGTGTTAGCAGTGCTCGAATGAATCCCCTTTACTAGAAGTATGGTAAAAACCACCAGGGTGTCTGCAGGGCTAGCAGTGATGTATGTTTTGGATGTAGTAAGCCAGGACACAGGGTCAGAGAGTGTCCTCAGTTGGGTTCACAGAGTCAGCATAATCATCCTTTAGCTCAGTCCGATCACCCGAATCAGTAGGGTGCCACTTCCAGTGCCACCAGTGGGCAATGCCCAAACAGGATTTATGTACTTCATCCCCGATAGGATCAGGAAAGTTCTTTATATGTGGTCATTAGTACATTACAAGTTTATCATTTGCACGTTTATGCTTTGCTAGATCCAAGAGCTTCTTTGTCCTTTGTAACTCCTTATATAGCTGTTGACTTCAGAGTCAGTCCCAAAATCCTAGAAGATCCCTTCTAAGTCTCTACCCAATGGGTAAATCTATCTTAGCCCGACAGGTATACGGAACTGTCCGGTTATGGTATATCAAAAAGTCTCTTCAGCAGACTTAGTAGAATTAGAGATGACCGATTTTGATGTCATTCTTGGCATGGATTGTCTTTATTCATGCTATACTTTAGTCGATTACAAAAATAGAGTTGTCTACTTTCAGTTTTCGAATGAACCTATCCTTGAGTTGAGGGGTAGTACTTCAGCACGTAGGGGTGAGCTTATTTCCTACCTTAGGGTGAGGAAAATGATATCTAAGGGGTGTGTTTATCATCTCGTTCGAGTTAAGGACTCTAGTTCAGAGACCCCTAATCTTGAGTCAGTTCCAGTAGAAGGTAAATTCCCAGTTATGTTTCCCAAAGATCTTCCAGGAGTCCCTCCCAAGTGGGAAATTGACTTTGAAATAGACCTTCTTCTAGATACTTAACCTATCTCTATCCCGCCATATAGAATGGCCCCCGCAGAACTCAAAGAGTTAAAAATAGTTGAAGGATCACCTAGATAGGGGATTTATCATACCCAGCATATCCCCTTGAGGTGCACCAGTTCTATTCGTACGTAAAAAAGATGATTCTCTTAAAATATGTATAGACTACCATCAGCTAAATAAAGTCATGGTCAAGAACAAGTATCCACTTCCCAGAATCGATGACTTGTTTGACCAACTTCAGGGTGCTAGTTATTTTCTAAGGCATACCTCAGATCAGGCTATCACCAGCTCAGAGTTAGAGAATACGACATTCCAAAAATATCTTTCACAACTTGGTATGGTCACTTCGAATTCCTAGTCATGTCATTTGGTCTTACCAATACTCCAACAGCCTTCATGGACTTGATGAATCGCATGTTCAAGCAGTACTTGGACATGTTCATTATAGTCTTCATTGATGACATTCTTGTCTACTCCCGCAGTGAACATGATCATGCAGATCGAATACTATTACAAACTCTTAGAACCCATCAATTGTTCATCAAATTCATTACGCATGAATTTTGGCTGAGGTCAGTAGATTTTATTGGTCATATAGTTTCCGGTGATGGCATTAGAGTTGATCCTCAAAAGATCGAAGAGGTGAGAAACTATCCTAGACCTATCTCTCCATTAGATATCAGGAGTTTCTTGGGTGGCTATTATCGATGTTTTTTTGAAGGATTTTTGTCCATTGCATCTCCCATGTCCAGATTGACTTAGAAAAAAGTCAAGTTTCAGTGGTCAGATTCTTGTGAGAAGAGTTTTTAGGAGTTAAAGACTCGACTCACCACAACTTCATTTTTTACTTAATCAGATGGCTCAGATGGGTTTATAGTATATTGTGATGCTTCCAAAGTTGGTTTGGGGTATGTTTTGATGAAGAGAGGTAAGGTCATAGCCTATACCTCTAGACAGCTTAAGCCCCATGAAAAGAATTACCTAACTCATGATCTTTAGTTAGTAGTTGTTGTATTTGCCTTAAAGATTTGGAGGCATTATTTGTATAGGGTACATGTAGATGTGTTCACAGATCATAAAATCCTACAGTATGTGTTTTCTCAGAAAGATCTGAACCTACGTCAGATAAGGTGGTTAAAGTTGTTGAAAAACTACAACATGAGAGTCCTGTATCATCCGGGAAAGGCCAATGTAGTGGATGATGCTATCATTAGGATGTATATGGGTAGCGTTGCTCATGTGGAGGATGGTAAGAAGAAGTTAGTTTAGGAAGTTCATCATCTTGCCCGACTAGGTGTTTCCTTAGTCAATTCAACAGAAGGTAGTGTGTGGGTGTAGAATAGTTTAGAATCATCTCTGGTTTCCGAAGTGAAGGAGAAGCAGGATAGATATCCTCGTATAGTCAAGTTGAAAGAGTCAGTCAGAGATCTGAAAGTAGAGGTTAGGGGGAGATGGTGTGTGGCATTTCCAGGGTCGGCTATGCGTGTCAGGTGTAGATGACTTGAGACATCAAATTCTTGCAGAAGCGCATGGTATGCACTACTCTATTCATCCAGGGGCCACTAATATGTACCGCAATTTGCGCGAGATCTATTGGTGGAGTGGGATAAAGAGGGACATTGCAAAGTTTGTATCTAAGTGCTCTACATGTCAGCAAGTTGAGATTAAGCATCAGAAGCCCAGTGGATCTATGCAGGAGTTCAGTATTCCCACGTGGAAGTGGGGGGAAGTTAACATAGACTTTGTGATGGGTTTGCCCCGTACTCATCGTCAGCACAATTTCATTTGAGTTATTGTAGACAGGATGACCTAATCAACTCATATTTTGCCAGTTCATACCTCTTATTCAGCCGAGGACTACGCCATACTCTTTGTCTGAGTGTTGGTCAAATTACACGGAGTCCCAGTATCTATTATTTCATATAGAGGTGCCTAATTTACCTCTCATTTCTAGAAAGTCTTCCAAAAGGGTCTTGGTACCTAAGTTCACCTCAGTACAACCTTCCACCCTCAGACAGATGGTCAAGAAGAAAGAACCATTTAAACTTTAGAAGATATGTTAAGGGTGTGTTCTATTGACTTTAAGGGTAGTTGGGATGACCACTTGCCCTTGATTGAGTTCGCATATAATAACAGTTGTCATTCCAGCATCCAGATGGCTCCGTTTAAGGTGATCTACGGGAGGAGATGTAGATCCCTCATTGGTTGGTTTGAAGTGGGTGAGGACGCAGTGGTAAGACCTGAGTTGGTATTCGATGCCTTAGAAAAAGTTTAGTTGATCAGGAAAAGGCTCAAGACAGATTAAAGCCGGCAAAAATCATATGCAGATGTGCGAAGAAAGGATCTCGAAATTGAGATTAGTGACTATGTGTATTTAAAAATCTCTTCTATGAAAGGAGTGAAGAGGTTCGGTAAGAAAGAGAAACTCTGTCCCTGATATATTGGTCCTTATCGAATTCTCAGCCGTTTCGAAAAGGTATCTTACGAGCTTGAGTTGCCTTCAGACTTAGCTTCAGTGCACTAAGTGTTTCATGTCTCCTTCTAAAGAAGTGCATAGGTGACCCAGCAGTTGTAGTCCCGATAGAGGGTATTGATGTCCAGAACAGCCTCTCTTATGAGGAAATCCCAATCGAAATTCTAGATTTTCAGGTTCGTAGACTAAGGAACAAAGAGGTTCCTTTAGTCAAAGTTCTTTGGCGGAATTAGTCCGTTGAGGGAGCTACTTGGGAAATAGAAGCAAATAGGCGTACCAAGTATCCTCACCCTTTCTCCGCAAACTCAGACTCAACTCAAGGTAATAATTTTCCTTGAATTTTCTCAGTTCCATGCTCAGATTACCTTTACAACTCTGTATCGATTCAGTTCCATAGCACTCTCATATCATGCATACTTTCATGAAATTTCTCAGTCATGTGTCATGTTTTCAGAACTTAGTCATGCTTCAGTAATGCATGTCAGTATGATAAGTCAGTATATCAGTGCTTTCAGTCATGTAATCATGCTTCAGTTGTGCATGTTCAGTATATATAAATTCAATCTATCAGTATTCTCAGCTTAGTTAGTCTCATTCGAGGACGAATGTTCCCAAGGGGGAGATATTGTAAGACCCCAAAAATTCCTAAGCTTAACTCAGTCCGTTAACACTTAAAAGAGGTCCCAAACTTAGAAATTTCAGCTAAATGTTTATACTTATAATTTATTTTAGCCTTCATAAGTTGGCGATCCTATTGTACAACCCTTACGACCTTAAAATATCGATCCTTGGATCGAATCATAATCAGGTGTGTCAATAGGTCTCTCCAGGTGAGTTTTGGATTTTTCGAACCTCGTTTGAATCTTATTCAGGTGACCAAAATAGTGGGTCGACACGATCTCAAAGCGTCGCGTCGCCCATCGCATTGATAGATATTTCCCCCCAGCTTTTAGTGCGATTCCAGTGAACAAATGCAAAATTGATACGGCGCGATGGTCATCGCGTTAATTCCATTGACGCGGTGCGTCGGTATGTGCATCGTTAGGCATATTTTTCAGTAATTAAATCTGCATCCTGAGGGGTATTTGGGACATTTATTCCACTTCTATTCAACCCTAAAACAGGATATTAAACCCCTCAATAGGAAAAATACTCTCATTATTCACTAAAATTCTCTCAAGAACAAACTCTAGTCCATCAAGTCAAGATCAAGATTCAAGAAATTTACAATCAATTATCACGAATTCAAGTATCAAGGTATGTTAGGTGTTCATCCAAGGGTTTCCTTCCACCCTTGGAGTTCAAGAAACCTTTTTAAATTACAAGTTAATTTCTTTCACGAATTTCATGTTGAATTTGATTGTATTTATGATTATGATGTAGTTGGGTTTATAATCTATGATTAATTGCAAGTTTCTTGAGAAACAAATAGCATGCGTGTGTTGTTCTATGGCTTCATGTTAAAAGCCCTTGAATTTGTAAGTTTGGAATTTTGATCATGATGCTTGCTTGTTATTGTATTGTCATGTGTATAAATTATGCCCCCCAAGTGTTTGATGAATTGTTCATGTGAGTTGAGTAATGAAATCATATCATGTTAGCATGTATACAAGTTCATGCTATGCAAGTGTTTGCTAAAATGCCTCAATGAATGAATTGTGATAAAGTGTCTAGCTATCATGCTTTCAAGATTGTGCTGTGTTTTACAATTTTTGCAATCGAGTCCTGGGGGTATCTAATACCCGACAATCTAGTTGTTTACCTAGATTTACAATAGTTTCAGAATAGTCTTAGTGATGTCATGTACAGTAGTTCTCAGGCAGATAATAGAACTCTGTACATTCATCTAGGTACAGAACTCAGAGTATTCAGTCAGTTATCAGAACTCAGTGAACTCAGTCCAGTTCAGATAGACAGCATGATCAGTAATAGTTCAGTCAAGCGTATTACAGTCTAGAAATTAGTTCAGTGTCTATTCAGTTGGGATTAGGAATCATCTTCGAGAGAACCCAGGGATGTGGGAATTTCTGTCAGTAGAGGGGCTGATCCTTAGTAGCAATCCCTGCATTACAGAACTACATAGTTAGCATAGGTTGAGATGTCTTCCTTCTAGTCTAGGTTTGATACATCTCGTACAAGTTTACCTGCCAGCGAGGGTTGACGAAAGTGTTAACTCATAACCATCGTTAGTATCCCTTGGCAAGGTACTAATACCCTTCCAACTGGGGTCACAGGTTGGACCCCAACTTAGTTCATAATCGAGTTATGTCGGTTAGATGAACACTCCCATAATTTTAGTTTCAGACTCAGTATAAAACCTAAGTTCAGTTTTAGAATCAAGACTGTCAATACAGTCATCCAACTCAGTATAGAACTCAGTTCAGTTCTACAGAATCAAGACTGTCAAAAATAATCTTTTAGTTAACAGTAATACAGTATCAGTAAACTCAGATATCAGTCATTTAGTTTTCAGAACTTATTATCCAATGTTAATGAAATCTTAGTTACAGTAACGTAGTTATGTGCATAGCATTGTATAATTAGTATTTACAACAGTTTTAGATATACATGTACTCTCATTCAGTTATATTCATGCTATTTAGCAAGTTATTGTTCATGCATATGAACCCTTGCATTCAGCCTTACCTCACCTAGCATACCAGTACATTCAAAGTACTGACGCATACCTTTCTTTTGTGGTATGATGTCTTATATCATAGGCTCAGATGCACAGGCTCCTGACCGCACTTAGCAGCCTAGATTATCATCAATAGAGTTTGTGGTGAGTCCTCATAGTTTAAGGATAAAGTTGTTATTTCAGTTTCAGTATATTTTCAGTAGTTGGAGTTAGTTAGGGGCTTGTCCCATCAACTCCATATTTAGATAGTTAGAGGCTTTTTAGATTTGACTATTTTAGACAGATGTTCAGTATTCAGTATTTACATATCAGTATTTGATTTAGTTTTGAACCTTATGGCAACTTTCAGCATAATTTCCACAGTATACAATATTATTATTCAGTGATTGCGGCAGGTACCAGCCATGGGTTAGCTTGTGGTCCTTCAGGATTATGAGCACCATATGATGTCCGGGGTACAGACTCGGGGCATTATAGGTATATTTTTCTGTGTATTTTTTGTGGGTCGAATCGGATGAATTAGATTAGGGTGTGATTTATTTTTAAAAATTAGGCAATTTAATGTTGATTTGGTCTTTTCTGTTAAGAAAAAGATACAGGTGAAAAATTTCTTAATAATGAGGGTGAATATGGCCCCGAAGTATAAAATTGGGGGTAAATTTGACCCCAAAGTATGATGAAAGGTACATTTAGCCTATTTTGCAAAATAGGGGGTAAATTTGGCCCCACAGTATGATAGTGACGACAAATATAACCTAAAGTGTGACGAAGGATATATTTAGTTAATTTTTCAAAATAGAGGGATAAATTTGACCCTTTTCCTAAATTCTAAATAAACACTTCTATTGCCTGAACTTTAGTGTAAACTGGATGGACATGTGTAACAAAGTATTGGAGCACACTAAACCATTGAAGGAGGGTAAAATTATAATGTGGATGAAACCTTCAAGTCAATAATTGAAACTTAATTTGGATGGATGCTCAAAAGGTAATCTAAGTGAATCTTCTTGTGGTGGAATTCCCAAAGACCACAATGGTAACATGAATATACATGACTTTCTATTCTTATCTTGGGTTAGGGACCAACCATGCTACTTAATGCAATATCATTTTGTATTGTATTAAATAGTATGTTAATCATCATCATTATTTGAATGTTTCTATTGAATTTGATTCAATACTGGTGGCAACTGGTAAGCATGATCAAAGGTAATTACAATCCTAACTGGAAGATTAAGGATCTTTTCTAGGATAACCTGTTAGCTCCATATTTACATAATATGCTTAAATAACAACAAATTGATAAACGAATATATGCAGGATAGACTAAAGATATGGTTACATTGAGGAAGATCTTCTAAGATCAAAATATGAAGGAGTATCTCAGTTGATCCTCGCTTACAAGAAAGTCAATCTCTACCTATAAGGAAGAAAGCATTGGATTCGAAATCACATCAGTCAAAGATCTCATTAGATCCCAAAGTATAATAAAAGTGATTGATAATTAATCGCAATAACATTTCACACGGAATTGTAAAAGAAAGGGAGATCACTCCCTCAACATGTCATTTACATATATGGTTGTGAGCTTATGTTCGAGAAAAGAAGACCGCATCACACGTATGAATATATATGATATGGATGTATCATATGATATAATTCCTCAATCAAGGAATCAATTCAAATCCTTTATTGAGAAGAAATCCCTTGGGTTTCCTTATGGAGCAAGGAAGCTGAATCAGCTGAAGGCAATAAAAGAGAAGATTGAACACCAAAGACATCATGCAACTTCATAGGAAATTCCTAGTGTGTCTCAATCTTAGTCTATGTAAAGCTTAGTACTTTTTAGCTTACAATAGTTACTAAAGAGAAAGATCGAGTGAATTTAGTAATACCAGTTGAGGCTGTGCCACATGATCTGAATAACAAAATAATATTAAGAACTTTTCCACTACATCTTTACTCCAGCTCTACTTTGAAAGCTCTAACAAAACCCTTTGTAACCCAAGAGGACTGGAAGTAGGCACCACATCAATGTTCCAAACCAGGATAAATCTCTATATTATTCTCTTACTTATCTATTTATTTGCTTATACATTTAAGTTTAATCTATTTCATTCGGTATGTCAATTTGCAGGTGAGTCGACTATCACGATTGATTAATCGACTCAGGAAAAGTTTTCAATTCACCTCCTTTTGAATTTCAATTGGTATTAGAGCAGGTCTCACCAACAATACTTCTTAACCACACATGAGAAAAGATCTAATGGCAAACTATCAGATTCTAGGAGCCCTCCTTCAAGATGGTCACTCATCTACTGGATCACCATACTTCAATGGACAACACTACTCTCATTAGAAAAATAGATTCAAGATTTTTGTCTATCCAAATGACTTCCAAGCCTGGGTTGTTATTAAGAAAGGACCAAAACTCATTCCAGGAATCAAATAAAAATAGAAGGATATAGAATCAAGAAGTGTTGACTTAGATGACTTTGAAAACTTCAAAGTCACCAAGGAACGACAAGAGGTAATTCAAACTAATGCAAGAGCTATAAGTTTACTCTATTATGAAGTTAGCAGAGATGAATCTGATAAGATATCAACTTGCAAAATTACAAAGGAGATGTGGGACATAAATAAGTAACCTACTTAGGAACCACTAAGGTAAAAAAAGGTGAGAATCAATGCCCTGGTCAATGAGTATGAGCTCTTCAAAATGGAAGAAAGTAAAAGTGTGGAATCAATGTTTTCTCGATTCAGCAAGGTTATATACGCACTGAGGTCCTTCGGAATGATCTATCCAAACAGTTTGCAAGTCCAAAAGTTTGTAAGAAGTTTCCTAAAAGCATGAAAAACTAAAGCAGCCATTCTAGAAGATGGGGATCTCCACAATATGTCCTACGATGAATTGAGAGGTAACCCTATTGCCTATGAACAAAATCATATTTATAGGTACAATAAGGAAGAAAGAAAGAAGCCAGTGGATTTTAGTGCCATAACAATCAAAGAAGAAGAATCCATAGATAAATACAATAGTGATGGATGGCTCTAATAAATTATGGAGTAAGGTAGATCTTGAAACAAAGACAACAGAGACCATAAGGCTACAAAAATAATGAATTCACAAGAAATGATAATCACTGTTATTATTATGGTAAATAGGGACACATTGAACAGAACTATCTAGAGTTGAGGAGAAGATCATCCAAGAAAAACAAAAACTTTGGGGAATGGAGTGATGAAGATAAAACTAAAGATGAGATAGAAACAACCAATATGTGCTTCGTGGAAAAGGGTGAACCAAGTGAAGTAAGACCCTTTAATTGTCATAACTGTAACATTCTTCAAAAAAATCTTGATATGATTATTGACAAGCTTCAAAAAGTTATTGATGAACAATAAACTTGCTCAAGAAAAGAAAAAATAAGAATCTCAATTAAAATGAAAGGTTTAAGAGGAAAGAAGGAACTGCAAATTTAACTTGAACCATGTCAAATAAAAACTAACCTATTTAAAGAAGAACTTGATGATGTAAAATGCATTTAAACAGAATTAGAAAATCATCAAGTCACAGTTCCATAAGATCAAATGCTTTTAAAACTAAATCAAGATCTTCATCAAGCTCTTGTGAGTCTGTTGAAACCTCTTTCTCTTTTCAAGGACCAGGCTGCTACACCTGTGGTAAAAAGTGGAACAAATCACACAATTGTAGACAAAGGTCTAAAGGTGTATAGGTTTGGTGATCTAAAGGAAGCACATCTAACCCTAAAGGACCCAAGACCACTTGGGTACCTAAACAAAATTAATCTTCTTGTTTTGCAGGAACATATCAACAAAAGCTATAGGAAAGAAATATGCGTCATTGACAGTTGATCTTCTAGACACATGTCCAGAAAGAAAGAAAATTTTTGTTCTCTAAAAAAAATTGAAGGAGGATCAGTCAGATTTGGGGATAATGCCAAGGTAACATCATCAGAGTCGACTCACTAAAGCTCATCTCCTCTTATAAACTCATTAAATTATATATCATGGATGGACTTAAACACACCATGTTAAGTATATATTAATTGTGTGACACTGGATCCGGAGTATCCTTCAAAGCTGAGAGTTTCTCCATCAAATATAAATAAAGGGACATTTCTCTTATCGATAAACGTATTGATAATATTTACGTCTTGAACAATCCTGATTTTGCTACTCTGACCTGTCTCACTGTGTAACCAATGAAACATGGCTATGGGATAGAAAATTTGGACATTCTAACATGCATGCCATCAAAAAACTTTCCAGACTTGAATTAGTGAAAGGTCTTCCAAAACTAAAGTTTGAGAAGGATCATATTTGTGATGCTTATCAACTTAGTAGACATACTTGAACATCATTTAAATTCAAAGATATTGTCACTACCACCAAACCCCTTTAAACAATCCACATGGATTTGTTTGGACCCATCAAGACTGCAAGTATTGGTGAAAAAAGATATGTATTTGTTATTGTTGATGATTATTCTCATTTTACTTGGGTAATGTTTCTTAATCACAAGCATGAAGTATTCACTAATTTTGATATCTTTTGTAGAAGAGTACAAAGATAAGCAGGACATTTCATCACCTATGTTCATAGTGATCATGGAGGAGAATTAGAAACAAAGCTTTCGAGGAGTACTGTGCTAAAAAATGGCTACTCTCAGAACTTTTCATCTCCTCGATATCCCTAATAAAATAGTGTGGTGGAATGAAAGAATGAATATCTTCAAGAGACTGCAAGAACCATACTCCTAGAACAAAATCTACCAGATCACTTATGGGTTGAGGCAGAAAGCACAACATGTCTCATTATCAACAATAATCCTTTTTGATGCAAATGCTTTATCCACAAAAATGGTAAGAATATAACTTAGGGAAGTTTGACCCATGAAGTGAGGTATTTTTCTTGGGTACTCTCCCTCTAATCATGCTTACAGGGCTTGTAATAAACGAACTCTATGTGTTGAAGAATCTATGAATATTATATTTGATGAAACTAACCATTCTTCTATGAGATTGTATTTTAATGAATAATGGGTAAATGATTTACAGTCAGGAGGACGAGCAGACATAACTCCTGAACCAATCACTAAGTCGACTATATCCCATCTAGAGTCAGCTCCCGTTGATAAAACAATGATATCTAATATTCCAAGAGAATGGAGACACAATGTAATCTTTCCAAATGAATTCATCATTGGAAATCTGGATGAAAGATGCAGACAAAAACTTTATTAAAAAAATAGACGTTTGTTGCTCTTATGTCACAAATCGAGCCCAAGAAGGTTGATGAGGCCCTTAGAGATGAATCTTGGGTTGATTCCATTAAGGAAGAATTATATATATTTGAATGTAATCATGTATGGGATATAGTTGAAAGACCTAAAAATCGCTCAATTGTTGGAACTAGATGGGTCTACAAAAATAAATTAAATGAAGAAAGAAAGGTTATTCAAAATAAGAAAAGACTTGTAGCTCAAGGCTACTCGCAGAAGGAAGGTAATGATTATGATGAAACCTTTACTCCTATAGCAAGGTTAGAATCAATTCAAATTTTGTTACCTTTTTCCACATTCAAATGCTTTAAATTATATCAAATGGACATTAAGAGTGCTTTTCTAAATGGGTTTATTCATGAGGAAGTTTATGTAAATAACCTCTTGGTTTTAAAAATCCATCCTATCCAAACCATATTTTTAACCTATCAAAAGAACTTTATGGTCTCAAACAAGCCCCAAAGGTTTGGTATGAGAGGTTGAGTACTTTCCTGGTAAACAATAATTTTCAAAGAGGTAAAATAAATACCAGTATTTTTACTTAAAAACTAGATTCTAATCTACTCATTGTGTAGATTTATCTTGATGATATTATCTTTGGTAGTCCTAACATTTTCGTGTGAGAGAATTTTCCAAATTTGATGAAAGGAGAATTTGGAATGAGTCTCATAGGAGAATTCACATTTTTCTTGGGATTACAAATCAAGAAAACTCCAAGAGGTACATTTATCATTCAAGCCAAATATATAAAGGAACTTATCAAAAAGTTTGGTATGGAAGAGGAAAGGCTTACAAAACTCTAATGAGTCCCTCCACGAATCTTGATTCAGACACATTTGGAAAATATGTTAATGAAAAAGACATATAGAGGCATGATAGGATTGATCCTCTACTTGACCTCAATTCGACCAGATATTATGTTTAGCGTGTGTAAATGTGCAAGGTTCTATTTGGCTCCTAAAGATTCCCATCTGACTGCCGTCAAAATATCACACACGGAACTTTGGTCCTTTAAAAATTCCTTGATTTTTGAGCTCACTGCCCAGGTCATGACTTTGGTGATGAGTGATAGGGTGTCGATCGTAGCATGACAAATAGGTTATCCAGGATTTTTTAAGTTTCTATTGAGAGCACGACTTGCACCAAATGAGTCGTAAAGACTCATTACAAGTCATTAAGCATGGACCATAGGGTAGCTAGTATAGGTGCCCAAACTTTATGTGGTGGTCATGATTATGACCATAAAGTCGTATGGTCTTGTCATAAGTCATAGGGTGTGACTCATAACCTTTCCAATAAGGGTTCCCTGTGGAACTTCTCTGGTTATGAGTCATGGTGACGACTCGCAAGGAGACCCTACGAGTCATAACGTCACCCATGGTCACTGGCGATAATTTTTAGTATTTTTATTAAGGGAACTTTAGATATTTCTCCCTTTCCTTAATTGAGACCCACAACCTATAATGCCCTAAGGGACCCCATAACTTCTCATTACTTAAATAATTACTCTCTTCTCTTCTCTTAAATTCCCTCTTTCAAAGACAAAACTAAGGTTTAAAGAGTTTGATCTTTAAGGTCTCAAGGGTGGTTTCTAATCCAAATTTCTTGGTGATTAATACATGTATCTCTCTCCCTAAACTTATGTTTTCATTATGGCATGAATTAGTTTATTATTTATATGGTTTTGATGTTGGGTATTGAATGATGGGTTGAGGGTTTTGGATGTAATTTGTTTAAATACTTTTCCCTTGCTTATTATGGAATAATTATCTTTGAATTGATGATTTGTACACTCATTGGGGTGCATGGGAAGGGTGAATGAAATAGGGTTATAAGGATTCCCCAAATATGTAAATAATGGAACTAGAGGTACAAGGATTCCCCAAAAGAAATTAGATTTTGGAATTGAAATTAATGAGAACCTCAATACACTTGCATAATTTATTTTGGAATGCGAATAATCATTTTGGCTTGGCCAGCTTTTCTTAAAACTAATGCATTGCATAAATGGCTAAATGGATAATAATGATCTTGAAAACCTTGCGGGGTATAAGGATTCTACCCCCACCCCTCCCGCAAGTTGTCTTTAATAATGGAGTCTAGGGTACAAGGATTTCCCTAAGTGATGGATTTATGACATTCGCTTGCAAACTATAGTCGGTATGACAATACCACTTAATGATGCCGTAGTAATTGACTCCTTAAACTAATGGATGTGTTATGTGCTAAATACTTTAATTGGTCTTAAAGTGGGTTGTGTAGCTATCCATAAAGGTGGAGGTCCCAAGGTAATAATACTGGAAACTCACATTTGCCGATGTAACGGTTAGTCTAGATGATCGTGTGCTTGTATTACACTATATGTATATCTGTATCATGGATGACGTAGGGTATAAGGATTCTTTGGCCTTCTATGATATCTCTGATTCATCTAGTTAACATGCATTAGGGACCAACCAGGGGGTGACATCTAGAATCATATAGCCTGTGGGTTGTTATTAGGACAATCAAGCTACACAGTCCAGGCTAATGATTAAAAGTTCATGCTAAACCATGTTCCCTCTCCAGTATCTTATATATATATATGTATATACTTATATGTGTGCATGTGTAATGGTTTTGAATTGGTTTTGGAAGGATGGGATTATTATATCCCTTATCCTTGAGTTACATGGTAGCACTCAAGCAGCTAACTGTATTCGGATGCTGTATCCCCACGCGATGCAGGAATTGGAGACAATTCTACTTTTCCTACGCAGTGATAGAATTTCAAGGTGTCAGTAGTTTGCTTGAAGTTATGGTCCTTCATTATCTGGAAGAGCTTCATTTCATGGTTTTGCTATTCTCATATGTCATAGACTAGTTTCTTTTGGCTATCATCGGGAGCATGTCCTGACATAGATTATATTCAATTTTGTCGAAGAGGCTTTATGGATTACTGTGGATAAGAATGTGTTGAAATTCATAAATTATTTTTTGAGTTTCCTATCTTATTATATGTTCAGAACTCAGCTTATCTTGTTATATATTTGGATTCATTTACTGCTCGCTATATTGTGTTAGGTTTGGCTAGGCAAAGGGGGTGGTCTCCGATCCTCGACATACTTGAAATATCCTTCACGGCCAGGCCCTGGTTTGGGTTATGACAAAATTATTATCAGAGCCCTAGCTTCATGACCAATTAGGTGTCCACAAAGCTATGTCAAGTAGAGTCTCTTTTATGGGTGTGTAGCGCACCGCACTGATAAGGAAGAGGCTACGAGGAATTTAGGAATGTTTCTCTTTCTTATTGCTCTATTTTTGGGCTATAAAGTCTATGTCCTTAAATCTCCTCTAATTCCCATTTATTTGCATTTCAGATCATGCTTCCCAAAAGATCTGATGCTCGTGGAAACTCCCCTGTCCCGCTTGAGGACAATGTGGATGGAACTCATCCTGCATATAGGGTACAAAATCGATCTAGGGTCACTGCTTATGATTACCCCCGTGGAATTCCACTAATCCCCATTGATCCTTCTCCAGTCGGTGAAGCTCATACTCAGTCACCTCAAGAAGATATTACTAATGTCGAGTTTTTCCATTCTATTCATCTGTTGACCAGTTGGTGACATCTCAGTCTAATCCTATTAGTGATACTGTGAGTTCCTCTGAGGTTACTCAAGTTGGGTAATTTATGAGGCTCAATTCTTTGATCTTTACTAGCTCTAAGGTTGAGGAGGATCCTCAATGGTTCATAGATAAGATGGAGTAGATCTTTCAAGTTATGCATGCTTCTGACTCTAAGGGTGCAGAATTTACCCCCACATAGTTTAAATATATGGCATATCAGTGGTACGAAGAGTGGGAGCAATTGGGGGGAGATAATGTTGAGTAGGCTATGTGGGATGAATTTTTGAGTGCCTTTCTTGATTTTTTCTTTCCTCAGGAGTTGAGGAAGGCAAAAGCTGAGGAGTTTGTTAATTTGAAGCAAGGCAAAATAACTGCGAAGGAGTATGCCTTAAAGTTCCACCAGTTATCGTGTTATGCTCTGGAGTTGGTGTCTAGTATGAGGGCTAGAATGAGGAAGTTTGCTTTTGGCTTATCTAGAAAGTTAGTGTTCGAGTGTAAGGTGGCGATACAGAATTGCGATATGGATATCCTTAAACTTGTAGTGTATGTGCTATAAGTCAACAAGGAAAGAAAGAAATAAGCAGATATAGAAGAGAGGCAAACTGGGATGTTTAGATATTTGGATCAGGCTAGAGGTCAGTAGCAAAGTGGTAAAGATGGTAAGCAGTAGTCTAAGAAGAATTGGGGAAGTTCTGACTCTTACTCGACAGCTAATTGCTCCTTACCTAAAATCATCTGGTGATTGTTATTTCTGGGATGACAGTGTTTAAGGCACAAGGTACCCAATCTTAGGCTGGTGGAGCACAGTCATCACTAATTTATCCTCTTTATCGGTTTTATAGTCAGTTGTATCATGGTTTCTGTGATGAGGGAAGGAACCGATGTTTTAATTATGGTCAGCCAGGACACATAAAGAGAAATTATCCCATGGGTAAGGTTGCTTCTGGGGATAATAAGGTCCTTGTTGCTACTTCTTCAGCTTCTGCACCAAAAGGCGTTGCTTCTAGTACCGACTCTAGAATCATTTATATGCTCTTGCCACCCGTCAGGACTCTGAGGCCTCTCCTAATGTCATTACTGGTATGTTATAACTCTTTTTGCCTGATGTGTATTATCTTCTTGATCTGAGGTCTACTCTTTATTATGTGACCCCTTATCTGGCTGTTTATTTTGGTTTTGGTCTCGAGAGTATTTTAGACCCCTCTTCTGTGTCTACCCCGGTAGGTGATTTTTTGGTTGTTGGAAGAGTTTACTGGGGGTTTATGCTATCTATCTGTGGTAGGGAGACCTTGGTGGATTTGATAGTGTTAGATATGCTAGGATGGATTGGCTCCATTCGTGTTAGTTCTCTCTAGATTGTCGGACCTGTATGGTCATTTTCAAATTTCCTAATGAGACGGTTATAAAATGGGAAGGGAGTTCCCTAGTGCCTAAGGGAAGGTTTATTATCACTTGGTACCTTTGTTGCAATCCGTTGTTGTGGTTAATGAATTTCCTGAGATTTTTTTTTATGATCTTCCTGGTACTCCTCCAGATAGGAAAATTGATTTTGGGATTGACCTTCTACTGAATACCTATCATATTTCTATTCCTCCATATAGAATGACTTCAAATGAGTTGAAAGAACTTAAGGAGCAGTTGAAAGATTTTCTTGATAAGGGTTTTATTCGCCCTAGTGTTTCTTCGTGGGGTCCTCCCATGCTTTTCGTGCGTAAGAAGGATGGATCCCTTTGAATGTGTATAGACTATTGGTAGTTGAATAAGATGACTGTGAAGAATAAGTCCCTCTCCCTAGGATTGATGATCTCTTTGACCAACTTCAGGGTGCTAAGTACTTTTCTAAGATTGATCTTCGGTCGGGTTATCATCAGCTGGAAATTAGGGAGGTGGATATCTCTAAGACTACTTTTCAAACCCAGTATGGTCAATTTGAGTTTTTGGTGATGTCCTTTGGTTTGACTAATGCACTAGCAACATTTATGGATCTTATGAACTGGGTATTTTGTCAATTTTTCAATTTGTTTGTAACTGTGTTTATTGATGATATATTGGTATATTTCAAGAGTGAGGAGGATCATGTCGGTCACCTCCGTATATTATTGTAAACCCATAAGAATCAGTAGTTATATGCTAAATTTTCTAAGTGTGAGTTCTGATTGGATATTGTTACTTTTCTGGGTCATATTGTTTCTAGTGAGGGGATCATGATGGACCTCAAAAGGTAGAGGCGATGAAGAAGTGGCCTAAACCTACGACTCCAACTAATAGTTGGAGTTTTTTGGGTTTACCTGGGTATTATAGGAGGTTTGTGGAGAGTTTCTCTGTGATTGATATCGCGTTGGCAAAGTTAACCCAGAAAAAGGTAAAGTTTCTATGGTCTGATGCTTGTGAGGGAAGTTTTGATAAGTTGAAAGATAAGTTGACTTCGGCTCTGGTCTTGACCCTACCTGAGGATACCGATGGATTTGTTGTTTATTGTGATGCATCTCATGTGGTACTTGGTTGTGTGTTGATGCAGCATAGTAGGGTGGTAGCATATGCTTCTAGGCAGTTGAAAGTTCATGAGAAGAATTATCAGATGCACGACTGGGAATTATTAACTGTGGATTTTTCTTTAGATATTTAGTGCCACTAATTGTATAGTGTTCATGTTGATATCTATTCAGATCATAAGAGCTTGCAGTATATGTTCACCAAGAAGGAGTTGAATCTCAGGAAAAGGAGATGGCTTGAGTTGCTCAAAAATTATGATATGAGTCTCCATTATCATCTAGGTAAAGATAATGTGGTTGTTAATGCACATAGCAGGTTATCTATGGGAAGATTATTTCATATGAATAAGGAGAAACGAGGTCTAGTGAAGGTCATTCACCAGTTGGCCAATCTAGCAGTTTGTCTTTTGATTTTTGAAGATGGAGGTGTGTTTGTTCAAGAGATTGTGAAGTCATCTCTTGGTTCTGAGGTGAAGGAGAAATAAGTTTTGGATCCTATCATTATGCAGATTAAAGAAGATGTGGCCAACAGAAAGTTATGGTTTTCGAGATTAGTGGTGATGATATCTTGAGATACCAAAGTAGATTGTGTGTTCTCGATGTAGATTGGTTGTGAGAAAGATTTCGGCTGAAGATCATGAGTCGTGATATACTGTTCATCTCGATTCAATAAAGATGTACAATATTTTGAAAGAAATCTATTGGTGGAATAACATGAAAAGAAATGTGGCTAATTTTGTGGCCAAGTGTATGGTTTGTCAGCAAGTGAAGGTAGAGCACTTGAGGCCTGGTGGTTTGTCTCAAGAGATTGAGTTTCCTATATGGAAATGGGAAGTGATTAATATAGACTTTATTACTGGTATTCCACGGTCTCTCCATCAGTTTGATTCGATTTTAGTCATCGTGGATAGGATGACCAAGTTTGCTAATTTCTTGCCTATGAGGACTAATTTTTCTGCGGAGGTTTATGCTAAGTTTTTCAGTCAAGATATTGTCAAGTTGCATGGTGCGCCTATTTCTATTATATCTGATCAAGGTACTTAGTTCTCATCTCACTTCTAGCATTCTTTTTAAAGAGGTTTGGGGTCTAAAGTTAACCTTGGTACCACTTTCCACCCTCAAACGGATAGACAAGCAGAGAGGACTATCCAGACCTTGAAAGATATGCTTCGGGCTTATGTGATTGATTTTGGTGGTATTTGGATTGATCATTTTCCTTTTATAGAGTTTGCTTATAACTATAGCTATCACTCTAGTATTGGAATGCCCACCTTTGAGGTTCTTTATGGTAGGAGGTGTAGTTCTCCTATTGGGTGGTTTGAAGTTAGTGAGACTAGATTGTTGGACCCAAATTTGGTTCAACAGTCCATGGAGAAGGTGAAAGTGATTAGGAATGGGTTTAAAACCGCTCAAAGTCGCCAAAAGTCTATGTAGATGTGAGGCGAAGGGAGTTGTTGGAATTTGATGTTGGCGATTGGGTGTTCTTGAAGTGTCTCACATGAAGGAAGTGATCAGGTATGGAAAGAAGGGGAAGTTCAGTCTTGTTATATTGGCCCGTACTTGATTTTAAGAAAAGTGGGCAATGTGGCTTATGAATTGGATTTGCCTTTGAGTTTGGGTTTTGTTCATTCGGTGTTTCATGTTTCAATGTTAAAGAGGTGTGTAGGTGATCCGTCCTTGGTTGTGCCTCTTGAGAGTGTTGGTATTTTGGGTTATTTGTCTTACGAGGAGGTGTCGATGGAAATTTTAGATAGGAAGGTCCGTAGGTTGACTAAGGATATGGCTTCAGTGAAGGTTTTATGGAGAAACCATAAGGTAGAAAAAGTTACTTGGGAAGTTGAAAAGGACATGAAGTCCAAATATCCATTCTTGTTTCCCGCTTTGGATAATCGTGCTTAAGGTATGTGTACTCCTTAATATCTTTGTTTTGTGTTTTTTTTAAATGAAATTGTGGTTGTGTTCTATGTTAAATCATGCTAATGGATGCCTTGATTCATCATTCAGAGACGAATGATCCTAGGGGGGAGAATGTCACACCACAGACTTTGGTCCTGGGTTAATTCCTTAATTTTTAAGCTCACTACCCAGGTCACAACTTTGGTGACGAGTCATGAAGACTCCTCATGAGTCGTAGGATGTCGAGCGTAGCTTGACTAGTAGGTTATCCAGGATTTCCTTAAGTTTTTTTTGAGATCACGACTTTCACCAAATGAGTCATAGAGTATGGATCATAGGGTGGCCAGTATAGGTGCCAAAATATTCTGTGGTAGTAACGACTAGGACCTTACAAGTCGTATGGTCTGGTGATGAGTCATAGCGTATGACTTGTGACCTGAATAGTAAGGGTGCCCTGAGGTACTGCTTTGGTTACCAGTCGTGGTGAAGACTCGTAAGGAGACCCTACGAGTCATAAGGTCACCTGTGGTCACCGACGATAATTTTTAGTATTTTTATTAATGCCGTTTTGGACATTTCTCCCTATCCTTAATTGAGACCCACGACCTAAAATACCCTAAGGGACCTCATAATTGCTCATTACTCAAATAATTACTCTCTTTTCTGATTCCCCCTTTCAAAGACAAAGCTAAGGTTTCAAGAGTTTGGTTTGTAAGGGCTCAAGGGTGGTTTCTTCTCCAAATTTCTTGGTGATTAAGGCATGTATCTCTTTCCCTAAACTTGTGTTTTCACTATGGCATGAATTGGTTTATTATTTACATGGTTTTGATGTTGGATATTGAATGATGGATTGAGGATTTTGGATGTAATCTGTTTAAATACTTTTTCCCTTGCTTATTATGGAATAATTATATTTGAAATAATGACTTGTAAACTCATTGAGGTGCATGGGAATGGTGAATGAAATAGGGGCACAAGAATTCCCCAAATTTGTAAATAATGGAACTAGGGGTACAAGAAGGATTCCCCAAAATATTTGGATTTTGGTATTGAAATTAATGAGAACCTCAACCCACTTGCATAATTGGTTGTGGAATATGAATAATCATTTGTCTTGGACTACTTTTCTTAAAACTAATGCATTGCATAAATGTATAAATGGATAATAATGATCTTGAAAACCTTGCGGGGTACAAGGATTCTCCCTAAAATTTTTTAAATAATGGAGTCTGGGGTACGAGGATTTCCCTAAGTGGTGGCTTAATGACATTCACTTGCAAGCTATTGTTGGTATGACGATACCACTTAATCATGCCTTAATGATTGACTTCTTGAACTAATGGATGGGTTATGTGCTAAATGTTTTAATTGGTTTTAAAGGGGTTGTGTAGCTAGCCGTGAAGATGGAGGTCCCGAAGGACTAATACTAGAAACTCACGTTTGCCGACATGAGGGTTGGTCTAGATGACCGTGTGCTTGTGTCACACTTCATGTATAGTTGTATTATTGATGGCATAGGGTATAAGGATTCCTCGATCTTCTATAAAATCTTTAGCTCGTGCGGCTAACACGCACTAGGGCCCAACCAGGGGGTGACAGCCTGGGCCCATATAGCCTGTGGGTTGTTATTAGGATAGTCAAGCTACACAGTCCAGGCTAATGATTTAAAATTTATGCTAAATCGTGTTTCTTCTCCCAGCATCATATATATATGTGTGTGTGTGTGTGTGTGTGTGTGCATATACTTGTATTGCACATGTGAAATAGTTTTGAATTGGTTTTGGAATGGCGGCATTATTTCACCCCCTTATCCCTAAGTTACATGCTAGCTCTCAACCCGCTAACCATCTCCGGATGCTATATCTCCATGTGATGTAGGAATAGGAGATACTTCTACTTTTCCTACGCAGTGATAGAATTTTGGGGTATCAACAATTATCTTGAAATGGTGAGCTTTCATTCTACAGAAAAGCTTCATTTCATGGTTATGCTACTCTCTTATGTCATAGACTATTCATATATTTTATTTTGGCTATCGTCGGGGGCATGTCCCAATTTGGATTATATTTGGTTTTGTCATAGAGGCTTGGTAGATTACTTTAGATTGGGATGTGTTGAAATTCTTAAATTCTATTCTGAGTTTTCTATTTTTTTATATGTTTGAAACTCAACTTATCTTGTTATATGTTTGGAATTTATCTGCTGCTAGCTGTATCGTTTTCAGTTAGGCTAAGCAAAGGGGTTGGTCTCCGATCCACGGCGGACTTGAGATACCCATCATAGGCAGGCCCTAGTTTGGATCGTCACACAAGAGAATTATTTGATATCTCATTGGGACACAATATTGGACTATGGTACCCTCGTTACTCACATTTTTATTTAATTGGCTATTCAGATGCTGATTTTGCAGGTGATAAGAATGATATAAAGATCCCTATTGGAACATGCTAGATTCTTGGCAATGCCCTGATTTTATGGCATAGCAAGAAACAAACATCAATTGCTCTATCAACTACCGAAGCTGAATATATAGCCGTTGGAAGTTGTGGTACTCAAATTTTATGGATTATGCATTAGTTACTTGATTTTAATTTGTCTTTTGAATCTATGTCTAATGTGTGACAACAAAAGTTCCATTATCTTATCAAAATATACTCTGCATCATTCTAGAGCTTAGGATATTGATATCAAGCATCATTTTATTCGAGATCATGTTGAAAATAGAGACTTTTCTTTAAAATTTGTTAATTCAAAAAATTAGTTAGCTGATATTTTTACCAAACCCCTATTAGAAGAAAGATTTTGTTCCTTAAGAAAAACCTTGGAATAACCTGCATTAATGATATTTGATTTTACAGTTATTATTTTTATTTTTGGTAACTTTTTTTCTGACTCAGCATTATCATCTCTTTTTAACCATTCTTTCACGCCTCTTTTTTCTCTATCCCCTTAATTACCAATACTTTACCCTTTTATTTTCCCTAGAAGTCTGTCGCCCTTTCACTTCATTGGTCACCTCCATTCACTTCATCCCTCTTCAACTTCCCCTTGTTCACTTCACCCCTTTTCAATTTTCCACTGTTTCATCACTCTCTCTACCTTTTTAAACCCTCTCCAAGCCTATCAGTCCTAAATGAAAAGAACAAGATAATGGATAATCTCACTAAAAACCCTCCAGATTACCATGCGGACAATCATGATCTTGTTCCCATCTTTGGCTCCTCTGAGAAAGCCTCTTTGCATTCCCTTCACTCATTTGCTCCTAAAAAAGTACTCAGCCCTGATCCCAAATTAGTCTATCAAGAAATCCTATTAGTCCCCTCTAGATTCCCTTCCACCAAAGGACATGTATAAATTTTGGACAAGCTCGCAAAGGGAGAAGTTTGCCACCTTAAAAAATTGTTCAATTATGACCGACCATATAGTCAATCTCTCTCAGTTGAAGGAATCTCACTGTAATGTAAGTTCCTTTTTTCAAATCTTAAGATTTATCTCTGGTTGTTCTCCTTTGCGGGATGGAAGTATATGAGGACCCTGTGCACATGTTCTATGCAAATCTTCATCTTTCTCAAGATTGCGGTGAATTAGAAACTCTTGTGCTTGGAAATAGAATCATTCTAAATGATTTCTTATTTGAAAAGGTTTTATACACTAAGTTCTCTGGTGCAATTCCTTTCATGAGTGGTACATGGCTTGAAAATTTTGAGGTTAGCTTCAAGGAAGCTAAAATGGCTGTTTCTGAACCACACATAAATTTGTCCAACGTTGGTCCCCTGACTCACTACTTCAAGTACCAAATCCTGGCTCATATTATTTCCACCACACTTATTCCTTGAAAAGACTCTCTTAGTAAGTGACATGTCGTGATGTGTTCGTGTTGTACTTTATGGTGAAGAAGTACAAAATAAATTGGGTTGTTTGGTTTTGAGAATATATGCTGGAAAGTGATACTGATGCTCATGTCTCTATTAGCCTTCCTTATGGACTGCTGATCACTAGAATCCTCCTTTAATACTCCATTGATCTCTCTACATACCCTGTCATGGAAGTCTCAACAACTTATGATTCCAAAACCTTTGCCAGCATGGGATATGTAATGCTCCAGAAGTACACCCCGGATGCCACACGGTGCTTACGGTCACAAGTGACCACAAGCTAACCCATGAGATAGTACCTGCAGCGAGCACTGAATAATATACTGATAATAAGGACATTTGCGGAAAATAGCTGAAAATGCCATAAGGTTTTATATATTGGAAACAACACTGAATCATAAATCTGAATGTCTAAAAATATACTGAAAGTACTGGAAAAAATAACTGATAAACTGACTGACTATCTGAATGTATGAAAGCCTCTAAAACTGACTGACTGTGGAGTTAATGGGACAAACCCCCAACTAACTCCGACTGACCTTATAACTGAACACTAACTCAACTAAATAAAGAAAACTTATCCTCAAAGTATGAGGACTCATTACTGCTGCTGATGCTGACTAACTGATCCTGTCTAGGCCAAGTTGGAAAACTGAGCGTCCGAATCTATGATATAAGACATCATAGCACAAGAAACGAGTATGCGATCAGTACTTTGAATGTACTGGTATACATGATGAGGTTAGGCTGAAATGCATAGGTTTATGCGCATGAAATAAAGACTGACTGAATATAACTAATACATGATGGCGTGAAAACTGTAAAATCTGAGAAATCATGATTCTGAAATAGTCTATAAACTGACATACTGAAAGTGCAAGACCAAGCATATAATTTTCTAAAATAATCTGTAAAACTGAAATTTGATAACTGAATAACTGATAGTCTGTATGCCTTGATCAAGTAACCTGAACTAAATTTTGTATTGAATACTGAACTAAGACTGTGGAAGGTATCATCTAACCGACATGTCCCATTCTAAGTTGATTGGGGTCCAACCTATGACCCCAGTTGGAATGGTGTCTGTACCGTGCCACGGGTACTAACAATGGCTAAGCTACTGGAGAACCAGGGTATCAAGCCTAAACTGACGGGTGATACCTGGGCGGAGTCAAGCCTAAACTGACGGGTGACCCCTGGGAGGTAGTCAAGCCTAAACTGAGGGGTGACTCCTCATAACCCAT
Organism: Capsicum pubescens; assembly: GCA_030864215.1. NCBI lineage: Eukaryota > Viridiplantae > Streptophyta > Magnoliopsida > Solanales > Solanaceae > Capsicum > Capsicum pubescens. Next base: position 64,950,199 of record CM061540.1, on the reverse strand, counting down.
GCTGGTTATGTGGTTCTGGAATACAGGGACTGCTACTAACGACTTTGTGTAATTCAAGGGGAGGCCGTCATCCTGCATTCGCTCGGTGCTACATCCCTACTCCCAACTAAACGACACTAATTTTTGAACTAAACTGAGCTTAACTGGCTAAGATAACTGACTGAACTGATAATTCTTATGATTGATCTGAAACTATTCTAAAGATTCTAAAAACTAGGTAAATAGATAAGTTTTGAGTATTCATAACCCCCAGCACTCTAGACACGTAATTTTGTCCCTCCCGAGAGTGTTTTTTTACCCATTTTCCCTTACTTTACCATAGACCTTCACACATATGATAAATTCCACATAATAACAAATCCAACAAAATTCCTAACAATTTTGACACCTCACCCTAACAAATTAACCACCCACCCAATCAAAATTAAACAACTCACTACCCTTACCCCTACCCGTACCCGTGCACCCCGCCCTTCATATTTTTTTTTCAACTTTAACAATATATACACACACGATGCATATCAGAAAAGGGGGGACCCACAGGGATTATTCCATCATCTTCCATATTGGTTACAACACACACCATATATACACCATTACCAATACATGGAGAGGGCCCCACAGAATATACTTCCCAATTGACCATAATAATACAATACACCTCCATTTCTATTCAATAAACACTCACTAATTTTGGGTGCCAATACACCCGTACAACTCTCTAGAAATATGCACACACACAGCTGATAGGAAAAATGCGCAGACACATCTGACTGGAAAAAACTGACATACACAATCCTCACCCACACATTGTTATACACATACACTCCTCACTATCACATACAAATACACCACACTCACTGGAAAAATTAAAGAAAGAGAGATAAGAGGTGGAGAGAGAGATAAGAGGTAGAGAGAGAGATTAAAGATCAAAAGAAAGAGAAATAAGAGGAAAAAAGAGTAGAAAATAAAGATATGAGGGAGAAACAGATAAGAATCAAGAGGTAGAGGGTAAATTTTCACCAGCATACCGCCAAAATCTTCATCGGAGCCTCGGTTCGGTGTTGTTCCAGTGAAGGCAGCCAGAGAACAACCCACAAACTCTGAACCCATTATTGTTTCTGGTTCTTGCCGGTGATATCTGGTTGGGAAATATTATGTCATTGACTTCCTAGTCTATCGGGGCTCCAGTGTGATAGGTAACAACAACCCAACCTCGATTCTGGTGAGCCTTTGAGGTTTCTCTTCTAGTTCTGACTTTTCTTTGAGTTATGATTTAGTTTTTGACTTATTTGGGGCTAATTTGAGGTCATGTTTGAGGTTCCAGGTTCACAAAGCTCTATTCGATCATGTAATTCGACATTTTAAGAGCTTCAATTGAGGTCCAACTCTACTATTTTTCCCTTTTTATTTCATGATTTATTATATATGGTGTGTTGGATTGAATATCGTGTATTGGTTGATCATGGTTGGTGATAAATTGCTACTTTTTTATTTATTTGATTCCCTTGGGTTATGATTTGTGTAATGAAATAATATCATGTTAAGACTAAAAATCAGTTATTCGGGAGGGATTGATCTTGTTAAAAGTTAATTGTGGTATTTTGACTCATTGTTAAAGTTGAACATGATAGTATCATACTTTAGGCCAAAACTAGTTGGCAAATACTAAGTTCGGGTAGGCAAATTTAGAACTTGTGGACTATGAAATATTTGGAATATTTATTGAATAATTTTGTTTACCGAATTTGGATCAAATGTATTCATTCACCGGGGAATGCCCCGAGATCACATTGTACTTATTCACCGGGGAATGCCCCGAAGTATTGATGTGTGAGCTAATGCTAACACATTTGAGGTTTTTAAGTAGAAATAATTGTAAAGTCTTAAGCAACTTTTGTCGTTTTTGATTGCTTTCTCTTTGATAATGCAGGAAAGTCAAGATGCAAGTAAACTAAAGACAATAAAAGCAAAAGAGGTGAATTTGGAACAAGTGGACAAGAAACTGTAGTTGACGACTTGTCTGATAAGTCGTCAAATTTGTGATAAGTTATCAGAGTCATCGTCAGCTGTAGACAGTGTGAGAAAGTTAGAGCAGAAGTGTGACGAAATCTCTGATAAGTCATCAAAATTCTGATAAGCCATCTAGAATACCGTCAGCCTAAGGCAGTACATGAGATTTAAAGTAAAGAAGTGACGACATTGTCTGATATGTCATCAAAGTCCTGATAAGTCGTCAGGATTACCATCAGCCTTAGGCAGTGTTCAGAAGCTGAGTTGAAGAAGTGATGACATTCCGTGATAAGTCATCAGATCTTTGATAAGCCGTCAGACTCGTTTTCAGCTGAAGACAACAACATATCAAATACAGAGAGGAGTTGATGACATGTCTGATAAGCCATTAACCCCCTGATAAGTCATCACATATTGTCGTCACCTGTGCAAGAAAAAGTTGTATGCTGTGATTTACTTCTAAAATTAGGCTAAGTATTTAAGGCAAAGTTGAGGGTTTTCTAGGGCATCTTGAACTTCACGACATTCATCTTGAACATCGACTGACACTATTTTCTCTCTAGTTTTGTTTGTAACTTTACAATTAACTTTTGAGAGATTGTTATCATAATTTTCTTGGGATTTCTACTGCCATCTAATCTGAGAAACACTTGTTGATATTCATTATTCTGTAAGTTATCATTTATCGAATTATGAATACAAATTGTCTTGTTGCTTTTTACATTATGAGTAGCTAATTCCTTTAACCCGAGTTGTGGAATCTATGGGTTTGGTTTTGTAAAGTAACTAAGTGTTCAAGATTCTAAAGGTAGTAGGAACTCATTGGTAATTCCTCTATTTTACATATTGTCTATTGGTTACAAATGATAGATCATGCCTACTAGTGATTTGCTTGAAATAATAAATCAACCCTAGTAGGAAGTGAATTATCAATAGGGACTTAGAAGCATCAAACTTTCATTTAATAATTAATGTTGTAACAAGGTTAATTAACATGAGACAACATCCTGTGATGAAATATAAATTCCCTAAGTTCGAAAGAATTAGGTAATTAAATGTCTAAATAGGTTGAGAAACATTTAGACATTACTTCGACAAGGATAATCTATTGTTCCTACGTACCACAAGATTTTTGAACCGTTACTAGTGTCTGTCAAATTGCAATACTCATAGTGAACACAACTCTGGTTTTCCATATAATATTGACTACAAACACTGACACTGAATTGAGAAATAATTACTTGTTACCCTTCCAAAAAAAACCATTTACAGGAAACGACTAACTATCAGTTGATTTACTCACGAACAACTTAAATTAACACCATATTCCCTGTGGGATTTGACCCCAACCTAGTTGGGTTATATATTTGACAACGACCGCTTACTCTCTCGTTAGAGAGGTGTAGTTTGAGCGTTATCAAAAATGGCGCCATTGTCAGGGAATACGGTTGTAAATTTAAGTTTGTGTGCACTAATTGACTGTTAGTCAAGTTTCCTAATTTTACATTTATTTGTTGTTTTTGTTTATTGCAGGAACACAGTGGTGTATGCTAAAAACCAAAAGTTCAGGAGAAACATTATTACCGTTCAATCCGGAACTCCAACTGATTTACAAAATGGCAGACCCATAGGAAGCTGACAGGCTAGCCGCCTTAGCTAGAGCTCAGGTTAATCTGTAGAATGACGGTCAACAAGCCTGTCATCCAAATTTGGATGATGATGACTTGGGAGATAAGGAATTGCTGAATCCTGTCAACCGTAGGCGTACAGAAGAGGTAGTTGCACCAGTGAACAGAAATGTAAATAGAAACTATCCTTTCATGGCGAGACTTGATTTCCAAGTCATGCAATTTGATCCTAATGCGGATGATGATGGAATGGACGGAGTTGGTGCTACTGGACCTATTATTCCCCCACCTCTAGCACCAGGAGAAAAGTTCGACATTACTAGTATAATGATTCAACTCCTTCACCTAAAGGAGTTGTTCGGTGTACTCCCGGGAGATGATCCCAATATGTATTTAGTAAACTTTATCACTATTTGCAAGTATTTTGATAACCCGAGAGTGGGACAGAATGCCATACGCCTGCGTTTATTTCTGTTGTCTCTGTCTGGGAAGGCAACATTGTGGCTTAATAAGCTAACGCCCGATTTTATAACCACCTGGAGGCAGTTGAAAGAGGCTTTACTAAAAAGGTTCTTTCCAGCTTTCAGGAGGGTACGGTTGAGGGATGAGATCAGTAACTTTAGACTGCTCCTAACTGAATCTCTCCATGAGACATGGGAGAGGTTTAAAAAGAAGTTGATGCAGAGCACAAACCATAACATGAAAGATATTCACCTGATGGAGACTCTTTATCGGGCTTTAAACTCTATTACGAAGCCAGTTGTTGATAATGCTATAGGGGGCTCATTTGTGGATCTTACTCTTTAAGAGGCCTCGGAGATGCTTAATCTGATGACCAAACCAAGTAGATCTTGGCATACTAGGGATTCTGTGGTATCAAGCCTACTATGTCTGTTGGCATAACTGTAGAACAACGGAACAAAAAGAAAGAGCGCGATCATGACATGGCACACTTGAAAACATAGATGGATTTATTAACCAAGCACTTATTATCGGCAAAGACAAAAAAGTGAAAGTTGTCGTATCACAAGGTAAAGACAATTCTGATTTGAAAGAAGAAGCCAACTATTTGAATAACCAGGGGAATTTCCAAGGCAATAGCCAAGGAAATCAAAGTCAGACTTATTATGACAAGGCTGGATATAAGGATCAAGATCAAGGAAGCTGGAAGAGCAAGAATAATAGAAGTGGGCTGTATGTACCTCCCAAAAGTAAGGATAATACGATAACTAGCTCTGGTAAGATATCCATGGAGGACATGATGGAGAAATTGTTAAAGGGAGTTGAGGCTACCAACTCTGGGGTGACTACCATGAAGACCGATTTGTCTCCTATGAGTCAGTTGGTAGAATCGCACTCCACTTCGATCAAATAGTTGAATCAAAAAATGAGCCAACTTTCTACAACATTGAATCAGAGAAAAAGTGGAACGCTGCTAAGTGATACAATTCAGAACCCTCATAATGATGGTTCGTGCATGGCTATTACCATATGGAGTGATAAGGTTTTATCAGGCCCTTTTTTGGGCAAAGATGTTAATGATGAGGTGATCAAAGAAGATGTTGATCTTAAAGAAGGTAATCCAGTGGAGTCTGATAAGCTGGATGACATTGATATTCCTTCCAATCATCAATAGGTTGATGAGGTAGAACAAGGGAAAGAGAAGGAAAAGAAAGTAGTGGTGAAGACTCTCCAAAAACTACCACCTCTCTTTCCTCAGAGATTGAAAAAGAAGGCCAATGATACAAAGTTTAGTAAATTCATAGCAATGTTAAAGTAGCTAACAGTGAATGTACCTTTGGTCGAGGCACTTGAAAAAATGCCAGGATATGCTAAATTTATGAAGGATCTTGTGACGAAGAAAAGAGAGGTGTGCTATGAACCGGTGGATAACATCCATCATTGTAGTGCTATTTCTACAAGGTCCTTGGTGCAAAACAAAGCAGAACCAGGAGCATTCACTATTCCTTATATTATTGGGTCTCTGGAATTCGTAAGGCCTTATGTTATCTGGGAGCAAGCATCAATCTGATGCCGCTAGCTGTCTATAAAAATCTAGGTTTGGGCGATCCCACACCCACCAACATGCGACTTGTGATGACGGATAGGTCGGTAAAAGAACCTATTGGTATCTTGTATGATGTGCTGGTGAGAGTGTCGAGCTTCATATTTCCTGCAGATTTTGTCATTCTGGATTGTGAGGTGGACTTCGAGGTGCCCATAATCTTGGGTTGACCTTTCCTCGCAACTGGAAGTCTGCTGATTGATTTGCAAGCTAATGAGCTCTTATTCAGGTTAAATGATGAAGTGGTGCAATTTTATGTGTGCAAATCAATGAAGTAGCATAAAGAAATAAGTGTGCTCTTAATTATTGACGTATATTATGAGGATGAGCAGGAGGTGTCAATAGAGGAAAAACTTGTTGTCGAACCTTTTGCTGGGTACTGATGAGTTTTGATCGTGAAGGCATTAAGGAGTACGAAGATACTATTTATGCGTTTTTAGGAATGGGTTCATACTCTTATGCTCTTAAGAAGATAGATCTTGATCTTTCTAATCGACCAACACCATCGGCTAAGCCATCCACCGAAGAGCCATCGGTGTTGGAATTGACAGAACTGCCAGGGCATTTAAGGTATGTGTTTTTGGGCAGCGAAAACACGTTTACCGTTATTATTGTAGCTAATTTGGGCAAGCAACAAGTGGAAACACTTATTTTGGTACTTCAAAGGTACAAAAGAGAAATAGGCTGGACTATTGCAGATATTATTGGCATTCCCCCTGGCATCTACACTCATAAGATACAGCTTGAGGAGGACTGCACTCCAACCATCAAACACCAATATCGTCTTAACCCATCGATGCAAGAGGTGGTTAAGAAGTAAGTTATTAAATGGTTGGATGGAGGAGTAGTTTATCCTATTTCTAACAGTAAATGGGTGAGCCCAGTTCAATGTGTGCCCAAGAAAGGGGGCATAACTGTTGTTGCAAATGAAAGGAATGAGTTGATTCCACTCAAGCCTGTGACCAGGTGAAGATTGTGCATGGACTACCACAAACTAAACTCATGGACTTTGAAATACCACTTATCGATACCCTTTATGGATCATATACTTGATCAATTGGAAGAAAGGGGGTGGTATTGCTTCTTTGATGGTTATTCTGGGTATAATCAGATTTGTATTACTCCTAAAGATCAGGAGAAGAAAATATTTACATGCTAGTAAGGCACTTTCGCATTCTAGCGGATGCCGTTTGGGTTATGTAAAGTACCTGTCACCTTCCAACAGTGTATGATGTCTATTTTCTCAGATATGGTTGAAGACACCTTGGAAGTGTTTATGGATGATTTTTTGGTGGTAGGATATTCATTTGAGATGTGTTTGGTGAACCTGAGTATGGCCTTGCAACGATGTATGGAATTCAATTTGATGCTTAATTGGGAAAAATACCACTTTATGGTGAAGGAGGGCATTGTTCTTGGGCACAAAATTTCCGCAAAAGGGATAGAGGTAGATCAATCTAAGGTAGAGGTTATTGATAATCTACCACCTCCCATTTTAGTGAAGGGAGTGCGTAGTTTCCTTGTACATGCTGGCTTTTACCAGAGGTTTATAAGGGATTTCTCAAAGGTTGCAAATCCACTTTGCAAACTTTTGGAGAAAGAAGTTAAGTTCTCCTTTGATGATGATTGCTTGAAGGCATTTGAATTCCTTAAAAAGAAGCTGGTAGATTTCTCTATCATTATTGCACCGAACTGGTCAAAACCGTTTGAGATTATGTGTGATGCAAGCAGTGTTGCCCTTGGAGCTGTGTTAGGACAAAAGAAGGACAAATTGTTTCATCTAATTCATTATGCCACCAAAGCACTGAATGAAGCTCAAAATAACTACACCGTCACCGAACAGGAACTCCTTGTTGTAGTTTATGCTTTTGAGAAATTTAAATCTACTAGGGACCAAGGTGGTAGTCCACATTGACCACGCAACCTTGAGATATTTAATGGCTAAGAAGTATGCAAAACCAAAGATGATTAGATGGGTATTGTTGCTCCAAGAATTTGACTTTGAAGTCAAAGATAGGAAGGGTTGCAAAAACCGAGTTGCAGATCATCTGTCTAGGATGGAAGGTGAGCAAGAGTTAGTGATGAAATGGAGATAGATGATGCATTTCTTAATGAACAGATCTTGTCTGCTTCTATGGAGAAAATGCCTTGGTACACTGATTTCTTAAACTATGTTGTGAGTGAAGATATTCCAGAAAATCTTTCTTTCCATCAAAGAAAGAAATTCCTCCATGATGTGACACGCTAATTTTGGGATAAGCCGTATCTTTTTCGGTGATGTGCTGACAATATTATAAGGAGATATGTGACAGAAGTGGATGTATTATGTATATTGGAAGCATGTTATGCTTTACCAGTTGGAGGTCACCATATAGGTGATTGAATGGCTAGAAAGCTATTGCAGAGTGGATACTATTGGCCAACGTTATTCAATGATGCTCATGAGTTTGTACTAAAGTGTGACCAATGCCAGAGGTAGGGGTCAATATCTAAGAGGCATGAGATGCCTTTGACGAAGATGCTTTAAGTAGAATTGTTTAACGTTTAGGGCATCGACTTCATGGGCTCTTTTGTAAGCTCGTGTGGGATGAAGTACATTCTAGTTGTTGTTTATTATGTATCAAAATGGGTCGAAGTCTTCGCCTTGTTAGATAATAAAGGAAAGAGAGTTGTTGCATTTCTCAAAAAGAACATCTTCTCTCGCTTTGGAGTACCACGTACTATTATAAACGATAGAGGATCTCATTTTTGCAACAAAGTATTTTGGGCGTCTTTGGCGAAATACGGAGTGAAGCAGCATAGAGTAGCAACCCCATATAACCCACAAACTAGTGGGTAAGTAGAGGTCTCGAATCGGGAGATTAAGGCCATTTTATCTAAAATAGTGAACGCTAAGAGGCAAGATTGGTCTCAAAAGCTAGATGACGCCTTGTGGGTGTATCGGATTGATTTCAAGACACCAATTGGCATGTCACCGTATCAGCTAGTCTATGGTAAAGCATGTCATTTACCGATCGAGTTGGAGCACAAGGCTTTATGGGCACTAAAAAGGTTAAATCTAAATTGGAAAGAGGCAGCGGAGCTAAGACAAGGAAAATCGAATGGGATGGATAAATTTCATATCGGGGCTTATGAAAGAGCAGACTTATATAAGGAGAAGATGAAAAAGTATCATGATCGAAGGATTGAAAAATGAAACTTTCAGAAGGTGATTTGGTGCTCTTCTTCAACTCCAGACTGAAGTTGTTCCTAGGTAAGTTGAAATCAAAGTGGTCTGGCCCATTCAAAGTGAGTCAAGTCTACTCATCTGGAGTAGTTGAACTCGAGAATGAGGACGGGATCATCTTTAAGGTAAATGGTCAGCGAGTGAAGCTATACATCAGTCCAATGGACTCGATAAATTTTATAGCCACCTTATATCTCGATGAAGTCTGAGTAATCGAGATAACTGAGTCGTACCGCGACACTAAATAAGGTGCTATTGGGAGGCAACCCAAAGTTTTTATGTTTGATCAAGGTGTCTTGACGACCAAGTCTGATAAGCTATCACACTTGTGATAAGCCGTCACACCAGGTCGTCAGAGAAGCCAAGCTTGAGGCACGTTCTATTTAGGGATGACGGTAACACTTGACGGGCTATTGCACATATGATAAGATGTCACACGAGGTCATCAACTGAGCAAATTTTGAGATATGTTTTGGATAGAGATGACGACAAAATGTGATGGGCTATCAAAACTCTGATAAGCCGTTAATCTTGACCGTTAGATATGCTAAAATAAGGCAACACTCTGCCTTGAGTTACTCCAGGTATACCCTAACTCTTAGTTCAATTTCTCTTTGCATGTACATTAAGGACAACACTTGATTTTAAGTTGAGGGTGTAGGGTGATTTATTGTACAATGTTGTAGTTGACTAGGAGAAATACAAGTACCTTAGGCAGTTAACATGTTTTTGTTGATTTTTGAATGCCTCTCCAATAGTCTATTTTATAATTGTGTGATATGCATTTATGTGTGACCACTGTGCATCTTGTTATGGCATTAGTATTAGTGACATGATAACCATTGCTAAACAATTGCATGAACCGGATAGGTAGTATCTTGTAATGTACTTGTGTGCCATGTGCGTGTGAGATATTACTTAGTTCCCTTTGTATGTTAAATTCAGAACTTGCCGGATTAGTCTTGCCTTGGTTGTAGAATAGGGGTTAGGAAAGGATCATAGGCCATTTTAAGATTAGTCCACTTCTATCCTAAATTACCTTTCCTGTATGAATAATATCCCTTGATCCCATTTTTGAGCCTAAATGCCTATTCTTTAATGATACCTATCACCTTACCATTTGTATCACAATGAACCTATTTTGGCCCTGGTCTTCTTTGGACATTATGCACTTTGACTTAGGCAAATCGCCTAAGTTGAGGGTAGCTACCATAGGGGTGCGTAATGTAAAATGAGTATGAAGAAAGGTACAATAAAAGAAAAGAATAAAAAACTGGGTGCGGTGGAAAAAGAATAAGAAAAAAAAAGTTGTGAAAAAAATAAATAATTGTCAAAAAGACCGCACCAATCCGGAGTATGTGTGATCAAGAAAGGATAGAATTAGGTAATGGTAAACAAGTGAGACCCCAAAAGTTAGTGTAGTGCCAAGGAGGCTTAGTCACCTTAAATATTATCAAGTATCATACCAGCCCTTAGCCTACGTTACAAGCCGAAGAAAAAGACCTATAGTGATCCTAGCTTACTTGTCTGAAAACCTTGGTAATGAAAATAAGGGCAAGCTTATGGTATTTGGCATACATTGACTGGAACTTCTTTTTGAGATTAAGTGTCTATTGATTGTCCCCACAATTACATATGTTATTTCTTATATGAGTCAGGAGGGTCTTCTTTGTTGTAAGTGCACACAGTTATATTGCTAGTTGCTAACTTATTTGGGTAGTATAATATTGGTATATGCATGGTTGTTGTTGCTAAGTTGATGCCATAGATTGATTTCTTTGTGTTGCATTGTTGCTTTTCAGTAATATACACAGTTGAGTTTGAGATGATTGACCTTGGAGATGGTAAATATGTTTTGAGCTAAAATGAATGATTGACTGCCGAATGTGCTTTGTATCCTCTTAGTTATGTTTAAGTTGCTTGAGGACAAGCAATTGTTTTAAGTTGAGGGTGTTGATGTGTAAGCTAATGCTAACACATTTGAGGCTTTTAACTAGAAATAATTGTAAAGTCTTAAGCAACTTTTGTCGTTTTTGATTGCTTTCTCTTTGATAATGCAGGAAAGTCAAGATGCAAGAAAACCAAAGACAATAAGAGAAAAAAAAGGTGAATTTGGAACAAGTGGCCATGAAAGTGTAGTTGACGACTTGTTTGATAAGTCGTCAAATTTTTGATAAGTTATCAGAGTCATCGTCAACTGTAGACAGTGTGAGGAAGTTGGAGGAGAAGTGTGACGACATCTCTGATAAGTCATCACAATTCTGATAAGCCGTCGAGAATACCGTCAGCCTAAGGCAGTACATGAGATTTGAAGTAAAGAAGTGATGACATTGTCTGATATGGCGTCAAAGTCCTGATAAGTCGCCAGGATTACCATCAGCCTTAGGCAGTGTTCAGAAGCTAAGTTGAAGAAGTGAAGACATTCTGTGATAAGTCATCAGATCTTTGATAAGTCGTCAGACTCGTCGTGAGTTGAAGACAACAACATATCAAATACAAAGAGGAGTTAATGACATTTCTGATAATCCATCAACCCCCTGATAAGTCGTCATATATTATTGTCATATGTGCGAGAAAAAGTTGTATGCTGTGATTTGCTTCCAAAATTATACTAAGTATTTAAGGCAAAGTTGAGGGTTTCTCTAGGGCATCTTGAACTTCACGACATTTATCTTGAACGTCGACTGACACTATTTTCTCTCTAGTTTTCTCTGTAACTTTACAATTAACTTTTGAGAGATTGTTATCATAATTATCATGGGATTTCTACTGCCATCTAATCTGAGAAACACTTGTTGATATTCAGTATTCTGTAAGTTATCATTTATCGAATTATGAATACAAATTGTCTTTTTACTTTTTACATTATGAGTAGCTAATTCTTTTAACCCGAGTTGTGGGATCTATGGGTTTGGTTTTGTAAAGTAACTAAGTGTTCAAGATTCTAAAGGTAGTAGGAACTCTTTGGTAATTCCTTTGTTTTACATATTGTCTATTGGTTGCAAACGATAGGTCATGCCTACTAATGATTTGCTTGAAATAAGAAATCAACCCTAGTAGGAAGTGAACTATCAATAGGGACTTGGAAGCATCAAAATTTCATTTAATAATTAACGATGTAACAAGGTTAATTAACTTAAGACAACATCCTGTTATGAAATATAAATTCCCTAAGTTTGAAAGAATTAGGTAATTAAATGTCTAAATAGGTTGAGAAACATTTAGACATTACTTCGAAAAGGATAATTTGTTGCTCCTACCTACCACAAGAATCTTGAACCGTTACTAATGTCTGTCAAATACCAACACTCATAGTGAACACAACTCTGGTTTTCCATATAATATTGACTACAAACACTGACACTGAATTGAGAAATAATTACTTATTACCCTTCCAAACAAATCCCATTTACAGGAAACTGTTAACTATATGTTGATTGACTCATGAACAACTTAAATTAACACCATATTCCTTGTGGGATTCGACCCCAACCTAGCTAGGTTATATATTTGACAACGATCGCTTACTCTCTCGTAAGAGAGGTGTAGTTTGAGTGTTATCAAGTATCATGTACACAAAGGAGGCTCATGATCAAGGCTCAAGGCATTGGGTAAAGCAATGGAGCATAGTTTAGGATTAGCCTAGAATAGAGTAGGTTTACATTTCCGTATTTAATATTTATTTCAGTTTGTAATACTTAGACTGGATACTGATTTTGGTTTTGTTTGTTTGATTGTTTGTTTCGTGTTTATTTGTTTATTGGTTTATACATTCATAGTGTTCATGCTAGACGATATAATCTACAGAGAGACCGTGGTTGAACCACAGGATCGAGGAGTGCCTAACACCTTCCCCTCAGTCAACAGAATTCCTTAGCCGGAATCTCTGTTCCCAGATCAGTTTTAGAGTCAAACCATTTTGAAAAAGGATATCTAAGGGTGACTTGGCGCACCCGATTTATGTCAAGTGGTGACTCTGAGTTTAAATGTAATTAATCCTTTTTCGAAAAAAATTTCATTTTTTTGTCACTTTAATAATAAAAACCCTTTCAAAACTTTAAAATTAATTTTTTTTGTTAAAAAAAAGGGTGTGACAGCTTTGTCGACTCTGCTAGGGATTTTTCAGAATTTGAACTTTATTTTGAGTTGTATCGGCTTAGTTTGACACTATGGGTGTATAGACATTGTTTGTGTTATCGTTTGTGTTATTGTTTGTCATTGTTGATTACCTATGTGCTACATGTTTATAGCTTTTCTTATATGTTATTGCTTTATATCTGACATTATTTGCTTAACCCGAGTCATTTCTTTTGCAATAAGTTTCATAGTACACGTGTGTACATGACCTCTAGTTGAGTCACCCTTATTTTAGGAGGGGGAGCCATCGGGTGTATGGAGTGGGTGGAAAGCTATCGTAGCTACTATCGACTATATGCTCCGCTGAACAGCCTTGTTAGTGGACCCCAGCCTAGGTCATACTTATCTGCATCATATTGAGACCTAGCGGGACTCACTTGGTCCTTTGTAGGAGACTTACTCCTAAAGTATCCCTACGTGCTAATTGTTGCATATCTGAGGATAACAGGGTAATTTAACAGATTGATTTGGGAAACGCATGTGCTAGAAATAAAGGAAGACGTGTTTGAAAAAAAAGGGAGAAAAAAAGAGTTTCGTAGTTTTTAGAGTTTTATGGATTTTGTTTTTCACAATCCAAAATTCAAAAAGATTTTCCTTTTGTTCTCTTTAGCAAACATTTATAGTTCGAAAATTCAAAAAAAAAAATTGTTTCAATAGGAGCTTTTTATAAAAGAAAAATGCAAAAAAGATGGTAGAAGTTTTGTACATTTTGTATAACGAAAATACCAAAAAAAAATTCTTCATAGTTGTTGAGGTCAGTTTTATGTGAAGTGTCAAATTGAAAACTCAAAAAGATTTTATTGACGTTGTTAATCGTCTGTCTTTGGTCGTGTCTATCAAGTCAGGGTTCAGTCTTTTATTTAATCTTTAACTGTCCAATCTAGATGAACTACACAAACCTGATTCTCCTCTCTCGGGAGTGAGATACGTAGGCAGCCCTTCTAGGGTTCGGTGATCTTATTTAAAAAAATACAAAAATAATTTATTCACCCTTCATTTAGAGTAGGTGTTTCATATACACATTTAAAAGAAAATTACAAAAAGATTTTCCTTTAATAGTTTCAAGTTTTATTTTCGTATGAAATTCAAAATTGAAAACCCAAAAAGATTTTTCTTTGGTAATCATAGGTTTCATTTTGTATAGGAATCTAAAAATTCAAAAAAAATTCACTCTTCATTTAGAGTATGTATTTCATATACATCTTTAAAAGAAAACTACAAAAAGATTTTCCTCTAACAGGTTCAAGTTTTATTTTCATATGAAATTAAAAATCCAAAATAATTTTTCTTTGGTAATCATAGGTTTCATTTTGTATAGGGAGTTAAACCTGAAAAATGCAAAAAGATTTTCATCAATTCTTTTGACAATTTGTTATTTTCTCTTCTCAAAGTTTCAAAAAAAAAAAAAAAAAAGAGTTTAATCGTCCATGTTGTGCCAAAACTTCACGAGCTACGCATACCTGATTCTCCTCTCTCGGGAGTGAGATATGCAGGCGCCCTTTTTGGGTTCGCTGATCTTTTCAAAAAGGGAAAAAAGGGTTCTGAGAAAGTGTTGAACTTTAACACATTTTTTTTATCTCTTGTTCAGTTTGTTTAAGGTGGTTGGTTTGTGGCATTGTGGCATCGTAGCTGGTACTCCATATCACACCAAATTCAAGAAAGGGTTAGTTGTGTCCAACAAGGATATAGAGAGTGACACCATGAATCAAACAATGAGTTAGGAAAAATAGAGTTTAACGCAAGAGATTAGGAGACTAAGGCAATAAATGACGGAAATACACCGAGCTTGGGCCAGTGGGTTGCCTCCTCCTCCTCCATTTCCTGCTATTGATCCTACAAATGCCTCGATTTTTCCACCAAAATTGAAAAGTTATTTTCCTACCGTTGTTGATGCACTGCAACATGACTCAGAATTCATTCCAAGCCAAAAGCATCCCAATACTTCCACCACTCTTTCTCTAGCTTATCACCATAAGCCTGTTATATTCACAACACCACATGTCGTCTGTGATTTTGTTGCTCAATCCTCTGCTGAGACATCCACATTAGTTAGCTACCCAACGATTGTGCTTCCCCATGCTACTAGTGGACCCATGTTCAATACTCTTGGTGATTATTGCTATACTCCTAAGCCTACTATTAAGTTAACTGGACCACCAAAATTTCTTAACAAGAAGCCTAGTGTGCCAGAAGAGCCAGAGAAAATGGTTGGAAAAATAAAGAGTGCAGAAAATGCTATGAAAAGTTCCCTAGGACCTGCGGGTAAAGAAAATGTTTCATACAAAGACTGGGGTATGTCTTCAAGTGTTAACCTTCCTCCAATCCTTGAGATGTCGAAATTTGAGGGGCAAGATGGACATGAGGAATCTATGAAATATTTGGGACAATATTGCAATTAATTAAAGAAAACTAGAGGAAAGAAGAATGAGGAAGATGCAGCTGCTATTGTAGTTAGAAAATGGGCACGTATAAGAAGACCACGTCGTCGTTATCCTCAGTCTCAAGCCCAAGTTCATTTCCATGATCCATATAATCACTCCCAAAATCCATTATACTCTATCTCTCCACCTCTATATCTAGTATATTGTGTACAACCATATGTTCAACTCTCTTCTTACTCACAATGGCGCGCACCAACACCTCAGAGTCACCCTCCAACTCCACAAATTCCATAAATATATCAAAGCCCTTCTAGGCCCGATGTTCAATCCAAGTCAAACAATGAAATAAGGCAAAAGTTGAGAGATTGATTCATACTAATTGGAGAGTCATATGCCAGTTTATTTTAGATATTAGTATGGAGGCATGATCACTTCTCTCCTTGGGCACGCTTTTAATCTCCATTTAAAAAATTTTGATCCTAATGTTCGATGTGTATATCATTCTGATGTTCAGGTTCATAGTATTTAAGATTGTCTGGATTTGAAAAGAGAAATAACAAAGATGATTCAAGATAAATCAATTCTGGTGCAAAACATTGACAGTGAGGAAAGCTCTGGTCATGCTGATATGCAAACCAATGGATAAGATGTCAAGCTAAGATGGAAGGGGTTTTGGTAGTTTGTCTTGTTTTCCTTTCTGTTTTCTGAATTATTTCAGGATTGTAGTTCGAAATCTATCTTGTTTTGTTTCTCTGTCATTTTTGTTTAAACCCTTCTATCTTTTATTTGAATGAAATATGGTGTTCTTGTTGTTTTGTCTTATTTTAAGTTGTTTGTTTGTTTTCTTTACGCAGTTCATTTTATGTTGGTTCTAGTGATATGACATGTTGACGGAATTTTCAACTAGATCTTAAAATCTAGTTTAAGCATGAATTTTGAATCAAAGGGATAAAGTTAGAAAAAAGGCATTTGAGAAATAGGTAGAGTGTTGAGACATTTGGTGACCATTCTGAAGCCTTTTTCAAAATTAAGGTAATTATTTTGAGAATCACAAGAGTGACTTGGTCATCAATTGAAAGACATATCTCAATTAGATCAAATAGTAGTGCACGATACCATATCAATAGGAACAAAAAGAAAATCATCTTCACGAAAATCATGAGTCATTCAATGTGAGGAATGTACAACAAAAGTGGAGTTGTATGCTAGACAAGCGCAGAAAAAGTAGTGACGTACAGGTTCAGTTAAAGTTAATGTTGTAAAAGATGTCACAAATGATCTTCATCTTTCACTTTCATATTACATGATATGTACTTGCATTTTTCAAGGATTGATACGATGAAGGCATTTCATTCTGCTATCCAAACACCGTGTCTTCCTTTGTTTATCCTATTTGAGCTTTAGTTCTATTTTTTTTCATACCCTTCTTTTGGAATCAAGATAGAGTCAACAAAGCTTAAAAGAAAGGTGTCGAGCAAAAGAATAGAGTCAGAAAAGTGTCAAAAAAGAAAGAGAAAAAATATGTGTCAAAAAAAAGAAAAGAGAAAAGTGTCAAGAAAAATAGAGTCAGAAAAAAAATCCCAAAGAGAAAAGAGTCAATAAAAGAAAAAAAAGAAAAAGAAATCAGAATCAAACAAAATAACGAGTTGTCAGAACTATGTGTGACCATATTCTCCTCTCTCGGGGGTGAGATATGTAGGCTGCTGTACTCGGGGCTTGGTCCAATCAAATAAATAATTTAGAATTTCTCAATCAAAAAAAACTGGGGCATGAGTTAATCCTCATTGTTTGAGTCGATTCCAAAAGTTGTAAGTCCTACCCCACTTCAAGTGTTGTTTGGGCCTCATGTCTTCCCCTTTTTCTAACCTTATCCAAAAGCCAAGTTACAACAACAAAAAAAGACCTTCAGATCAATCTTTGAGAATGTTAAGGCTAAGTATGCAATGGATATGATGATGCATTTTGGGAACTACTTATCTTTCTTAGCATAAGGAATCAGGAGAGAAATAAAAATGAGAGTCTTATTAGTGAAAACCCTCAATGGCACCATAAGGCGATGGTAAGTAGAGAGGTAAAAATAAGAGTCTTATCTGTGAAAAAACTCACGGGCACCGTAAGACGAATGTGAGTTGAGAGAAATGAAAATAAGAGAGTCTCATTGGTGAAAACCCTCATGGACACCATAAGGTAATGGTGAGATGAGAGAAAAAAAATGAGAGAGACTTGCTGGCGAAAATCCTTCAAGGCATCACTAGCCGAATGAGGACTCTGAATGCAATTGGCCCAAGGAAGCAACTCATTTTCAGGGCCATTAACTCAACAACAATTGATGGAAAGTTTAGATGAAAAGATCAAGCAACTTAATCCAAAATGCATGGCATACTTATTAGAATTGATTGTCATTTTCAGATAAATCTTTTCTTTTTTTTATTTTTAAAAAGGGACAAACAATGTCTTTTCTTTCTTCTCTTTATTTTTATTTTTATCCTTTTGAGTCTGTCATTTGAAAAAAAAATCATTTTTTCTCATGTCATTGAGTCAAGTCATGTCAAAACAAATGAGAAAGGATCTCAAAACTTGTTACCAACTTCTTTAATTGCACACAACAAGACAAAAGGCTAGCACATGAAAGGAACATGATCATGAGTCGAAACGAAACAAGCAGAAAGTTTTATTGGAAATCAAGTTTGGGGAATTAAGGAAATACCAAGGTTCGAAAGATTCATCGAAGAGACATAGCGAAATGGAGATATGGTGCTTGTTTCTGAGTCACTTCTGATAATATGAGTTTGGATCAATGGTGAAACAAGGCAAGGACAAATGTTAAAGATTGGAAGCAAGATTTAAATGTGACGAGTGCAAGATAAATCGCCTCAAAAGCCAAAGTCGCAAGCCAACCACCTTATTTTAAACTCACAAGTTTTCTTTGTATGAAACAAGAACAGTTGCTACCTTTAAATCAAAGGCTTCAAAGAACAAATGTCCAGAGGTGTCGTTTTTGCAAATGCAAGAGCAGTATTACTGTACAGGTTTGGTAATCGCAATTATGGTAAAACTCATCATCTTGTACCCCAAAGAAATACATTCTCTAATTTGGGTTTTTCATATCTCACCACTAAGAGGTGCACTTCCTAATTTGAGCCTTTAATCCTAAAAGATACACTTTTAGTAAGAATCTTTCACTTTCACTCTTAAGAGAGGGACTTGTTGGTCTCAGTCATTCAATTTTACCCTCAAAAGGTGCATTTGTTGACCAGAATTATTGATTCATCTTTTCATTATGCATTGTTGCAAGTAGTTGTAATTGGGTTTGAAACCCGTAAAAGCTTTTGATAATAAACCGGGATAAAAAAAAATTAATTCCTTTTATTAGGAACTTCACTTTAGGACCCTCCTAGCAAAATGAGACTTTATTTTTCTAAAAAACTAAAATCTTTCTTCATCATAATCTTTGTATGGGATAATTTTGTTCTAGCTTTGATTTTGATGAATAAGAGCCCACCTGAAGAACAGGGTGATGCAATTGAAAGTCAGGAGAACGCCTGAAGAACAAGGTGATGAAGTTGAAAGTCAGGAGCCCGCCTGACGATAAGGGTGATGAAATCGAAAGTCGGGAGATCGCCCGGAAAATAGAGTGAGAAAATTACAAGTCAGAAGCCCGCCTGAAGAATAAGGTGATGAAATTAAAAGTCCGGAGCTCGCCCGAAAAACAGAGTGAGGAAATTGTAAGTCGGGAACCCACCCGAAGAATAAGGTGATGAAATTAAAAGTCGGGAGCTCGCCTGGAGAACAGAGTGAGGAAATTGCAAGTCGGGAGCTCGCCCGAAGAATAGGGTGATGAAATTAAAAGGTGGGAGCTCGCCCGAAGAATAGAGTGAGGAAATTGCAAGTCGAGAGCCCGCCCAAAGAATAGGGTAATGAAATTGAAAGTCAGTAGCTTGCCCGAAGAATAGAGTAAGGAAATTACAAGTCGGGAGCCCTCCCGAAGAATAGGGTGATAAAATTATAAGTCGAGAGCTCACTCAGAGAACAGAGTGAAGAAATATCAACCCGGAGAACAGAGTGAAGAAATTGCAACTAAGGATCCCGCCTGAAGAACAGGGTGCTGAAATTGAAAGTCGGGAGCTCGCCTGGAGAACAGAGTGAGAAAATTGTAAGTCCAGATCCCACCCGAAGAATAGGGTGATGAAATTGCAAGTCAGGAGCCCACCTGAAAAACATGGTGATAAAATTTCAAGTCAGCAGCCCGCCTGAAGAACAAGGTGAAGAAATTGAAAGCCAAGCAATAAAACTAAGAGATTGAAAGTCAAGCAACAAGGTGAAGCAATTGAAAGTCAATAAAGTGAGGAAATTACAAGTCGGGAGCCCCGCCTGAAGAACAGGGCAGTGAAATTGAAAATCAAAAGATTAAAAATAGCAAGTCAGGAGCCCGCCTGGAGAACAGGGTGATGAATTGAAAGTCAAGCAACAAGGTGAAGAAATTGTAAGTTAGGAGCCCACTTGAAGAATAGGGTGAAGATTTTCAAATTCAGGATCAAGGTTCAGAAGTACCACCGACAAAACATGGTCAGGTTGTGAGTTCATCTCTAACATCAAAATTATGTATGAAGATGGAATCTATTCTCAAGTTCAACCCAAAGAAGATCAGATCCTTTGTCAATTTTGAAAACATCATAAACTCAAGTCAGGAGTCCAAAAGAAGCTGCATAGATAGGACTTTTGTAATTTCAGTTATCTTTTTAACTTGTAATTTTTATCTTTGATGTAATGGTAGAGCCGTATACCGGAACCTCGATAGGACCTCACTCGACTCTCCAACTCGGTATAGTCCTTCTCCTTCCAATCCTTTGAGATACTTGTGACTTGACTCTCCCACAACTTGAAACAGGTAAAATTCCCAAAATCAAGACTCGATTGCCCTTCTTTCTTTTGTTTTTTTCTTCTGAATAATGTTTGGGATAAAATTATGTCTCGTTGTCTACTTTTTGTCTAAAAACACTTTATGTTTACATCCAAAGAGGGCATAATATAGACACGTAATTTTATCCTTCCAAAAATTATTTTCCACCAATTTACCTTATCCTACCGTGTACCCTCAACCATGTGATGATTTCCACTCAATAACAAATCCAAAAAACTCTTAACCATTTTTGACACCTCACCCTAACAAATTTTATCTCATCTTAATCGCTCCCTAATGAAATTTGGACAACACATCACCACCTTACCCCCCCCATATATCCCCAACCCCTACCCATATACCCCCAACCCATGTACCCCACGACCCCTTTGAGAATAATACACAACACCACATTGGGATTCTTTTATTCTACACAATTCCACTCACACACCATATACATACGCACACTGCACAATTCACATGGACGGATCCCTTTCATAATACACACCACATAGATTAGGGGATAAATACAACAACATATCATTCACAAAAAAGCGGACTCCACTTTTTCTCTTGGTTTCTTCTTGACAGAAGACACACACATCACACAAAGACACACACAACCGGGCTTCTTCATCCCCACAAATCACACACATACAAAGAAATAAAAAAGAAAGAAAGAAAAAAGGGAGAAGGGTCCATCAAAATAGAGAATCGAGAGAGAGAGTAGGAATTAAGAGAATGGAGAAAGCTTGAGAGAGATCAATTTATAAGTTTTTTCGACGATATCTTCGCCGGAATCTCTCTATTTTCCTTTGATTTATAGGTAAATCCAGCCGGAAAGCACTAAACTCACTGGAATCAGTAGTTATTCGGCAGATTCAGGCATCGTCGACCCAAATTCCGTCTCCTTCACCACCAAAAAATCCCGACCAGCATTCAAAATAACCAATTTCGGTGAAATTCGGTCAAATCAAGTGAGATCTCGGATACGAGTTTTCTTAATTTTTCACAATTTCAGTCTCGAGTTGCTTGTTATTTCTTCTTTATTACAATTCAAATTTGTCTGGGTCGTAATTTCTCGATATCGAGTTGTATTCTTGTTCACTTTTGAGGTTTCCTATTTAGGATTTCGAGTTTGGGTCTTCTTAAGCATTATTATCGACGAAATCAGTTCTTCGGAGGTCCATCCCTCAACTTTACTATTTTTATTATGTCAAATGTGTTTAATGTTGTGATTGTGTGGTGTGGTTGTGAACATGTTTGAGCCATGTTGATTATCATGGTCTTGATTTCTATCAAAAATTGAATAATTGTATGATTGAGAATTGGGTAATTGCATGATTGATAGTAATTTGGGGTGAGAGTTGGAAATTGATGAAGTAATTATTGATTAGCTTAATTTACTGAATCATTGTTTGCTTTGAACTAGACATTAATATTGTTGGATTCGATAGTATCATGTTATAGGCCAAAAATTTATAGGCAAACCGTAGGTTGGGTAGGCAAAGTTTAGGACTCGTGGTTTTGTTGAATGTTTGAAATGTTGTTGAATGTTTGGAATTTTGTTGCATGGTTTGGTTTTCTCGCACTGAAAAAATATATTCATTTAGCTGGGGAATGCTCCGAGGCCATTTGTATTTATTCATCGGGGAATGCCCCGAAGTATCCTGTACTCGAAGGACGTTCATGATGAAGGCCCGAGGCATCGGGTAAAGCATAGTCTAGGATTAGTTTAGAATAGGATTTACGTTTTCGCATTTTTTTTTACTTTTGGGACTTTATAATTCGGACTGGACATTATTTTGGTTTTTGAATTTTGTTTGATTTGTTTGGTTGCCTGTCTTGTGTGTTTTATGTGGTTTATGCATTCTATAGTATTGTACTAGCCGATATACTCCACCAAGCGACCGTGGTCGAACCACAGGATCGAGGGGTGCCTAACACCTTTCCTTCGGTCAACAGAATTCCTTAACCGGAATCTCTGTTCGTAAACCAGTTTTAAAGAGTCAGATTGTTTTGAAAAAGGGATTTTCCAAAGGTGACTTGGCACACCCTATTCATGCCAAGTGGCGACTCTGAGTTTAAATGTATATAATCGTTTTCGAAATAAATTTTTATTTTTTTGTCACTTAATGATAAAAACTCTTTCAAACTTAAAATCTAATCTTTTTGGTTAAAAAAGGGGTGTGACAAGCACTGAATGAAAATAACAATAAAGGCATGTAAAAGCTTCAAAGCCATAAAGGGGAAAATCATTCTCTTTGGCATTTCATCAAACATATAGGGTTTAAGACTTTAACATGGGGATGACTTTAACATGGGGATGCTTTCAAACATGATGAGATAACATGATTACAAGACCAAAAACCATAATTTAAGGATTTATCCTGAATTGCATGAACATGACATGGGAACTTCAACATCCATAACATGCTATAATTCATTCCACTTGAAAATCAATTGAAATTTTAACTTGAAATCAAAATAACAAGAATTAATGGGGATAATTCATTTAAAACATGGAAAACTCATAATTTAACATTAAAAGAGGATTCTTGGACTCCATGGTGAAAGGAAACCATGGATGAACATCACACATACCTTTAATACTTAAATCTTGAAAGGAGAAACACAATTTTGAAAGCTTTCTTGGATTGGAAAACTTGAGTTCTTGGTTTTCTTGAAAGGAAGATAATTTAGCTTGATGAATTTAGAGAAAGGTTAGGGTTTATTTGAGAGGAAAATTGGGAAATTTTGGCATATAATGCCCTATCGGTAGTTTAATCCCATATTTTTATGAATTAGGGTGCTGGGAAAAGACAAGACTGCCCTTCTATAATTTAAATTCGTAACTAGGACGTCGATTAGGCCATCACCGCAATGCGCTAATTATGCCATCTCTATTCAACCATGACGTGGTGCAATCACGTCGAAATGCTGGAAACAAAATCCAAATGTGCCTCAATCCTCGTCCGAAAAATCTAAAACTTACACGAGACATGCTACTAACACCCCTGAACATGAATGAACTCAAAAACTTATGTCTCGAGGTCGGGAAGGTCATTTTAAAAATCATCGAAGTTAAGAGGCAAAAATAAGGCTAAGTCCCCAACACTTGGCTAAATTTTCAGGCTTTAAGCCTCTTATGCATGCACTATGGGTTGAACTGAACTAAGATTAACACGGGGTATTATAGGATACATTTTGTTGGACAATAAATGGTGCAAGAAGGACTCTATCAAATAAAGATTGGATCTTCAAAAGGTAAGCAAATATGTGTCTAATCCTGTGTTTTCTATGTTCAAGGAATTTTAGGAGCATAAGGATCGGCTCAAGGAAATTGAGGAAGGTTTGTTGTTTCTTCAGGAGTCGACTACTAGATTGTTGTAGTTGGTTAAGGACACCAGTACTGATGTAGGAAAGGTGCTACTAACTACTGATGGATTCAAGAAAGAGGGTATCAAGCTATTCAATAGATTATTTGCACACGTGGAATCCATTAAGTCTGAAACTAACTCCTATAATAATGAGCTTTCCATATCAGTCACCTACTCCAGCTTCTCCAAAATATTGAAAAGTCCTATAAGCATTTCTATCATAACATACTTTTTCCTATTTTCTGGGCAAATGTTGAAATGATGATTGTTATTCAAAAGGGGGTCCTGTCCCTTTTTCTTTTGGGGTTATAACTAATATTTTATCTTGTTCTGCTATATGTTTTGCTTTTTTTCATGATGCATTGGTTGTTTATCTGTTGTGTGCCTATTTTCTGCTTTGTTGTAGGTTGTTTTCTTTTGTTTTGTTCTTTTTTATTATGTCAAAAGAAAAGGAAGATGAAAGATCAGATAGGTCTCCAAGTAAGGGGTATCCAGTCGCCTACCAATGCTCATAAGTCAACTCAATGACGACAAAGGAGAAAGAGTCAGCAAGAAAGAGGGAGCAAGTCGACTACAAAAACAGGGAAGTCAACTGATGTTTATTATTTGTCATTATCAAAAAGGGGGAGATTGTTAGCCCCATATTTACATAATATGTTTTAATAATGACAAACAAATAAATAAATATATGTAGGATACACTAAAGATATGGTCACATCAAGGAAGATTTTCCAGGAGCACAATATGGAGAAGTATCTCGAGGATCCCCACTTACAAGGAAGTTGATCTCTTCCTACAAGAAAGCAAGCACTGAATGTGGAATCAAATCAGTCAAAGATCTCATTAGATTCCAAAGTATAAGGAAGGTGATTGATAATCAATCACAACAACATCTCACACAGAATTGCGAAAGGAAGGGAGATCACACCCTATACATGGACATATCTAATATGGACATGTATGGTTGTGAGGTTATGCTTGACAAAAGAAGGTTGCATCACATGTACAGACATATCTGATATGGATGTACCATATGATGTAATTTCTCAATCAAGGAATCAATTCAAATCCTTTATTGAGAAGAAATCCCTTGGGTTTTCCTTATAGAGCAAAGAAGCTGAATCAGCTGAAGGCTATAAAGGAAAAGATTGAAGACCAAAGACATCACACAACTTCACAGAAAATTCTTCGTGTGTCTCACTCTTAGTATTAATAAAGCTTTGTAATATTTAGTTTACAATAGTTACAAAAGAGAAAGATCTAGTTATATTAGTCGTACCAGTTGAGGTTGTGTTACAAGATCTGACTAACAAAATAAGATTGAAAACTTGTCCACTATATTTGTACCTTCAACTCTACTTTGAAAGCTCTAAGGAAACATTTATAACCCAAGGGGACTAGAAGTAGGCACCACATTGGTGTTCCAAACCAGGATAAATCTCTGTGTTATTCTCTTATCTATTTGTTTGTTTAGGCGTTTAAGTTTAATCTATTTCGTTCAGTATATCAAATTTGCAGGTGAGTCGACTGTCATGACTGATCAGTCGAATTAGGAAAAGTTTTCAGTTACCCCCCCCCCCCCTCGAATTTCACTACCAACACCTGACGAGCCAATAAAATTTTTATAAGGAAGCGAATACGGTGACTCATGATGTGTTAGCTAATTTTGGAGTGGTAGGAAAAAGAGACAGGTTCCTTACCCAGACTGTATATTTGATTAATCAAGCCAACATTTTTGTATAAGGATGAACTTCTCATCCTATTGTTATCAACAAAAGGAAAGTTTAAACAGTGAGTTGAGTTTAAGTTTTGTACATCTTAGTGTACGAAATATTTCACACCATCACATAAAATTGACCTACTATCATAGGTTACCTATCTTTTCTAAGTTTCTTTTTCTTTTCTCATTTTTTTATTTTTTACTTTTCTATTGAAATTGTAAAGAATTTCTTGAACTCATCTATTGCTATCTAAATTGGATTTTCTGCCAAAATTCTTCCTCCATATTATCTTCTTTGCTTATCTTTTAACCCTGTATTCATCTCTTTTTAATGTGATTGAAGCACACGTGACTTATTTGAAGATATTCTATTTTATAATTGCAACTTTGAGTTTTTCATAATTTTTTTTAAGAGGAAAAACTGAAATTAATTATATGATAAGCTTTCAGAGGAAAAAAAAAATGAAATAGCAAATCCTTAAAGGAGAAAAAGTATAGTAGAATTATTGTTGGTTGGAGTAAAATAAAATAAAATAGTTTTATCCTAAGATCTGAAGCATGATAGTGTACCTAAGATCAACGAGGGAGAATTACTTGTTGCAAGTAATAACATTGAGGCGTGAAGAGTTGTTTTATTGATTAGCACGGTTTTATTGAGAAAAATATGGAAAAATTAGATTTTGATTTATTTTATTGAAGGAAATATTTAACTAATTTGGTTAGAGTACAATTAGAATTCTACTTTTATTTTTTCCCCTAAATTTTAATTCTAAAATTTTAGTGTTAATTGTTTAATTTACCAATGGTTAGAATTTATTATACACGGAAGGTGCATAAAACTTAAAACTCAAGGTTTAAATTCCTCGTTCATGTAATTAATGTTGTGATCACTGAACATGTTGGGGTCTAGCCTAATTCCCCCCCACCCCACCCCCACCCCCAATTCTGGTGTTGCTAATTAAAAAAAAAAAAGGAAAAGTAAATATTCTTAAACTGAAAAAGGAAATACATATTCTACCATCAATGCAAATATTAAACCTAGAAGGAACTTAATTAGTATTATAAAATATTAATCTAATATTTTTTACACCAAGAGAGAGATTTTTTCAACTTAGAAAATGTTTGTTAGAAGTTCTATTTTCTTGTGTTCAATTGGTTAAAAGTTGTGAAAAATATTCCTTTTAAGCAAAACAAGCTCCTTTATGTTATATATATGTATATAAATACTTTTAAAATAATATTTTTTTACATGAATAGTCACACTAGAAAATAAGTTAGAAATAATTTGTCAATTTCGTAGAAAATATTTTCTTGAGGAAATTGAACTCTTTTTTACCTTGTCAAAATTGGTAAATTGGCTCTTCCAGTTTGTTGAAAGGCAAATGTATACTATCTTAAACACACATTTACTAAACTGCTATTCACCTTAAAAATCTCAATTAGAAAACTACGAAAATAGTACCCCACTTGAGAAGTCTACGCAAGGGAATTTGTAGCTAACATCAATCATTATAGGTAAACCTAAAAGCATGTAGCATGATGTTCCACTTTTGCACACATGACGACACAATCTTCTATATATATAGCATTTCTTTAGTTGAATTAAACCCAATCCCATTGCATGTATATGCAGCAACTATTGAGATAGTTAATTTCAACGAAAAAAGACGTTCAGTTTTGGCAAATATGGGGAGTAGATCCGTTTTGAATATTTTTGTGATGTTGGTGTTTGTTGGATGGCTTTTCATGTGGGTAATGTTACCTACAAAGACTTACAAATATTCATGGACCCCCCAACTTAAAAACAAGCTCAACTCTTCATATTTCAGGGAACAAGGTAATTATATTGGTTTACTCATATGTGCTTAATTCTTCCTGTTTGATTTCCAGATTAAATGGTCCTAGCTAGTAAGTTGTGTCTAGAATTCTAGTGGATCCAAATTGTGACCTAACCCTAAAAAGCTTGTGGTGCAACCCTAATTGAAGAAAAATCGGAAATAGGATCAGACTTGTTAGCAGTGAGCAATTGGTGCACCGATGCAACTGCTCGTTGTTGCAAGATTCTAGCGCGATCAGAACGCGATCACGCCACCTGGATCGGAATCATGTCATTTTTGGTCCATTTTTAAAAGCCCATTGACCCTGTAGCTAGGTTTGGGGAAATTTTAAATAAGGATATTTAAAGATGATTGTAATTGTGAATTTTATCAATCTTAGGTACTAACGTTGCATGTTGAGTCCTTTTGTTGTTATTGTCCTTTTCCTCTATTTGCTTCGTGCCTAATTATGTGCTAGTTAACCACCGGTATTCTGCAACATAGCTAATAAATTTTACACTTGTGTTAATTTACAGGGACAAATCTTCTTTTATTTACATTTCCCATAATGTTAATAGCTGCTCTGAGCTGTGTCTATCTTCATCTTTACAGCAAGTCAACTTCTGATCACAGGTTAGTTATTTAGATATTAGTATTACTTCTAATTAACTTCATCAATTCGATCTCCTCAGGTCATGTTTAATTATTGTGGTACTGCAGAAGTACTAATGGCAATAATAAGGGGCAGCGGCAATATTTTGGTTCGTTGAAACGGACAGTGGTAGTGATGGAACCTCTGGGAATTGTGAACGCCGTTGAACTTACTTTTGCTGCTATGTTTACCCTACTCCTTATTTGGTCTTTAGTCAACTACATCTATGTCAGCTATAGTAATCTCCATATGCACAATCCTGCTGTAAAAGTGTAAGTCATCGATTGATCAACTTCTTTTTTCCTATATACAATCTTTTTTTTTTTTTAAAGAAAGGGTAAGTAGTAGTAATTAAATCCCATCTTATCGATGCACTATTGGTTTTATATATTTTGGGTGAATAATTTACAGGTGGATGACAAAGTTTCGAAGTGTATCTTTGAGGCTTGGCTACCTTGGGAATATTTGCTATGCGTTTTTGTTTTTCCCAGTGACCCGATTATCGTCAATATTGCCGCTGGTGGGGTTAACTTCAGAATCAAGCATCAAATATCATATCTGGCTCGGCCATCTCTCTATGGCCCTTGCTCTTCTCCATAGTGTTGGATTCGTCTTATACTATGCCATGTCTAATCAAATGATAGAGGTAATTTCTTTCTCTCTCTCACACACACATATATGCACATAATAATTTTCTAAGTGTGTGATCATCTCATTTAACATCTTAAATTTTCAAATAAGAACACATACTTCTTATTTACATACTTTAAACCGAAACAAGCTTATTAATTAATGTCGTACATGGTTATAAATATACATATTTTGTAGATGATAGAATGGAGCAGTACATATGTATCCAACGTAGCCGGAGAAATTGCTATTTTTGTTGCAATAGCAATGTGGGTTACAAGTTTGTACAAAATAAGGAGAAAGATGTTCGATCTTTTCTTCTACACACATCAGCTCTATACTCTCTACATCTTCTTCTACCTATTGCATGTTGGAGTTGCCTACACATGCATGATCCTCCCTGGAATTTTTCTCTTCCTCATCGATCGTTACTTGAGATTCTTACAATCTAAAAGAAGGGCTAGATTAATTTCTTCACGACTTTTACCTTGTAGCACTTTCGAGCTCACCCTTTCCAAGAATCCAGGTAAATATATTAATCCTCCTCTTTTAGTTTACTCTATGTGAGAAAGAATATCAAATTCTATATTTAGCAATTTTATAATTTCAATATCCCACTGATATATTTAATTAAAACCATAAGATTTAAAGAACATTTTAATATATTATACAATTTTTTAGCTTAATTAAGATCATAAGATTCAGAAATCTTCTTTATTCTCTTAAAATCCATAATTAATTAAACTAAGACAGAAACGTAACTAAACGAAACATATGGAGTACCTATATCCTTGTTCCTTATAAATTATAATCATGTTTAGCTCGTTTATAAAAGAATGATCTTTTTCTAAATGTGATACGTTTAATTTTAATATTACCATTAAATAATGTTACACTACCATATTTATAATCACAAGTTCCAAAATTAAAGTCTTTTTTATTATTATTATTAAACCGTTTTTTCCCAATATAATGAAATATGTTTGATTTATTGTAATTAATGGAGGATGTACGTCCTTATATTTTTAATGGAGGATGTACGTACTTACGTTGAAAGTACAGAAGTAGTAGTACATGTATGCTAAATCTATTGCTAATGAAGGATGTACCAATACTTTTTTCACTTTGTAACAGCATTGTCGTACAACCCTACAAGCATCTTGTTTGTGAATGTGCCAAGCGTCTCCAAGTTGCAATGGCATCCATTTACAGTAGTTTCAAGCAGTAATTTGGAGTCAGATAAGCTGAGTATTGTAATTAAAAGCGTGGGAAGTTGGAGCCAAAAGTTAGAAAAACAAATCTCTTCTTCTCCAGATCGTCTTGAAATCTCAACAGAGGGACCTTATGGACCTAGTTCATCTCCTTTCTTAAGGTAATTACTACCCCGCATCCTAATTTATATGAAACTTTTTATTTTTTGAGATTTAAATTTGATTGACATTTGGGAGTCAATTCCATGTATGGTCATCCAAGTATTGAGAAAATTCTACTAAAATCACTTTTGAATTTTTTCTTTTATATATAGTCATTCAAATATTGAGAAGATTTCACTAAAATTATTTTTTCTATAAATTCATCTAACTTTAACTTTATATCCTAAAAAAATATTTTTTTCCTCAATAGATTTCTTAGTTAGCATGAATCATGTCATATTAATTTCTTATTTAATATAATTTTTATGTCATGTAGGATAAAATTTAGATTAATTTTGGATACAAAAATATTGAATCTAGCCATTTACTTTTAAGTATTTGTCAATTTAAGTCCTAAAACATTTTGAAATTAAGTCTACTAGTTATAGGTTGAGACCACACTACTAAAAAAAAGAGGAAAATCGACCACAAAAATCGACCACATTATAAGAAAATAGAGAGAAATCAACTTAACTTTACTTGGCGTAAATTAAAGTGAAAGAGATAAGCGGTCACCGAAAAAAATAGCAAAGCAATCCTTTTACCGGATTCAGAATCTATCAAATAGTAAAATTATTACAAAGAATAATCTTTCGCTTAAATAATTACAATAATTTAGTAAAGGAATAGAAATAAGATTTTTTTCAAAAAAAAAAAAAACAATTAATGAGTAAAATGGAGAAATAAGTGTCAACACTAATCAAAATTTAGGTAATTCAAAATCAAATTAATGTAGGAACAAGCCTAAAATTAGTTAATTCAATCTCAAATTCCAAAATTTAGCAAAAATCTAGCTAAATAAAATAAATATCCAAACCCTAGAACTCAAACCACAACCAATTGACGAAATTAACACTAAGATATTTGTATGTAGACCTTTAACATTTCTAGATATTAAAAAACGAGTTGGTGAATACAAAAATAAGCTAAATTTAGTTAATGAGTTGTAGTTAATTGTTACCTTGCCCAAAATTGAAAGTTAGGATGGAATAGTTCCTTGAAAATTTGAATAAATCCAAAAAGAATCCAAGAAGCTGAGTAGAAACTTCCTTGAAAGAGAAAGGATAATGGAGATTGGAGGGTTTAATGTTAAAGTGTAAGATTTGAAGGATTTTGGAGTGTTGTTGTTGTTTTGGACGGGTGAAATGGGTGAGTTTTTGGAGTGTGTTTTATTATGTATTACAGGTTGGGTCGGGTTAAAGAATTATATATATTTTTTAATTATTACGAAAACCGACCACATGTGGACGATTTTCATAATAATTAAAAAAAAAATATTTTTGAAATTAAAGTTTAATAAATTATAATAAATAAATTACAAAAATAAGTTAATAAATTAAAATTATTTTTTAACAAATTAAAATTTTAATAAATTCTATAATATTTATTACAACATTCAATTAATTTAATACAATTCGTATATATATAAATACACAGTACATACACTGTGTATGGGACCGGGACAACATCCAATTAATTTAATATAATTCGTATATATATAAATTAGATAAGTAGTTATTTTATCATCACATTAACACGAGTAGTATATTTCCTCAATCGTATACTAATATCAATGAATTTTGCAAATTACGATAAATTTTTGGTTAATTAGCTTTTAAATACGATATTATATATATATATACTAGTCTTACGTTATTACAACTTCAACAACATACGCGTGTTTACATTGACCCAAAATAGTATATCTACTTCCTCAATAGTATGATATATATCAACGTATCATTCAAACTATTTTGATATATATATATATAGATTCAGTTATCTAGCTTTCGATTACTACATACGTCACTACACGAGATATACGTATATTCAATTGTCTATCAGCTTTCACATACGTACTATAAATATCACATACACGATTCTACTACCCCATAATAATATACAACGTATTTCACAAATACTCAGATGAATTATAGATTACATTATCTTATGTCTTTAATATACCTTCACTGTATAATATATATATACCTATACATACACACATATATACACACTATCGACTATATCAAGTTCTAAATACGTACTATATATATCACATACGTACACAAGTATATTATGCGATGTGTTTCTTATACATACTCAGATGAGTGATCGATTAATTATATTTGATTAGCTTAAAATACTAGGTTTTGACTACATCGTTCATCAATCAATCACTACATGATATTTATATTTATATATATATATATATATATATATTTCAACGGTAATATCATTATGACTGGAATAGTAATATAATATCATTATCTCAACGGTATGATATATATACACACATATTCATTATACAAAGATTATGCATGTTTACCATCATTTAACGTATATACAAAGAAAAATATTTATTTTATATATTGAAACATAAGTAAAAGATAAAGATTATGTTTAACGTAATTTGTTTATTTTATTTGAAATATTTTTAGTGTAATTTTTTCACAAAATTTAAGAATGATTGATTTTTATTATTATTAAACTGGTTATCGACTATGTATGATCAGGTAATTTCAAAAAATTATATATATATATTTTAGATTATATATATATAATTATTTTTAATAAAAATAATACATATATTTGATTACATATATATAATTAGGTGTTACTAAAAATTATTTACTTTTTATTTTATTTTTTTAGTTCAAAAATCGATCACAAATGGTCGGTTTTTAATTTAATTTTTTTTTAAATTAAAACCGACCACTAGTGGTCGGTTTTTTTAAAAATAAATTAAAAAAGAACTTTTAAAAATCGACAACAAGTGGTCGGTTTTAAAAATATTTTTAAATTATATTTTTTTTAAAAAAAGAACAAAAATGGTCGGTTTTGTTATTTTTTTAAATTTTTATTTTTAAAATAAATAATAATTAATATAAAAATTATTAAAATAATTATTTTTATTTTTTAAAATATAAAAGCGACTACATGTGGTCGCTTTTTTTTTTTTGTTTTTTAAATTCTTTTAAAACAATTAAAAAATCGACCACTTGTGATCGGTATTTTCCGACCACAGTTTGTGATTGATTTTTCCGATATTTTTAGTAGTGCCACTTATATATTGGCCATTATTCTGATTACTCTAGACTACTCGACTATTCCTAACACCTATATTTCTATGATTGTCAACCAAGAATGAAGTGCATGTGCATGTAAGATTTAATTTGTATAGGCTAAGTAAGACTAAACAGTATATTTCTATTCTCAGTAGCACATCAATTTTTTTCCCTATCAAGTTTACAAACAAGCCCTAGGTCTTTTCTTATTATATATGCTGGCAATTCCCTCTTTCACGTTCAATTAACGAGCCACAATTAACGAGCCACAACAATATTCGATAGTTGACCAAAAAATCAAATAACGGAGATCAACAAGAAGTAAATAACTCAAAGATTAAAAATTCAATAAATATAATCAATCGTCAAACTTCAACCTTCATGTTTATGTTAGAATCCTAGAATAAGATAGTTTAGCTACTCATGATTCTCATATGATGATAAAGAATTCGTAAATTTACAAGAAAAATAGAAAAGAAATAAGAACTCATCTTGCTCTAGCTCTGTCTTCAAAATAATATGTCCCTGTAAAATGCATGTAAAGAAACTATTTATAGAGTTTAGAAAGTCTTGAACTTTTTGAACCCATTCCAAAACGGACTAGGAACCCGGGGACTAATGCACGTATTTGCTACACAAGGGTATGGCGCAAAACGCAAAAGGAGAATTAGACTGCAAAATATCCTTGCACCACTCGTCCATAGCAACTGTTGATGGCTTGCGCCACAGCCTGCTACGCAATTTTCCAGTGTCTTGTGCCACTCTTGCTACACAAGGGGTGGTGCGAAGGCTAATCCATTTTTCGTTTTTTTTTCCGCAACGCTTTGCGACATTGATTCTTCATGAGTCTTCCATGATCGTTTCTGGTTCTTTTTTGTTGTTGCGTTTAAACACACACGCAAATGTACGTGATCGTACAAGTAATATAGGATTGAGAGTTCACATATCATACCCATATGGACTTGTCGATTAACTATTTTTCTAAATTACATTAATCCTTGTTATTTATTTCAGAAGTAAATACCCAAAAGATGTATTTATGAATTTAATTAAACAAATAATAATAATAATAATAATAATAATAATAATAAAAGAATATAACTAATGAACAATTAACCAAGACGTAGAGCAGATTTATATGCAATCAATGAAAGAATCAATCTAGGATTATGAATTCTCTAACAATCATGTCAAGTATCAATTTCATCAACTTATTTGATTATCTAGTTGTTGATTTATGAGGTTAATTATATGATTGTGGTCTTTCAAGCCTGTAATCATCTTCAAATTAACCTCACAAGTACATCATTGAGTGGGGAAGGGATAACTCAATCCAAATGCATTTATATATCTTTCCGTCTTGTAACCAAATAAGGTGATCTAGTTATATTCCTATCTTAGCCACAAATCAATTCTTTATCTTACGAAAGTAAAGATCTTACTCCCTATATTCTTTGTGCTATCTCATTGATTCTCCTTTCAGGTTCATAATAAGAATATGGATTTATTTTAATGATAGTTAAGCATTAAAATAGTAAGCACAAGAATATAAGAACAACTATAATGATAATTAAATAATTAAATCAATTAATTACTAAACAATCATGTTGCCAACTACATAATCCTAGAACGAAAAGTTAATTAATTCCACATAGACATTACGCAATTATAAAAAATCATTCAAAGAAAAATATATATAAAATATATAATAAAGGAGAAGAAAAAATGAAATCAATATTCTCCAGCTTTCACAGTAACTTCTAGCTCTCTCTAGGTCAAAAATTATGTATAAACTGATTTTATGAAATATTTATAGGTGTAAAATTTTTTTTTAAATAAAATAATTGAGTGAACTAGGATAAATAAAAGTGGACTGCAGAGAATCCCTGTGAGTTACGCCGCAAACGCAGCAAGCACCGGACGCAATTCAAATTGCAATTCAATTGATCACTTTTTATTATAATATTAAATTTATTTCATTAAGTTGTTCACTTGATTTTCTTCTATAATCTCCCGTTTTTAATTCGTTTTAGCTTCAAATCTTTTTATCTTCACAAGTTTACATCATTTTAATCCCGCATATTAAAATATAATATTAGGCACAATTCATAAAATTAATACTCAAAAAAAAAACAAATAAAAATACTATGAGGCAAATAATAACTAAAAATATATAATTTTGATCTAACATCACTTGTCCATTTTTCCCTTTGTTTATATCCGAAGTCACTCAAAGTACTCTGCACATCAAAAATACACCAACATAGCATAATCCATACAACTAATACTCAAAGATACGATAAAAATACTAATATGAGGCAAATAATAATTACTTTAGATTATATGATTTTTGCCCAAATAACATTAGTCATCTTAGTAATTCAAGATAAAACTAGTATGTTTTTCAACTATATCCTTATACTGCATCTTCTTAATAGTATTTAATTTTTAAGAGACATTTATTGAATAGGAATTGTTTAGTATACTACACATTGTATTTATTGATTTCTTAAGTTTATGTTTTTTAAGATAACACTTATTTTGAAATGGTAGTTGTATTCTAATTATGTGCTCGTTGATCACTTAATCTTCCGATCCCAGTTGTTGCTCAATTTGATGTGGGTTTGAGAGAGTAAATTTCTTCTCAGGTTATGTCATAAATATTCATGATCAGTTTCTTTTTCACTGCATGTCTGCGTAATAAAAATTCTACACCATTAGGTCGTCAAAAAAATGGCTATAAATAATTCCTATGTGTCAATTACCTGCTAAAACGAGTTAAAATCCATCAATAGAGAAAAATATTCTTTAAGCTATTAGTGTGTGTATATATTAATATTCAAAGATTTAACAAAAGAAATGTGACATATATATTGCAGTCGAGAGTGCTTGGTGATGGTCAGTGGAGGAAGTGGAATTGCTCCCATGATTTCCATATTCCGAGAGCTTATTTATAGAAGCACATTTCAACCAAACACCAAAGTACCAAAGGTCATACTAATCACAGCCTTCAAGAACACATCCGATCTCACAATGCTTGATCTCTTGCTCCCCTTCTCCACAACTCCTTTTGATATCTCCAATTTAGATTTCCAAATCGAAGCCTATATTACTAGAGAAAACGACCCACAAGAGCATGATAACAACCTCGAAGCTTCCCAAAACAAGCGACTCATTCAAACAATAGTGTTCAAACAAAATCCAAAAGACTCCCCAATTTCTGCAGCCCTCGGTAAAAGCAGCTGGCTCTGGCTCGGCGTGATAATTTCATCGTCATTTTTCATGTTTCTCCTTTTGTTAGGCCTCGTCACGCGTTACTCAATATACCCGGTTGAGCGCGATGGAAAAATGTATCATTACAGCGCCAAAATTATCTGGGACATGTTCTTGGTTTGTGCGTCGATATTTATTGCCACCAGCATTATTTTTATGTGGCAGAAAAGGGAGAATGAAATTGAAGGAAAACAAATTCAGAATGTGGAAATGCCCACCAATCCTACAAATTCACCTGCTGCTAATTTATGTGGTACGGAAAGGGAACTGGAAAGCCTTCCTCACCAGTCAATTGTGCAAGCTACTAGAGTGCATTATGGTGCTAGGCCTAATCTAAAAAGTGAGTTTGTTCTTCTTGACACTCCTAAGTATTAATAATTAATTATTATATATGCTAGCAATACAATTAAAATTTTACACTATCAATGCAATTTAACCTGCTATAAAAAATCACTTGCCTTCTTAAATTAATAATTCTACCGATTATATATGACACAGTATAATATTACTTTTTTTATATGACTTGATCGTCATGAAAGAACTTTTGCATTTACAGTGTATAAATGTTGTAACTAATACACAAATTACGTTCTTGAAATATTTATTGCTAGAACTTAATATTTGGTACTTCATACGCACCAATGGCGGAGTCATCTATTTTGCTAAAGGACATTCAAGATTTTATAAATAAACGAACACACACGGGTTGAGCGCACGCACACATATATCCACAAAATAATATTTTGATAGAAGGTACTGAACTGATCATTCTTTGTTGGCTGCTTTTGGCACGGGCACACATCGCTATTCTTAAAATATTTCTTATAACTTATACCACAAGAGGACCTTATTATATTTGCATTGTATGACAGGAATACTTTTTGATTGCAAAGCATCAGACGTTGGAGTTGTAGTTTGCGGACCGAAGAGCATGAGACATGAGGTTGCCAAAATATGTGCTTCTGGCCTTGCACAAAACCTCCATTTTGAGTCTATCAGCTTTAATTGGTGATGCTCCACTTGCTTCCACCACAAAACACGAGGACATGCATGTGTGTATGATCTTTTACTACAGTTTTATTTGGTTGTGTGCAGTTTTCTGAAATATGGTTTAATAAGCTGTGTTGTACCATAATCTGGTCAAAAGTGGTATATAATGAACATATTTGCTTGAAAGGTCATCTTGTAAATGAATTTGCATGTAATTATTAATAAGTGTAATTACTAATTACACATTTGACATATTTCTTTGATGAAATAATTATTTGATCAGCATGAATATATTTATTTATTGGAGGTGGTGGTGGTGGGTGGTGGGTGTGTGGGGGGAGGGTTGTACAAATCAGCATGAATATGTATTTACGTGTACTAGATTAGGGTACGTGCGTTGCACGTAATTTCTTCGTTTATAAAAAAAGGTACATAAATATATATTATTAAGAATGGAATATGTGTAGTATCAATTAATGCTTAGATAAATATAACATTCATTTAAATGAAGTGATAGATATTAATACATTAACACAATATTTGTATTCAAAGTGAATTGAATATTTTTTGAATTTGCAAGGACAAAAAATATGGGTTATTTAGTTAATTATATAGTAATTTTTCCTAGCTAATGTTGAGAATGATTTAATATATGTGTTATATATTTCATCAAAATAAAAGAAAAAAAGAAAAAATGAATTATTAAGATTAAAACTTTCATCAAATACTCTGATTGCATACCTTAACAAATTTTAAAAGATAAAAAATTAAGATCTACAAAAATTTAATCTAAAAAACTTTTTTTCCTCTAGAAAATCACTATCTAAACAAATAAACAAATATAGTAATTAAAAGTTGAATGATTAAGAAAACCTTCAACAAATATACATCCCTTCACATTAAAAAAATAAATCTTTAATTTTTTGTTATCCTTTCTGCAATCATAGTCTTCAAGCCTTTCTCCTTCTCCAACAACTTCTTCATGATCATAATACGCTCTTGTAACATAAATAAAAAAAATATCTTAATTAGTTAGAAGTCCAAACTTTTAGAAAAGAATATAATCAAATTTGAGTTACAATTAATTAAACATTGAAAGAAAAGGAAAAAAATAGTTAACCTCAAATTCGTCCTTTCATTTTTCTCCTTTCTAGAGCTAAAAGTAAACAAAGTCAATCTACCTAAAATTTAACGTCATAAAACTAACCTCATATTCCTCCTTTCAATTTTCTCCTTTCTAAAGCTAACCTTTAAGATTCAAATCTACATAAATCTAACTTGAAATCTTTTTTCTTAAAAGTATGAATAATGAAAATTAAGACCTTCATCAAATACTCTGTTAATATATCTTAACAAATTTTTTAAAAGAAAAGACCCAGATGTAAAAAAAACCAGTTTAACAACTTTTTCTCCTCTAGAAAACATCTATCCAAAAATAAACAAATATAATAATTAAATTTGAATGATTAAGATTAAAACTTTCATTAGATACTTTGAACGCATACCTTAACATTGAAAAAAAAAATCTTCAATTCCTTGTTATCCTTTCAGCAATTTCAGTCTCCAAACTTCCTTCTCCTCCAATAATTTCTTCATGACCATCATACACTCTTCTCACGTGACTAAAAACATATATTAATTAGTTAGAAGTCTAAAACTTTAGGGAAAAAAATATAATCAAAATTGAGTTACAATTAAACGTTAAAAGAAAAAAAACATATAAAAGATAAAGTCATAAGGTTATCCCAAAACGTCCTTTCATTTTTCTCCTTTCTAAAGCTAAGTTTTTTGTAACGTTGTAGAAATTCCTTGTCAATTCTACCATCAATATGTGCACACCCCTAAATATGATGTAGAACTTTGAGTTAAAAATTGTAATGCACAACAAAATTAATATTATTGAGTTTAATTGATTTACATTATAAAGTTGAAGTACAAATCTATTTGAAAGACATCAATAGAAATAATCTATGAAGAATAGATAATAATTTATTATTGTAAATTTCAAGAACATACTAAACATTTAGAAAATTTACCTCAAATCACAAGTAAAATTTAACATATCAAAAATTAGAAAACTTACCTCAAATCACAAGCAAATTTGTTCTTTAATCATAAGATATATCAAGATTTCACAAAAGAACTTTGCAATTAGCAATTGTCTATCAAAAATACACAATAATTTATTTATTGTAAATTTCTACTACATACTAAAAATATAGATAACTTACCTCAAATCACAAATAAATTTATTTCGTTAATCATAGATACTATCAAGATTGTAAAGATCAAGAACTTACTGTAATTTTAGAAAACTTACCTCAAATCACAAATAAATTTATCTCTCAAATCATAGATGGTACTTATTTTTTTCCTACATACGAAAAAAATCCGTATCACCCGCTTCACCCTACAATAAGATCACAAAAGCTCATACAATTTATATCTATATCTATATATATTGCGTATCAATTCTTATGTCTTCATGCTTGTTGTAAAGGAATGTCAAAGTGTTGTAAATAATACACTAATCTACCAAAAATACAGAAGTATACTTACATAAATTAAGCGATGCTGAATCTTCGGACTCCGCTTGTGAACGGATATAGCAAGCTTTCTGAAAATACACCAAAAAGGCTAATAAGACACTTTATAACTATAGACCAGTGGCACATAGCCTAAAGTCACAACAAATTTATATTCTCTTTCTAGGACCTTGTTGCCAACTTAAATGGGAGAAGAGAACTTCCTATTGCAAATGTGAAAGGAAAAAACTAACTTTTAACACAAAGAGAAAAGAATAATGCTAGTTTTTGATCTCTTACATTTATGTGAATTTATACATTCATTAAATATCATTATCAGAAACAATACATTCACTTAATATCAATGAATATCATAACTATACCTAGTAAGGTATGAAGATAAACACTTAATACTTCATTGATATTTTATGCAGAAAAATTAAATGAAAGTGCAAAAAGAGGATTACTATAACTATTCTTGTTTGACAAGAGGAACGTATGGGAGTTTTAATAGATCAAGCATCCAATTTTGTGTACAACTTTAACCCAAATTCAGCAACATATTGTCATGTTACGCCAATGAGATTTCAGTCTCTCATTCTCATGCATCTTGATGCATAATGAGAGACATTGGATATCAAAATACTCAAAGGAAAGAGATATGAAGCAGTTTAGATCGTAAGAGAAAATTCCATTTTGATGTAAAACATATTTAGATACTCAAATTAATATGTACATGCATTAATTGTGTTATTTCAAATAATGAAAAAATTTATATTAATTCATTATACTCTCTCAAAAAGCAACAACTTCTTCCTTCTACCAAAATTTAGATCTTTGGTAGTTATTGACTTTTGATAGGAGAAGGAAATTTTTTCTTTTAATTTTCTTTGGTTTCACGTAAAAGGAATTTTTTTTGTTTCTGGATATTTTATTTAGGGTTTTTGGGTTGTTCTCTTTTAGTCAGGAATGATTAGTTTTTTTTGATAGTGAAAAAGGAATTCTATTTTGTGAGGAAAGTTTTTTTTTCTTTTTTTTTAATATAGTTAATATTTTATATTACTAAAATAATCAGGAAAAGTTGAAAAAACGATTTTGTCTAAAGCGAAATCTTTTAATGAAGGGCAAAAAGTTCAAACAACATTTCTAAGACCCTTCATACTTTTAATATATTATAGATATAGATTATAGATTATAGATATAGATTATAGATTATAGATTATAGATATAGATTATAGATTATAGATTATAGATTATAGATTATAGATTATAGATTATAGATTATAGGTTATAGATTATAGATATAGATACAAATTATAGATACAGATTATAGATATAGATTATAGATATAGATAATGCTTGCATGCGTTCTCATGTTGTTTCGGTCACACAAATCTATTTCCTAACGATGGCGGGTTAGATACTGGAGAAAATTGAAGGAAAAGTGTCTTTTAAGTCTTGAATAAAGGATTGGTAACATTGACCAACTTAAAAAGTCAGACATCATTAGAAAACTTGATTAAGTTAATTGTGGACTTGATTAATAGTTTCAAAACTTTCTAATCTTTTTAAAAATACAAATTAACCCAACCCATACCATACCCCTTTTCAATCCAAATCAACCACTCTCTCTCTCTTTCCATCTTCTCTCAACTCTCTCTCAACCAACAGTTCTGTAAAATTTCTCCCTTCAACCTCCGGCGACAAATAGTCGGGTGAGTTTTTTTTCGACTTTCAACCGTCAATCAACGTGAAGATTTCTCCGGCGAAAACAACTTTAAGTTCTTCATCGTTCCATTTCTTTTTTCACAGGTAAAAAGTTATAAAGAAATAGAGGAACTTGAGCCAACTACTCTTCTAGTATTGAAATGTGGACAGAATAAAACCCTAATTTTTGGCATTTCTTCTTCTTCTTGTCGTACTGTTGATTCGAATTTATTGGTATTTTTTGTCATAGTTGATGTTCTTAGTATGTGTGTGATGTGTTGGTGTTACTGGGTTGATTTATTATTTGTCTTGGTAAAAATGGTATTGCAACAGATGAAACATCTGATGCAACAAATGAAACATCTGATGCAACAGATGAAACATCTGATGCAATAGATGAAACATCTGATGCAACAGATGAAAATCTGATTCAACTATGAAAATCTGATGCAACAGGTGAACAATCTAACAAATCATTCATCTGTTGTGACAGATGACTCTTCTGCTTGGAAGAAATCTAAACAATATTGATCCAACAGATAACTGATTAGTGATCTGTTTTTATTCTTTTCAATGGTTTACTCATCCGTTGCAATCGGTCGGTTATATATTACAACAGATAACATACCTGGTGCAACAGATTAGTGATCCATTTTTATTCTTTCCAACAGTTTACTCATCCGTTGCAACAAGTCGATTATATGTTACAAAAGATAACATACCTGGTACAACAGATTAATGATCTATTTTTATGGTTTCCAATGGATTACTCATCCATTGCAACGGGTCGTATATATGTTGCATCAGATAAAATACCAGGTGCAACAGATTAGTGTTGTTTTTATGGTTTCCACAGATTACTCATCAGTTGCGATAGGTCGGTTATATATTGCAAAAGATAACATACCTAGTGCAACAAATTAGTTGTCTGTTGGAACTGTTATATTACTGTTATGCATTAATCAATTATAATCTATGTTATGTTCCTGTTAATTTAAGATAACATGGCTCCAAAAAGAAAAAAAAATAAATCAAGTCCAAGTAAAGGAACAAGTGCAGCAGCTCAGCTACATCCACCACTCTATGAGCTTGGTTTACAAGCATTATCTCAATCAGAAGCAGAAGATAATGAAAACGGGGAGGAGGAATCTTTCAAAAGAGATGATCCAAATGCTAATAGCCCTTCCGCCAAAGAGTTGGTCAAAACCTTCAGCATTAATTGTTATCCTGTGAGAATGCAGTGCGATGGTACCACAGATTTAACGGGTGATCTCGTGGTTAAGTCAGTCATGGGAAAATCTTTCGACGCCTTCAGAAAAATACTTTGAGAATAAAAATTGGATTCTTATTTCAGGGAAAGCTGCTTTGGGCAATACCTTGATTTGTCGGAGGACAACAATGCTCGTTTCCAGATGAAAATGGTATATGATCTTCTCAAGCCCAGGTTTATGTATGAAAACAAAGATAAGATTGATGAGGTGTGGATAAATTACTGTGACATGCCTATTTGTTTTGGTTGGAAGGTGTTTGCCATATTTATCGAACTAAATGTTATCCTCCTTTTTCTTCTCAAGTTATACCTACTCTAACCCAAAAAAAGCACCCCGCATACCCAAAAAAGAAAAAGAAAAGTTGAGTGATCATGATGACCTGGTGTCCATTGTTGGTCCAAACTTTAAAAACAAAAATCTGAAAGAAGCGTTGAAAGGTAAAGGACTTTCAAAGAAGCACAAACAATCATTGTGCTTGGTTTGGTTTGTACATAATGTTCTTTGGGCAAAAGACGTTAACAACAACATAAGCCTCAGCTTAATAAATCTCTCCAAGGATCTTGAGTCATTTAACAGCTATCCTTGGGGTTATGAAATCTTCCAAAATGATTGTCTAATATTTGTTGACTCTGCTAATGCCAAAAACAGTCAACTTATATGGCTTTCCATGGGCCTTCATGGTAAATATTTCTTTTATCATTATATGATTCATCATTTTTTTATTCAATAATGCTTTTGATTTATTAGCGTTATGTTATAGTCTTGAGCATTTGAAGCCATTCCTTATTTGAGACAACAAGTGAACTATCAGGAAGAAGTTTCCTGTCCAAGAATTCTGAGATGGTTGTTGGCCAAAACCGATAAAAATGCAAAATTTCTTAATCTTTTCAATCCCCCCAAGGAAGCAGCAAGTCCAATTCAAATCAAGTTTTTGTTTTAATTAATGATTAAATGATTTCATCACCATTCTTAATATATGTACCGATTTATTTTAGATTGTCCATCCGTGGCTTGTTCCGACCAACCGAGAGTTGAAGATGCCATTTTTTCTTACTTTACGGTCTGTGCAAACTTTATCAGACCCTAAGGTCGTTGATGGAATAAAAATGGAATTTTTTGGAGCAACAACCATCACAAGAAAAATAATTTTGGAGGGTGGGGCTAATGATGCTCCTCATACAGTTTTTGAAACAACAAGCCATTATGTTGTACAAATTTTTCTCCAGATTTTGCCGCATCTAGCGAATGTTCTTCATGAAAATGTCAAGACTGCAAGGCAAAACACAATGGAGTGATTAATGCTATTAATGCACTAACTGCTTCTGTAAAGGAAATGACATCTAAGAAGGGTGTCATTCCATCAAAGAGGATTTCATATCCAGACACTCCACTAGAGATCAAGGTGGCTAAGAGAAGAAGGAAAGACATTTCCAAGGCATCATCAATCATAAAAAAAGCAAGATTGCAATGCCTCTATCTTTATCTTGCACCGATGTTCAGTGTACAAGGGCCACAGGAGAGCAAATGTACAGTATCTATTCCAAAAAACAAACAAACATATATCGGTTTCAACAGATGATACATCTGCTGAAAATTATCAAACAGATATATACATCTGTTGCAACTGTTATCTAACCTATTGCATTAGATTCATTATCTGTTTTAACAGATTAGTCTTATGTTGCAACAAATGGGTTATCTATTCAAAATTATCGTACTGCTTTGATTTACCTGTTCGAATTTGTGCCAATAGATAATTTGTCTGATGCAGCATAAGACTCATCTGTTGTAACAGATGAAAAATCTGTTGTATATCTCTACTTAGCATTGACAATTCTGGCTTTCTAGGTGGATGTCACAGCTACTGCCGAAGAGCATAATATCACAGTTGATAATCCATCAACTGCTTCCAAAGATAAAAAAAAAATGGAGCCTGTTAGTTTGGGAGAATGGAAGAATTACTTGTTTGAAGGGTTCAACATCTCGGATGAGGTTCCG
The DNA here is from genome assembly GCA_030864215.1 of Capsicum pubescens. Classification (NCBI taxonomy): domain Eukaryota; kingdom Viridiplantae; phylum Streptophyta; class Magnoliopsida; order Solanales; family Solanaceae; genus Capsicum; species Capsicum pubescens. Next base: position 64,905,409 of record CM061540.1, on the reverse strand, counting down.
AAAAGACTAACACAGTTGATCAACGACTATTCAGAATGGATTGCCGATGGGCTGTTAAAGCATCATGCTGGCAGGTACATAAATTAATTTTATAGATATTAGTTTATTCAATTCTTGTTATAAGAACCTGACATTAACACATATAAAGCATCATGTAGAAAACAAAATGACGAGCGCTATAAAGTGAACGAATCTAGTCTTGGTTTTGATATGTTTGACTTTGTTGTTGCACATCCCGGAATGAAGAATTGGTTATATTTGATGTCACAGCCCCAAACTTGCTGGAATAATGAGGTTTAAATGTCATACATATTACTATTAACTAATACTTTATTTAATTGCATCTATGTATTAATTTTTTTGTCACATAATCCAAAGTATTTGATAACATGTGCAGCATATCGATGACATTTTTTACTACCTCCGAAAGAAGGCCAAGTTACAAACATAAGAACAATACAGATACACAACAGATAATTGTTTGTACAAAGAATACATCAATAATGCCTACAATAGGTATTGTCAATAGCAACCAGAAGTTTTCCAAAATAAGGAATGCTTAATCAACATCATCAAAGGTTTTAGCATTTCGACTGGCTTACCTTAGCATTTGGTCGATGAAATGTACATCACAATCAATTGTGGTGATGAATTCCATTGGGTGTTGGCTGTCGTCGTTCTAAAGAAAGGCATATCCAAGTTTATGACTTGATGTCGTGAATGAGACGTTTTGGACCGTCGTCTAAGATATATAAGTTGTACAAAATATTGTCTACTTACCTTGATATGAGTGGCTTTTTGGATCAAAAGGTTTGTACTGATTGATCGACGATTGAAGCATACCGGGATAAAATGGCTAATATATTTGATGTACAATATGTTGATGGAATTGCTCAACAAACCATTGGTAGCCTATAAGTTTAAGTGTCATGATTTAGTTTCATTTCACAAATTTCACAATGCTTGTATGAACTATAAGATATGGATTATCTATTTTTTTATAACGCAGGGATTGCGGTCCTTTTGTTGCCGCCTATGCCGAGTATTTAAGCGATGGATTACAAGTACCAAATGATGGAATTGATGCCAAATTACTCCACAAAAGATATACTGCTCTTTTATGGAAATATGGAGAAGCGAAAGCTCAGAAGCCGTACACAACTGACGTTAATGATCCACGACGACCAAAGCCGAATTTTGTAGCACCGGATGAAGAAAAACTTGTTCATATTGATTAGATCTTTATAGCTTGAGTTCGTCTATGTAATAACCTATCCTCCTTGGTTTAACTTATTGATTTATTTGTAGAATAGATCGTTTGTACCCATAATGATATTTTTTACATTTATTTATTTGTTGAGTTATTTCATGTAATTTTCGCAGGCTTTGATTTATTTTATTCTGTCTATGAATATAATTAATCCTTAGTTTTGAACATGTTAATTGAAATAGAGTACTAGATTCAAATATCGCAACTGATAATACATCTGCTGCAACAGACGACATATCTTATCAGACAGATTTAGACATATATTGTAGCATGAGATGCAACACGTAGGTCATCTGCTTGAAATTACATAACAGGTCTTCCTACTTTTTTTATTTGCTCCAACAGATTACCGATCAGTTGTAACAGATAGATTATATATTACAACAGATCGTATATCTGTTGCGACAAACAGACTGGGAACATCTGTATAACACAATAGATGACCAACCTATTCCAACAGATAATCAATCTATCACAACAGGTACTATATCTGTTACGACAGATATAAAATCTGTTGGATTATAAAAATTCAACTTGGCCAGACATAAAATTTTTTGCCACTACATGTAAAGTGAATTGGCTTGAAATGAAAATTTGTTATCGTGTTCGTCTCTATCTTTGTACATGTTCTTTTTTTATACACGGGCTCCAACCATTTAGCTAGTACCCTATATGCCCAGACTCATTGCATCTTTCCCACAATGGTGTCGTACACACCGATTATTTGTGTGCCGGTCAACAAATACTCGATGTATGCAAGCGAGTACGGCCCGCACACTGCACCGGTTGTATTTCTTGGGAGATGGATGTTCTTATTTCGACCTTTAAAATCCCATGATTCCTTCTCCAAGAATTCAGCCGAAAAATAATCCATCCGCTTACTCTGCGTCAATAACTTAGGCAACAACTTCAAGAGTGGCTGCATGTGGGTTAAAAACGTCTTCTCGCTGAAGACAGGTAAGTTTCATTCATAAACCTTAATCTTTCCCTCGTATAGTAGTATATCAACAGTGAAAAAATCTGTGACATCCACGTTCATGACTGCAAGGATTCTCTTTGCCTTGGTCTAGCTCTTATCGTGTGGATATAGCCTCTTTCCTCTAACATATTTAATTGCTTCTTCATCCCATTGGAATGTAGAAACTAACTGATCAAATCTCGGGCCATCGGAATCATCTATCTTACAGAGTTTGGCGTACCTATCCTTGAAACTATTGTAGAAGTTGAGGTCCATTATCCTATCGGTAACATCATACGCATCTGGGTACACTAATTGCCTGTCCCTCATATGGCAGAGAATTTCATCAACATACTATGGTATAAGAAGACAATTTTTAAATAGGTTAGTAATTGTAAAGAATAAAAACACAGTGGAAAAAATCCGATGCAGAGGGTTCTCTGAATCATTTCACAGATTACCCAGCTAACGCAACTTATGCAATGGATGTGTATTATGTTGCAACAGAATACCAAGTTTTTGCAATAGATTACACATCTGCTGCGTAGATTCTTCTTCATGGAGTATATTGGAAGTCTAGGTTAGTAAAATTAAACTTACCTTGTCCTCGTGCCACACGCACATATTTTTCATATTCGAGAAGTCTTTAGCGGCAAATGAATGCATGGTGTATTCTTTTTGAACCTTCATCTTGATGAATTCTTCCAGTTCCTTCTTCTTCTCCTTGCCAAGCTTCGCGAATATGTCCACCTTCTTCGGCGGTCCCTGAACTTCAGCAACTATTGGAGCGGGGGGAGTTGCAATTTTTGCTGATTTTTGAACGGAGAGAATTTTTCTTCTCTTCCTCCTAACCTCCACTATAGGAGTGCATAGCTCCCTCACCTCATTGGATGGTATAACACCTCTCCTGGATTTCAACTCTTCGGTAGCTTCAGCAATAGCCTCTAGCTTTTCAAAGAGTTTATCCTCTCTATCTTTGCACACTTTGTATTTGCAATGAGAACATGAGGGTGAGGAGGGGTGAGAGGGACCACTGTAAGGGTGGGAAGGACTGGTGTAGGGCTGAGAGGGAGGACCTGTGCAAGGGGTATTTTCAAACATATTTATTTTTTGCTGAGCATCAACATGCTCATAATCACAAATGGCAGAAGAAGCAGCAGTAGTATGGCTGCCACCATCACAAACAACTCCACCAGCAACACCCCCAGAAGAATCACCCGGATCTATTGTAGATTGAGGTTGGTCGTGAAGAGCTTCAACATTAGGCTGACCTTCCCTAACTTCTTTTCTTATGGATGCTGCTCCATCCAATTCCTTCTTTATTAACTCCACCGTTGGGTCTTCTTTCGTATCAACAAGACCCAGAGTAAGAAAAGAAGTCACCCCAGCTCATCAATAGTAGGCACGATCCAAGGATGCACAACCTATAAAAAAGACAGAAGAAATTTAAATCATATAATAATAATTTGTAGTCAGTTGGGTTACATGGGGATCGGGTTACATAGATGTTAACACAACCAACTTATGCAATAGATGATCGAGCTACCACAACAGCTGATCTGTATGTTGAAACAGATTGATAATATGTTGCATCAGATTACCCATCTGTTGCATAATTTGCAATAGATAGGTAATATGTTGAGTAGGGTTCAGAGAACTAGAGTAACATATGATTAATCTGTTGCAAAATATGGATTATCTGTCGCAACAGATTACCTATGTGTTGCACCAGTTTTAATTGACGGATAATCTGTTGCAATAGACGACCCATCTGTCGCAACAGATGGAATATCTGTTTTAATATCTTTCTTTGAGGAAAATTATTTTAGTTGAAAGAAGACGTACTGCATCATCCGAAGGATTAAAGAGATCAGCCTCGATAATATTTTTTTTGATGCTCTCTATTGCAGCCAACAACCTAAGGATCCTTGGATGAGAAACCTTATCCGGGTAATCCTTGAAATGCTTTCGGAGGGGAGGAATGGCTTCACATGCCCAAGCCTAAAAATTGTAAACAGGAAGAAAACAAAAAAAATCATAAGTATATTCAATATAAATTAATGAATGAGTAAAAATAGTGATCAATTTTACCATGAAAGCCCAAGAAAAGCCGTATAATGTGGTCGTCTTTGGCTTTAGCTTTTTCAGTAAATATTTGACAGTCAAGTAGTAGCTGTCGTATCCCCAGGGATAATTGTTGAATTTCCCAAAATCATCAGCAAGTGCCAACAAATCATGTTCTATGACTTTTCTGACGTCTCTTGCCAATAAAACAAAATGGACAAACCAAACTAAGCACAATTTCTCCCTGTACTTCTTTGGTATGTCTTTATTCTTGAGATCCGCTATCAAATCCTCCACTCTATAGCTAGGTCCAACAATGCCCAACAACCCATCATTTTTTACCTTGTGTTTGTTGGACCCTTTGTGGGGTGTTTTCTTGATGGGAGGTTCTTCTGGACGATCGCATCTCAAGCCCGTCACTATGACAAACTCTTTCAATCCAAAACAAATCGGCATGCCACAGTAGTTGATCCAGACTTCATCTATCTTTTTTTGGCCCTCCTTCGGACCTCCATCATCCCCCGCATACTTGATCCTGCGCTTGAGAAGGCCATATACCATGATCATTGAGAAACAAAAAGGGCGGCCCCCAGACAACTCAAGAAAGTATGCAAAGCAGCTCTTCTTAAAAAGTCCATCTATGTTTTCCTTCTTCATAATACTCTTAAGTTCGTCAAATGGTTTCCCCAACTAAAATTTAAGTACAAGATCACCAAATACTACTTTACGGCTATTCATGGACATCGCAACTCGAAAGTGTTTTGAAGGGCTTCTAGAATGCCACAACTTTGAAGGTAGTGTTCTTGATCGAGCTCATAAGAGATGAGGAACTCCTTACCAACTTTGAAGACGTCAACGACCTGCTTGAATATAGAATCATCAAGATGGAGGCAAGCTTGAAAATTATTAGGATTCACATACTACAGTAAACATCTGATCTTATCCAAGGAATGTTGAAAGCATGCTAAGGAAAGAAAACACAATCAATTAATCCATATTTCTAAAGAAGTAATGATACTCTATTTGCCTTTCAATCTCGTTTGTGGTTCTGATCTGGTCAACGACAGTGGACCTGATCGGAAATACAAACAAGAAGGCATTGGATGAAATTTAAAATTCAGAAATTGCCGCCTTCGCTTAGTTTCCTTATTTTAACTGCAGTTGTTGTTGGCGTAAGTTTTCTAGACTTATCGAACATCATTTTAACCCTCGATGCCCGTGAGGCTGCTTTGTTGGTATTCTACTATTTTCTACCTAGGTGATAATCCCAACCACGCAGCTCCCTAGCAAAGTGTCCATCTGCATTATTTTTCTTTCAGAGAGACAACAGACGAAATTACATTACCAGATACACTTTCATATTTGTACATGATTCAGATTTTGCATCTGTTAAGATAATTCCATCGGCCAGATTCATTAGAAGTTAATTTCTACCCTATGTCTCTTCTTCAATTATCTCTCAGATGATATAGTATTCCATCAACCACCCATTTTCCCTCGAAGGCATTCTCCTACCGCACCTTCTATCATATAATCATCACCCCGAGCGAGCAACCCAACCATACAAATTTTGGCCAGGGGAATTTCTATTGGTTTTCCATTCTTGTTTGATTCAGTGCGAGGCTTCGAGGGCCCTCTAAGGGTCCAATGCACACTTAAAGTTAAGTCCAATCGCTATTGGCTCTCTGCAGTTACGACAAATATTAATCCCTTCTCAAAACTTGACACGCATAAACATGAGCAACAACCGTCAGTAATTCATAACAAGGTATCCGCACCATCTTCATGAGGTCCTCAGCCTTTTCAATTCCGAACCCAACAAACTTAACGGTACAATGCAGGATCTTGTTTGAATGACCAATGCCTAATCGGTTAAAAACTGCATTCACAAAAATATTATACTTTGTGTATGTTATCCCGGTGACCTTATCAGTAATACATACTTAACTCCTACACAATGATAGTGGATCTATCTGCACTCATCTTATTCTTCCTAGCCCATCTATAACTTAAATTGAATAAACAGATGACTAGCTAGTTGAAATAGATGACACATGATACGAGACAAGCCATGGAAGGCACGAAACACATTCCAAAATAGTTCACAAATCTTAAGGATCTGAGGACCTTTTGGAGACCACTCCCGGATTCACTACAACAACAAGAATCTAAGAATACAAGGGTGTTTTTGACACCAAAACAGCCACCAAAACGTGATGAACACAAGAAGCTAGACAACAATATGATAAGAACAATAACAACAACAAACGACTTGCACTAAACAAGAGGAAACATCACAAGATTACAATAAAAGAAAAGGGATAGATAGATAGACCAATGGTTGGTATAATCTTAAGAACCCAAGAGCCTATTCCACTCTTGGACCCTTTACACTACACACAAAAAAAACCTATATCTTACGTTGGTACAAGAGTGACCTCGATCTCCCAAGCATCCAACGTTTCCAAGCTTGAATCCAACCCGAGTGAATCCACACTCAATGTTGAAAATCCTAGTTACAAGTTTCGTCCATGGGGCCTTTCTCACAAGAGAGAGAGTTTCAAGTGTTACAACTTCAATATTCAACAAAAACTAATGACTAAAACCCTACATCATTCTATTTATAGAGTATTACAAATAATAGGAAAAATGACCAAAAGGTCCCTTTAATGAAATGTGACCAAGGGCGCCCTTGGAGTGCAAGTTTAGGGTCGGTTTTGGTGTGATCCAAGGTCTTCTCCATTCTTCACTTAGATGCTTTATTGGACGGGTCCAATGTATTCTCACATACGTGCATACTCGTGGTCGTACCCCTATCAACTTCCCCTTCTTGAAAAAGGATTCGACCTCGAATTCGTACCTCGCAAAATCAAGAGAAGACAACAAGCACACATCCTCAAGACATGAGGGGTTAGGATTAGCAAAATGCACACATCATATTCCATGCCGAGGGGGGGGGGAGAGGTATAAACTTGGAGTATATCCATGGGTCCTTTGTGTTGAACATAAAAAGCTTAGTACAAAAGTCACAAAGAAAGTGGTCATCAACAAAAAGAGATAAGGAAGAACTTTGTCTTCCTTCATTAGCACCCATAACCAAACATTGCTTGTTGTCTTGACCAAGCATTAAGTGGGGAGTGTAGAGATTTCCACATTCCAAGAGGGTGCCGGGATCAAATGGAAAAAATTAGCCAAGGGCCTAAGCCAAGGCTAGCATTCCCTTCCCCTAGAATGTCACTCCCACACTCACACACAAAAATATTTTCATACACATGGTCTCTATGAACAAAACTAATTGCAATGCTTTTACCACACAAGATGTTCAAAGAGTCATGTGCAGTATCAAGATCAATTCTATAGAGATCATCACTAACTTGAGAATTTTTAAGCACACTATTCACATGCTCACGTAGTGAACTACATTTAAGAGTAAATTGATCATCATGAACACAAAGATTACTACCAAGAGTACTCATTTCTGAGACTACACATTCCTTGCCCATAAGAGTACTCTCATCTTCCAAGAAGAGATTTCTATCTTTAGGAGAAACGTTGTCACACCATAGTGGGTTAGCATATCGGCTATAGCCTTCAAAGTAAGCTATACCATCATTTTCACCACTAGGTTCTTTAAGAGTGTTTATATCATCTTCAAACAAAACATTAAACCTAAAGAGAGCATGATCTATATCACGAACAGATTTGGAACTAGCAAGTGCTTCGCTCTCTATAAGTTCACTATCAAGTACCAAAGATGTTTCAATCTCCTCTTTACCTTGGTGTTGGTCGGGGTAGCCCATCTCTTCATTCGGGAATATCTCGACACAAGGTGTTTGGACAAGGGAAGTTGGATTTTGTGGGATAAGTTTAGGTAACAATTGGCGTAGCCTTTCCACGTGCCATTTCATTTCTTCAATATCGTCATTGATATGATCAAACGTGGTATCAAGATGAGTGGAAGCCATGGTACCTAAAGCAAAGGACAACAACAAACAACAAAACAAACTTGTTAGTTCAAAATGCCTCACCACACTCTCACTCTCGATTTTACCTCACACTTGGTTTCACAAGTGTTGAAAGCCATCTTGTACTCCGTGAGTGATTGAGGGTCGAGTCTACTCTTATTCGGAATGGATTTTCATTTGAGTTGACTCAAAGAATTTTTTTTTATGGACTTGAACCAACAAGATACAACGAATTCACAAAACAAAAAAGCACACAACAAATGTTTAACATGAATGAACGAACACAAAGACTAACTAAAAATCTACTAGATGAGTACTAGTTTGCCAATTAGTATTGGAACCAATGAAATTGAAACTAAGAAACAACAAACGGAAACTACGAAATCTGAAATTTAGGCCAAAATTTGATGCGTGAATAGTAACTTGATGTGGCAGCCACGTATTGGTTGCGATCTATCTAACGAATTGTTATTCTCAAATGTTCATGTCTTGGTCAAAAATTTAATTTGGATTGGTGGAATTTTATTTTAGGAGGAAAAAACAAGTCTTGGAGTCTTTTTTCAATTTTCAAGACTTTGGCTTTACTTGTACTTCTCCTTAGAACATGGGTCCTTGAATCATGGAAAGTTGTTGGAAAGTGATTGAGATGTGATTGACTAGTTGATGAGTGATGGTAAGTCTTTCAAGACTAACATAGCTTCACCTTTTTCCCTTCACCTTTATAGATCTAAGGTTCACTTTATTTTAACAAGCTATGAAGGTTGTGAAGAACTTCAATAACAAAATCAACAATCACCAAGAACAACCAACAACAATCTCCAAGAACACCAATAATTTCACACGGCAACTTTCAATTTTCACGATGCAATATCTTCAACACTTGGCCAAGACAACTACAACTTCAAAAAAATAGTTCTTAGGCCACCAATGAACAACAATATCACGTGGACAAACTTATAACAACAACAAGATGAAGGACACAAGGCTAAAACAGTCCACCACAATAATGTTCAACAACAAATCGGTCAAGTCCAAGTTCACGACTACAACTTCAACAAATACAAGCTCAAACTTAGATTTAGACTCAAAGTGTTAGTGGAGAAAAAAACTAACACTAGAAACACTCAATACAAGTAAAAATCTAGGCCAAGACACAACAAGAACATAATTTTTGTCCAAGAACACAAAATGGACAGATTGTTCTTTTTCTGGAATTTTCAGATTTCAATTTTTTTTTTTGATTTTTCAAGTGAGCTAGCCCAAGATTTGATCTTGTAGGAACAAGATCAATCCATTATTTGATACCAAATAATAATAGACAAGCCACGGAAGGCATAAAACACATTCCAAAACAGTCCACAAATCTTAAGGATCTGAGGACCTTTTGGAGATCATTCCCGGATTCACTACAACAACAAGAATACAAGGGTGTTTTTGACACCAAAACAGCCACCAAATCGGGATGAACACAAGAAGTTAGATAACAATATGATAAGAACAATAACAACAACAAATGGCTTGCACTAAACAAGAGAAAACACCACAAGATTACAATAAAAGAAAAGGGATAGATAGATAGATCAATGGTTGGTATAATCTTAAGAACCCAAGAGTATATTCCACTCTTGGACCCTTAACACTACACATAACAAAAACTTATCTCTTACGTTGGTACAACAGTGACCTCGATCTCCCAAGCATCCAACATTTCCAAGATTGAATCCAACCCGAGTGAATCCACACTCAATGTTGAAAATCCTAGTTACAAGTTTCGACCATGGAGACTTTCTCACAAGAGAGAGAGTTTCAAGTGTTACAACTTCAATATTCAACAAAAACTAATGACTAAAACTCTACATCATTCTATTTATAGTGTATTACAAATAATAGGTAAAATGACCAAAAGGTCCCTTTAATGAAATGTGACCAAGGACGCCCTTGGATTACAAGTTTAGGGTCGGTTTTGGTGTGATCCAAGGTCTTCTCCACACTTCACTTAGATGATTTATTGGACGGTTCCAATGCATTCTCACATACATGCATCCTCGTGGTCGTACCTGTATCAACACATCTATTTATATTGTCAAACAATTGGAGACATCTGTTAAGGTAGTTGATCAACCTGTTGCAGAAATCAAACAGATATATGCATCTATTGCAAAAGATTGCCAGTATGTTTTAAGTTATCTAACAGAAAGAATATATTTTGCAACAAATTATCCATCTGTTAGATTTATTTTAAAGCAATTTTCTTTTCTTTCTGAGATACATTAATTTATAAATAGGTCCCTCTTTACAAATATGGATGATCCAGATTCGTACAAGAATATTCATATCGAGTTCTTGCGTGAACTTCAAAGGCAGTTTGATAAACTTCAGAGAGATTTGGCTGACTTCGGAGCAAGGCTCCCGGATGAAAAATGTTCGATTGACAATAATAATAATAGTAGTATTAATTAGGTAATGTTTTTTATTTTAGCGCATGTATTTTCCTCCTTTTGTATATCGAATCTACCTAAGTGATTCAAAAATCTATGAACTTTTCATTTCATTTTGTTGTCGACTTTGAATTTTTAATTCTTATTTAGTATTTAATAACCATTCTGTTTGTTCCTTGTTCTCAACGTGTTGATGGTTGGTGGTAGGTATTGTGCAATTTGTATCAACAGAGGTTAATCTGCTACGACAGATCGATCATATGTTGCACCTGACAGTTATTAACAAAAAAGAATTATTGTTGTTATTGAGAGGGTGAAAAGACATGACTTTTCGATTATTCAATATGAAAAAAATATTTCGTAACTAAATAATAAGGAAATAAATGATAAACACAATTTATAATCGTAAAAGAACGGTTATTTAATTTTAATAACTGACCGTGACTTTTCACCATTTTTGTTTTTGATTTTTTTTAAATTATTTATTATATAATAAAATGGTTATTATTTTATTAAGGAATTTGAAAAGGTGTTTTTTTTTATTTATAAAATAAAAAAGTAAGCAAATTTGGATTAATGATATGATGATAGTTTTTTTTTAAAAAAAGTTGTTTATATGTTGCAACAAATATATTATCTGATGTAACAGGTTCACTATTGTTGTAACAGATGATATATCTGTTGTCACAGATGATTTATCTGATGCAACCGATATCGAATCTGTCGTCACAACTCAATAAAAATGATTCTTGGAAAGAACTAATTAATAATAATAATCTGTAAAGTCATGACTTATCACAATATTTCTTAATTTAATTAAGTCATTACTTTTCACATTTATAAAAAATGTAATTAATAAATGGAGGTGAACAGTTAGATTATATGTTGCAATAAATAGGTTATCTGATGCAACACATTTTGTATTTGTTACAACAGATAATATATTTGTTGTCACATATGTGTTATCTGATGCAATAGCTATAGAATCTGTTGCCACAACTCAATAAAAATGGTTCTTCGAAAGAACTAATTAATAATAATAATCTGAAAAGTCATGACTTATATAACAATATTTATTTTCTTAATTTAATCAAAAATGAAATTAATGAATGGGGGTGAATAGTCGCACCTTTTTACCTCTCATTCAAATTCAATTCTCTATAAATAGGTCCCTCCTTACTCAATCGTTCATTTAACTACACTCTATTTATTTATTGTATCTCTTCTTTCATATTACACTCTAGAAGATTATGGCTGACCTAGTGTGAGACGTTGCTTTTCTGCAAGACGCCGTGAATGAACTTCGGAATTAAGTTCGTGACCTGCAATGAGAATTAGGAGGAGATAGAGCAAGAATGCTCCGCGAGATACGCATGCTGAGGAGGGTTTTGCTACTTTCGGTTGAAGATTGGCTGACTGACAATAATGATGATGATGATAATAATAATAATTAGATTATTATTTTTCTTTTAGTCTATTATATGTATTTTTATTTGTTTTTATTTAATAAAAAAATTATGTTTGATCTTTGACGTTTTAATCCAAATTTAATTTTCATTCTGTCTATTATCGTCTCAACAAACATGTCGACGATTCTACGTAAAAAAGAATAATTTAGAATCTAGTAGCAATAGCAAGATTTATCTGTTGGGTTTGTGGCAGGGGCTGATGTGTTATTCAAAACAGATTACTCATATTGCAACAGATAAGAAGTCTGATGCAACAGATAAATAGTCTATTTCAACAGATGACTAGTTTGTTGCTTGGCTCTGACATTTTAATTCGTACTCCCTCCGTCTCAAATTACCCATCCCAAATTGAGATGCCACATTGATTAAGAAAAATAATTAATAACATGTCTAGTTTACCATAACCCACTGATCAGTTGGTGGGACAGTAGACATGTTTGAAATAACCATTATTTCCTATTCAATCAAAATTTCATAAGAGAAGAAAGCTTTTAACGTCGGTCGGTGTATAGTCCCCTATTAAATGATGTTTTCATTTTAATTTGAAGAAAAAGAGATTAATGCAAAGGGTAAAACATGGATTTTTTTAATCTTTTCTTGATTAATGAAAAAGATAAGTAAAATGAGAAATCGAATTAGGAAATTTGGGACGGGTAATTGGACGTAAGGAATAAGTTTGAATCCCGTAGCAATAGTAAGAATTGAAACATATTGGTTATCTATTGGGTTTGTGACAGGGGTTAATTTGTGTTGTTCCAAACAGATTAATCATTCATTGCAGCAGATAATTAGTTTGGTACAACAGATAAACATTTTGATACAACAGATAATACGTCTAATGCAATAGATAATACGTGTGATGCAACAGATAAATATTCTGCTGCAACAGATAAATAGTCTGATGCAACAGATAAATCTTTTGATGCAACAGATTACTCATCTGATGCACTAGATGATTGATCTATTTAAATTGTGGGCACTTATGCTGGATTCATGATTGGAGTTCTATCCATTGTTGAAAAAATAGAAGTGAACCCAGATGACAAATACGAATAAAAATCATAATTTTACTTACCAAAGTCACCTATGAAGTAATGCCAAAGTGGAAAGTGATGTAGTAAATAAAATTTGACCTAAGAAATTGGTCAGATCGCAGCAGTAGCGCTGTACCAACAACAACAACAACAATAAATGGTCGACAAGAAGAAAATGAAGATAATAATGAAGTAGAAGGTGATGATAATGAAGAAGAAGATGATGAATAAAACAACAGAAATAATGAACAACAAAAATCGCTAAGAGAGAGAAAACAACAATGGATGAGAAGAGAGAGAAAAACACTTTTTTCCCTCCGTTTCCCATTATTTTAGGTAAATATTGGGATCAAAGTGTAAATTTAAAAATTTGTGGGTTATTTTCAAACTTCCCCAACTTTCTTAATCCATAATAAAGTAATTGTCACCTCCAACTAATAATTAAGACTTGGGTCACCTACACCTCATTTTAAAACTCTTTTGTCACTTGTGGCCCAAACCCCCTAAATACTAACCCCAACCTATAGATTTCACACTCAAAAAGTTATGAGAAGCGACTTTGTCTAAACCTTCTACTTTGTACAAAAAGTAAGTAGCTAAAATAACCCCCAAACTTGAAGCGTTTTATCCAAATCTCTCTTAAATTATATTTTATCCTAACTACATACTTGACTTTTAATAATCGTTATTTTACCCTATGTACTTGACCAGGGATGGCTCAAGTAAATCTGTGGCCTAAGGTCCATCATCTTAAGTATTAATTTGGAACTTGTGTTGGTGATTTCTTTCCATCATCTTCTTTGTTTAAGGAATGTTCTCTTCTCTCATTGTTAGTTTCAACTAAAGGTATGGTATTATACAATGTTTTCTTGGTTTGATTATTGTATGGTTTTGGGTTTCCAAATATAATTTGGGTTTTTTTTGGTTATAAATGCTTGGTGATGGTTTTTCTATATTTTAACTATGCTTTTATATTCTTTAATGGTGGTTTTGGATAATTTGTTGCATTGGAATGGTTATTTGGTAGCTGGCTTTGGTTTTGAAAATACTATGTCCCCAATATATTTGATAAAATGCCCATGAGAATGGTCTCACCAAATTATTGTATTTTAATGGAACTTATGCATGGTTTAAACTTGGTAATGGAACCCTAAATGGTTAAATGGTTTGGAATGGTCAAAATGGAATGGTTTTGGGTTTAACAATCATTCTTATGGGGTACAATGGATTCCCCCAAGTAATCATAATAAATACTTTTGGGGTACATGGGACTCCCCCAAGGACAATTGGATAATGTTATCAATGGATACATGGGAACCCCTTGATTTAAAAAAGGATTGGCTTAGAAAAATACTTGTAAGTTATAGTCGGTATGAAGATACCACTATGTATAGCCTCGGTTAATAACAATGGTTTGGTTAGTTGGAAATGGTTTTAATTAAGCAAAAATGGCGGGGTGTGATAGCTAACCATGAAGGTGGGAGTATTCAATGAACGAACACTGGAAACTCATGTTTGCCGACATGAGGGATAGGTCATGGGGACCTTATATGATACTATGAGATACATTCTTAAGAAAAATTAATTACTTTTATAAAGTCTACTTTTAAAATTATATAATTAATTTCTTCTAATAATTATTTTTTACTTAATAATATAATCAATGCATTAATTTCTTGAGACATAGTACTTGGACTAGATATATCAAACTCTTTCTTAATTTTTTGTTATATAAATTTTTTATTTTTTATAAATAATATTTAATTATTTTTAAAAAATCTGTAATCTATTATTACTAAAAAAAATGAGGCTCCTCAAATTCGGGGGCCTAAGGCGGACGCTTTTTTTTCGAGCGCCCTTGTACTTGGCTTTTCTATAATACAAATCATTTCAAATGATGGTTGGTGCATGGGAGTGTAAAATAGGGGCGACCATCAGATTAATTGGTCTATAAAGAATTTAAAATATCATTTTATTTTATATTTAGTCATTTCAACGGCAATTTTCTTATCTTCTTCCTTATATATATCTTCTCTGTTCCTCCACTAGTGAAATGAGTTTCCTTCTCGCAGTTGCAACATACCTTATTACATAGTAAAAATAATATAAATTGTATTTTAAAAGAACAAAGAATAAATAATAAAAGTAGAAAGAGAATATAGAGTAATTCTTATTTCTCTTGAGGTATGAATCACAATGATGGAAAACTCCTTTATTTATAGAAAAAAACTAATCTTGGAGTTAGTAACTTTACCATAAATAGACATTCATAATATATGGTAAAGTAGGTATTCACTATATATGGTAAAGTAGGCATTCACTATATATGGCAATACATTTATAACACTCCCCCTTGAATGTGTAATTGATAGACAATACGCATATAAGTTGCCTCATTAAAAACCATACAAGGAAAACCCAATGGGACAAAACTGTAAGGAAAAAAGAGTACAACGAGTATTAACTCCCCCTAATGAGAGCATCCTTGAACCGTTGCATTCCGATCTTGTGCACCATCTTGTTGAAAGTTGAAGTTGGAAGATACTTGGTGAATAAATCAGCCACATTGTCACTTGAACGAATTTGTTGCACGTTAATATCACCAATCTTTTGGAGCTCATGTGTATAGAAAAGTTTTGGCAAAATGTTCTTCGTTCTATCTCTTTTTATGAATCCTCCCTTAAGTTGTACTATGCATGTTACATTATCTTCATGTAAACATTATCTTCATGTAAAATCGTGAGTACTTTATCATATTTCAAACCATATTTTTTCTCGAATGAGATGCATTATGGACCTCAACCACACACACTCTCTGCTTGCTTCATGAATAACTATAATCTCAGCATGATTCGATGAGATGGCTACGATAGTCTGCGTTGTAGATCTCCAAGATATGACAGTACCCCACATATGAACACATAGCCTATTTGAGACCAAGCTTTATGAAGGTCAGATAAGTACCCAGCATTAGCATAACTAACAAGATCGGGACTACAATCTTTAGAATAAAATAAGCCCATATTGGTAGTCTCTTTTAGATACTGTAATATGTGTTTGATCCCATTACAATGTCTCCTAGTAGGAGCAGAACTATACCTTACTAAAAAATTAACTGAAAAGGCTATATCAGGCCTTATAGTATTTGCAAGATACATTAGCGCACCAATTGCACTAAGATATGGTACTTCAAGACCAAGGAGTTCTTCATTCTTTTCTTGAGGTTGGAATGGATCCTTATTCACATCAAGTGATCGAACAACCATTGGAGTACTTAATAGATGTTCTCCATCCATATAAAATATTTTTAATACCTTTTCTGTGTAGGCAAATTGATAAACAAAAATACCGTTTGTCAAATGCTCAATTTGCAAACCAAGGCATAATTTTGTCTTTTCGAGATCTTTCATGTCAAATTCTTCTTTAGGTAATCAATTGCCTTTTAAATCTCTATTGGAGTTTTAATAAGGTTTATGTCATCAACATAGACAACAAATATAGCAAACTCCGACGTTGTTTTCTTTATAAAAACACATGGGCAAATTTCATTATTCGTATAACCTTTCTTAGATAAATATTCACTAACATGGTTATACCACATTTATCTAGATTGCTCCAAATCATACAATGTTCTTTGCAATCTAATGGAATACATTTTCCGAGGTTTTGAACTATATGCTTCCGACATTTTAAATTCTTCGTGAATTTTCATGTACATCTCATTATCAAGTGATCCATATAGATAGGTTTCTACCACATCCATAAAATGCATTTTAAATCTTTCATGGACAGTAAAACTAATAAGACAAAGCAATGTTATTTCATCAATAACTGGTGAATATGTCTCATTATAATCGACACCAGGCAGTTGTGAAAATTCTTGTGCAACAAGGCATGCCTTATACCTTTGTGTTTCATTTTTATCATTTCTTTTTCGCACAAAGACCTATTTATAGCCAACAGACTTAAAACCATTAGGTGTTTTAGCTATAGGTTCAAAAACTTCACGTTTGACAAGTGAATTCAATTCAGATTAAAATTCTTTTTGCCATTTTGGCCAGTCATTTCTTTGTCGACATTCTGTGACATATTGAGGTTTAAGATCCCCACTATATTGCATGATTTTTGTTGCAAAATTATATGCAAAGACATAATCCACTACTATTTCAGATCGATTCAAATTAGTTTCAACATCACTTGAATTAATGAATCATTCCTCATTTTCTTGAGTCTCAGGCTCATTGATTCCTTCAGGCATATCAACGTAGCTCAAATCTTGAACTTTCATATGAGGATCTTTTGTAGTGTCATATTGACCATTAAATTTGTTTTTTTCTAGGATTCCTAACCTTAGAACCTAATGGTCTACCACACTTCAAGCGTGTTATAGATTCATTAGCTATGACACTGTGGATGGTCCTTTAGGGACATCAATTTGAATTGGGACATTCTTTGTAGGAATATGTGATTGGGCAATCCTTTTTAAATCTGTAAATGCGTCTGACATTTGATTTGCAATTTTTTGAAGATGAATAATCTTTTGTATTTCTTGCTCACAAATAGAAGCATGTGAATCAAGATGAGATAGTGATGAATTTTTTCACAAAATTTCTCTTTTGATGTTACTATTTTCTCCCCTAGTTTTGGGAAAACTGTCTCATTAAGCCGATAATCTGCAAATTGGACAGTGAATATATCTCCCATTAATGGTTCAAGATAGCGCATATGGAGGGTGATTCAAACCCAACATAAATTTCTAACCTTCTTTGGGAGCCCATTTTGGTGCGATTTGGTGGTGCTATAGGCACATATACACCGCACCCAAAAATTCTTAGATGAGATATATTAGGTTCTTAAACCAAAACCAATTATAACGGAGAAAATTTATGATAATTTATCGGTCTAAGACAAACAAGTGTTGAAGCATGCAAAATTGCATGACCCTAAACTGAAGTGGGCAACTTAATTTTCATAAGTAATGGTCTTACTATCAACTGCAGACATTTAATTAATGACTTGGCAAGGCCATTTTCAGTGTGAACATGAGCTACAAGATGTTCCACTCTTATTCTAATCGATAAGAAATAGTAATTAAATGCTTGGGATAAAAATTATGCAGCATTATCAAGACGAATAGACTTAATCTGATTATCAGGAAACTATGCCCGTAATCATATTATTTGTGCCAATAATTTTGCAAATGCCAAGTTGTGAGATGATAATAGGCACATATGAGATCATCTGGAAGATGCATCTATTAGGATCATAAAGTATCTAAATGAGCCACTATGTGGGTGAATGGGTCCACAAATATCCCCATGTATGCGTTCCAAGAACGTGGGGGACTTAATCCCAACTTTTGTTGGTAATGGCTTCATAATTAGCTTTCCTTGATAACAAGCATTACATGAAAATTCACCATTTTAAAAAACCTTCAAGTTCTTTAATGGATGTCCATTTAAATTTTCTATAATTCGTCTCATCATTATAGATTCAGGATGTCCCAGATGATTATGCCAAAGTACGAAAGTATTGGAATTAGTAAACTTCTGGTTTACTATAGAATGTGCCTCAATGGCATAAATATTTGTCCAATACAGGCCAGAAGATAAAGCAGGAAAATTTTCTATAGCACATGTCTGCCTAGAGACATTCTTGGGGATACCAAGATGTTCAAGATTCATCTCATCAATTGTCTTGATATGATAACCATTTTTACGGATATCTTTAAAACTCAACAAGTTTCTCAGAGACTTAGGAGAAAACATAGCATTATTTATGATGAGTTTAGTTCCCTTGGACAAGATTATAATGATTTTTCTGAAGCCTTCAATCAAATTAGCACTACCAGAAATTGTAGTAACATTAATCTTGCCCATGTTAAGATGAGAGAAATATTTCTCGTATTTTAATATCGTATGTGTAGTGACAGAATCAATCAAACAAATATGTTCACAATTGAACAACTTACTTTGAAAATTATCCATATCTTCAAATAAAATGACATACACCAAATAAAATATATATTAAATCTTTGTACAAGGTAAAAACTTATATTATAAGGAATTGCTAATCACCCTTTATTAAGCAATTAAATAAATTATGTCCAACTCAAAATCTCACAATTTTCAAGCACCTTGTGCTCTTAATACTGCACTGGGAAAAAAAGCATTTTATTTTTCAATAATTTTAATCAATTAGTACGTTCTTAGCTTACCTTTTTCAGAAACAAAAATAAAAAAACACGTGGTTCTTTTGTTATAACAATAATCTGTCACAGAATATTGCAAATCAATATAATAATTTAATTATATAATTTAGTAGTATTGTTATCTTGGTCAAAACATGCAAATAATATAATATTAGTATATTATATTTCATAAAAAATATAATAATTTAATTATACAATTGAGTAGTACTGTTTTTTTTCATTCTTTTTTTCAGCAAATAGACTTGGCGATAATATTTAAAATATTTTAACGGAGATCATATTAAGAAGTCTTTCATCATCGATGTTACCCCCTTTTTAAAAAGATTGATTTTAAAATTGAAAGAGTTTTTATTATTAAGTGACAATAGAAAATAATTTATTTCAAAAAGGATTGTTTACATTCAAAAGTCAGAGTCGCCACTTGGTATAAATCGGGTGAGCCAAGTTACCTTTGAAAATCCTTTTTCAAAATAGTTTTGACTCTTAAAACTGATCTATGAACAGAGATTCCGGTTAAGGAATTATGTTGACCGAGGAGAAGGTGTTAGGCACCCCTCGGTCCCGTGGTTCTACCACAGTCGCTTCGTGGAGTATATCGCTAGTACGACACTATGAATGTGTAAACCACATAAAACACACAAAACAATCAATCAATCAAACAAAACAAAATAAGTCCAAAAAAATAATGTCCAGTCCAATTATTACAGTCTGAAATAAAAGATACTGAAATAAACCTATACTAACCTATACTAACCCTGAACTATGCTTTACCCGACGCCTCGGGTCTTTATCACGAACGCCCTTCGCGTACAAGATACTTCGGGGCATTCTCCGATGAATAAATACAAATGATCTCGTGGCATTTCTCAGCTAAATGAATACATTTTTTAATGCGATAAAACAAAATCATTCAAACCATTTAATTATTCAACAATCATAATCCCTAAATTTTCCTACCCGACCTAAGTTTGCCTATCCGTTTCAACCTATAATGATACTATTACGTTTAACAAGGTCAATACTTATTCCGAATTAAACAACCATCAATGAACCAAAATAACCAATATTCACCTTTGTCAATTTTCAATTGCCCCCCCAAATTCCATTTTTAACACACAAAATTTCCACATGAAACAATTATCCACCACATTAACACCAAACTTGTATCGTGATCAATTATTCAACATCAAACATCCACCAAAACACACAACCATAATTATCAAACACATAATCATAACATCAATCCAATAAATTAAGATAAAATGGAAAGAAAGAGTTAAGAAAATGGACCTTTCAAAAAGTTTTGAATGACTTAAGAAGAGAATAAAGAGTCATTCGAGAATCTCAACGAATATCGAAATCTCAACTACGGACCAACTCATCCACAGGACCCCGAAATTTGGTTTGAAAAAAAATCCACGAAGAAAACAAGCAACCTGAAACAACGATGCACAAATTCTATCCTAAACTCGAGCGACGAACGTAATTTCAAGTCTGTTTGTGCATCAATGGAATTTTTCAGCGGGATTCAAACAGAAAACAAGAAAGGGGGTGGCTGTTCAATGTGGTTTTTGTCGGAATGAAGTTGGTGTACCTATTTTCCAGTGAGACTTTAGCCGAGGAATTTTGAAATGAAACTAGACCATGCCGCAACAGTGACCAACAGTGATCGCCGGAGCTTTCTATTGTCAATTTTAATGGGTTTCCGACAAGAAACTCACTGAAAACGGTCAAACAAACACATATTTTCTCTCTCTTGATTGATTTTTTCTCTATTTACCCCGTCTGTGTGTGCCTATTTTGGGGGGATTTTTTTCTGGTGATAGTGTGTGTATGTATATGTGATGGTCTGTGGAATGGATCAGTGTGTTAATCGTTACTGTGTGTGAATTATGAGAGAGGTCTGTGTTTGCAGATGAATTGTATACAAAGTACGTGATGTGTTGTGAATTGTGTAGCTGTGTGTTCCTCCTTTTGATGAAGATGAGTGTGTGTATATATTCTCAAAAAGGGCAGGGGGTACATGGATAGGTGGTATATGGGAAGGGGTAAGTGGTGGTGAGGTGGGGGTAGGGGTAGGGGTGTGATGTGTCAAAGTTGGTATGGTAGATTGATATTTTTGTTAGGATGAGGTGTTAAAAATTTGTTTTGAAATATTATGATTTTGTTATTTGGAAACTTATCACATGGGTGAAGGTGCGTGGTAAGACAGGGTAAAAATGGTTAAAATAATGACTTTGGGGAGGGAAAAAATTACGTGTCTACATCATGACCCTCTTTATAAAGTATTTTCAGACAAAGAAGTAGACAACAAGATAAAATTTTGACCCGACCATTATTCAAAAGAAACAAAAAGAAGGACATAGTACTACCGAGTCTTGATTTGGGGCATCCTACCTACCCAAGTTATGAGGGAATCAAGTCACAAGTATCTCAAAGGGTTGGAAGGACAGGACTATACCGAGTTGGAGAGTCGAGTGAGGTCCTGTCGATGTTCCGGTCCGCAACTCTGTTATTACATCAAAAATTATAATTACAAGTTAAAAACATAAATAAAATTACAAAATTCCTATCTATGCAGCTTTCCTTGGCTCTTGACTAGCTGTTTCATCACCCTATTCTCCAGGCGGGCTCCTGACTTATAATTTACTTACTCTGTTCTCCGGGCGAGCTCCCGACTTGCAATTTCATCACCTTGTTGCTTGGCTTTCAATTTCTTCACCCTGTTCTCCAGGCGGGCTCCTGACTTGCTATTTTTTTAGTCTGTTGACTTTCAATTTCTTCACCCTGTTCTCCAGGCAGGCTCTTGAAATCACATCAAAACTAGAATGAAAATTATTCCAACCAAATATTATTATGAAGAGATATTCTATTTACCAGAAAAGTAAAGTTCCAAACAACAGGAATTAATTTTTTTTCCCCAGTTTATCATCAGAGGACTTTTGTGAAAGTCACATCATAACTACTTGAAAAATCCAAACAAGGAAATACATCTTCTATGGGTTAATTGGAATGATTTGAGTAGAAAGTGCATTTTCTAAGAGTAAAATGGAATGACTCAACTAGAAAGTACATATTCTAAGAATCAAGGAGAATGACTCAACTAGAAGGTACATCTTCTTAGGAATTAAGAGGAATGGCTCGACTAGGAGGTACATCTTCTTAGGAGTCAGGAGGAATGAATCGACTAGAAGGTACATCTTCTAGGAGTCAAGGGGAATGACTCGACTATAAAGTACATATTCTAGGAGTCAAGGGGAATGACTCGACTAGAAGGTACATCTTCTTAGGAGTCAAGGAGAATGAATCGACTAGAAGATACATCTTCTAGGAGTCAAGCAAAATGACTCAACTGGGACGTACATCTTTTTAGGAGTCAAAAGGAATTACTCAACTAGAAGGTACATCTTAAAGGAGTCAAGGGGAATGACACAAATAGAAAGTACATTTTCTAGGAGTCAAGGGGAATGACTCGACTAGAAGGTACATCTTCTTAGGAGTCAAAGAGAATGACTCGAATAGAAGGTACATATTTTAGGAGTCAAGGGGAATGACTCGACTAGGAGGTACATCTTCTTAGGAGTCAAGAGAAATGACTCGTAGAAAGTACATCTTCTAGGAGTCAAGGGGAATGACTCGACTAGAAGGTACATCTTCTTAGGAGTCAAGGGGAATGACTTGACTAGAAGGTATATCTTATAGGAGTCAAGAAGAATGACTCGACTAGGAGGTATATCTTCTTAGGAGTCAAGAAGAATGACTCAACTAGAAGGTACATCTTTTAGGAGTCAAGGGGAATGACTCAACTAGAAGGTGTTTTCTAGGAGTTCAATTTACTAAGCGTATCACCTAGCAATTGAAAACTGAAATACCTAAATAAAGAAGTGTGTCTCCAAGGGATATAGGATGATGAATTTTACTATGATTTGATTATCAAACCTGTGCACCTATATTGCTTCCTGCATTTGTAGAAGTGAGAAATTACGACCTTTGATATTTAGGCTTTGAAGTCCTTGATCTGAAGGTAACATGTGTTCCTGCTTCATACAAAGAAAACTTGTGAGTTTAAAAACATGGTGGCTGGTTTGTGGCTTTAGCTTTCGCGACAATCACTCTTGTCCCCGTCATATTTAATCTTGCTTCCAACCATTAGCATATGTCATTGACTTGCTGTATTATTGACCCAAACTCAGATTATTAAGAGTGACTCTGAAACAAACACAGTATCTCTGCTTTGAAATGCTCCTCAGAAAACCCTTGAACCTTGGTATTTTCATAAGTTCCCAAACTTGTCTGTTGTCAAAACTTTCTACATGCCTTATTTTGTCTCACAATCATGTCTCTTTCATGTGTTGATATTTTGTCTTTCTTTGTACAATTGAAGAAGTTGGTAGCCAGTTTTGAAATCTTTATTCACTTGCTTTAACATTGATTTGACTCAAAGAAACAAGAAAAATGACTTTCCATTTGAATAACTGACTCAACAAAACAAAATAAAAATATAAAGAACGAAGAAAAGACAATGAATATCCTTCTTGAAACAGAGAAAAGAAAAGTTTTTCTGAAAGTGATAGTCAACTCTAATGATTATGACATGCATTTTGGATTAAGTTGCCTGATCTTTCCATCCAAACTTTCACCAATTGTTGTTGAGTTAATGACCCTAAAATTGAGTTACTTCCTTAGGCCAATTATCAATCCAGAGACCTCATTCGGCTAGTCACGCCTTGAAGGGTTTTCGCCAACAAGCCTCTCTCATTTTTTTTCTCTCAGCTCACCATTATCCTATGGTTTCTGTGAGGGTTTTCACCAATGAGACTCTCTTATTTTCAATTATCCCAACTCAAAGTCATCTTACGATGCCCGTGAGGGTTTTCACCAATAAGACTCTCTCATTTTTATCTATCTCAAATTGCCATTGCCTTACGATACCCGTGAGGGTTTTCACCAATAAGACTCTCTCATTTTTATTTATCTCCTGATTCCTTAAGCTGAGGAAGACAAATAGTTCCTAAAATGCATTATCATATACATTGCATGCTTAGCCTTATCATTCTCAAAGATTGATCAGAAGGTATTTCTTTGGTTGTAACTTAGCTTTTGGATAAGATTAGAAAGAAAGGATGGCATGAGGCCCAAATGACACTTGAAGTGGGGTAGGACTTACAACTTTTGGAATTGACTCAAACAATGGAAATTAACCCATGCCCCAATTTCTTCAACAGGGTAATTCTAAATTGTTTATTTGGTTGGACTGAGCCCAGAGTAGGGCAGCCTACATATCTCACCCCCGAGAGAGGAGAATTAGGTCACACGTAATTTCGATAACTTATTTTTCTTGACTCTTTTCTCTTAGGGACTTTTTTTAATTCTATTTTTCTTGATATTCTTCTTTTTTCTTTCTTTTAGGACATACTTTTTCTTTTTTTTTTCTTTTTTTTTTTGAACTTTTCTGACTCTATTTTTTACTCGATACTTTTGAACTTTACTGACTCTATATTGATTCCAAAAAAAGGGTATGAAATAAAATAGAACTAAAGGTCAAACGAGGTAAACAAAGGACAACACAATGTTTGGATAGTAGAATGAAATGCCTTCATCATGTCAATCCTTGAAAGTGCAAGTACATATTATGCAATGCGAAGTGAAAGAGGAAGATCATTTGTGACACTTTAACAATACTAACTTTAACTAAGCATGTGTGCCACTTCTTCTTCTACACTTGTCAAATATATAATTCCACTTTTGTTGTACATCCCTCACATTGAATGACTCATGCTTTCGTGGAGCTAATTATCTTCTTATTTCTCTTAATATAGGGATCACGCATCCACTATTTGACCTAACTGAGATACGTTTTTTCAATTAATGACCAAGTTATTCTTGTGATTCTCAAAATAATTGCCTTAATTTTGAAAGAAGGCTGTAACTTGG
Source organism: Capsicum pubescens (assembly GCA_030864215.1). NCBI lineage: Eukaryota > Viridiplantae > Streptophyta > Magnoliopsida > Solanales > Solanaceae > Capsicum > Capsicum pubescens. Next base: position 64,880,066 of record CM061540.1, on the reverse strand, counting down.
TCACCAAATGTCTCAATACTCTACCGATTTCCTAGATGCCTTTATTTCCTTCTTCTAACTTTAACCTACTAATTCAATGTTTCATGATTAACCAGATTTTAAGATCTTGGCTAAAAATTCTGTAGGCATGTCATAACACTAGAATCAACATAAAATATATTGTGTAAAGAAGACAAACAAACAACTTAAAATAAGACAAATAAAAAATAAAAAATACCACATTTCATTTGAAGGAAAAATAGAAGGGTTTGAACAAAGAATAGATCCCGAACTACAACCCTGAAATAATTTGGATAACTGAAAGGAAAATAAAACAAGCTACCAAACATCCATCTTAGCAAGGAGAGGATTGACTTTCCAATTGCTGATCTTGGCATCTTATCCACTGGTTTGCATATCAGCATAACTAGAACTTTCCTCACTATCAATGTTCTACACCATAATTAATTTATCTTGAATCATCTTTTTAATTTCTCTTTTCAAATCCCGGCAATCTTCAATACTATGACCCTGAACATCAGAATGATATGCATATCGTACATTAGGATCAAAATTTCTTGAATACGGATTAGGAGTGTACCAAGGAGAGGAGTGACCATGACCCATTTTACCAATCTCTAGAATAAACTAGCATACGACTCTCCAATTAGTTTGAAACTATCCCTCGACTTTTGCCTTATTTCATTATTTGTCTTGGATAAAATATTAATCCTAGAAGGGCATTGGTATGTTTATGGAATTGGAGTATGACTCTGAGGAGTTGATGCATGCCATTGTGGGTAAGATAGAGGTTGGACATATGGTTGTGCGTTATATATTGATATGGAGATGGGGGAATAGAGTATAATGTATTTTGGGAGTGATTATATAGAGCTTGGGTATGAACTTGGGTTTGAGACTGAGGGTAACGATGATGTGGTCTTCTTTGATGTGCACGTTGTCCAGCTACAATAGCAACAACATCTTCCTTATTCTTTTTTTCTTCAACATTTCCTGAACCCTTTTGAATTGCTTGAGTAGTTTTTTTCAATGCTGTAAAATTCATAATGCGATCGATCTTAATTCCATCTTCTATCATCTCCCCTATTTTAAAGACCTCAATAAATGGTTTCCCTAATACAGGTAACAAGTGTTGATAATATGTTTCATCCTATGCTTTAATTAACACCTCCACTATCTTACTTTCTTTCATTGGCGATTTCACCCTAGCAGCTTATTCACGCCACCTAATCGCATACTCCCTAAGGCTTTCAGTACTCTTTTTCTTCCTAATAGTTAGGGATCCACTCCATATTGTGTTGGAATTGTTGTACGAATTCATTATCCAGGTCATCCCAACTATTCCACTTGTTGATGTCTTGATCAACAAACCATTCTGAAGCTAGACTTGAAAAACTCTTACCAAAATAAGCCATGAGTAATTCTTCCTTCTGTCCAGTGCCCCTTAGTTGGTTACAATAATGCCTCAAATATGCCACTGGGTCCCATGTCTGGCATATTTCTTAAACTCTTGCATTTTAAAACCAAGAAGGATATTAACACCTGGAAACATGCACATATCTTTATACGAGATATTTTATAATCCCCGAGCCCCTGTAAGTTTCTCATGGCTTGTTCTAAACTCTTTAATTTTGGTGTCATGCCCTTCTGTTCTTCTGTCATAATAGATTTCTCAGTGTTAAGAGGAATTTCAAGCGGTTGAGTGTAGCCATATGGACCAATTGACGTAAATGTGGACTCATGAGCATAATATTGATCACCAAAAATATTCAATACAGACTCTCTCGTAGAGTAGAGAGGCACAACCGGTGCATGAACATCTAAAGTAGGAGCTTCAGGTGGGAGTGGTGCTGCAAAAACATGAATAGTAGTTGAAATCGAGCATGTTGTAGTCTTGTGTTGAGGATTGAGGAAATGAATATTGGAAGTGTTTGGATAGTATTGTCCCAGAGTAGACCCTGATGCATGTTGTGGCGTATCAACAAAAAATGGGAAATTGTGCATGTGATACGAGAGGCAAGCTAGAAAGATATTCCAGATTATTATTGGGAAATGGAGGAGGCGATAACCCATTAACCCAAGCTCGATGCATTTCTATTATTTGTTGCCTTAATTTCTGAATCTCTTCATTAGCTTCTAAATTCTCGTTCCCCAAACTCCCTATCTGATTAGTGACAACAATCTCGGTATCCTTGTTGTCCATAACTTTCTCTTCGACTTGGTGCAATGTGGAGGACCAAGCCAAAATGCCACAAACCAACCACCTCAAACTAACTGAACAAGAGATAACAAATGCGTTAGAGTTCAACATTTCCTCAAAATCTTTTTTTTTTTAAAAAAAAGATCACCGAACCCAAAAAGGGTGCCTACGTATCTCACTTTTGAGAGAGGAGAATCAGGTATGCGTAGTTCATAAAGTTTTGGCACAACATAACCGATCAAACTTTCTTTTTTTTCTTTTTTTTCTTGAAACTTTAAGAAGAAAAGAAAATAAAAAATTGTCAAAAGGATTGAAGAAAATATTTTTAAAATTTTTCAGCTTTAAAATCCTATACAAAATGAAACCTATGATTACCAAAGAAAATCTTTTTGGGTTTTAGATTTTGAATTTCATACGAAAATGAAACTTGAACCTATTAAAGGAAAATCTTTTTTGTATTTTTATTTTAAAGATGTATATGAAACACCTACTCTAAATGAAGAGTGAAGAAAATCTTTTTGAGTTTTTTTGAATAAGATCACCGCGAAGGGTTGCCTACGTATCTCACTTCCGAAAGAGGAGAATCAGGTGTGCGTAGTTCGTTCAGATTGGAAAATTAGGGATTAACTAACAGATTGGCCCTAACTTAAGAGACACGACCAAAGACAGACGATGAACAATGTCAATAAAATCTTTTTTCGGGGTTTTAATTAGACACTTCACATAAAACTGACACCAATAACTATGAAAGAAAAATCTTTTTTGGTATTTTCGTTATATGAAATGTACAAAACTTTTACCCATTTTTTTTTGAATTTTTCTTTTATAAAAAACTCCTATTGAAAAAAAAAACTTTTTTTGTGAATTTTTCAAGTTATGAATGCTTGCTAAAGGAAACAAAGGAAAAATCTTTTTGATGTTTTTTTTCTGAATAAGTGAGTGGAAAAGGTAAGAAATCTTTTTGAATTGTGAAAACAAAAGCCATAAAGAACACTAAAAAAATACAAAACTCTTTTTTTTTACTCACCTTTTCTTTTTTTTCTTTTTTTTTTGAACTTTTCCTTGCCTATACACTTTTCTTTAATTCTAGCACAAACTTTCCCAAAATTAGTTCATTCAATAATCCTGTAATCGTCAAAGACGCAACAATTTGCACATACAGATGCTTTAGGGGTGAGTCTCCTACCAAGGACAAAGTGAGTTCCGCTAGGTCTCAATATGATGTAGATAAGCATGACCTAAAGGCTGACCTACGCTGGGATCCACTAACAAGGCTGTTCGGGGGAGTGTACGGTTGATGGTGGCTGCGATAGCTTTTCACCCACTCCATACTAGTCGATGGCTCCCCCTCCTAAAATAAAAGTGACTCAACTAGAGGTTGTGTTCACAACGTGTACTATGGGACTTGTTGCGAAAGAAATGACTCGGGTTATGCAAATGATGACATATATAAAACGGTAATACATAAGAAAAAATTGTAAACACGTAGCACGTAGGCACTCAACAATGATAAAACAAATACAAACGATTACACAAGCAATGTTTATACACCCATAATGTCAAACTAAGCTGATACAACTCCAAAAATAAGCTCGAATTCTGAAAAAATTCCCCAGCAGAGTCGCTAGAGCTGTCATACCCCCTTTTAACCAAAAAGATTGATTTTTAAGATTGAAAGGATTTTTATTATGAAGTGACAATAGAAAATAATTTGTTTTGAAAAGAATTTTTTACATTCAAAACTCAGAGTTTTCACTTGGCATAAATCGGGTGTTCCAAATCACATTTGAAAATCCTTTTTCAAAATATTTTTGACTCTTTAAAACTGATCTACGAATAGAGATTGAGAAAAAGGTGTTAGGAATTCCTCGGTCTCGTGGTTCTACCACGGTCGCTTCGTGGAGTATATTGTCTAGTATGACACTATGAATGTATAGACCACATAAAACACAAAAAATAATCAAACAAACAAACAAAATAAAACAAGTCCAAAAAAATAATGTTTAGTCCAATTATATCAGTCCGAAATAAAAGATACTAAAATAAACCTATACTAACCCTGAACTATGCTCTACCCGACACCTCAAGCCTTCAGCACGAACGTCCTTCGCATACAAGATACTTTAGGGAATTCCCCAGTGAATAAATACAAATGACCGCGGGGCATTCCCCGGCTAAATGAATACATTTTTTAATGGGATAAAATAAAATCATTCAAACCATTCAAGCATTCAACAATCATAATCTCTAAATTTGGCAACCCAACCTATGTTTGACTATTCGTTTCAACCTATAATGATACTATTACATTTAACAAGGTCAATACTTTTTCGGAATTAAACAAACATTAATGAATCAAAATAACCAATATTCACCTTTATCAATTTTCAATTGCCGCACCAAATTCCATTTTTAACACACAAAATTTCCACATGAAATAATTATCCTCCACAATAACACCAAACTTGTATCATGATCAATTATTCAACATCAAACATCTACGAAACACATAACCGTAATCATTAAACACATAATCATAACATCAATCCAATAAATTAAGATAAAATGGAGAGAAAGAGTTAAAGAAATGGACCTTTCGAATAGTTTTGAATGACTTAAGAAGAGAATAAAGAGTCCTTCAAGAATCTCAACGAATACTGAAATCTCAACTACGGACCAACTCAACCGTGAGGCCCCAAAATCTAGTTTGAAAATAATTTCACGAAGAAAACAAGCAACCCAAAACAACAATGCACAGATTCTATCCCGAGCTCGAGAGACGAACGCAATTTCAGGTCTGTTTGTACACCGATGGAATTTTTTGATGGGGTTCAAACTGAAAACGAGAAAAGGGGTGGTTGTTCGACGTTGGGTTGGTCGGAATGAAATTGGTGTAGCTATTTTCCGACAGGTTTTGCCGCAATAGTGACCAACAGTGGTCGTCGGAGCTTCCTAGTGACAATTTTGATGGGTTTTTGATGAGAAACTCATCAGAAACGGTCAAAAAAACACCTGTTTTCTCTTTCTCTCTCTCTCTTGATCAATTTTTTCTCTGTTTACCCCATCTGTGTGTACGTATTTCTGTGGGGGTCTTTTTTGGTGATAATGTGTGTATGTATATGTGATGGTGTGTGGAATAGACCAGTGTGTTAATCGTTACTGTATGTGAATTATGAGAGAGGTCTGTGTGTGTAGATGAATTATCTGCAGAGTGCGTGATGTGTTGTGAATTGTGTAGCTGTGTGTTCCCTCTTTTGATAAAAATGAGTATGTGTATATATTTTCAAAAGGGGCAGGAGGTACACGGGTAGGGGGTATATGGATAGGGTAAGGGGTGGTGAGGTCGGGGTAGGGGTAGGGGTGTGATGTGTCAAGTTGTTATGGTAGATTATTACTTTTTTAGGATGAGGTGTTAAAAGTTTGTTCTGAATTGTTATGATTTTGTTATTTGGTAACTTATCACATGGGAAAAGGTGCATGGTAAGACGGGGAAAAAAATGGTTAAAAAAATGACTTTGGGGAGGTACAAAATTACGTGTCTACAATCGAAACAAAACAATATTCAACTCAATTATCTAATGAACTATGACAATATCAAAGCAATCAATACTATTTAAAAGATAAAGTAGTACTCAGGTAAACAACTACTTTTACATGATCTTTTATTCACTAACAATTATTACTATCAAAATTAAAAATAAATAAATAGTTCATTCTTCCATATTTACGGAACCATCACCAATCAAGTGATCAGTATTTCCTTCAAGGTGCTCGAAAACGTCTGCTACATTCAATCATGTGATGCCAACATCATTTTCAGAGAGAAAGTTAGCCTCAGGATTTTTCTCTTTCTTCTTTAGTGATGCTTGATAAAGGTCAACAAGTGATTGAGAGCATGATAGTCACGTGAATAAATGTCCTTTTCCACCACATCAGAAATCAGTAATTGCTTCACCTTCTCATTTTTTCTCTTTTTGTTCGATGAATAATTAACACCAAGAACAGAGTTTCTTTCTTGGTCATCACGACCACGACCACGACCACGACCATGTCCAGGGCCACGACCTTTTCCACGCCTAGCATGGTTAGTATGTACATCATTCACCTCACGGAATGGTGTAGATCCAATAGGTCGATTCTCATGATTTTTCATCAACAGATCATTATTTTGTTTAGCCACGAGAAGATGAGAACTCAGTTCAGTATACTTCTTGAAACCTTTCTCTCAATATTACTACTGTAAGAGAACATTCGAGGCATGAAAAGTGGAGAGCATTTTTTCCATCATATCATCATCCTTGGCAATCTCTCCACATAGTTTCAATTGAGAAAAAATTTTGAACATGGAAGAATTGTACTCATGAACAAACTTATAGTTTTGAAACCTCAGATGCATCCATTAATATTGTGCTTTTGGGAGAATGACCATCTTTAAATGGTCAAACCTTTCTTTTAGGCTATTCCACAATACAAGTGGATCCTTAGTACAAGTGGATCCTTAGTAGTAAGGTATTCAATTTTTAGAATTTCATCAAGATGTTGACGTAAGAAAATCATAGCCTTAGCACGATTTTGATTAGATGTTTTATTTTCTTTCTTTATGGCATCTCCAAGACCCATAACATCTAAGTGGATGTCAGTATCCAACACTCATGAAATATAGTTCTTGCCCACGCTTTGAAAGGTAACAAACTCACACATCATAAGTTTGTTAGCCATATAAAAAATGGAAGAAAAATAATACCTTAACCTTCAAATTTGAGACGGTAGAGTCTCGTGCTGGTAACGTGTTATAAAATAACAAAGAATAAAGAAGAAAGTAGAGAGAGAATAAGTGTAATTCTTATTTCTCTTGAGGGATGAATCGCAATGAAGGAAAACCCCTTTATTTATAGGGAAAAACTAGCCTTGGGATTTGTAACTTTACCATAAATAGGCATTCATAATATATGGTAAAGTAGGTATTCACTATATATGGTAAAGTAGACATTCACTATATATGGCAATACATTTATAATAAAATTCAATTTTTTAGAGCGAGTTATTTTTTATCTCAATACTTTTTAATATTACTAAAAATCCTTGATTTAGTCCACACTGATACATCACATTCTTTTGGATACATCACTTAATTTTACACGGATAGATCACATTCTTTCATATATATCACTTAATTTTACACAAATACCTGACTTAATTTTACATAAATATATCCTATTTTTTCAAATATATCACTTAATTTTACATAAATACATCGCATTCTTCTATTATGTATCTTGAGTTTTAGGAAAATATGTGATTTATTTAATTATTAGAAGGATTGAAATTTCAAATAGCTATGAAAAATTAAGTAATGGTATATGATGTAATTTTTTCTATTAGATATGCAAACTTTTCTAACACCCAAGTATAAAAAATGTGGTAAGGTTTCCTTAAGTTTTCAAATACAAATAAATTAACTTTATGTTTTAATTAATACCATTATTTACAATTAATTTACAGTTTATTCAAATTTCACTCTCTGGGAGCTTATGTTCTTTTAGGATATTTGATTTAACTATCTCTATGTAGGTAATAAAATTTTATTTTTCCTATTAAAATCTTCATTTAATAACTATATGCATGATCAATGTAACAACATTTTTCATCATTATTAAGAGACACCTCATTATGGGTGCGAGTTACGAGGAATTTTGAAATATGATCTCAATTAGTAGGGACGACGCAATTAAAAATGTTAGAATTTTAAAATTTTTGATAGGGCTAATGTCATCCTGTTGCAGTGAAAATTTTCTCGCTACAGCGGCATCGCCATAGTGGCTGGCAGGCCTCTATAGCGGATCAGAATACAGGATCAGAATCTCATGTATGATTTTAGTATTTTTCTTTCTCCTCTTCAATTGTAAAAAGGACGAGGTTGGCTCCAAAATTCTCCTAGGATTATCTCATTGCCTTGGATTAATGGAGAGAAGGGACTTCGCTTGGATGAGGTAAAATTTATTTATTTTCCTATAGATTTCACGCCAAAATTCACTAGCACAGAGTTAAAATTTGTGTTTGTGTCTCCGCAGAAGCTGACTGGCATCCAGGTACGTTAGGTTTAACTGAACGGTTTATACCTAGGTTAGAAAGAAAAATCATGACATAGATTGACAGGAGACTTCATGCTTAGGTCTTCGGGCACGGTGTTTAGGTGAATAAAATAAAGAAAACCCAATTAATTGGGTGAAATTTATTATATGAATAAAGTGGAGAAAACCCAATTAATTGAGTGAAATTTGTTATTCTTGTGGTATTGAAAATATCCATTGATTAATTTGTTTATCTTGTTGTTATTCACGCTTGCATGATTAAAAATGGTGTTGTACTAAAAAATTGAGGTAAACCTATTAAATGCCTAAAATAAAGATGGTTTGTGTTTGGTAGATTTCAAAGAATTCATGGTGGTAACTAGAGGAATGAAAAATTGGTAAGGTATCAATGTTATGATGAATGGTGGGGGTGTATTATGGCAGAGGTCATATGTGCATAAACGCATGTGATGGTTTAATGTAGTTAAAATCAAATTTATTTTATGGGTGCATAATAACTATTCCTTCATATTTCTTGTTACAATGCATGCTTAAGAAAAATGAATAACTAATTGATATACTAAGTATTAATCGCATCCAATAAACTTATATGAAAAGCTTGTTGGTTTTTATAAGTGTTGTTTATGTTGTCATTGTTGTTGGAATATCTGTCATTATTATGGAATATATCGATATTTGAACATCTTCACAGAATTTATATTTATTATTGTGGGGTGTACCAGTATTTAAACAGTTTCACCTAATTAGTTGATATAAGGTTGGCAGACACTAGATGTCTTAAATTATGGTACATGAACAAGAGCTCGCCCCTTGCAGATCATGGCTAGTGGGCGACCATAAGACCCAAAACATGTATATACATGGTACAGATGAGTGTGATGATTCCTTGAGTGAATCGGAGATTATGTATTTACTTTTTATATTGATTTCTTGAATGAATCGGGTTCATTGTTACTTGTTATTTATTGTGTTGTATTAGTTCCTTGAGAGAACTGTGAAATTACATGTTGACTTATTCCATGAGTGAACTGAGTTATTTGTTACTTATCATTTATTATGCTATATTGGTTCCTTGATAGAATCAAAAAATTATATGTTGACTTGTTACATGGGTTCCTTGAGTGAACCGAGTTATTTGTTACTTATCATTTATTGTGTTGTATAGCTTCCTTGAGAAAATAAAAAAAGTATATGTTTATTTGTCATATTGGTTCCTTGAATGAACTGGGTTATTTGTTACTTGTCATTTATTGTGTTGTATTAGTTCATTGAGAGAATAAAAAAATTACATGTTGACTTGTTATATGAGTTTATTGAGTTAACTAGACTTACGCATTGACATGTTATAATTGATATCTTAGTATAAATCAGAATCCATGATTATTGTTACTATTGTTGATTGGGAAAGATCCTTGAGTGGTCAGGGCTTAATTGCAAGTTTTGGGTGTAACTTTATGTTTTCTTTCTACTTATGTAACTGATACATGATTGATATACTTGATTGAGTTAAGATTCCTGGCTTGGAATCTTGTTGCCAGTCACGGTCTTGATTTGACTTCATGTCCCTTTTGACTTATATTAACTGAACTATTTGGTGTTGATGAATAAGGTTAGGTGTTGTGAATATGAGGTAAGGCTATCTGATAGTTGTTCATGTTTGTAATTGTGGTATGTATATGATCAGTTGTCTATTGGTTATTGCAGTTAAGGCTGGAAAGGCAGGATATTATCGTCTTTTTATTTAATTCGCATATGCTTAAATGAATCTAGATATACTAGGGTGTTAATGCATACCCGAATTAGTAGGACAATGTTAAGTACTACGTAAGGATCCTAAATGATGAGCTGCTAAGAGTAAGAAACCTCGGGGATTGAGTATTGTAGATCTCATAGGTAACTATGGAATACCATCTGACTTGATGGCGTAGTGGATAAATGGTGATTAGGGTTGAATATGCTAAAAGGCATTAAGGAATTATTATAATGGAAGACCTCTCGCTAAATAACTCTCAATATGTATGTTTACCTTTTGGATATTTATGTGATGCTTATGTGATTTAATTCAGGTCGATCGATGATGCTTACCAGTATGTATTGTTTGTACTAATGCAACTCTTGCTATACCTTATTTGGGTATAGTCTAGTTGCAGAATCAATAGGTGTTTCATGCTTGACATGGTAAGGATCTCCAACAGTTTTTGTTATTGTGTGGTATCATTAAGGTCTATTTAGTCTTCCAATCACACTCCTCAATCTTAAATGATACCATCATAATATATCTATATTTTTGTATCGTATCATTAAATTTTGATTTAATCCTTCAGTAAGGCACTCCATCACTACAATATACCTGTTACGGTACATTACTAAGAATTTCACCAATATTCTATGATAAGGTATATTCCTCAATCCTCTAAAATTTAATCACAATATATTTACATATTGGTATGATATTACTGAGGTCTGCTTTAGTCCTTCAGTTAAACACAAAATAACTAATCCTATATCTGCTCATTCGGAATCTGTACATAAGGCCACAAAGAGATCTCAACTGTCCTGGTGCCTCAAATAAATCTTAACCTCTAGATTCGCCGAAAAGCTACAAACAAATACCCATGATACCATGAAATATGTATGTGGGAGGAGGTGATGAAACACAACAAAATATATCAATAATAGGTCAACACCATGAAAACAAAAAAATAGGCCTTTTTTACTTTACAACTTATCCATAATAATATACAATAACATTCCTATGCTTTTGATAACGATCCTAATCAAAAACTTGGATTAAAACACAGAAATTGAAACAAAGAAAAAGGATATATAGAATTATCAAAAATTGATCGTATTTATGAGTAACAAAAGACTCATACCTTCACCTTTCAATTGAATCAGATCATTTGAAGCCATGTTTATGGGCTCTAACTTTCAACCCATGCTTACTTTTAATGCTTGGGCAACTCGTGCATATAATTTTAACGCATGAGCTCCTCTTTTAACCTGTGCCCACTTTCAATGCACAAGACTCCACTTTCAACCCTGTTTACTTATAACACAGGGCTTCAATAATATCAACTCATGTTTTTATTTTTAACGCATAAGTCTCCAATTTTAACCCGTATCTACTTTTAATCATGGTAAGCAGCAGTGATATATGATGATTATGTGAACAAGAAGATCAAGATTGATTTATCAAAAAATTTAGGCCAAGGAGAGATTTGTTAGAATTTGCCCTGAATTTCCTAATTTACTTGATTTTCTACCAGAATTAGATTTATTTATTTTTATGTAAAAAAGTTTCCTTGTTGGAAAGGATCTCTTTTCTATTAGGTTTATTCTAAGAATCTATAAATACAAAATCTTTCTTATTAAACAAAAGCACAATAGCATCCACAATATAGTCTTTTAAAGAGTCTTGTTTAGGGGAAGATTTCTCCCAATAGGTTTTACGTTTTTCCAACATTAGTTTTTAATATGTAGGTCGTTTGACCAAACAATATCAATAATATATTTTTAGTATGATTTTCTTTGACATCTGATTTATTGTCTTTATGGTTTCAAACTTTAATCTTCCGTATGACGCCTTCTCAATGTCGAACTCAACAGAAATTATGACATGATCTTTTGTATTTTATTTCATGTTAGATGTTGAAAATATATCTAATTTATTTATTTATTTATAATTTTTTGTTTTAGTAACAAAATTATTATATTTTAAATCATTTACTTTTTTTCATCTAATTCGCTATCATCACCTTTTAATTTATTACACCAAATAAATTTAATTTTTTAAATATTAATAATATCAATAAAATAATTACAATGTATAACAAATTAGATTTATTAAAGGGTCTTAAATATTTATTTATTTATCCAAAATTATTTTTTCTAATTAATTTAGTAGGCTTAAATTTAGCGATTTGTAATTATATATCATTACTACAACAAATTATTTGTCCTTCAATCCGCCAGTATTATTTTTCTCTCCTAGTCAGTATTTATATATTTATCTAAAATATTTCTTTATTTCATGAAAATAATTTATTTATTTAAATATTTAAACAATGCATCTACATAGTATAAGTGTGTATAACATAGACTATACACATTTACAATAGACAACACCTTCTATCTATTATTAAATCTCCATTTCAGTGTCAAAATTATCATAATAAAAAAAAAAAAATCAGAAATCCATGAATACATCTCAATTTAGTACTCAAATTTATAAGTCCAATCCTATCTAAAAGCTAATCTTGCTTTTCTTAATTTCTTAAGACCCATTTAAGATATCTACATTCTTTAGTAAAGTTTCCTCAACTTTGATATTGAGGTTGCACTTTTTCATGAATTAAACATGATGGTTGAAAGAACTACACCATGTTGGAGATTGCCATGACCAAAAGACTCAAGTCATGGTGACACTTATAGCACTCCAATCTTGATAAGTAAGTTGAAAATTCAAAATACAAAAGAATAAAAAATTTAAAGTAAAGACAGGTTAAGCGAGGCTTTTAGAGCAAAGTTAGACCAATACAAGCACAAATATAGCTGAAGTTCGAAAAAAAAATCATAAATCTCAAAATTTGATGGCATAAGTGTAGAACATCTAAATATCCAAATACTAAATAGTAAAAAATCCATATATCAGTCATAAATAAAGACAAATAAAGATAGATGAGATCTGAATCAGCTGCGGACTCTAGAGCGCATCAATACCTCAAAAACTCAAAATATTCGCACAAAAAATTAGCCTTTATGAGTAGTACCAAACTAGGATCTGCACCGAAAGGGCACAACAAGAATGAGTAAAATCCACTTGTACTCAATAGGTATCATAGGCCAATTTAAATAAGTAAAAGAAATACTATGAGCACAACCGGCAAGTAGAAAGGTTCCAAATGGTATCTCACACCGTCTCCATTAATAGTTCTAATATATATACATCATTAAGGACAAAACATACACTAAAGTATAAGAGAAGCTAAATACACATCACACAAATACATAATGGGAAGCACAGAATATGCAAATGCAATACAATGTGATATATAATGAAGTGAAATGGTTGAAAGTCATCTCATGACTTTTGTATACAACTATCGATCCTCAATGCTCCCAACATAGGATGCATGGGGGTTCGCAACACGTATACTATCTCAAATTTCTACAAATCTCAGCCTCATATCTCAATCTATCTGATCGACATATCCCTCGATCTAGGCATTTTCAAAAGTATCTTATTCTCTTTTAAAAAACAATGTTCCTCATTGGTACTGATATCTTATGAATGTGTATGTATGCATTGTGGATATAATGCTGACAATAAAATAGTATTAAGATATCTAATTCATTCAATTTGTATACAAGCGAGCTCATAAATTAACTCACTATGACAAAAATTTATGATATCAGCTCTAGCTGGGCACTATTGGAATCAAAATACATATAAGACATCATTAATATCAAATTAATTCATAACTCAGACATTTTTATCATTATAAAGGCATATAGTATCCATTCGATCCCCTGCATAAGCATCACATTAAGAAATAGGACAGTCAAATGCACAAATAAAGCTAATAATGTCAAATAAAGTCCTCGCATGGACAACATGCAGTATATAAGATCATAAGCCAACTGCACAACAAATAAGCCCCCACACGAGCATCACCCAATATATGATAACTTGAAAAGTGACATTCCATAGTTATTTACCCTAACCCATAGCATGCTTTACTTATTCAACCTAGTCTGAAAAAAGTTAAGCCATAACCTACCTCAAAACAATGAAATCCAAGCCTAAAGTCCTTCAACATAGAACCTTCCCCATTAGAACGGCCTCAGAATCAACTACAACATTCAAATATAACATCTATGCTAAGAAATTTAATGATACCCATATTATTCATACTTAAGTCAGGTTCAAAATGGGTTTGAAAACGAAAGGAGTAAAATCAAAACTTAATTTTAGAAACACATTTCTCAAGGTTATAGGGGTATACAGTTGAAAACCCATGAAAAAATTAGTAAATATGAGGTTCAAAACAAAGAAAAATTATTTTAAAGATTTACCGGCAAAATTATCAAAATTCATTCCAAAATCATAATTAAAAGATGTTTTTGAGGATATAATCAATAGAAAATAATGAGGATATGAATTTAAAGGTTACCCATATGAACACAATGAAAAAACCCTTAAAAATTGCCTTTCTCGAATCTTGGAGGTTCAAAAATGGAAGAAACTCATGAAAATAGGTATTTATATTATTCTGTGAATAGTACCTCGCAAATGAGGACAACCTTTGCATTTGCGAGGGTCAACGAAGGACTAGGCCAAAAAAAGACTTTCCGTTTGCAAAGGTTGATGTTTCAAGCCTTCGCATCTGTGAAGAAGGCAAAAAAACCAACCCGAACTCAGTTGCCTTCGTGATCGAGGCCACTACCTCGCGATAGCAATAAAGGAAAAGAAATTCTTCTTCATATTTGAGGCCAAGGGCCTGCACTTGCAAAGAAGGTCACTTGCACCAAATATCAGTTGTGCACCAGTTGAATTTGCAAGATACAAAGTCTTCAAACAGACCCTCAAAATTTAATCGGGACCCTAAAAAAATAAATCATATAACTTACGACACTATTTTCGATGTTTCAGACTCAAGGATGATGTCGAATTTTTGAAAAGACTATTATCTTCAATAAATAAACCTTGGGATCTCTTTTTAGGTAAATTTTCAAAATAAAGATCAAAATGCAATGTAAAGATTATGAATCAGAACCAACCTTACTATTAAATGAAATTCGACATTTCGGACCTGATGTGCGATAGAAATATTGCACTTTCGACACTTATAACTATAAAATTATGCAAGTTTCTTAGGTTGTTTTGTTAGATATGATGTATTTGGGGCATGTTTTGCAGGAAATCAAGTTTGGATGCTAAAAGAATGAAAATTATGAAAAGTTGAAGTTTTTGGCTACTTACTTAGCAGTTTTGGGTGTATTTGCGACTTATCGGGCATAGGTGATCAAAGTATATATTAGAAATTGAAGTCCAAGGATCAGAAGCATAAAAAAGAAGACCATGCACTATCCTATGGCCATATATGGTCCATATATGACACTTATGGTCCGTATGTGACCCTAGATAGTGCAGAGTTTCAAATTCCAGAGAGCTGCAGGATATGTACTTGAGTTTTGGCACTTACTCATGTCTACATATGGTCTATATATGGTACTTACTGTTTGTATCTATCCTGAGTAAGTGGCTTCCAACTTTATTTTTCCTTTTTCATTCGAGAATTGATTTTTAGGGTTTTCTTATGTACTATATATACCATTTTTTATGTTTTATAGTAAGTTACGCATTCTTATCACTCAGAAATAGATATTTGATTTTGGTCTTAAGATTGCTTTTATATTGATTTTGATTGATAATTTAGTTACATACTTTCAGTTTTATTCAATTGTTCTTATGAAATTGCTTAATGTTATTCAATATAAATTTTGTTGATTGTTTCACAAGCATGAGCGGCTAAAACCCTTAGCTAGGATTGTGGGAACCCTGACTAAATAACAAAGTAAGGGAAGTATTCAATACTAGTAGGCAATTATTATTGCCTGTATTGTGGTTTCCTTCGAGTCTATTGATGTCCTAACGGTTGTAAATGCTAGAACCCAGCCTGTATTCAATATGAACCCAGGAAGGAGGTATAGATTGGGAAAAGGAGATCATAATGGTGATTTTGGGTAAACTGCCGAAATAAGCTTATCTTTATTATCTTGTTAAGACGGTTAAGTTCTATTTAATCAACTTGAGACCGAGCGGAGATAGTTGAAACTAGAGTCCAAAGTAAGGTTAGTAGGGTGATACTCTATGTCCAAGAGGAGATAAGTGAAATTTATCAAAGTATGATAAGAGTTGGTTGGTGATCCTATCTTACCAGACTCTACATGCACAGTAGTTGAGTAGTTAGATTAAATACGAGAAGCCTATTGAGTTAGAATCCAGGGAGAACACAATCCTAGTGTTCGTCTACAACTAATTACAACCAGAGTTGATATTTATTACTTTTTGAGATTGTCACCACAAATCCTCCATTTACTTTTCTAGTTCTACCCATTGATTACAACAACTAAGATCCACAATTCCACGTAGTCCCTTGGGTTTGACCCCAACCTGAGTTGGGTTACTATATTTTGACAGTGATCGCAATAGCCTTTTTGGGAGGTGTAGTTTGGGCATGATCAAAATTTTGGCACCATTGCAGGGGAATTACATTGTTGAGTTGTGAATCAATGTTTTTGAAGTTTGCGGTTCTTTGTCTTTATTGCTAGTTGGTCATACGTTGGTGTATGCCTAGTACCACGAGTCAAGGTAATCCCATACTCCCTTTGAATCCAAATCCATAAAGAATCCTACAGCCAATGAGTAGGATGGCAGAGCCTAAGAGAGATGTCATTTCTTAAGGGGTTCATGATGGTATACATCAGGTGTCTCTCCATCCTCAACTCGGAGTTTCAAACATTATGTTACGACAGACTAGGTAGTTGTTATCACAAACTGCTAAATAGAAGAGCGAAGAAAATGCTTAGCGTATATCTTGGGAGCCAGAGTTGGCTATGCAAAGACAGGAAGCAGACCATCGAGCAACACTCGGTGGTAATCAGAATAGAGTTAGAGGTGGTCAAGCTCAAGTGATCCCAGTGTACCAATATTTGCAGACATATGATGATGATGATTTAGGATACGTTGAGTTGGCAGAAACAAGAGCTATCATTCCTCCCATTTTTCCCCCATGTGTTAAGTTTGATATAACTAGCGCAATGATCCAGCTCTTAAACTTGATGGGGGTATTTGTAGGGTTACCTTCTAATGACACAAATATGCACCTTGCAAATTTCATTGGGATCTACAATTCTTATACCAATCCAGGGGGAATTATGTGTAACGCCTCGAGAATACACCTGAGACGTCACACGGTGCTCAAGACTACAAGTAGTCCCAATCTAACCCTTTTTAGCCCTTTAACAACTTTGAAACTCATAACAAGGATAATTTGACATATGAAATCTTAAAATATTGGATTAATGTCTTGACTGAAACTGAATTTAATCAATTACCGAAAGTCTTAAACTTTACAATCTTGAAAACAAACACTTTAAAGTCTATAACTGAAATAGTCGGACAAGCCTCTACTTCTAACTAGAGAGCCACTGGGACAAGCCCCAGCTGACTCGAACTGAAACTAAAATCAAATAACTAAAGTACTTCATCAATAACAAATCTGATAGAATGGCCCCCAAACTATGAGGACTCGCCAAGAGCTGGGATGTAGGTGAAGATGCTCGAAATCAATCACACTGCTGGAATTGAGCACCAGGCCCTACATTATAAGACAATGTAGCACATAGACATATATGTGGATCAGTACTTCTGGAATGTACTGAGTATGTGGGGGTGAATACATAGGTAAAACAGGACTCAATAGTCATATAAACTTTTAAATAGTGCATGCCAAGTGTAAATGACTCACCTTGAGCTCGAATAATTGAAACTGGAAATCATAAACCATGTATAATAAAGTATACTATATAAATCTTATGAGCCATAACAGTTAGTTCTAAAAGTTGTACTCTTACTCTTTCTATTTAGAGGTTCTTCCAACCTTCATAAACCATGTGATCTATGATGGAGTCCAACATCTCTTACCCACGTTGGTAGAGTTGTTCTACCTTTTTCATCAAAATAGAACCTAGATAGAGTGATCACTATACTGAACCTACTGTGGGTATTAAAATCCTACGGTGGTATGTAGTTCTAGGGCATGAAACCTTGGAATCATACACAACTCGGTGCTAAATACTACTCTCATATTATTTATATGCTCTCTCTTTAGGAATTTCACCTCAAAATAGCATAGGGGTTTATAATGAAAACTAGTTATGTATCTCTTTGCACTAAATTATGATCAAAATAAATAAATGTGGATTCCATCTCTTAGCTGAGGATCAAAAGATTCATCTTTCTTTAAATCTTGGTATAAAACCATCAAATAAAGCTTAAGAGCATGATCTTCTTGAAATCTCAATACTTACACTTAGGGCTTAAAAATCCATATTTTAAACTCAAGTCAATTCATAACAAAACTTCATGCTCAATAACAATCTTGAAATATTTCAACAATATCAAGTCAAGATAGTATAACCTCATACATAATAGAAATCTCTTAAGTTAAAACATAAACATAAACACTTCATAATAAAATTAAAACTGTAAATCTCATGATAATCATATGCTTTAAGAATATAGAAACTTGGTTATGAACCCTACTTCAAAACAATTAAATAAATTCTCAAAATTATGTAATTTGGGCACAAGGGTGAAAGGATACCCTTGTTCGTAACCCCACATACCTTATTAGGCTTAATTTGATGGAGAAGCTTGACTTTGAACTTTTAAAGATGTTCTTGAAGATTGTTTCTTGAAGTTCTTGGATTAAAAGCCTTGAATTATTGATTATCTTGAAGAGGATATGAAGGAGTTTTGGATTTCTTGGAATTAGGTTAGGGTTTCTTGGAGAGAAAATTGATAAAGGATGAGTGTATAATGATTAAACCAACATCTAACCTTCTATTTTTACGACTTGGGGTGAGGGTAAATGACTTAATTCCCCATCTGGAGATTAAAGTCACAACTAGAATGACATTTGTGGGCTTGGCACGACGCTATGGCATGCCCATCGCTATTCCTGGCACGATGTGGTGGAATCGCGTTGAGCTGCTGAATCGAAATTCAAACATGACCCAAACCTCATCCAAAAATTTTGAAACTTCCCCAAGACATGATCCTTACACCCCTAAACATGAATCAACTCAAAAATCATCATCTCGGATCCCAAAAGGTTAACTTAAAAATCTTCGAAGTTAAGGAGTCAAAATAACGCTGTTTTCAACACTTAGCTAAATGTTTAGGCTTTAGGCCTCTTAGGAAAGCACTAGGAGTTGAACTAGACTAATTCTAATATGAGGTATTACAATATCTACCCCTTGGAAACATTCATCCTTGAATAAGACTACTTAAGCTGAGAATACCGAGGAACTGAGTTTACACACTGAGCTTGCATAATTAGAAAATAACTACATGACTGAATGGATTCGAATACATGATTATGACATAAATATGATTATATATAGATGGAACTGAGAATGGAAAAGAGATAATCTAAGGAAAATGATTACCTTAAGTTGAGTCTGAACTTTTGAAAAAGAGATAAGGGTGCTTGATTTGCATATCTGCTTCTGCCTCCCAAGTGGCACCCTTAATGGACTGATTCCGCCAAAGAACTTTGACCAAGGGAACTTCTTTGTTCCTTAGCCTATGAATCTAGTGATCAAGAATCTGAACTGGGATCTCTTTATAAGAAAGGCTATCCTGAATTTCAGTGTTTTCCAAAGGAACTACAACAGATGGATCACCAATACACTTCTTCAATAAGGATACATGAAACACTAGATGAACGGATGACAAATCTATAGGAAACTTAAGCTCATATGCTACCTTCCCAACTCAACTCAGTATTCTATAAGGGCCAACATATAAAGGAGTAAGCTTACCTTTTTTGCCGAATATCTTCACCCCCTTCATGGGATAAATCTTCAAATAAACTAAGTCATCGGCCTCAAACTCAAGATCCTTTCTCCTCACATCTACATATAATTCCTGACAACTCTGAGCTGTATTAAGCCTCTCTCTAATCAACCAAACTTTTTCCATAGCTTCGAACACCACATCTGGCCCTATCAAAGAAGCCTCACCAACTTCAAACCAACTAATGGGTGATCTACACCTTCTCCCATAGAGAGCCTATAATGAAGCCATCTGAATACTGGAATGATAATTGTTATTGTAGGAGAACTCGATCAACGACAAGTTATCATCCCAACTACCCTTGAAGTTAATAACACATGCTCTCAATATGTTCTCTAGGGTCTGGATGGTCCTCTCTACATGAACATTTGTCTTAGGATGAAAAGTAGTACTAAGATGAACTTGGGTGCCACGACCCTTCTGAAAGGCTTTCCAAATGTGAGAGGTAAACTCAGTATACCTATCTAAAATAATGGACAAAAGAACTCCATACAATCTGACCAACTCTCTAATATAAAGCTTAGCATAATGTTTGGCTGAAAAGGAAGTATGGACTATCAAGAAATGGGCTGAATTGGTCATTCTATCAATAATAACCCAAATCATATCATGCTGACGACGCGAATGGGGTAACCCTATCACAAAGTCCATGTTCACCTATTCCCACTTCCAAGTGGGAATACTAAACTCCTGCAAGGTGCCACCAGGCTTTTAGTGCTTAACCTTAACCTGTTGACAATTAGCACACTTAGCTACAAACTCAACAATATCCCTCTTCATGCCACTCCACCAATAGATTTCCCATAAATCGCGGTACATCTTGGTGGCTCCTAGGTGAAAATGCGCACCATGGGCTTCCACCAAAATCCACTGCCACAAACTATCAACACACAGTACACACAGTCTACCCTGGTATTGCAACACACTATCTCCATCTTGGGAGAAAACCTCAACTTTCTAATCTCTGACTGAATCCTTCAACTTAACTAAACTAGAGTCCCTATCTTGTTTCTCCTTCACTTTAGCAACCAAAGAAGACTCTAAACTTTTTTGAACCCATACACTACCTTCAGCTGAATCAACTAACCGAACACCTAATCTAGCCAACTGATGAACCTCCTGAACTAACATTTTTTTATCAGTCTCAACATGGGCAACACTACCCATAGACAGTCTACTAAGGGCATCTGCCACTACATTGGGATTTCCCAGGTGATACAAAACACTCATATTATAGTCTTTTAACAATTCTAACCACCTTATATAATGGAGATAACTCTCCCTGCGAAAACATAAACAAAAAACTTTTGTGATCCGTGAACACATCAACGTGCACCCCATAAAGATAATGCCTCCAAATTTGTAAGGCAAAAACAACATCAGCTAACTCAAGATCATGGGTAGGATATTTCTTCTCATGGGGTTTAAGTTGTCTGGAGGAATAGGCTATGACCTTGCCTCTCTGCATCAAAACACAACCCAGACCAACTCTAGAAGCATCATAGTAAACAACAAATCTATCTAAACCATCTGGTAGCGTCAAAACTGGGGCTAAAGTGAGTCGATTCTTCAACTCTTGAAAACTCTTCTCACAAGAATATGACCACTGAAACTTACCTTTCTTTGGAGTCAATCTAGACATGGGGGACATAATAGATAAAAACCCTTCAACAAATCGTCGGTAATAGCCAGCTAATCCCAAGAAACTCCTGATGTGTGATGGAGAAATGGGTCTAGGCTAGTTTCTCACTGCTTTTGTCTTTTGGTCAACTCTAATGCCATCACCAAAAATAATATGGCCAAAGAAAGCTACTGATCTTAGCTAAAATTCACACTTACTAAATTTGGTAAGCAACTGATGGTCTCTAAGAGTTTGCAACACAATGCTGAGATAGTCTGCATGGTCATTCTCACTATAGGAATAGACAAGAATATCATCGATGAAGACTATGAAGAACATATCCAAGTACTGTTTGAACACTCTGTTCATCAAATCCATGAAGGCTGCTGGGGTATTAGTTAGCCTGAATGACATGACTAGTAATTCAAAGTGGCCATAAAGGGTTCTGAAGGTTAGCTTTGGAATATCACATTCCCTTACTCTAAGCTGATGATATCCAAATCTGAGGTCTATCTTAGAGAAATAACTTAAACCCTAAAGTTGGTCAAATAAGCCATCAATCATAGAAAAAGGATAGTTGTTCTTGATTGTGACTTTGTTCAACTGGCGATAGTCAATGCACATTTGGAGAGAGCCATCTTTCTTACGCATAAATAGGACTGGAGCGCCCCATGGAGAAATACTGGGCCTTTTGAAACCTTTATTTAAGAGGTATTTAAGTTGTTCTTTTAACTCTTTAAGCTTGACCGGAGCCATATGATATGGAGGGATAGAGATGGGTTGAGTATCAGGAAAAAGATCAATACTGAATTTTATTTTCCTATCGGGAGGTACCCCTGGAAAATCTTTAGGAAAAACCTTAAGGAACTCATTGACTACACAGACTGACTGAATTGATGAAGCTTCAGACTTACTGTCTTTGACTCGAATTAGATATAAATGCACCCTTTGGATATCAACTTTATGGCCTTAAGATAAGATATAAAATAACTCTTGGGATATTCAGAACTACCTTCCCACTCAAAAACTGCCTTATCAGGAAACTAAAACTTCACTACACGGGTGCGATAATCGATTGATGCATAGCACGAATAGAGCCAATCCATTCCTATAATAACATCGAAATCTATCATTTCTAACTCTATTAGGTATGCTAGTATAATATTATATAGGATAGTGATATGACACTTCTTATAGACTCATCTGGCAACAACTGATTCACCTACTGGGGTGAAACTAGGAAGGGCTTGGAGAGCTGTTCAGGATCTATCCCAAAATTTACTGCAATCAAAGGAGCCATATAAGATAGATATGATCTGGGTCTAACAACATATAAATATCAAAATGAAAGATACAAAGCGTACCAGTAACAACATCTGGTGAACTCTCCTGCTCCTGATGGGATGGTAAAGTATAGAACCAATTCTGGTATTGATCGCCACCAGTACTAGATAATATGCCCTGAGGAGGGACTGGGTAACCTGGAGCTAGTGGACTAGTAGCCTGAGTCTGTTCCTTGCTTATCATATGGACACTCTTTAATTCTGTGACCCAACTTGCCACATCTATAGCAACCCTTCATTCCCATCAAACACTTACCAGGGTGGTTTCTACCATACTTTGCATATGGAGGATAACTGGGCCTTTCACCCACACTATTTTGAGACCTAGAAATAGAAGTCCTTCCCCACTACTCCTGTTTTGTTCTAGGTGTAGGGGCATTGGATGAAGATGGTGCTGGCATAGATGAGTGGACTTGAAATTGTGAACGGTTTCCCCCTCCAGATCTTAATTGACCATACTCAAATTTTCTAGTTCTAGCCTTCTTATTTCCCCCCTTGTCTCTCATTCACCTTCTTTACCTCAATCTGTTGAGCATGAGTCATCAGCCTAGCAAGATTCATATCACCAATAAGCATGGTTTTCCTACACTTCTTGACTACCAAACCAGAAACTCTAGTAAAAAAACTTACTCATACTAGATCTAGGGTCAGCTATCAACTCGGAGGCATACTTAGACAACTGAGTGAACTTAAGGCAGTACTCCTTCACTTTTATCGAGCCCTGACTCAGGTTTACGAATTCCTTAATATTAGCTTCTCTCATCTCACACGAAAAAAACCTATCTAGAAACACATCCTAAAATACCTACCAACTCATAGGAGCTGCATTCTTACCCCTACAATCCTTCCATATAACAACCCAATCATAAGCAACATCCTTCAACCTATAGGATGCCAACTCTACACTCTCATCTTTAGTAACATGCATAACTTGTGTGGTCTTTCTCACCTCATCAATGTAGAGTTGTAGGTCCTCACCAACTTTGGACCCAAAGAACTCTGGTAGATTTATTCTCATGAATTCTTGAATTCTAGCTGCAGCTAAATCACCATTCTGCTAAAGTGGGACTATAGCCTGATGATTTCCCTGAACATTTGCAGTCACAGCTTAGGCCAATGCTTGAAAGGCAGCCCAAAATTAAGCATGAGACACATTCTCATTTAGAGGTTGACTTGCATTGGTGGTTGGTCACCATTTCCGTGTGCATTGGCTTGGAGAAGAGGCATATTCAATTATGTAAAAGCACAAGTTAAGGAAGATAGAGACAATTGTAAGCATGATAGATCATGAAAGAAAGAGTATGATTTTCTAAATCATTTCATAGCCTCTTGCTCATAAGTATGGCGCGCTTCACACTCATGATCAAGACTCTACGTAACATGGCTTGTCTGACTCCCTAGGATTTCTTAAAACTTAGGCTCTGATACAAAGTTTGTAACACCCCGGGAATACACCCTAGGCGCCACACGATGCTCAAGACTACAAGTAGTCCCAAGCTAACCCTTTTTAGCACTCTAACAACTTTGAAACTCATAACAAGGATAATTTGACAATATGAAATCTTGAAATGCTAGGTTAATGTCTTGACTGAAACTGAAATTAATCTCTTACTGAAAGTCTTAAACTTTAAAATATTGAAAACAAACACTTTAAAGTCTGTAACTGAAACAGTCGGACAAGCCTCTACTTCTAACTTGAGAGCCACTGGGACAAGCCCCAGCTGACTTGAACTGAAACTGAAATCAAATATCTAAAGTACTTCATCAATAAAAAATCTAATAACACGACCCCCAAACTATGGGGACTCACCAAGAGCTGGGATGTAGGTGGAGGTGCTCGAAATCAATCATGCTGCTAGAATTGAGCACCAGTCCCTACATTATAAGATAATGTAGCACATAGACATATTTGTGGATCAATACTTCTAGAATGTACTGAGTATGTGGGGTGAATACATAGGTAAAATAGTACTCAATAGTCATATAAACTTATAAATAGTGCATGCCAAGTATAAATGACTCACCTTGATCTTGAATAATTGAGACTAGAGATCATAAACCATGAATAATAAAGTATACTATATAAATCTTATGAGCCATAACACTTAGTTATAAAAGTTGTACTTTTACTCTTTCTATTGGGAGGTTCTTCTAACCAATATAAACTATGTGAGCTATCATGGAGTCCAACGTATTTTACCCACATTGGTAGAGTTGTTCTACCCTTGCCATCGGAATAAACCCTGGCTAGAGTGATCACTATACTGACCCACTATGGGCATTAAAATCCTATGGTGGCACATAGTTTTGGGGCATAAGACCTTGGAATCATACCCAATTCGGTGCTAAATACTACTCCCATATTACTTATATGCTCTCTCCACCTCAAAATAGCAAAGGGTTTGTAATGAAAACCAGTTATGCATCTCTTTGCTCTAAATTATAATCAAAATAAATAAATGTGGATTCCATCTCTTAGACGAGGATCAAAAGATCCATATTCTTTAAATCTTGGTATAAAACCATCAAATAAAGCTTAAGAGCATGATCTTCTTAAAATCTCAATATTTAAACTTAGGGCTTAAAAACCCATACTTTAAACTCAAGTCAATTCATAACAAAACTTCATGCTCAATAACAGTCTTGGTATACTTCAACGATATCAAGTCAATATAGTGCAACCTCATGCATAATAGAAATCTCATAAGTTAAAACATAAACATAAGCACTTCTTGATAAACTTTAAATTGTAAATCTCATGATAATCACATGCTTCAAGAATATAGAAACTTGGGTATGAATCCTACTTCAAAATAAGTAAATAAATTCTCAAAATTATATAATTTGGGCACAAGGGTGAAAGAAAACCCTTGTTCATAACCCCACATACCTTATTAGGCTTAATTTGATGTAGAAGCTTGACTTTGAACCCTTAAAGATGTTCTAGAAGATTGTTTCTTGAAGTTCTTGGATTAAAAGCCTTGAATTCTTGATTATCTTGAAGAGGATATGAAGGAGTTTTGGATTTCTTGGAATTAGGATAGGGTTTCTTGGAGAGAAAATTGATGAAGAATGAGTGTATAATGCTTAAACTGACATCTAATCTTCTATTTTTATGACTTAGGGCGAGGGTAAATAACTTCATTGCCTCTCTGAAGATTAAATTCACAACTGGAATGCCGTTTGTGGGCTTGGCGTGATACGATGGCATGCCCATCGCTATTCCTAATGTGATGAATCGCGTTGAGCTACTGGAATCAAAATCCAAACATGACCCAAATATCTTCTGAAAATTCTAAAGCTTCCTCGAGACATTCTCCCTACACCACTAAACATGAATCAACTTAAAAACCATCATCTCAGAGCCCAAAAGGTCAACTTAAAAATCTTTGAAGTTAAGGAGTCAAAATAAGGCTATGTCTTCAACACTTAGCTAAATTTTTAAGATTTAGGCCTCTTAGGTCAGCACTAGGAGTTGAACTAGACTAAGTCTAACATGGGGTATTACATTAGGAGACACTTAGATTGAGTTTATTCCCATTCTTACTGACAGAAGAGGCATATTTATAGTTAGGGGAACTCCCAAGAGGATTTATCACTACATGGAATAAGTTGCACAGGAAATTCTTGTATCAATTTTTTCCTTTTGCAAGGATAATGCATCTCAAGGATGAGATTTATAATTTTGGATAGCTACAGTCTGAGTCTATGTACGAGGCTTGGTTCAGGTTCAAGAAGAAGTTGAGTATGGTGCCCAACCATATGATTTTAGGGATGAGCTTATTAGAGATATTCTATAGAGCCCTCACCATCATCTTTAAAGTCGTAGCTGATATAATCATCGGAGGAGCCTTTATGAGACTACATTGGGAGGTAGCTTATGATACTATAGACCAAATTTCTCTCACCAATCGAGGGTGGCAAACTCAAAAAGCTAAGAGGGAATCTAGAACTTATGCCTTCGGGGCTTCCAGTGACTATAAATTGGTGGATGAGTCTATGGTGCAAGAGATTGTACTGCTGAGGACTGATATAGGTTTGCTGGAAAAATAGTTTACAACCATGAATTCTGAGAAAGTGAACACAGTAGGAGAAAAGGGTACAGCCTCTAGAGCCAATGAGTTTTAATTAGAAGAGGAGGATAAATATCTAGATCATTAGTTGGTGAGTTTTTGAGTCCAAGGTCGCAACTATTATTGTGATAGATACAGAGACCGCAATAGTGAGCGAGACGATAATTGGATAAAAAATGATGACTATAGAAAGAAGTGAGACAGGTATATTCCACCGAGCAGTCATGATACAAAATCTATAATAGAGGTGATGCTGAACAAACTGGTGAAAGGGCAAGAGAGTTAGGAGGCCAGCCTTAAAGAAATCAAGGTTGATATTTTAGGCTTGACCCAAAAGGTTGAGTCTCATGCGACTGTTATCAAGCAGTTAGAGCACTAGTTCATACTGATGTCAGCTACTTTGAATTAAAGACAACCAAGGACCTTTCCGACTAACATGGTTCAAAATTCAAAGAATGATGGCCATTTTTTTGCTATTACCCCCAGAGTGGTAAGTCTACGATAGATCCCACATTGCCTACTATGTATGAGTTGAAAAATATTAGAACTATGGTTGTTAACATACCTACTGTGGATTTGGACATGACGACAGGTGTTGAGGTTAGTGCAGATAAGGATAAAGGTAAGGGGAAGGTCGCTGAGCTAGAAGTAAGAAAAATCCCACAACCACCCCCACCTTTTTCTCAAAGACTAAAATAAAAGAGAGAGGAAGGAAAGTGCAAGATATTTATTGAGATGCTAAAAGATTTGAGCTAGAACATCCCTCTTCTCAAAGCATTGGAGAAGGTGCCTGGATATGTCAGGATTATGAAGCAATTGGTTACGAAGAATAAGATGGCGAGTTTTGAGGATGTTGGTGGATTGCACCACTGTAGGATAGTCATTTCTAAGTCTCTATCCCAAAAAAAGGGTGACACTGGAGCGTTCACGATCCCATGTACCATTGGGACATCTCGATTCGCCAAAGCACTATGTGACCTAGGGTCCAACATAAATTTGATACCACTGTCTATATTCAAGAAGCTAGACTTAAGCCCTCCAGAGCTGACTACTATGCGGTTGTTGATGGCTGACTGCATTGTAAAAAAACCGTGGGCATTTCATTTGATGTATTGGTAAAAGTTGATAACTTCATCTTTCCAGATGATTTTGTCATTTAGTATTGTGAGGTTGAATTTGAGATTCCCACCATATTGGGACGACTGCTTATGGCCACGGGTAGAGCTATGGTTAATATGGAGAAAGGGGAGCTCAGGTTCAGGGTCAATAATGAAGATATCATATTCAACGTCCGATGAAATATGAAGTAGCTTACCAATATGAGAGTGGTGTCAGTGATTAATTGTATTGATGACTTGGGAGGGTATTCTTTTAGTTACCTTGATGAATTTTGATTAATCAAGGTACCCGCGTCTTATCGCGACGTTAAATCAAGTACTGCATGGGAGGCGACCCATGTGCTTGTTGGTGAAGTCTAAGTAACCCACACAGCCACGTCATGCCACAACGTTAAATCAAGCGTTGGGTGGAAAGCAACCCATTGTTTTAGAGTTCGCGTTGTTTGTTTTGTTTTTTATAGATTTATAGCTTATGGACTAACCTGGAATGAGGTAAAGTTGCTAAATTTATATTTTTCCAAGTAAGAGGAGTTTGTGACTATATCATCAAGGTCATGAGTCCCACACATGCCAGGTAAGTTGGCTTAACTGAAAAGATGGAATTTTGAGAATTTTTTTGGGATATTTTTGGACTTTTACCTATGAAATTACTTACATGGTAAAAAATACCACTTATGAACTCGTAGGTAGAAGTAAGTATCAGAATAAAAAGTCCATAGACCGGAGAAATTGGCCAAAAATTTGGGTCCACATACGGTCACAACATACAGACCGTATGTACTATATACGGCCTGTATGTGGGTGCCGTAAGTGGGTAATTTGTGGGGCCAATTTTTGTTTAAAATTTTTGGCCCACCAATGCTTAAACAAACCTAGACTGGCACCCCTTTCTATTTAATCCTTTTTTAACTAATATACGGCCCGTATGTGGGTGCCGTAAGTGGGTACTTTATGGAGCCAATTTTTGTTTAAAATTTTGGTCCCACCAATGCTTAAACAAATCCTAGACCGGCACCTTTTCTATTTAATCCCTTTTTAACTTATTTTTAACACTCAAAATTCTCAAAATTCCTCTTCTTTATTAAAAACTCAATTTCCCTCTCAAATTTTAAATTACCCACTTTCCCACACATAAGTAGAGCTTAAATTGATACTTATTCGAGGTACAAACTTGTATTAAAGCACTAAGTACGCATTAGATATTTGATTTTATTTCACTTCTTCATAGTTCACTTTTGGATCTTCAAGGAAAAGGTAACTTTCTTGGATCCTAGTAGTGGTAACTTGAGTTATATATCAAATAAGCAAGTTGGTATGTTTATTCACATGAAAAATATGTAAAAACCATCATGCTTGTATGTAGGAGCCTTGAATTATCCTAAAAATCTTAATGTAAGGCATTTTTGTTGAATTAAATCTTAAGATTATGCCCTAAATAGAAGTTGAACTTGAAAAAGTAAAGGAATACCAAAATCTTGGCATGATAATTTGTATTGAAAAATGCAATCCTTGATGCATGTGTGTGTTGGAATTTATCGGACTGAGTTCAAGTTATACGAATGTGAAAATTGAAGGAAAATTTAAAGTTTTGAATTTTGAGTTTTTCTTCAATTTTTATAGTACCTCATTATTTATTGGAAGCTAATGCTTGGTTTTTCAGGTACACATGTTACTGAAGAAGAAAGAAGGTTCATCCAGGAGATGGGATGAGTCCCTTGAACTTAGTGGCTCGATGGAAGAGTGCCCTATTATACAACTTAAAGCAGTTACGGTTGGGGCGACATGTCAAGTGAAAAGGGCTAGATGTGTAAGGTAGATGAGACTGTGATTTTGTCCACCATGGGCAAGCAGCTGCCAGATGACTCATAGTAGGGCAGACGACCTGCTTTCACTCGGCCTACAACTCGAACTGAGGCCATTCAGGCTGCCCAGGTATCTATAGCCTGGCTAAGGATAAAGTCAAACCAGAGATCACCACCACACTCTCCCCAGCCACCTAAGTATGATGATGCTAAAGATGAGGCAAAGTCATACCCAGCATCGCAATATTTACACAGAACCCCAGTCTGAGGAGGGGTCCCGAGATGAGTCTGATGTAGCAGATCAGGATGAGTCATTAATAATACCCCAGTCTAATGAGGGTATCGTAGTTCATAAGCAACCATCAGTTATACATAGTCTGAGGAGGGTACAAGTCAGTCTTCACAGCAAGTGCCAACTTTTGGTTCAGAGGCATCTCTCAGCATGATCAGACTTCTGACCCTACACATGTATCAAAGGAACCTCTTAACGAGATAAACCTGAGATGGTATGTAGAAGGAATTCAAATGATATTTGAGAGAGACAGTCATGTTGTGGAGGCCGGTCGGCCCAAGTGGGTCATTTTTTAGGAGCATAGGATTGAGCAGTCTAAGTTGATCAGGGCACCAGAGTTACGGGCAAGTTTTGAGCGTTATTAGTTGGAGTGGATGACCAGACCACTCAATTCTTCTATCCTGAATTCGGTTTGGGAGTTATATGCATTATACCATGCTACAGTATCATTGTCTTTAGGGGTGGGCATGGTATGGTATATACCGAATTACCATACCGAACCAAAATTTTTGATACCGTGGTTTTGATACTATGGTATTTGGTATGGTATATGGTATACATTTTAATTTTTTTTGGTATATGGTACGGTATTCGATATCTACAAATTACATACCAAAATACCAAATACCATACCGAAGTAGATAGTTATATAAATAACTTATATATATGTATATGTAACATTAACAAATATACAACTTAGTATTAGTATAAAAATGTTAAGGCATTGGAACTTTGGCTACTCTGTCTTGATCCTAATGTCTTTTTTTGTAATTGAAAAACATAAAGAGCTATTTGTACTTCTTTTTGAATATTTCTACATGTGTAATATGTAATTACGATACAATCAAGATGTTCTTTTGAAAAGTCGATGTAATAATACTCCATTATACGAGTATATATTATCAAAGTTGAACAAACTATGGTTACCAAATACCATACCGCAAAATACCAAAATTGAACATCAAAATACCAAACCATACAAATTAATAAGGTATGGTAATGGTATAGTGTTTTTAAATACCGCACACTAAAATTATCGTACCAAAGTTTCAAATACCGTGCCCACCCCTAGCTGTCTATGCCCAGATCTAGAGGTTTTCTGAGGTATACTGAGCAAACCATCTTGAGAAGACACTTATTAGAGGGGTTATGATTGACATATCAGTGGATTCCATCCATCAAGTTCTTTTTGGCCCAGACTATATTGCTCTAGCATCCACTGAAGAGTGTGACTACAAATTAAGAGTTGCATATAAAAGACATATTATGAGAGATACTGAGAATAAACATGAGAGATTTGATATAATAAGATAGATCACCAACTATATTTCACCTTTGGGTGATGAGACCCCTTAGATCGAGGGGCAGGGTATGATAAAAAGGTAGCATTGACTTTTTCTATGAAGTTTTGGTGGATGCTTGTCCATTATAGGTTATGTCCAACTGTTATGGATAATTTTTTAACGTGGAATGGAGCAGCTCTGATTACTAGTATGATGTCCAAATATGACATTGATTTTGCATCCATTATTCGACATGATCTCCAAGAGAGAGCCTTTGGGAAGATGATAACTCTGCCATTCCCATGCCTTATTCAGAGATTGTTTTATTAGGCTGGTGTATCAGAGATACCGGGAGTTGATGAGAGAGTACAGATGATAGCCTAGACACAGACTAAGACGATTAAGGATCCATCACATTTGATCCTTCCCAAGAGTTCTCAGGCACCTGCAATCATGTCTTCGGCCCAGACTGAGGACCATTTACTTTCCACAGAGCCTAGTGATATGCAGAGAGGTGATGTGGGAGCTGGCATTTATTTTGAGATGGGGGAGAATAGAGAGGACCTCGGGTTGAGTACCCAGTGTGAGGGGACCCCAGTGACATCTACATCAGCACCAGCCTCTACTTTAGAGCTGCTGGGTGCATCTTCAGGGCCTACTCGCCCATCCACTACAACTGTTACTTCAGGTATGATGATAGTATCTCAATAGATTTTATAGAGCTTGGTGGATATCCAGAGAGTCTCCAACACTTATTCAAAAAATATTGAGAGTGAGGTGGTGACTTTATATGAGCAGATCCAGCTATGGCTCTAGAACATACTAGAGATGGTAGAGGCTAGATGGGATTCTACACACTGGGTTGCTATGTCAGAGTTACGTGCTGAGTTACATGCACATATTAATGCTTTTGAGGGACGAGTATCATCCCGATTCATTGAAATTGTGTCGCCGGATCTAGGAGCTATCAAGAGGAGGTGGACATAATTAGAGTTGAGGTGTGATCTCTTACCGAGAGCCACATATAAGCCATCCCCCTATAATATCCTAGTTGTTCAATCGGCACATCTATCTAGGACCAGATGCCATAATCTATTTATTGATAATGATGATGTAGTCCCCGTAATTTGGACCAAGAGAGGCCGGGAGGAGGACCTTCACGATCCAGATATATCGTATGAGCAGGACCTAAAAAGGGCCACCCATGATTCACAAGAGACTACATTTGTTGGGAGGTAGAGGAATAATGCGATAGCAACTGGTGCATAATGTGCTATAGAAATATAGCACTTTTGATGCTTAAAATGAGAAAAATATGCAAGTTTTTATGGTCATTTTGTTAGATGTGATGCATTTTGGGAATATTTTGTAGGAAACTAGGTTTTGGATCCAAAGTTTGAGAAAGAGATGAAAAGGGTGATTTTGATGCTAAAATTATGAATCCTGGCACTTAGGGTACTTACTGAGTGTTCGTGGCCAAAGATTAGACTTAAATGTGAAGTTCAAATGCTTGGTTGCATGTTTTGGAAGGGCGAACACATACTTAGGATAACATTTGGTCCGCAAGTAGCACATGTGGGTGCATGTGGCCTAAGTAAGTGCCATAAGTGGAGATCCCGAAGTGCTGAGGTTGTAGGAAATTTTTTTGGCTCATATTGTGCCAACATGTACTGACCTGTAGGCCGCATGTAGTACATGTATGGGCCATAGGGTGCATGTGTCCACCGACCCTTATTTTTCCTTTTTTGTTTGGGTTTTTATTTTAGGGTTTTCTCATGTACTATAAATACACCTTATGTATTTTTTAGCTAAGGAAACACATTTTTACTACTCACAAACATATTTTTATTCTGAGATCTATTTTCGGTCTTGGAATTCGCTTTTATAGATTTTGGTTCTTAATCTAGTTGGAGCTTTTAGGTTTTAATTGTTAACTCTTATGATTTCATCTTATGCTTTAAATTATGAATGTTGTTAGTTGTTTCACATGCATGAGTGGCTAAAACCCATAGCTAGGGTTGTAAAAACTGTAGCAGATTGATAAAGTAGGGGAAGTGCTTTGTTGTTCTGAACCAATACCCATGGCATACATTATCTTGTCTTTATTTTAATAGTTGTCTTAGAAATTGCAAACATTAGAATCCCACCTAGATTATTACTACTTACTCTAAAGTGACTAGGAAAAGGTAAGGTAACAGTAATTTGATGATTAATCGTCGATCCATGCTAATATGGAATATAATGAATGATTGTTAACTAAATCTAATGAATAGAGACTCAAAAGGTAATAGTTAACTGGGATTAAGATAAGGATAAGTAAGGCGACATCCTGAGACTCAAAAGGTAAAGGGTGAAATCTCTCTACTTGTCCAAAAGACTGTAGATGGTACATAACTTATCGATTCTTCATAGAAGGTATCGAGTTAGCTCAACAAAGAACTATAAACCTACTGAGTTGAGAATCCAGGGGGAACAAGTCCTAGTATTCATCTCTGACTGATTACAACCAAATTGATACTCACTTCCTATTAGATAATACAACCCCCCCTATTTACTTTCCTGTTTCACCCACTGACTATAGCAAGAAGAAACCTCAATTTAGAGTATTCCCTTGGGATTCGATACCAACCTCAATTGGGTTACTACATTTGATAGTGACCACATAACCTTCAAATTGGATTCGTAGCTTGAGCGTGATCAAATTTCAGCATCGTTGTCGGGGAATACAGTTTGAGTTATGACTTATGGTTGTTGCAGTCTTCGGGTTTTTTTATTTCCTTTCTTTTAGTTGGGCATATGTCAGTGTATGCCTAGTATACGAACTAGAGGCAATCCCTTACTACCACTAAATTTGAATTCAAAGAGGATCCTTCAAACACCACGAAGGATGACTGAGCTGAAGAGATATGACAACCAGAAGGGGTTCTAGATTGAGTATACTAGGTTTCTCCCCCTCCTCAACATGGAGTACAAGATATTATTAATTGATAGATTGATGATATTTAAGCTCAAGATGAGAATGAGATGAGGGAAGCAGAAGAAGCTGAGTGGTTAGCTCAAGAGGAAGAGCTATCCCAGCAGAGACAAATAGCAGACTAGCGAGCAGTATTCGGTGGAAATCAAAATAGAGCTAGAGGAGGCCGAGATCAAGTTATCCCTGCATATCAGCACTTTCATCCATATGAGGATGATGAAGAAGACATGGTATACATTTATCTAGCAGAAACAGGAGTCATTGTTCTTCCTGTTCTACCCCCAGGTGTCATGCTTAACATAACTAGTGCTATGATCCAGCTCTTATACTTGAAAAGTGTGTTTTGGGGGTTTACTACAGATGACGTAAACATACATCTGGCAAATTTTACTAGAATCTGCACTTCATATACCATTCCTGGGGTAGATCAGGAGGCGCTTAGATTGAGGTTGTTCCCTTTCTTGCTTACTAAAGAAGCATCTTTATGGATAGGAGAACTCTCAAGAGGGTTTATCACTACATATAATGAGCTACATAGGCAATTCTTGAATAGGTTCTTTCCTCCATCCAGGATGATGCAGCTTAAGGATGAGATTTACAATTTCAGGCAGCTTCAGTCAGAAACTATGTACGAGGCTTGGTTTAAGTTAAAGAAGAAGCTGAGTAAGGTACCCAACTATCGAATTTCAGGGACGAGCTTACTGGAGATATTCTACAGAGCCCTGACCATTAGTTCTAGATCCATGGTAGACACTATATCTGGAGAAGCACTTATGAGATTGCTCTGGGAGATAGCTTATGATATTCTAGACCAAATCTCTCTCACTAACCGAGGGTGGAAAACTCGGGAGGATGATGAAGAAAACATGGTATACATTTATCTAGCAGAAACAGGAGTCATTGTCCTTCCTGTTCTACTCCCAGGTGTCATGCTTAACATAACTAGTGCTATGATCCAGCTCTTATACTTGAAAAGTATGTTTTTGGGGTTTACTACAGATGACGTAAACATACATCTGGCAAATTTTACTAGAATTTGCACTTCATATACCATTCCTGGGGTAGATCAGGAGGCGCTTAGATTAAGGTTGTTCCTTTTCTTGCTTACTAAAGAAGCATCTTTATGGCTAGGAGAACTCTCAAGAGGGTCTATCACTACATATAATGAGCTACATAGGCAATTCTTGAATAGGTTCTTTCCTCCATCCAGGATGATGCAGCTTAAGGATGAGATTTACAATTTCAGGCAGCTTCAGTCAGAAACTATGTACGAGGCTTGGTTTAAGTTAAAGAAGAAGCTGAGTAAGGTACCCAACTATCGAATTTCAGGGATGAGCTTACTGGAGATATTCTACAGAGCCCTGACCATTAGTTCCAGATCCATGGTAGACACTATATCTGGAGAAGAACTTATGAGATTGCTCTGGGAGATAGCTTATGATATTCTAGACTAAATCTCTCTCACTAACCGAGGGTGGAAAACTCAGGAGGCTAAGAGAGGTTCTGACACTGATGTTATAAGTGCCCTCAGTGACCAGAGAGTAGCTGATGATTCTATGGCATAAGAGATTGCACTGCTGAGGACTAATCTTGGGTTGCTGGCTAAGTAATTTGCTACAACAAATTCTAAAAAGAAAAATGCAATAGGAGCACAGGGTACAGCCTCTAGAACTTATGATTCTGATTTAAATGAAGAGGCTAGATATCTGGATCATCAGTTGTCAGGTTTCCAATACCAAGGTCAAGGAAACACGGGTCAAAACTATTATGATGATAGATATAGAGACTATATAGGGACAGAGACGGTGACTGGATATGGATAAATAATTATAAGGAGAAGGGAGACAGGTATATTCCACCTGGAAAATATGATACAGAATCAAGAATGAAAGCGATGCTGGCCAAACTGGTCAAGGTTCAAGATAATCAAGAAGCCATCCTTATAGACATCAAAGCAGATATTTCAAGCCTGACTCAGACAGTTGATTCCTATGTAATTGTAATCAAGCAGTTAGAGATATATTTTGGGCAAATATCTACTATGATAAAACAAAAGCATCTTGTCACCCTTTTGAGTGAAAAAATTTAGAGTCCACCAGCTATATTCCATTGCCTATCTATCACTACTAATTGTAGTGCCATTACTGATGATCCCTCTGTACCTACTATTAAGGAGTTGAAGATTGATAGCAGTAAGAACGATAAGACACCCGAGGCAGAGTTTGAGAAGTTGACATGGGGTAATGGTGATTTTGATTATAATAGTGGTGAGGATTGGTCGTCAAGCCTAATGATCATATTCACCCTTATAGTGCGAACCTTCCTTATTAGTAGGAGAAAAGAAGGAAAATCCCGTAGCATTCACCATTCATGTTCTATTAGGCCTTTAAAATATCAAAAAGGCTTTATGTGACTTGGGATCAGGAGTAATGTGATTCCTCTAGTTGTGTGCAAGCTTTTTAAGATGGGGAAACTCAAACCTACATCCATAAAGTTATTGATGGTTGACTCATCTGTGAAGAAATTGGTGGTTATGTTATGTGACGTAGAAGTAAGGGTGGCATCCTTTATGTTCCCCATTGATTTCATGGTTCTTGATTATGAGTTGAATTCTCAAGCCCCCATTATATTAGGTAGACCCTTCCTAACCACTGGTAGTGTGTTGATTTATATGGACTTGAGGGAGATCATATTCAAACTGAATGATGAGCAAATAGTATTTGATGTGTGTATGATAGGGCAACAGCTAGACGATATGTGAGTGGTGTATGTTATAAACTCTATTGATGTGGATGTTGTTGCAGAAAAAAGTGTACCAAATGCACTAGGTATTGCTGAGAGAATAGAGGTGATGGCCACTCAGCTACAGATTGTTGAGACTCGAGTAGCGGCTTAGTTCAGCAAGATTAAAACACTAGATCTAGAAGATATTAGAGAGGATATGGAACTACCTAGAGCTGAAGTACGCTCTCTCATAGAGAGCCACATTTCAACCATCCCTCCAGTTGTATCCTCAGTTGTTCAGCCATCACCTCTTCATGGTCCCAAACACTTTGATTTAATCATGAAGAATGATATGGCAGTCCTCGTAGTTAGGACCAAGAGAAGCCGAGAGAGAAACCTACAAAATCTAGTCATGCTATATGAGAAAGCCCTAAAAATGGTCACTCATGATTCAACAGAGACTATATTTGTTGATAGGCAAAGGCGTGCCAAGGTAGCTGCGAGTACATCTTCTCATAGTGCACCATCACCACCATGGCCTCCGTCAGTGGATATATCCCCATCTAGGAAAGATAATGACACAGGCGCTTAGTGTGTCCGAGGTATGTTCTCACTTTTTTTTAATTATTTTAGTACATTTAGGATAGTGCACAATTTTTAGTTGGGGTGGGGTATACCTTATCCGCCGCGGGTTTTTGTTGTCATGTTTCTTTTTCCATCGATCGTGGTATGATTGTAAAACTGGCATGTCTAGGATAAATCTTGAGTTGTATTGTGTTTTGTTTTGTATTGTGATGTGTTTTGTGTAATTAGGAGATTTTTAAGTAGTTAGGGTAGTTGGCATGTTTTGACTGATTTTTTGAGAAAAATGATACCCCTCCAAAGTTGATGTTTGGATAACTGTGTGAATAAATATATGTGTGAACATTGTGGATCTTGGTATGGCATTAGTATTAGGTACATGATAATCACTGCTAACTTATGCATGAATCGTACAGGTAGTATTTTGTGATATGGATTTGTTCCATGTGTATGTGAGATGCTACCTAGTTCTCTTTGTGTGCTAAATTCAGAACTTGTCTGGTTAGTCTTGCCTAAGTTGTAGGATGGTTGGTTAGGAAAGGATCATAGAACATTTTTTATTTTAGTCAACTTTTAGCCTAAAATAACTTTTCATATGTGCATTATATCCCTTGATCCCTAATTTTGAGCCTGATAGCCTATTTCTTTGGTTTTACCTTTCACCTTTCCTTTTTGTGTTACAATGAACCTATTTCGGCCTTGGTCCTCCTTGGATATTACGACCTCAGCACAAGCAAAAAACCTAAGTTTAGGGTGGCTATTATAAGGGTGCGTGATGTAAAAAGGGTATGAAGAAAGGAAAAATAAAAGAAAAAGAAAGTAGGGCTAGGTGTGGTAGAAAAGAAAAAAAGTTGTGAAAAAAGTGAGAAAGAAAGAATAAACACCACACCCAACCTGAATGTGCTTTAAAGGGAGAAATAAGGGTGGAAATAAATAGGAATTTGTTAATAAGTGAGACTCCAAAAAGTTAGTTTAGCGCCAAGGAGGCTTAGTCACTTTATATCCATACGTACCATACCATCCCCCATGCCAACATTATAAGCCGAATAAAGTCCTATGGTAATCTTAACTTGAATGTCCGAAAACTTGGGTAAAGAAAATAAGGGCAAACCTATGGTATTCGATGCACATTTATTGGAACTTCTTTGTTGAGAGTGAGTGTCACTTGATTGTCCCTGCATTAACATGCTTTATTTCATATGAGTGAATGGGACTTCTTTGTTGTGAGGGCACATGAATCATATTGTGAGCTACTTATTTATTTGTGTAGTGTAGCTTGTATACATTCATGATTGCTTGTTGCTAATGTAGTGGCATACCTTGATCCCATTGTGTCAGATAGTTGTGCTTCATGATGATACATATTTGGTTTTGATGTTTTAAAATAGGATAGGGTGTTGTGATTTGAACTTAGTGTGTTGACTGCCTGCCTTGAATATCTTAGTTTCTCCTAATTAAGCATCGTTTTTAGTTTTATTTTGTTGTGTTTTCTGAGGACATGAAAATATTATAAGTTAAGGGTGTTGATGTGTTATAGAAATATAGCACTTTTGATACTTAAAATAAGGGAAATATGCAAGTTTCATACGTCTTTTTGTTAGAAGCGATGCCTTTTGGGTATATTTTGCAGGAAACTAGGTTTGGATGCAAAGTTCAAGAAAGAAATGAAAAAGGGTATTTTTTTTATGCTAAAATGATGATTCATAGCACTTAGGGTACTTACCGGGTGTTTGTGGCCAAAGATTGGACTTAAACATGAAGTTCGGACGCTTGGTTGCATGTTTTGGAATGTCATACACATACTTAGGACAACATGTGGTCTGCATGTGGGGCGCATGTGGGGCGCATGTGGCCTAAGTAAGTGTCAGAAGTGGAGATCCCGAAGTGCTGAGGCTTTAGAAAATTTTTCTGACACATGTGATGCCAACATGTGTTGACCCATAGTTCGCATGTTGTACATGCGCTGGCCACAGGGCGCATGTAGCCAGCAACCCTTATTTTTCGGGATTTTGTTTTAGAGTTTTCGCATGTACTATAAATACCCCTTATGTATTTTTAGATAAGAAAACACACTTCTACTACTCATAAATATATTTTGATTCTGAGATCTATTTTTCGGTCTTGAAATTTGTTTGTATTGATTTTGGTTCTTAATCCAGTTGGATCTTTTGTGTTTTAATTGTTAACTCTTGTGATTTCATCTTATGCTTTCAATTATGAATATTGTTAGTTGTTTCACAAGCATGAGAAGCTAAAA
The DNA here is from genome assembly GCA_030864215.1 of Capsicum pubescens. Taxonomy (NCBI): domain Eukaryota; kingdom Viridiplantae; phylum Streptophyta; class Magnoliopsida; order Solanales; family Solanaceae; genus Capsicum; species Capsicum pubescens. The sequence goes on along the minus strand of CM061540.1, from coordinate 64,840,055 downwards.
CTCATATCTAAGGTTGTGGGAACCCTCGCAGATTGATAAAGTAGGAGAAGTGCTTTGTTGTTCTGAACTGATACCCACGGCGTGCATTATATTATCTTTGTTTTAATAGTTGTATTAGTGGTTGCAAACGTTAGGATCACGCCTAGATTATTGCTACTTACTCCAAATGAGTAGTGACTAGGAAAAGGTAAGGTAATAGTAATTTGCTGATTAATTGTCGATCCATGCTAATATGGAATATAATGAATTATTGTTAACTGCATCTAATAACTAAAGACTCAATAGGTAATAGTTAACTAGGATCAATATAATGGTTAGCAAGGAGACATCCTGAGACTCAAAAAGTAAAGGGTGAAATTTTTCTACTCGTCTACAAGACTGTAGATGGTACATAACTTATCAATTTTGCATGCAAGGTATCAGGTTAGTTCAACAAACAACGATAATCCTACTGAGTTGAGAACCCAGGGGGAACACAGTCGTAGTGTTCATCTATAATACCCCGAGAATCCAAACCAATATTAGGATAGTGTTTCAGGCTCATGAGAAGTAAATTTTTAGTGCTTTAGTAGTTTTATGAGTGAGTTTGATGTATATTAAGGCCTCAAGTAACTCTTAGCTAAGACATGAAGAAAAATAATCCTTATCGATTGAGTTTTGAGAAGAATGTTGCTATAGTAAACTTACAATGAGTAGATCTTTTATTCTACTAAGAACTTTCCATCTCCAGACCCACCAAATTATAGGAAATTGAATTAGTTTTCCAACGATACCGATTTCACCTTAATCCGATACTCGGGTGGGAAGTTATGGCACTTTTAGTGCAAAATAGAAGCCCAACGTGATAAGGTCACGTCGCTGTGATGGACAAATTCACGTTCGTCCTTTTCCAGTGAGTCACCGCGATAAGCACTGTGTCACGCCAAGGGGAATTTTCACATTCGTCCCTTTCCAAAGAGGCATCGCAATTGGCACCGCATCGCGCCAAGGTGCCATTTCGGAGTTGTCTGTTTCCAGTGACACAACGCGATTTCACCACATCGCACCGCTGGGTAATTTTGGGATTTTCCTTTTTCCAGGGGCGCACCGCGATTGCATCGTGTCGCACCAAGTGTCAAAATTGGGATTTCCAGTTCAGTTCTGAGTTTTAATCCCAAGGGCATTTAAGTCCTTTTCCCTCACCCCAGTCAATCCAAACACGGGATTTAAGTCCCCATAGAGCATTATTTGCTCATTATCTCACAATTCTCTCAAAATTAAAGTAGCCCTCTTTCAAGAACAAACCCTAGCCCTTCAAGATTCAAGATCAAATCTCAAGAATTCACCATCCATTCTCACAAATTCATAAATCAAGGTATGTTTGGTGTTATCCTTGGGTTCCTTCCACCCTTGGAGTTCAAGAATCCTATTTGAGAAATTAAATTATGATTTATATTCTTAAATTGAATTGTGTTCATGTATGTGTTAATTTTATGGGCTTCAAACTAAGAAGATTATGAATTTCAAGTAAATAAACTAGTATGTGTGTTGATGTATGTATTTCTCATGTCATAACCCATGAATTGTGAATTGAATGTTGTAGTCATGATATTCCCGTGTTATTCTTTCTCATGTACAAGAACCATGCTCCCCAAGTGTTGGACAAAATGTCTATATGAATAAATTGTGCATGATATCTTAATTGTAATGCTTTTAAACTTATGATGTGGTTCCTTTATTTATGCTATCGAGTCCTGGGGGTATTGTATACCCGAAATTAGTTGCTTACTTAGTTTCCAGTTGTAATAAAATAATTTCATAGTATCCAAAATAGTAGCATTGGGTCAGTTAAAAGAATCAGCGTGAGTTCAGTCAAGCTTAGTTTAGTCTAGTGATCAGTGTCGCTTCAGTTGGGAGTAGGATTCAGCACTAAGCGAACCCAAGGATGGGGGTATTTTTCTAGTATAGGGTTTGACCCTTAGTAGCGGTCCCTGAGTTACAGAACTACGTAGCCAGCATAGGGTAAATTGTTTTCCTGCCAGACTAGGGTTGACGTAACCATATACATCTCATGAGTCTTCCTACCAGAATAGGGTTAACCCAGCCAGTGTTAGTAACCCATGGCATGATGCTAACACCCTTCCAACTGGGGTTATAAGTTGGACCCCAAATCAGCCTATAAATGGGGTATGTTGGTTAGATGATAACTCCTACAGTCTCAGTTCTAGTACTCAGTATTTAGTACAGAACTCAGTTCAGTTCTACACAATCATCACTTTCAGTTATCAGTAATCAGTTATCAAAAACTCAGTACTTCGGTTTTACACTAATTCAGACAGATGATATATGTTTGATATTTTATGTTCATTATCTTCAGTAGTCCTAGGCTTGCATATATTCTCATCCAGTCACTTCACGATATTTAGTTATTTTTATTACCCATGCACATAAACCCACGTATATTAGCCTAACCTCACCTAGGATACCAGTACATTCGAAGTACTGATGTGTACTCTCTCTTTGTGCTATGATGTCTCATATCATAGATTCAGATGCTTGGGTTCCTGCCCGTATAAAGCCAGCTCAGTCAATCATCCGCAGTCACCGTAGTAAGTCCTCATCCCTCGAGGATGCCATACTTATTTAGTCATTGCATTATTTTAGTATTTCAGTTATTTTAGACAACAGTTGTGAGTTAGTTGGGGCCTGTCCCATCAACTCTTTTATTTTGAATATTTAGAGGCTTTCAGACATTATCAGTTAGCAGTTATTCTACAGATGTACTCAGTATTGATTCAGTTTTATGAACCTTATGGCATTTTTAGTTTTACTTTCGTATATATTTTCATTATTATTACTCAGTGCTCACAGCAGGTACCATTCATGGGTTAGCTTGTGGTGCTTTAGGGTCGTAAGCACCGTGTGATGTCCAGGGTGTAATATCGGGGAGTTACATCATCTCTGACTGATTACAGCCAAATTGGTACTCACCTCCTATTAGATAATACAAATCTCCCCATTTACTTTTCCTGTTTGACCCACTGACTACAGCAAGCAAGAACCATAATTTAGAGTATTACTATATTTTATAGTGGCTGCATAATGTTTAGATAGGGGGTGTAGCTTGGGCGTGCTTAGTGCATATTCTAGTACTGGACCACCACCGCCTCAGCCAATCCAAATTCCATCACTGAGGGGCGAGCATGACACGAACGCCTAGTGCATCCCAGGTATGTCCTCATTCCCTTGACTTATATTACTTTCATGGATTGGGGATAGTGCATAGTCTTTTAGTTGGGGGTGGGTTATACCATAGCTGTCGCGGTCTTTTATTGTCATGCTTATTTTTCTATTGGTCGTGGTATAATTATAGAACCGACATGTCTAGGTTTAAAATTTATGTCATGATGGGTTTTGTTTCGTACTCTATTTGTTTTTGTGTAATTAAGAGATTTTTGAGTATTGAGGGAAGTTATCTTTTTTTTTTATATTAATTTAGGGAAAAATGCTACCCCTCAAAAAAAATTATTTTTAAGAACTGTGTGAATTTATATATGTGTGACTTTTGTTTATCTTGTTATGGCATTAGAATTAGGGACACGATAATCATAGCTAACTTATGCATGGATCGAATAGGTAGTAGCTTGTGATGTGACTCTGTGCCATGTGTGTGTGAGATGCTACCTAGTTCCCTTTGTGTGTTAAATCGAGAACTTTCCCGGTTAGTCTTACCTAGGTTAGAGGATAGTTGGTTAGGAAATGATCATAGGCCATTCTTAATTTTAGTCCACTTTTAGCCTAAATTACCTTCCAAGTGTGAAATAGTATCCTTGATCCCTATTTTTGAGCCTACGGCCTATTTTTTTGTTTTCACCTTTCACCTTTCCATTTATGTTACAATAAACCTATTTTGTCCCCGGTCCTCCTTGGACATTTTGCACCTCAACTCAAGCAAATCACCTAAGTTGAGGATGGCTATCATTGGGGTGTGTACTGTAATATGGGTATGAAAAAGGGAAAAATAAAAGAAGAAGTTAGTAAGGTTAGGTGTGGTATAAAAAGAAAATAAAAAAATAAAAAAAAAGAAAAAAAATGAATAAAAGAAACCACACCCAACCTGGATGTGCAATAAAGAATAAAAGGGTAGAAACAAGGGTGGTCTAAAAAGAAAATTGGTTAAAGTGTGGATCCCAAAGTTAGTGTAGTGCCAAGGAGGCTTAGTCACTTAATATACATATGTATCATACCAACCCCCAAGCCTACATTACAAGATGAATAAAGTCCTATAGTTTTCCTAACTTGATTGTCCGAAAATCGAAGTAAAGAAAATAAGGGCAAGCTAATGGTATTTGATGTGCATTGGTTGAACTTCTCTTTGATCGTGAGTGTCTCTTGACCGTCCCCACATTTACATGCTAATTCCATACGAGTGAGTGGGACTTCTTTTCTCTGAGGACACATGGGTTACATTACTAGTTTCTTACTTATTCGGGTAGTGTATCTTGTATATATGCATGGTTATCTGTTGTTAATGTAATTACCGTGTATTGATCCCTTGTGCTTCATGTTGTACATGATTGGTTTTGACTTGATGGAATAGGAGGGGTTAATTTTGTTTGAGAATAAAGTGATGATTGGCTGCCTTAGATAGCTTCACATCTCCTAGTTAAGCGTCGTGTTTTTGTTGTGTTCTGTTGTGTTGCCTGAGGATATCCAAACGTTGTAAGTTGAGGATGTTGATATGCTATAGAAACATAGCACTTTTGACGCTTAAAACTATGAAATTATGCAAGTTTCTTAGGTTGTTTTGTTAGATAAGATGTGTTGACACCTAAGTTTGGCTCTCAGTGCTTAAATTAACGTCTTCAGGCTTCTTGATAATTAAAGGGCACTAAATACAATTTTCACATCTTTCTTACAATTGTTGACAAATTATTGATAATCATCCTTACTTTAGGATTTTATCAATTTATTGTCATATTTTATTTTTCATAATTATTGATAATTCTATTTACGTTAGGATTTTTTATCATTTCATTATTGTTTATAACATTTTCACAATCATCTGCACATGTACACGACATGACATTACATTTTTTAAGTTACAATATTTCAAGTTAATTACATTTTTCAATTCTTTTTACATTTTTTGTAGTCACATATCGTGTCACACCCCAATTTTCTGAACTGGAATGCTACATGAGCTTATGACCCCAAAGGACCACAAACTAACCCATGGCTGATATCTGCACCTGTACACTGCAATATATATCATAATAATGCAGAAAATATAAACATGTAGGCCATAAGGTTCAACTGAATAAGGAATCTGGTAAAATAACATCCATATGGGTGAAAGATACCTAAAACGACTGAAAGCTGAATCAAATCTGAACTAAATCTGAAAGCCTCTAAACACTGTCTGAATAAGGAGTTGAAGGAACATGTCTCCAACTAACTCCATAAACTGATAGCTAACTGAAATAATAAATGAATAAATCAAACCATATCGTCCTCGAATGAAGAGGACTCACTGCAGCTCTGTCTACTGGAATGCGACTGCTACTGCTGGTTTGGAACTCGTGTCTCTGAACCTATGGTGTAACATAAAAAGAAAGCACCATAGCGCGAATGCGTCAGTACAACTGGAATACTGAGTATACGAGTGAGGTAGGCTGAACATAAATAGGGTTACATGCATGAGCAATGCTAACTAACTGACTGATATGAACGTGAGAGTGCAAACATGCATACATAGAAACTGAGATCGCGAATGTGTGATAGCTAAATTTGTATGCTAATACATAGTTTACTGATAACTGATCATGACTGATATTGTAGTTCTGAATACATGGGTGACTGTGCCTGAAAGTCCTGCATCTGATGGAACTATCTGAGTTTCGTACTATAACTGAATTTGACTGTATCTAGTAGTCCTGGTATATTGATATCTAAAGAACTATCTGAGTTATTTTACTGAGACTGAGCCTGAAACTGTGGGAGGTAGTTGTTTAACCGACATGCCCCAATAATGCATATAGCTAAGTTGGGGTCCAATCTCTTCCCCGACTGAAGGGGTGTCAATACGCTGGCTACGTAGTTCTGGAACAAAAGGATGACTGCTAAGAATCACACCCTAAACTGGAAGGTAAGTTCCCATCCTTGGGTTTACTCGGTGCTAACTTCTACTCCCATCTAAAGAGACTGAATATGACTTAACTGACTATACATAGACTGAGTAACTAACTTCCATTGACTGACGGAATAGCACTACTATCTGAGATTTTGATGAGATCATGAGATTTCAGAGGTTTTCTGAGTCACATGACTGACTGAGTTCTATAGATCATGGCTTAACTGAGATTATTGGGGTAATGTGACTTGGATCTAGGCACACAACTATATTTTTTGGGTACGAATACCCCTAGGACTAGATGGAAGGAAACTGACACACATGACATGACTTGATCACAAGATTTGAGTCCACAATTTATAATATCGTACATAAGGGATTTCATACTAAGCATGGTTATCAACAATGTATTGCATGGAAGGATTTCATGTCACATGGAAGTACTTGCACAACCTTAATATCATGTTCATTGCATAATCATACTAGCAATACATATCAATAGCATGGAAGTTCATGTGGAATCATCTTAAGAGTTGACATAGCTTGTCATTTAAATACTATCGGGTCATGGGAACTTGATTTTTAGCATTCTAGGCATTTTAATAAACACCTTACATGCACACTTTGGGGCATAGGTTTTCTCAACAATTTTAATCATCTTGAACCACCCAAATTTATGGGTTTTAACTACAAGCATGCATACATCATGGAAGTCAACTTAAATTAATATCTTGAAGCTTAAACAATGATCATTAACATGAACAACATCACATAACAACGAGGAAATCAAAGTTTCTCATTTAAAATCATGGTTCTTGAACTCTATGAACGAAAGGGGTCCATAGATGAACACTATGCATACCTGACTCAAGGTTCTTGATGTTTTTGAACTTGAAGGATTTGAAATCCTTTGATTCTTGAAGAAGATTGGGTCTTATTCTTGGATATTAAATTTAGAGAGAAACCCTAATTTTGTTTTATTTGTGAAATAATAACGAGCATAATGGCTAAATTCGGACTTATCTAGGTATATGTAGGCGAGTGATAAGTGACCAAAATACCCCTATTAAAATGACCTGGAAATAAACTGAATGGGGCATGTGACGGTCCGTCAGACACTTGACGGTCCATCACTTAGCCCGTCAGACATGGACCAGAAATAGGGTTCACTGGATAACAGTTGACGGCCTGGATGATGGTCCATCACAACTTTAACGGTTTGTCAACTCATCTATCAGTCCTTATCCAGTATGTGGCTCAACTTCCTTGGCTGTGACGGTTAAAGTGGCGGTCCGTCACTTATGTGGCGGTCCGTCAACTTGGCTGTCATACCTGGGCATTTTCGACAGTTCCTAGTAAAACGTCCATAACTTCCTCGTCTGATATTGGATTTGGACAAAATTGGTACCGTTGGAAAGCTGACACAATTTTCCATATGATAGAAAGTGAAAATCTCAAAAATACCATGTGTACAAAGATAGGTTTACCTTTCAAAGTAAGTCCTAGCATTCTCGAAATAATTTCTAGCTAGGAAAAAGGCATGGGTATTAAAGTATCTCCCCCTTGAGAACATTTGTCCTCAAATGGAACTGACTGAGAGGGGAAACAATAATCCAAACATGAGTAGCTGGAACATGATCTTATGACTGAAAAACTGAATGTGTTATACTGAACATGCATATCTGATGCACGTGTAACTGATTCATGAATGCATGACTGAGGTTCTCGCAATGAGAATGAATACCTGATGCATGATTATTTACTGGACTGATATATGTATGCATGACTGAATATGCAATGGTACTTGATACCAAATTTGTGATGGAACATGAAAATGAAATGAAATATCAAGTTGTATTGAATGCTGAACGTGAAACTGAATTAGCTTAAGGAGGACTGTTACCTTGAGCTTGATCTGGGTTGGCGGAGAAAAGGTGAGGGTACTTGGTATGCATGTCTACTTCTTCTTCCCAAGTAGCTCCCTCAATGAACTGATTTTGCCAAAGAACTTTGACTAGAGGGACTTCTTTGTTCCTCAGCCTATGAATCTGATAGTCTAAAATTTCGACTGGAATCTCTTCATAAGAGAGGCTGTCCTGAACATCAATGTTCTGAATAGGGACTACAACTGCTGGGTCACCTATGTACTTCTTGAGTAAGGATACATGGAAGAACGGATGAACTGAGGCTAGATCTAAAGGCAATTTGAGATCATAAGCTACTTTGCCAAAGCGACTGAGAATCCTGAAGGGACCGACATAGCGGGGACTGAGTTTCCCTTTCTTGCCAAACCTCTTCACTTCCCTTCATGGGTGAGATTTTGAGATAGACATAGTCATTGACCTCAAACTCGAGATCCTTTCTACGAACATCTGCATAAGACTTCTATCGGATCTGAGCAGCCCAAAGTCTCTCTCTGATCAACTGAACTTTCTCTAAGGCGTCGAATACCAAGTCAGGACCAATGACTGAGGCCTCACTAACTTCGAACCAACCAACTAGAGATCTACACCTCTTACCATAGAGAGCTTCGAATGGAGCCATCTGAATACTGGAATGATAGCTATTGTTGTATACAAACTCAATCAAGGGCAAATGGTCGTCCCAACTTCCTTTGAAATCAATTGCACACTCCCTTAGAATATCTTCAAGAGTCTGAATGGTCCTATCTACTTGGCCATCTGTCTGAGGATAAAACGTTGTACTGAGATGGACTTAGGTACCAAGACCCTTTTGGAACGCGTTCCAAAAGTGAGAGGTGAACTGTGTACCTCTATCTTAGATGATAGATAATGGAACACCGTGTAATCTGACCAACTCCCTGACATAGAGTTTGGCGTAATCCTCAGCTGAATAAGAGGTACGAACTGGAAGGAAATGAGCTGACTTGGTCATTCTGTCTACAATAACCCAAACTGAATCGTGCTGATGACGAGTTTGAGGCAAACCCGTCATGAAATCCATGTTCACTTCTTCCCACTTCCAAGTAGGAATGGTGAACTCCTGCATGGACCCACTAGGTTTCTGATGCTCTATCTTAACCTACTGACATATAGAGCACTTAGCCACAAACTCTGCAATATCTCTTTTCATTCTACTCCACCAATAGATCTCCCGCAAGTCGCGGTACATCTTAGTGGCCCCTGGATAAATAGAGTATCGCTCACCATGCGCTTTTGCAAGAATTCGCTGCCTCAAGTCAGCTACACCTGGAACACACAAACGACCCTGACAACGAAGAACACCATCTCCCCCTTGGGATAAAGCCTCTACTTTATGATTCTGAACTGACTATTTTAGCTTGATAAGGCTGGGATCCCTGTCTTGCTTTTCTTTCACCTCGAAAACTAGAGATGACTCTGAACTACTCTGAACACATACACCACCCTCTGAAGAGTCGACTAAGTGAATGCCTAGTCTGGCAAGCTGATGGATTTCCTGGTCTATCTTTTTCCTGCTATCGTCAATGTGAGAAACACTACCCATGGAGAGTCAACTGAGAGAATCGTCCACAACGTTGGCCTTGCCCAGGTGATAAGGACACTCATGTCATAATCTTTCAAGAGCTCTAACCACCTTATCTGACGAAGATTGAGATCTTTCTGAGAAAAGACATACTGGAAACTCTTATGATCAGTGAAGATATCTACATGAACTCCGTATAAATAATGCCACCAAATCTTTAAGGCAAATACTACGGCTGCTAACTCAAGATCATGAGTAGGATAATTCTTCTCATGGGGCTTTAACTGTCTGGAGGCATAGGCTATGACCTTACCATGCTGTATGAGGACACAACATAAACCCACTCTGGATGCATCACAATAGACTACAAAACCGACTGAACTATCTAGAAGAGCTAGAACTGGAGTTGAGGTGAGTCGAGTCTTAAACTCTCAAAAACTTTTCTCACATGAATCTGACCACTGAAACTTAACCTTCTTCTGAGTCAATCTAGACATAGGAGATGCAATAGAAGAAAATCCCTCGACAAACCTTCTGTAATAGCCAGCCAAACCCAAGAAACTCCTGTTATCTGATGGAGAGACAAGGTGAGGCCAGTTTTTTACCGCTTCAGTTTTCTGAGGATCTACTCTAATGCCATAACCGGAAACAATACGGCCAAGGAATACTACTGATCTGAGCCAAAATTCGTACTTACTGAACTTGGCGAACAACTGATGATCTCTGAGAGTCTAAAGAACAATTCTGAGATGGTCTGAATGATCATGCTCTGTGCGAGAATAGACCAGAATATCATCTATGAAGACTATGACAAACATGTCCAAGTACTTCTTGAACACCCGGTTCATCAAGTCCATCAAAGCTGCAGGGGCATTGGTAAGACCAAAGGAAATGACTAGAAATTTAAAGTGACCATACCGAGTACGAAAAGTTGTCTTCGGGATGTCACGTTCTCTAACTTTGAGCTGATGATAGCCTGATCTGAGGTCTATCTTGGAGAAATAACTGGCACCCTGAAGCTGGTCAAACAAGTCATCTATCCTGGGAAGAGGATACTTGTTTTTTACTGTAACTTTGTTGAGCTGACGGTAATCGATACACATCCTGAGAGAACCGTCTTTCTTGTGCACGAATAAGATTGGTGCACCCCATGGGGATACACTGGTCCTGATGAATCCCTTGTCTAAGATATCCTTCAACTAATCTTTCAGTTTTTTTAGTTTTGCTGGTGCCATTCTGTATGGCAGAATAGAGATAGGCTGAGTATCTGGGAGAAGGTCTATGCTGAAGTCTATTTCCCTTTTGGGAGGAATGCCTGGAAAATCTTTGGGAAAGACATCTGAATATTCATTAACCACTGGGACTGATTCAATACTGGGAGATTTGGAACTGGAATCCTTTACATGTACGAGATGATACACATACCCCTTTGAAATCATTTTCCTTGCCCGAAGGTAGGAAACAAGATGACCCCTAAAAGATAAAGTACTACCCTTCCACTCTAGGATGGGCTTATTCGGGAACTGGAATTAAACTATCCGGGTCCTGCAGTTGACTGTGGCATAGCAGGAATGAAGCCAATCCATACCGAGAATGACATCAAATTCAATCATCTCTAATTCGACTAAATCTGCTGATGTGGATTTCTGAAATATCATAATCGGGTAGTTCTTGTACCCATCGAGCTATGATAGTTTTACCCACTGGGTTAGAGACTGAAAAGGGATTGGCTAAAATCTCAAGACTGATTCCGAAGTCGCCTGCTGTGTACGGAGTAACAAAAGACAAGGATGTGCCTGGATCTAGCAAAGCGTAAACATGAACATGGAAAATCTATAATGTACCAGTAACAACAATAGGAGAATTTTCCTAATCCTGTCAAGTCTGAAGAGCATAGAGTCTGTTTGGGCGTTGCCCACTAGTAGCACTGGAAGTGGCACCCTGCTCGTTCGGGCGACCAGACTGAGCTGTGGAACGATTTTGCTGACCCTGATAGCTAGATTAAGGACAATCTCTGACTCTGTGGCCTGGCTTGTCAAAACCGAAACAAACATCACTACCGGCTCTGCAAACCCCCTGGTGGTTCTTACCACAAGTTTGACATAGGGGATTAGTTCGGGAATTGCTGACACTGCCCTGAGATTTAGAGACGGGTGCTCTATCTCTGAACTTAGGAGTTGGTGCACTGGCTGAAGACTGAACTGGAGTTGATGACTTGGGACAAAACTGGGAATGATTTCGTCCCTCTGATTTGGGTTGAGCAAAACTAAAACTACCTGATCTTTCTCTCTTATTCTCCCTCTCCCTAGCCCTAAGCTTTTGCTCCTCTATTTGTTGAGCATGGGTCATAAGCCTGGCTAAAGTCATATCACTGTTCAGCATTGCAGATCTACACTCATTTACCACGCTATCATTCACTCCTGACACAAACTTACTCATCTTAGCCATGTTGTCTGCAACCACATGAGAGGCATATCTGGATAGCTGAGTAAATCTGAGTGAATACTCCCTAACCATCATATTTCCCTACCTGAGGTTGATAAACTCAAGAACTTTGGCCTCCCTCAGCTCTTGGGGAAATAATTTGTCTAAGAAAGTCGTGACAAATTCCTCTCACTATATAGGACCTGCATCTTCTAACCTCTCAGACTTCCACTATTTGTACCAAGTGTGAGCAACATCTTCTAACCCTAGTTTTTTTTTTTGTGAAATAATAATGAGCATAATGGCTTAATTCGGACTTATCTGGGTATATGTAGGAGAGTGATAAGTGACCAAAATACCCCTGTTAAACTGACCTGGAAACAAACTAAACGTGGCATATGACGGTCCAACTGACGGTCCGTCAGACACTTGACGGTCCGTCACTTAGCCCTTCAGACGTGGACCAGAAATGGGGTTCACTGGATAAGAGTTGATGGCCTGGATGATGATCTGTCAACTCGTCCGTTAGTCCTTATCCAGTACGTGGATCAACTGCCTTGGTTGTGATGGTCAAAGTGGCGGTCCGTCACTTATGTGGTGGCCCATCAACTCTGATGTCATACCTGGGCATTTTCGATAGTTTCAAGTAAAACGTCCATAACTTCCTCGTCTGATGTTGGATTTGGACAAAATTGGTACCGTTGGAAAGCTAACTCAATTTTCCACGTGTTAGAAAGTGAAAATATCAAAAATACCATATGTACAAATATAGGTTTACCTTTCAAAGTAAGTACTAGCATCCTCGAGATGATTTCTATCTAGGAAAAAGGCACGGGTATTACATATCGATACCTATATTTGTACTTTATTTAATACAGTCCACAAATGCTAAGTCGGATCAATTATTACACATCATAATAGTTTAGTGTCTTGCCACGACAATGATCACACAATTATGTCTTGTCATATTCGACAATGACTACAAAATAATGTCTTGTCACATCTGACAACGACCATACAATGACACTATTCTTTGAATAATAACTTTTCATGTTAGTTGAAAAGTTGAAAAATCCTTTGGTCAATAGGCGAAGGTCCAAAAGGTGTTCCAGAAGAAAAAGAAATGACACCCTTTAATCCTTTACATAATAAAAAGAACCCATTTTTTTAATTATAAATAGGGGTGGGGGTTAACATTTTTGGAAGAAAAAACACACATTTTTTTACTATCCACACATATATTTCTTCTTTCTCCTCTCTATCAAACACACACACAAAATACAAAATACACTCTAACACACACACATTTGTTATAACCATCAAATTTTTGCTCATCTTTCCCTTTTCTCTCACAAACACACAAAAAAGAAATACACAATAAAAAACACACACAAAATACACACACCAATACTTCACATCATATTTCTTTTTCCTTTCCCAAAATATGATACACATACAAATACACAAAAGATATACACACAAAGAAGAAAATTAGATTATCAATCTCTCTCTCTCCTTTCTTCACTGCTGACCAGTTCACCGTCGTCGAAGCCCCAACTGATCCCACATAACCACAATCTCCTCATCTCCATCTTCCTTATTCCTTTTGCCACTAGATCATCGAAGAAGATGACTAGCGAGCTTCTAGCTCCAGCCACACCACCACCACCAGACAACCTTTTCTTTTCTTCTCTTTCCCTTTTTCTCCCACGGTTTCTCTGATGTCGGAGTTCGATGAAACAACACCCTACCACCTCTGCTTTATCCCTCTTATATCATGCCATACTGGAATTGATCACCAACAGGAAAGCTTTGACCAAACACTACCATCCCGCCATTATTGCTCCACTAGGCCACTACTTCTCTTTCCAACTTTAATGGAGGACACTGCATCATAGGAAAAATGGACAGATCTGGCCAAGTCTTGTACATCTCTGTTGTTTCTCTGGCGTATCGCCATTGAAGCAATGTCACTGTTTTATCTTGTTCTCGTTCATTATAACATTGGGAACCATAGAGTTTTACCATCTAGACCTCTCCAAAAAACATCAAATTTGACTGAAAAATAATGATGTCATGGTTTTTTATCCTTTATCTACTTTTAATATTGCTGCTATTAATATTATTTCATATCTCCTTATCATCTTAATTTCAACAACTTTATGAGGCGAGCACAATGGCTTTCTTCCTTATTGATTTTTGTCTCGGTGTTGCTACTGATACATGTCATTTTGGGTATCCTTGTTACTGCTAGTTGTTCACTACTATCTAGTTAGTTTTTGGGCTGATATGTTCCCATTTTTTGTCCTCTACAACTTTATTAGATCGATTCAAACAAAATACTACACGAATGGCCAATGACAATATCTCTCCGTCGAATTTTTGAGGCCGCCCCATGATAAAAAATAAATTTTTATTCCTCAAGTCTGCTTACTTTATATCAAAATAAATACATGGCCGTTGGCAATATCTTTCCGTCAGATTTTTGAGGCCATCCAATAAGAAAAGACGAATTTTATTTTCTCAAGTTTATCTATTTTGTATCAAATAAATACGTGGCCGATGACAATATTTTTTCGTCAGATTTTTGAGGTCATCCCATAATAAAAGACGTATTTTATTTTATCAAGTTTATCTATTTTATATCAAAATAAATACATGGCCAATGAAGAAATTCTCCGTCGATTTTTGAGGCCTCCCTAAAAAAAGATGGATATTATGTAAACAAATACGTAACAAAAATAAATAAATCCAGGTGATGACAAAATCTTTATAACATTACAACAACACAAAGGGTTGTACGATTCGTATCTTGTCAAGGCAATTTAGGATGGCCGATAAATCGAGCAACCACTTTATAGCCACAGCGTATCTAAAAGTTAATCCGAGCCCACATTATAACCAAATTCTATTATTATTTATACATCTACATATACGTATGTGTACACACAATTTTAATTTTATTTAGTAATTATTTGTTTATTCGTAATATATCTATTGAGTGTTTATACATATTCTTGATAATACACTCGAGGTGATATTCAAAAGGGAGTTTCCGACCCCTAAGTTTGTAGTTTTATTTCCGATTTGTATGATTGTACAAAAAGATGAAAATATAATGAAAACTTTACTTTTGGAGTGTTGGGCGGGGACATTTTTCACTTACATATTCATTAACGCATATTTAGGCAAAACTTAGGCCGTTAGTATTTACATAAACTAATTAATATAATCAAATTAATTCACACATTTACATAATAAACATTGTATACTTTTTTCTCTTTCAAGTAAAATCTTTATTTTTTCCCGTGATTTCGATCAAGTAGGTAATATTATTTGCAAAATACTTTTTCTTTTATAGTATGTAAAATATACTTCTTTTTCACATGTTTTGTATATTTTTATACATATCCTTTACATATTTTCACAACAATAAGTTTTATTTATATACCTAATACACAAACACCTTTTACATCATTTGAAATATTTATATCTCCTCTCTCTTTGATAAATTTAGTCTAGCCGGGTACCATATTTGTGGATTCTGAAGGGTGCCTAACCCCTTTTCTTCGAAATAACTTGAACCCTTATCTAGAATCTCAATTGATTTTTCATAAACTAAAACATTAATCATACGTGTTAATAATTAAATAGGTTTCTTTATTTTTCATGAAAACTCTGTACAAAATTTTAATTTTTTTGAGTCCGTACATCATGTTTTGTTTAACCTTGACAAAAAAGGGTAGGACAGAATGATGACTCTGCTGGGGAGTAACCGCAAGTTCTAACCATGAACTCAATTTTCCAATTGAGGGAGGTATTTTACATTTTTGCGCATGTTATTATCAAATTTTTTTATTCTTTATCTGTTATGCTCATAAATTCTTTACATTATTTGCTCAAATTAGTTTTGTTGTCTTATCAATTCTTTGATTCATTGCTTGTTTAATGCACTATATTTGTACATTGTAAAAACTGCTACACATTAGTTTTTACTTCATTTAATAATAATCACAATTTCATCGAGTCTTTGGTCGTACACTTCACATATTGTGGTTCATGCGGTGGGTGTCTTACACTCCCCCAAACCTTCTTTGAATTTCATTGTTTCAAAATTAGTGCATTTAGATTAGTGTGACTTTTCGCAATTATTCAATCCTACTCTCAACCATTTAGGAAAATTCCTATTCTAGAAATAGATCATGCAACATACAAACTCGCAAAAAAGTTTGAACTACGTTATGACCTGATTATTGTCCTGACAAGATACGTAGGCAGCCCAGTAGTCGGATTCGGTCGCTTCACTATTTCAGAACAATTCCTTCAATATTCAAATTGGGGCAATTGTTCTATAACAGTTCAAAGACACTCTTCAAAGGTCATCAAAGAGCGCAAATAAGAAACTCCTCAAATCCAAATTTTAATAACATTAGTGCCTAGTCGGCCTACCTCCCAAATCCTCACCCGATTTTTGTTTGAGAACACCTAGTTTCTCCTTTCGAACATCATCAACCTTTAAATTTATGGAATATCGATTCTCACCTTCAAAAGCAAGGGTTCAACACCCTTTCAGTCATAACAACCCTGCCAACTATGGAAAAATAAGACCATAAATTCTTCAATGTCTGACCTTCTCAATCTTATCAACATATGGAAGTAGTGTCAAAACTCTCCTCGTGCTTGATATCTATCCTCTTAATCGTCTGATCGAAATAATTTTGATACTAAAAACAGTTCCTTACTGGTCGTCTGTCATATTATTTTCAAGGATGACCATCACAACTTTTTTACAATGGTACATATCACATATAAATTCACAAATGCCTAAACTATGCAGACCTGATTCTTGTTTTCACAAGACACGTAGGCAACCTTCATTCAGGTCCGATCCCATTTTTTTTCTAAATAAATAAAATTTTAGAATTCGGAATTGGTTGGTATCAACAAGTTAGGAGTGTGTATGAGAAAAAGACAAAGTGGTATGATGGAGAAGATCGACTTCATGGTAAACCATAGATTCTTTTGGTACTTGTAAGTCAAACTAGAGTGACACTTGAAAAATTCTCTTACATACATCTATGGCAAGAACGAAGCCAACCTCATCGTTTCAAGTGCATTGTGTGGTGAGTTTTAGATTACTTCATTGCATTGTATTGTAGATCTAGAACTTAGCCTAAATGTCTATTGCAGCAAAATTCTGAGTTACACTTGGTTTAGGAAAGGATTGCAGGCCTTCCTTGACCCGATTATGCCTTCCATAGCCCACCAAATAATGTCAATCCCTAGAGTTTCCCCTTTTAAGCCTGAAACCTTTTCTTTGGATAACCACATCTGAGTCTATACCTTTTGAGTACTTATATGCACTATCCCTCTCTTGGACCACCTCCTTGAGTGCACTACATATGTGCAGGTTGTGAACAATGGTTCAAGATCAAAGTTGTCAAATACAAATGATATGTAGCCTAGAAGAATAAAAACAAAAAGACGACTTCAAAAAAGAAAGAACAAAAACCCCCTACAAAAGAAAAAGGAGAGAACTCCAACAAAGGTGGAGAACCATCAAAAAATGAAAATATATTTATTCAAAAAAAGGGGAAAAACTCCAACACGAGATTCAAAAGAAGTCAAGAAAATACAAAACAAGGGGCAAAGAAGCACAACAAAGAAGATTAAGACTCAAAGCACAACAAATGTCAAAAGCACAAATACAGTGCAACGCTCATTGAGGAAATAGTCACTTTCAACCCAAATATCATCCTACCCGTCCCAAACCTACATTACAAGACGATAACAAGTCCTAAAAAACCTTATTCTAAGTGTTCTCACATTAGTGGATACTTACATGAAGGCCAAGCCTATAGTATCACAAATGGCATTCATTGAACTTTTTTCTTAAGTGTGAGTGTATATCTCTGGACGTCTCTAGATTCAAAAAGAAAAATACTCAAATAGGTGTGAAAATGAGACATTCTTTCTGAGAGGACGCTTGAAACATGAGGATAGGTATAGTTCAAAACCTTTGTTTGAAGAAAGAAAAACAAATCTTGTCTATACTTGGGTATGTCTAAGGTACCACTTGGAACTATAAAAGTTACCCGGAAGTTGATCTCAGTTAGCTAGGAAAGAGATGGGGAAATTCTTATACACACTACTAATCATTGGTACCAACTGTAGTCAAGATACAATTATATCTTTCTCATCTTTCAACAGTCCTCACAAAGAAAATACAACACATTTCTCTATTTTTTACCTTTCAACATTTTTTTGCAAAGAAAATACAAAATAATTTTCTTACTTTTTCATGACGCTCACCACCAAATATGTGTATTATACTTTTCATTCAAAACACCCTCCTCCAAATACAGACAATTGAATTTTCATTCAACACACTCACCTCCAAATATAGGCAATTGATTTTCATTTTTCAAGCTCTCATATTCAAACATAGACATTTTTCTTTTCTATTAGGTGTTCTCCGAGAGCTCTTATATTTCCATATCCCCACTAGTCGAGAGGCTATTACCTTTTGAATAGCTCCACCAGTCAAGAGACCTTACATTTTCATAGCCCCACCAGTGGAGAGGCTATTATTTTTCAGTAGCTCTGCCAGCCGAGAGCTCTTATATTTCCATAGCCCCGCCAGTCGAGAACTTATTACCTTTCAAATATCTCCGCCAATTGAGATCTCCTTACATTTTCATAACCCCGCCAGTCGATAAATTTTATATTTTCATAGCTCCACCCATCAAGAGGCTATTACCTTTCAGTAGGTCCGCCAGTCAAGAGATCTTACATTTTTATTGCCACACCAATCGAGAGGCTATTACCTTTCAAGTAGCTCCTCCAATTGAGAGATCTTGCATTTTCATAGCCCGTTAGTCGAGAGAATATTACCTTTCAAATAGATCCGATAGTCAAAAGCTCTTACATTTTCATAGCTCCGTCAGCCGAGAGGCTATTATTTTTTAGTAGCTCTGCCAATCAATAGGTATTACATTTCCATAACCCCGCCAGTTGAGAGGCTATTACCTTTCAATTAGCTCCACCACTTGAGAGATTTTACATTTCCATAGCCTCGCCAGTTGAGAGTCTATTACCTTTCAAATAGCTCTGCTAGTCGAAAGCTTTTACATTTCCATATCCCCATCAATTGAGAGGCTATTACTTTTCAATAGCTTCGCCAGTCGAGTGCTCTTACGTTTCTATATCCTCGCTAGTCAAAAGGCTATTACCTTTCAGTAGCTTCACCAGTCGAGAGCTCTTATATTTCCATAGCCCCACCAATTGAGAGGATATTACCTTTCAATTGCTCCACCAGTCGAGAGCTCTTTTATTTCAATAGCCTCGCCATATGAGAGGCTATTACCCTCCAGTTGTTCCACCAATCAAGAGGCCATTATAATTAAATCACTATTCTAGTTGATGACCTTTGTCTTCATAGACAATTGAGGACAACCATTAATATTAGTCTTTGTAGATAATCAAAGACATCATTCAGTCTTCGTAGACAATCTAAGACGCCAATCAATATCAGTATTTATGTGCAATTGAAGACAACAATCAACATCAGTATCTAGAGACAATTGGAGATATCATGCATCAAGTCTTCGTAGATAATTAAATACATCATCAGTCATCACATATTCTTCATAGACAATCGGAGACGTCAATCAACATCATTCTTCGTAGACAATCGAAGACATTATTCAGTCTCCATAGACAATCAGAGCCGACAATCAACATTAGTCTCCATAGATAATTGGAGATGTCATGCATCAAGTCTTCGCAAATAATCAAGGATATCATCATTTAGCATCATTCTTCATAGATAATTAAAGACACATTAAGTCTCCGTACACAATCGGAGATAACAATCAACATTATTCTCTATAGACAATTGAAGGTTTCATGTATTAAGTCTTCATAGACAATCAAAGAAATCATCATTCAACATCAGTCTCCTTAGAAAATAAGTGATGACAACCAACATCAGTCTTCGTAGATAATAGAAGAAGATAATCAACATCAGTCTTTATAGATAATTGGAGATTTCATGCATCAAGTCCCCACAGACAATCGAAGACATCATTCATCCTAAAGTCTCCATAACTAATCGGAGATATCATTCATCCTAAAGTCCCCATAAATAATCGTAGGCATCATTAGGCATTTTTTCAACCAAAATAAAATCCAGAACAACAAGACATTTTTCAATTTCCATTCAAAAGGTCAAATATTAGCCATAAATCATACACTAGGAAAATTTATAGAAACACCTCGAAATTTTTCCTATTTTCTCATTTCAAACTACATTAACCTGATTCTCGTAACACTCGAGATATGTAGGAAGCTCTATACAGAGTTCGGTCATCACAATCCCATAATCAATCTTTCTCTCCAACAAGTACATAATCTTGCATCTCACAGCTCGATACTGGGGTAATTTCGAGAAGAGCATCGGGAATATGTGAAAACTTTTATTCTCAAATAGACCTCATCTCAATAATAATTCCACATGATCGTCCATCATTAATAACGGGACAAGAGGCAATTTGCCTATTCTTTTAAACTATACCCGACTTGATCTTCATGCAACTCGAGGTATGTAGGCAACGCTAAATTAGAGTTTGGTTAAATTTTCATCAAAAATCATTTTTTTGTCGAGAAAAATTAGCTACACATCAATATTTTCGTTTGAAGATTTCTACATCGTCTCCAAATGAAAAGGGGCAACTGTTACACCCAATTTTGGCTCTCTATGCTTAAATTAACATCTTCAGGTTTCTTGGTCGTTAAAGGGCACAAAATATAATTTTCACATTTTTTTTATAATTTTGGACAAATTATTGGTATTATCCTTACTTTAGGATTTTATCAATTTATTATCATATTTTACTTTTCATAATTTATTGATAATTCTCTATACGTTAGGATTTTTTATCAATTAATTATCATTTTTAACATTTTCACAATCATATGCACATGTATACGACATGACATCACATTTTTTAAGTTACAATATTTTCAAGTTAATTACGTTTTTCATTTTTTTTACATTTTTTGTAATCACATACCGATGCCTATACTTGTATATTATTTAATACAGTTCGCAAATGCTAAGTCGAATCAATTACTACACAGCATAAGAATTTGATGTCTTGACAATGACCACACAATAATGTCTTATTACATCTGACAACGACCACACAATGATGTCTTATCACATCTGACAACGACCATACAATGACACTATCATTTGAACAATAACTTTGTATGTTGCTTAAAAGGATGAAAAATCTTTTGGTCAATAACCCAAGGTCCAAAAGGTGTTCCAAAAAAAAAGGACACCATTTTATCCTTTGGATAATAAAAAGAACACATTTTTATTATAGATAGGGGTCAGGGTTAACATTTTTGAAAGAAAACACACACATTTTTTACTACCCATACATATATTTCTTCTTTCTCATCTCTATCAAACACACACATAAAATACAAAATACACACTAACACATACACACACATTTTTACAACCACCAGATTTTTGCTCCTCTTTCTCCTTTCTCTCATAAAACACACAAAAAGGATATACACAATAAAAAACACACACCAATACTTCACATCAAATTTCTTTCTCCTCTCTCAAAGTATGCATACATATACAAAAATACAAAATTTATACACACAAAGAAGAAAATTAGACTATCAATCTTTTTCTCCCCTTTCTTCACTGATGGTTGATTCACTGCCATCGAACCTCTGATGGATCCCACCACAACCAATATCTCCTCATGTCCCTCTTTCTTCTTTATTTTGCTTCTAGCTCATTGGAAGTGATGACCAGCGAGCTTCGAGCTCCATCCGCGCCATCACCACCAAACAACCTTTTTTCTTTTCTCCTCTCTCCCACTACTGCTCCAATGCTGGAGTCCGGTTAAACAACACTTTACTGCCTCTGCCCGTCCATCTTCTGCCATGCCATGCCAAAATTGATCTTCAGCGAGCAAGCTTCGTCCTAACACCACCATCCTGCCGCTACTGCTCCACTAGGTCACCCCTTCTCTTTCCTTCTTTAATGGGGGACACTGCCTCATCGAAAAAATGACTAGATCTGGCCTGGTCTTGTACATATCCGACGTTGCTCCAGTGTCTCGACATTGAAGCGACGCCACTATTTCATCTTGTTCTCATTCATTATAACATTGGGAACCATAGAGTTTTATCGGTTAAACCGCACCAAAAAACACCAAATTTGATCCAAAAAGGATAATGTTATAAGTTTATTTTCCTTTGTCTGCTTTTAATATTGTTGTTATTAATATTATTTCATATATCATTATTATCTTTATTTCAACAACTTTATGAGGCGAGCACAATGGCTTTCTTGCTTATTGATTTTTGTCTCTATGTTGCTACTGATACATGTCATTTTGGGTATTCTTGTTACTACTACTTGTTCACTACTACCTGGTTAGTTTTTGGGCTGATATGTTTCCATTTTTTGTCCTCTACAACTCTATTAGATTGATTCAAACAAAATACTACATGGATGTTGATGACAATATCTCTCCGTCAAATTTTTTAGGCCACCCCATAATAAAAGACAGATTTTTATTCCCCAAGTCTTCTTACTTTATATCAAAATAAATACATGACCGATGACAATATCTTTTCATTGGATTTTTTAGGCCATCCCATAACAAAAGACGAATTTTATTTTCTCGTGTTTATCTATTTTATGTCAAAATAAATACATGGCCGATGACAATATCTTTCTGTTGGATTTTTTAGGCCATCCCATAACAAAAGGTGAATTTTATTTTCTTAAGTTTATCTAATTTATGTTAAAATGAATGCATGATAAATGAAGAAATTCTCCATCAATTTTTTAGGCCTCTCCAAATAAAAGACGGATATTATGTATAAAAATACATAATAAAAATAAATAAATTCAGAAGATGCCGAAATCTTTTTAATATCACGACAACACAAAGGGTTGTACGATTAGTATCTTGGCAAATCGATTTAGGATGGCCGACAAATCAAGCAGCCACTTCATAGTAATGGCGTATCTAAAACTTAATTTGAGCCCATGTTATGATAAAATTCTATTGTTATTTATACATCTGCATATACATATGTGTATGCATGAT
Source organism: Capsicum pubescens (assembly GCA_030864215.1). NCBI lineage: Eukaryota > Viridiplantae > Streptophyta > Magnoliopsida > Solanales > Solanaceae > Capsicum > Capsicum pubescens. The sequence goes on along the minus strand of CM061540.1, from coordinate 64,816,901 downwards.
TTTAATTTACTTTAGTGATTATTTATTTATTTATTCTTAATATTTGTATCGAGTATTTATACACTTTCTCGATAATACACCCCGAAGTGATATTCAAAAGGGAGTTTTTGAGCCCTATGTTTGTAGTTTTATTTTCGATTTGTATGATTGTACATAAAGATGAAAATAGGAAAAAAGGTGCGAAAAATATCTATACTTTGACGAAATTTGGAGTTACGCATTCTGAACTTTGCGGGGGTCCTATGACCCCCTAGAGTATTTTTTTTACCGTATTTAACTAGCATATATTTATCCACTTGAACCAGTACGTGCATTGAGCGCGTAAGAAAAAAATATTTGATAAGGGGCAAATATATGTAGTTAAATACGGTAAAAAATAATCTAGCGGGGTCATAGGATCCCCACAAAGTTCAGGATGCGTAACTATAAATTTTATCTAAGTACAGGTATTTTTCGCACATTTTTCCCATGAAAATATAATGAAAACTTTACTTTTGGAGCAACGACCTAAAAATTTGATGAAATATGTGAAATTTGTGATTTGTATGATTTGACTATTTTACCCATTCCCATAGTTGTGCAATGGTATTTATGGGGTGTGGGAGTGATTGGCATAGTTTTTGATATATTTTGGTACCATTTATGCGATATTATGGTTTTTGATGGCTTCGAGAGTCTTATTTTGGACTTATGTGGATATCTTTTGATTCCTGCGATAGATGGCTGAACAGACTATGCCAGTATCTCTAAAATATCTATTTTATGCTAGGTAGACTTTTGGTTCGGGTCCCGGTGAACCCGAGCTCATTTCGACCTACTGGTCGGAAAATTGGAAAATTGGAAATATGGGTGTGGGACCCAGATTTGATCTAAACGACCTCGAATGAAAAATCTAACTTTGCCAGCAGATCTGTAATGTTGATTTTAGGGTGGTAACATGTTTGGCATGATTTTATGTCTTTTAAATCTCATTTCGACCCTCGATTTGGAAAATTATGATTTCGGGTTTCGGTGTCAACTTTGTGAAAATGACATTTTCTCAAAAATCTGACTTTGCCAACACATCCAAAACATAGAATTTAGTGTAGTTGCATAGTTTGTTTGTGTATATCAAACTCTGAACGCATTCCGGGTACCCCGTCGAAGTCTGTTAGACTTAAAAAAACTGCTATAGCAGAAAAATCTGCTATAAATTATAGATTTTTCCCTTTCGGCCCATTTTGCTCATTTTTCAGCTTGCCTCTTGAAAGTTAAACCCTAAAAAAGTGTGGGATCTTAAAAGTGAAGTTTGTGGGAGCTTGGATAGCTAGATTAACATCTATTTCTTGATTCTACTACGGATTTAAGGTAACAATTCACCCTTTTCTTAGTAATTTCTTAATTAATTTCTCAAAATTGCAAAAATCTTAGGGCTTGACTTTAAACCCCAATTTCACTCTTTTTCACTTGAATACTATTTTTATGTTATAATTACTAGTTTTTCATCAATTTAACCTTTAAAACAACTCTGATTTTTGATTTTAACCCAGATTTCAAAGATTTTACCTGGTAAAGCTTAAAAATGGTTTTTCTTCGATTTAAACCTTGTTTTTTACTTGATTTGACTTGGGTTTTTATCTGTAGATTCCTAAAAATATAGGGAACACCTTTTAGAAGTAAAGTTATGATTTTGCCCTTCTTTTTTCAAAACCCATTTGGGGGTCCATTTTGACCTCGAATCAAAAAAAGTCAATATGGGTATCGTTGATTTTATTTTGATACATAGATTCTATATTTGATGTTTATAAAGGAGTTCAAGAGTTGTGGGTTCAAGGTGTAGCTGACCGATTTTGATTTTTGAGATAGGTTATAGGTTATAGGTTAACTCTTTCAGACTAGGTTCGGTAGTAAATGATGGTACAAAATGCATGTTAAGGGTGGGAACTATTTATGAAAAAAATATTATCTATGTGGTGTGCCCGTGTAGGGGGTATATGTGATGTAATTGTCAAAATTGAGATATTATGTGATATGTGTGACGGTGTGGGGTCCTATGTAATATTGATAGTCTTGAATACATGTGAATAATTATATTGTGTTGTTAAAATTCTTAATATGGTACCATTGGTGTATTGTGATTATATTCATACTTTATTGGCATATGAAACATGTGGAAATTCATGGATGAAACAAAAATAATGAGTAGATATTAGCTCACATGGTTGTGCAAATGTATCATTGTGGTGGTTATGGAAATATATCATGTGGTTAGTTATGGAAATACTCATTGTGATTGGTTGTGAGAATTACATCTTCATATCATACTCATTCATGAAACATTGGTACCACCGTGGCAACACCTTTTTAAAAACCCTTCCCGAGGGATATGCCGGAAGGAGATATGATAACACCTTATAAAGCCCTTTCGAAGGATATGACGAAAAGAAGATATGAGATATGTGATTGTATATGGATCGACAAACCCCCTATGGGTCCTACGTCGGAAAACTTTAACTCCGTAGGTGTATACGGGGATTGTACGATGACCTCGTGCATCATCATCATCATCATCCTCATATACATTGCACTTACTTTATTGTGTTTTATTTCCATATTGACTTGTTATCTATGTAATTGTCTTATCTTTTTTTAATTGTATTTGATGATCTTGTAAATGTATGTTCCCCCTTGTTCTACATATATGTGATATAATGCATAATTTTGTTCTATCTTGGTGTGATGTTACAATATATGTGATATATTAGAACTGTTAGTGCAAGTGGTGTGGGCTACAGTTATGGGACATTTTCTGATTGTGGGTGACGTGCCCTTAGTGTATATTTTGTATGTTTTATTTATTACTTTGCTTGGTTGGACTATGATACTTACTGAGTACAAGTGGACCATACTCATGCCTACTGTGCCCTTTCGATGTAAGCCCTAGCCCGAGTTCATCTCAACTTACTTGACTCGGGCGATTGTTGGAGCTTCTAAGGTAGTGATTAGACATCTATGCGTCTAGAGTTCACCTCTATCTTTCTGTATTAGTTATGTCTTTATTAGTATTCAGAGAAAGATATTATTTCTTTGTGGTTATTTTTCAGATGTATTTGACTCTAAAATAGTATTAGCAGTTCTTACACCTTTGATATTAGGTTTGGGAAGTCATGGTTGCATGTGTTGATTTTATTTTTCCATTTTTATTATATATATGTGGTTCGGCTTTGTAACGCCCCGAATCTGGTACCCAAAATGCTACACGATGCTTATGACCCCGAAGGACCATAAGCTAACCCATGACTGATATCTATAATTGAGCACTGAATAATATACTGTAACTATGCAGAATATAAGCTGTAAGTCCATAAGGTTCAAAACTGAACTAATACTAAATATAAAACAATGTTTGTAATGGGGTATAACAATACCCAAAATTGAAATAAACTGTCTGAAATATGTTGTAGTCTGAAAGCCTCTAAACTGTCTAAAATCTGTGGATTTGATGGGACATGTCCCCAACTAACTCCGAACTACTGAAATAATAAAGTAATAAAATAACCATGCTATCCTCGAATGATGAGGACTCACTGCTAGTCTGGCTACTGAACGTTTGATCTTCTAAGGATGCTCGGGAGCTCGTGCTTCTAAACATATGGTATAAAATACCATAGCACAAATACGTCAGTACGATTGAAAGTACTGGTATGCAAGTGAGGTAGGCTGAATGCAAAAGGTTCAAATATATGAAAAATGCTAACTGACTATATAACATGAACGTGAAAATACATATATGAATAAGTGATTGTGACTGAGATCGTGATAACACTGACTCATGAATTCTGATAACGTGGATTTTCTGATATCTGAGTACTAATACTGGGATACAGAATGACTAAGTCTATCGAGTATTAAGGAACTGATGTCGTATTACTGATAAAGGAATGATTGTTTCTGATAGTTCTGATTATGAAGAACTGGTCTGATTGACTGTATCTGACAGTCCTGAACTCTGAATACTGGTAACATGAATTTCATATAATTAATATACTATTAACTTGGTGACTATGTCTAGCAGTCCTGAAATCTGATGAAACTAGCTAAGTTCCGTACTGAGCTAAGCGACTGTTACAGTCCTGATTTTTATAGAATTGGACTAAGTTCTATTCTGAAGACTGAACTCAAACTAAAATTATAGGAGGTAATCATCTAACTGACATTCCCCAAACAAAGCAATATAGCTGAGTTGGGGTCCAATATGTAACCCCAATTGTAAGGGTGTCAACATCGTGCCACTAGTAAGGACAAGCTGTGAGTGATCCCTAATATAGTAGGTACTCAAAGGAAAATGGTGAGACCCTCATATAACAGGTAAATCCACCTCATCTACCCTCAAAATAGCAGGTTTGATGTCTCAACCTATACTAGCTACATAGTTCTGGAGCGCAAGGACTGCTTCTAAGAATCACACCCTCTAATAACAGGTGAGTTCCCATCCTTGGGCTCACTCGGTGCTAACTCCTACTCCCATCTGAATAGACACTGGACATGATTAACTGAACTGAACTAGACTGAGTTCATGGAGTTCCATTAACTAACGGAATACTATAGAGATTACTGAACTACTGAGCTTTCAAAGATTTACTGGGATTACTGAGTTTACTGAATTTTCCTGAGTCACATGACTGGTTGAATTCTACTGAACATGGATTGAGTGAGGATATCGTGAAAACATGACACTGGCTCTAGGCACACAACTAAATTATTAGGTACAAGTACCCCCAGGACTCGATAAAAGGAAACTGACAAGGCATGACATTCTTGAATACACGGCCAACATCAACAATCCATAATACAATAAGTTGGGAATTTCATGAAGTACATGGTTATCATAATCTTGTACATGGAAGGAATGCATATAATCAATGTCATAATTCCATATTCTAGCATCATGAGCATTTTAACAACATCTAAATTGCACATCAATAGCATAGGAGTCATTTGAACATAAGGGTAAAACATGAATCCATCACTTAAGTCACAATTGAACTATATTACATGATTTTTAGTCTTCTAGGCATTTTATCAAACACCATACATTCACCACTTAGGTCATAGGTATAATCATCAATTAACACCTCATAGACCACTTAATTCATGGATTTAAACTCATATACTAACGTAATTCCATAAAAACACATTGAGACTTCAACTTGGGAACCATACAACAACCACATAAACATAATCAACCCACAACATAATATTCATAATACATTATTTAAAACTTGATTCTTAGGCTTCATGGACTAAATGAATCCATGAATGAACACTATGCATACCTGAGTTAATGAATTTGGAAAGATTGATGGAGAGTTCTTGTGATTTGGCCCTTGAATTTGAGAGCTAGGGTTCTTGTTCTTGAGTAGAGTTGATTTTAATTTGAAAGACTAATGCAAAAGTGAGGAAATAATGCACTTTTAGGGTTAAATCCCGTGATTGGGCAGAATTGAAGTCATGGGAAAAGACCAAATGGCCCCTGGGATTTAATATTGCAAAAACTGGAAAATTTACGATTTTCATCATTGGCGCGACGCGCCAATATCATGCCAAGCCACTGGAACTGGACAATTGGGAATCTGAATAGTGGCGCGACACGTGAGCTATCGCGTTGCCACTTTGTTTGCAACCTGGAAGTTTGGCGCGACGTAGAGACATCGCAAAGATTCCCTGAAAAAGGACAATTGTGAACTGGGCCTTTGGCGTGATGCACCACTATCGTGAAGCAACACTGTAAATTGACAATTGTCATTTAAGCTGGATCCACGGCGCACTGATGGCTCAGGTGATACATTATCTCACTAAAACGGCTCTAACTCCTCGCCCGGGTGTCGGATTTGGGAGGATTTGGTATCGATTGAAAGCTTAATCAATTTTCCACACAACAAAAAGTAAAATATTGAAAATTCCACATGTATAAAAGTGGATTCATCTCTTAAAGCAAGTCTTTAACATTTTTGGGACGATTTTAAGCTAGGTAAAAGTATGGGGTATTACAATATCTCCCCCTTGGGAACATTCGTTCTCGAATGAGACTGATTAAGATGGGAGAAATGATAGGCTTAAGTACATACTGAACATAAGCAACTGAAACATGACTACATGACTGACATTTCTGAGATTCATACTGAGCATGCATATCTGGTGCATGATTTCACGACTGAACTGACTCATGAATACATGACTGAGATTTTTGATAACTGAGTTTGTCATAAGGAGAATGCATGTCTGATGCATGAACACATGACTGATCTGATGCATGAGCATATGATTGAATATGCAATGGTAAATGGATACCAAGTTTAAAATAGGAATTCGAGCATAAAATTGGTTTCTAACTGAAATTTGAACATGAAACTTAATAAGCCTTAAGGAAAGCTATTACCTTGGGTTGAGTCTGAGTTTTGTGGAGAAGAGGTGAGGGTTCTTGGATCACATGTTTGCTTCTGCTTTTCAAGTAGCTCCCTCAATGGAATGATTTCGCCAAAGAGCTCTGACTAGAGGGACTTCTTTGTTCCTTAGTCTACGAGTTTGGTAGTCAAAGATTTTTGACTGGAATCTATTCATAAGAGAGGTTGTTCTGAATGTCTATGACCTTAACAGGGACTACGACTTCTGGGTCACCTATGCATTTCTTAAGCAAAGAGACATTAAAAACCGGATGCACTGAAGCTAGATCTGAAGGCGACTCGAGATTATAAGCTATTTTACCAAAGCGACTGAGAATTTTGAAGGGACTGACATATCGGGGACTGAGCTTTCCCTTTTTGCTGAACCTCTTCACTCCCTTCATGGGAGAGATTTTCAAATACATAAAAAAAATTTACCTCATCTTAAGATCCTTTCTGAACACGCATGAATAAGAACATGAGAACATGGCTGAGTCTGTAACATATAACGTGAACTGGGTATCGTGAAATGAACTGAGCCATTGAGTACATGGCTTATGGCTGATATTGGAGATAGAGGGTCAACCTATGGGTACCCACAACTCCAAACTGGATTCGTTACGTGAAGAAAAATTGGAGGGTTTAGGGCATGATAGCTCTGGAGTTATAGAGCATCTCCCCCTTGGGACATTATGTCCCTAGAAGAATACTGACTTGATTGAGATACTAAGGAAAATAGGGATGATGCACAGGGCACTTACGAACTGAATCGTGACTGTATATCTGGGATCTTAAACTGAGACATAATACATGAACTGAGCTGATCTTACAACTACTAGGACTTTGTATCTTTGAATAGTTATATTCCTGAGATTTATGATAGTAGGACTAGGTGGAAAGATGGGAAACCATACCATACGAACTTATTGCCTGATTGCTAAACTGAATTACTGGCTGATTGATCTAACTCATACTGAAAACTTATACTTAATTGAAGTACTTCTTCTTCACCTGAGACTACTGAAAATATTCGCATGCGTGCTAGCACGAATGCCTAAACATACTAACTTATCTAATTAATTGAATGACTAATAGCTGAATACTGGGTCTGCAAGATGAAACTGTACTTAGTCTAGAATAATTGGACTGCAACTGCAGAGCATTATGCATAGGAGATAAGGACTGACTGAGTGACATGAGATAACTAAGCATGAATTGAGGGTAACTGTATTATTTAAGAATGCAACACTAGGAGTACAACACGATTCTAGAATAGTCTTGTAAATTGAGGTACTGGAAAGCTGACAACTGAGTGACTGATAACTGTGTGCTATGGTCGAATAAACTCAAAACTGAATTGAGTTACCGACCCAATTACTGGGCTAGGACTGGGACTGAGATTGTAGCTAAGACAATAATTGAGACTGTAACTATAACTAAGACTGTAGCTAGGACTGAATACTGGTTTCTAATAACTAAGGTTTAGACTGGTACTGAAGTACTGAATTCTAATGGCTAAGTAACTGATAACTGAAAGCCATGGTTTTGTAGGACTATCTGAGTCCTTTACTGAATATTAATTACTGAGCTGACTCCATAACTGAGACTCGAGGGATAGAAAATAATCCCAACGGATTCTCCAAGGGATCTAAACTGAGGGTATACATGACATAGTTTGAGTTTGGCTGATCATTAGGAGTGGAGCATGAGTCATGTGGGCTGAACATACTGTAAGACAGGATATGAGTTTATGAATCATGAGCTGCATGACCTGAGTCTAGAATTTCTGTACTCATGGAATATGATTCTTAACATTGAGTGAACTGGGATTTCTCATACTAGGAACTTGAAATGCACACGATCCTAAGGAAAGTGCGTGAATATAAGTTGTGTTCATGGAACTAAAACGTAAAGTATGCATGAGTATGGTGATGGTTGAAGTACCAAACTTTGCACTGAGGTAGGAATGGGTCAAGAATCATCTTCCCTTACTGAATTTCTACACATACTGGCATCACTACCAGAATCCTGAAGGCCTGACTTTCTGAGACATCATAACCAGATAGTTCTTGTATACCTGTCGGGTTGTGCTAGACTGACTCACTGGGGTGGAGACTTGAAAAGGTCTAGTGACTACATCAGGAGAAATTTCATTATTATGTCGGGACTGAAGTGCATAGAGTCTGTTTGGACGTTGCCCACTGATAGCACTGGAATTGGCACCCTGCTGATTCAAGCGATCAAACTGAGCTGAAGGACGACCAAGCTAACTTTATAGACTAGTATTAGGATAGTCTTAGACCTTATGACCTAACTCGCCACATCCAAAACACACATTACTACCGACTCTACACACACCCTTATGATACTTACCACATTCTTCACAAAGCGGATGAGTGCAAATAATGCTTGCACTATTCTGAGATTTGGATCCTGGCGCCCTATCTTTGCTATCGTTTCTAAACTTAAGAACTAAAGCATTGGCTGAGGAAGGAGCTGGAACTAAAAACTTCTGGCTATGCTGAGAATGGTTACCACCCTGCGACCCTGGCTTAGAAAAACTATAACTACCTATTCTGGTTCTCTTATTTTCTCTCTCCTTCTTCTTAAGTTTCTTCTCTTCAATCTGTTGATCATGGAATATAAGTCTAGATATGTCTATTTCCTTAATCAACATCTCACTCCGACACTCCTTAACCACTCTACCTGAAACCTCAGACACAAACTTACTCATTCTGGATCTACTGTCTACTACTACATAGGGGCCATACCTGGCTAAATGGGTGAACTTGAGGGAGTATTCTTTTACACTCATGCTACCTTGTCTGAGATTGATGAACTCTAACACTTTGGCTTCTTTCTTCTCTAGGGGAAAGAATCTATCTAAGAAGGTTGTAGCAAACTCTTCCCATTCTATAGGCTCTACATCTAAACCCATGTTTACCTTTCACTGTTTAAACCACGTATGGGCTACATCTTGTAGCTGATAAGTGCCTAACTCTGCACTCTCACTAGAAGTCACTCCCATGATGTCTGTGACTTTCTAAACCTGGTCGAGGAATTCCTATGGATTTTCTTCGAACTTAGAACCTGAGAATAAGGAAGGATTCATTTGGGTGAAGTCCCGAATCCTGGATGCAGCTGAATTGGCCACTGGGTTGGCTGGAAAAGCAGTTGGCCGTTCATTCTGAGTTGTTACTGAATTGGCTAGAGTAGTAAATGCAGTCCTGAATTCTACATGGGAAACAGGTTCGTCCAGGGGATATGCCTGAATGGGTTGAGGTGCTGACTGATTATCGATTCTTCTTTCTCTAGCCCTCTTGGAAGGTATATTCTGTAAGGGAGAAGAAGAAGTGGATTAGACTGAGAAATTAATTGAAGATTATTCTCACTAGCATGACATGAATACTGAAAAAGGGGAAACTGTTCCTAAAATATCTCATAACCTCCTTCACATAAGTGTGGTGCACAACACACCCATGCACAAGACTCTACTAAATGTAGCTTTTCAAACTTCCTAGGACACTGTTAAACCTTTGTCTCTTATACCAAGATTGTAACGCCCTGAATCTGGTACCCAGAACGCTACACGGTGCTCATGACCCCAAAGAACCACAAGCTAAGCCATGACTGATATTTATAACCTAGCACTGAATAATATACTGTAACTATGCGGAATATAAGTTGTAAGGCCATAAGGTTCAAAACTTAAATAATACTGAATATAAAATAATGTCTGTAATGGGGTATAACAATACCCAAAACTGAAATAAATTGTCTGAAATATGTTGTAGTCTGAAAACCTCTAAACTGTCTGAAATCTGTAGAGTTGATGGGACATATCTCCAACTAACTCTGAACTACTGAAATAATAAAGTAATAAAATAATCATGTTATCCTCGAATGATGAGGACTCACTGCTAGCCTGGCTGCTGAACGTCTAATCTACTAAGGATGCTCGGGAGCTCGTGCTTCTAAACCTATGGTATAAATCACCATAGCACAAATGCGGTAGTACGATTGAATGTAATGGAATGCAAGTGAGGTAGGCTGAATATAAAGGGTTTAAATGCATGAACAATGCTAACTGACTGTATAACATGAACGTGAGAATACATACATGAATAAGTGACTGTGACTGAGATCATGATAACACTGACTCATGAATTCTGATAATGTGGATTTTCTGATATCTGAGTACTAATACTGGGATACTGAATGAATAATTATATTGAGTAATTAGGAACTGTTGTCGTATTACTGATAAAGGAATAACTGTTTCAGATAGTTCTGATTATAAAGAACTGGTCTGATAGACTGTATCTGACAGTCTTAAAATTTGAATACTAGCAACATAAATTTCATATAATTAATATACTATTAATTGGGTGACTGTGTCTGACAGTCCTGAAATCTGATGGAACTAACTGAGTTTCACACTTAACTGAGCGATTGTATCTAACAGTCCTAATTTCTATAGAACCAGACTGAGTTCTATTCTGAAAACTGAATCTAAAACTGAAATTGTGGGTGGTAATCATCTAACCGACATGCCCCAAATAAAGCAATATAGATGAGTTGGGGTCCAATCTATAACCCCAATTGGAAGGGTGTCAATACCATGCCACTAGTAAGGACAAGTTGTGAGTGATCCCTCATATAGTGGGTACTCAAAGGAGGACGGTGGGACCCTCATATAACAGGTTAATCCACCTAATCTACCCTCAAAGTAGCAGGTTTGATGTCTCAACCTATGCTGGCTACGTAGTTTTGGAGCGCAAGGACTGCTTCTAAGAATCACACCCTCTAATAATAGGTGAGTTCCCATCCTTGGGCTCACTCGGTACTAACTCCTACTCCCATCTGAATAGACACTAAACATGATTAATTGAACTAAACTGGACTGAGTTCATAGATTTCCATTGACTGACGGAATACTACAAATATTACTGAATTACTAAACTTTCTAAGATTTACTGGGATTACTGAGTTTTCTGAATTTTCCTGAGTCACATGACTGCTGAATTCTACTGAACATGGCTTGACTGAGGATATCGTAAAAACATGACACTGTCTCTAGGCACGCAACTAAATTGTCGGGTACAAGCACCCCCAGGACTCAATAAAAGAAAACTGACAAGGCATGACATTCTTGAATACACGACCAACATCAACAATCTATAATAAAATAAGTTGGGAATTTCATGAAGTACATGGTTATCATAATCTTGTACATGGAAAAAATGCATATAATCAATGTCATAATTCCATATTCTAGCATCATGAGCATTTCAACAACATCTAAATTGCACATCAATAGCATGGGAGTCATTTGAACATAAGGGTAAAACATGAATCCATCACTTAAGTCACAATTGAACTATATTACATGATTTCTAGTCTTCTAGGCATTTTATCAACCTTACATATACCACTTAGGTCATAGGTATAATCATCAATTAACACCTCATAAACCACTCAATTCATGGATTTAAACTCGTATACTAACGTAATTCCAAAAAAAACACATTGAGATTCAAACTTAGGAACCATACAACAACAATCACATAAACATAATCAACCCACAACATAATATTCATAATACACGATTTAAAACTTGATTCTTGGGCTTCATAGACGAAAGAAATCCATGAAGGAACACTATGCATACCTGAGTTAATGAATTTAGAAGGATTGATGGAGAGTTCTTGTAATTTGGCCCTTGAATTTGAGAGCTAGAGTTCTTGTTCTTGAGTAGAGTTGATTTTAATTTGAAATACTAATGCAAAAATGAGCAAATAATGCACTCTTAGGGCTAAATCCCGTGATCGGGCGGAATTGAAGTCATAGGAAAAGATCAAATGGCCCCTAGGATTTAATATTGCAAAAATTGAAAAATTCCCGATTTTCATCCTTGGCGTGACGTGCCACTATCGTGCCAAGCCACTGGAATTGGATAATTAGAAATTTTTTGGTGGCACGATGCGGAGCTATCACGTTGTCATTTTGTTTGCGACCTGGAAGTTTGGCGCAAAGTAGAAACATTGCGGAGATTCCTTGGAAAAGGAAAATTATGAACTGGGCCTTTGGCGCAACGTGCCACTATCACGGAGCAACACTGGAAATTGACAATTACCAATTAACCTTGCTCCACAACGCGTTGATGGCTCAGGTGATACACTGTCTCACTAAAAAGGTCTAACTCTTCGCCCGGGTGTCGGATTTAGGCAAATTTGGTACCGATGGAAAGCTTATTCAATTTCCCCCATAATAAAAAGTAAAAATCTTGAAAATTCCACATGTATAAGAGTGGATTCATCTTTTAAATTAAGTCTTTAATATTTTTGGGATGATTTTAGGTTAGGTAGAAGTACGGGGTATTATAGGATTCTAGAAAGAAGCCTTACCTTGGGGCATTTCAATTTTTTACCTTTGTATATCAGTTTGGATGGGAGTCTTACTTGTAAAATTTTGCTACAACAAGTGCCATCACGACCCTTCTTTTTCGGTCGTGAAATATTAGTATCAAAGTAGCCAGGTTTATTGGTCTCAACGGTGTAAGAACGGGATATCTAATAGAGTCCTTTGGATCGGTACATAGACGTCTGTATCTATCTTCGAGAGGCTATAAGATGTCTTTAGGAAACTTTTCTTATTTTATTCTTTATCGTTTGAAGTTCTTTTATACCTTGTGTTCTGAGTTATGTTTCACACTTTTTGCGCAAATGGTGTGGCTATACTATATATTATCAGTTGAAAGATACGGAGAGAGATTGGTGGAGGTTTCTTGTCAGTTGTAGACCCCATTATTCTCCTAAGATGACTTCGGATCAGTTCATCAAGGCTTTTCTAGAGAGATTTCTGCCTCTCAGTTTGAGAGATCATATGTTGGACAAATTTGATAACTTAGAGCAGGGCTTAATAATAGTTGTAGAGTATGAGACACAGTTTCATGCCTTATCTAGATATTTCTATGATAGAATTTCCACCAAGTCTGAGAAGATTCAAAAGTTCATGAAGGGTTTGGATGTTTCTCTTTAGTTGGCTTCATCTCAGACGATTGTATTTGGAGCATCTTTTCAGAGCATTATGAATCATTCAAAAATGACAGAAGGTATTCTTCGGGTATCATAGGGAGGCACCAAGAAGGTATTCCATTTTGGTGAGTTTAGAGGTCATGTTTCTTGTGGAGAGGTACCAGGGTAAAACAGTGCAGGTGGCTTTACAGAGTTTAGGTGATGGATCTTTTAGTTTAGTATTTTAGGGTGGTCGTTCAGGCCCAGTTGTACCTTTTCCTATTGAGACTAGTCGTAGAGATTGCTATGTGTGTGTTGAGATCGGTCATGTGGCCAAGGACTATCCCACCGGGTGGTTAGGTCTACTTCTATTCCTGTTGTGAAGGGCAGGGTACTACTAGAGGTGCGAGGGGCAGAGGTAGTGGAGCTCATGAGTGTGGTCATGGGTCCACCCAGGCAGCTGGTGGTCATGATCAGTGTTATGTTATACTAGCCAGACCTGAAGTAAAGGCTTCTGATGTTGTGATTATAGGTATCATCCCCACTTGTCTCAGACCTGCATCTGTATTATTTGATCCCGAATTGACTTTCTCCTATATGTCTATATATTTTTCTTTAGGTTTCGATTCTATTAGTGAGCCTCTTTCCATGCCTATTTGTGAATCTAACCCGATAGGTAATTTTTTAGTGGTGGATCGGGCGCACCGATCTTATGTTATGACTTTAGCCGGGTGTAAGACTTTGGTAGATTTGCTTGTATTAGATATGATTGATTTTGATGTTAATTTGGGTATGGATTGGTTGGATCCTTATCATGTCATCCTAGATTGTTAATCCAAGACCATGACTTTAGCTTCACCGGGTATGCCATGGATATATCTTGGAAAAGTGCACTTCACTCGGGTTCTAAGAGGATTATATCTTATGTTCAAGCTTGTAAATTGGTTGACAGGGGGTGATTATCATACTTGGTTAATATTTGTGATATCAGTGTTGTTTTGCCTCCTTTCTTGGATTCTGCATATTTTGTCCATGAGTTTATAGATGTGTTCCCTACGGACTTGCCTGGTATGCCTCTGGATCGTGATATTGATTTCACTATTGATGTTGAGTCGGTCACCAAGCGTATTTCTATTCCTCCTTATAAGATGGGCCCAGCAGAGTTGAAAGAACTGAAGGATCAATTATACGAGTTGTTGGATAAGGGATTTATCCAACCTAGTGTTTCACCTTAGGGTGTGCCAGTCTTGTTTGTGAAGAAAAAGGATAGGTCATGTATTGATTATCGACAGTTAAATAAGGTGAAGGTTAAGAATAAGTTTCCTCTTCCTCGCATTGATGATTTGTTTGATCAGCTTAAGATGTTTCAGTATTTTCAAAGATTTATTTGATGTCCGATTATCACTGGTTGAAGATTAGAGCTTCAGATATTTTGAAGACAGCTTTTCGGTCTCGATATGGTCATTATGAGTTCTTGATCATGTCCTTTGGGTTAATCAATGCCCTAATTGCGTTCATAGAGTTGATGAATTAGGTATTTTGATCGTATCTCCACTCCTTTATTATTGTATTTATAGATGATATCTTGGTGTATTCCAAGAGTGAGGCTGATCATAAGGAGCATTTATGAATTGTGCTTCAGAGATTGAAGGATGAGAAGTTGCATGCCAAGTTATCTGAGTGCGAGTATTGGTTGGAGTCTATTTTTTGAGGTCATGTGGTGACGATGGAAGGTATTGTGGTTGATCCAGCTAAGGTTGCAGCTGTTTTTGATTGGGCTAGATCTACTTCGCCCATCGAGATTTGAAATTTTGTTGGCTTAATAGGCTATTATCGATGTTTTGTTGAGGGTTTCTCTTCTATTGCAGCTTCATTGACCAAGTTGACCCAAAAGAAGATTTATTTTCAGTGGTCCGATGCTTTTGAGGTGAGCTTTCAAAATTTCAAGGATTTGTTGACTTTAGCTCCTATCTTGACTTTGCCCAGAGAGGGTGTAGGTTTTATCATCTTTTGTGATACTTCAGGTGTTAGGTTAGGTATTGTGTTGATGCAGAAGAGCATGGTGATTGCTTATGTGTCTTGTCTGTTGAAGCCTCATGAGAGGAATTATCCTACTCATGAATTGGAGTTGTGCAGTCGTGTTTGCCTTAAAGTTGTGGAGGCACTACTTTTATGGGGTTCGTTGTGAGATCTTTTCAGGTCATCGTATCCTTCAGTACTTCTTCACCCAATAAGATTTTAATATGAGGCAGCGTCATTGGCTTGAGTTGCTTAAGGATTATGACTTAATTGTTCTCTACCATTCGGGCAAGGCTAATGTGGTTATGGATGCCTTGAGCCGGAAGTCGACTAGCATGGGTAGCTTGATGCATCTTTTGATCCCGGAGAGGCCTTTGGCCTTAGAGATTCAGTCTTTAGTTAACCAGATGGTTAGGGTTGATATTTCAATACCTGGGCATGTTTTGACATTTGTGAAGGCTAGATCTTCTTTGATGGAGCAGATTCAAGCTCATTAGTTTGATGATGTTGGATTGAGGTTAATTCGAGATAAGGTGTTAAGTGGGGAGGCTAAGAAAGCCTCACTTAATTCAGATGGAGTTTTGAGGATTGGGGGCCGAGAGTGGGTGATTGGATTAGGTTGATCTTAGAGAAGGCCTATTGTTCCAGATATTCTATCCATCCAGGTGTGACTAAGATGTATCGTGATTGGAGGCAACATTATTAGTGGAGTGGTATGAGGCGAGATATGGCGGATTTTATGGCTCGTTGCCTATCTTGTCAGAAGGTGAATGACATGACCCAAACCAGGGCCTAGTCGTGTCAGGCATCTCAAGTCTGACCTGGACCAGACACCGCCTCCAATACCCAGCCATAATTGCCCTATAACCTATGTCGGATGAATTCTGAATATATAACAAGATAGAACAATTATATTTGAAAGGCATTTAACAATGTTCATAACCATAACTATCCAAACATCCAACCAAGCATCCTACCGGTGTCAGCCCAATACCAATACTAGTGCCAAGGCTGAAACCAATACCGACACCGCCCACGCCCATAGTAGTCATACAAAGCCTCTAACAGAAATCCAAGAACGTCTGATCGGGACATGCCTCCGACCATAGCCAAAACCAATGTCCAAGAAATAAAAAAAATATGAAAAGAAGTCCATAGCATGAAATGGAGTCTTCCGAAGTATAGAAGCTCACCACTTCGATCTGACACGAATGTTGTCCCCAAATCCAAGTCATTGGGAAGGAGGAGTAATATGGTTGGTTCCTACATCGCGTGGGGATATAGCACCCGAAGATAGGTTAACGGGTGAACGGTAGCATATACTCAGGAGTAAGGATAAAATAATGCCATTATTCAAAACCAAAGTAAATAACCATATACAACCACATACATACATATATATACCATGTCGGGAAAGGGAACCGTAGCATGCATTTAAAACCTTTAACCTAGGATTGTGTAGCTCTATCATCCCAAATCCACCCATGGGTTATATAGGTTCAGCTTCTCCTTCTGAAAGGGCTCCGGCACGTGTTAGCCATACGAACCGAAGAAAAACCTGAGATGACTAGTACATCTCCCAAAATATAAGTGTGACATGATGCACATGGTTACCAAAACCAACCTCAAATCGACAAACGTAAGTTTTCATTTTTTGCCCCCTGGGACCACCACCTTCCACAGCTTTGCAAGCACATCCCTCCTTAAGCCCATATTAAAACCATTCACACATAACTAACCATTTACCAAGGAGTCTTATTTATTAGGCATTAATCATTGTTATCGTCATACCAAAACTAGAGCTTGCAAGTCTATTCATTTATGCCATACCAAAACCATTAAATCAATTTGACTCCAAAGTTTCCGGTTAAACCAATACCATGGCCACCAAGCCCTTTCCAATCCATTTAAAACCATTTAAACCAATTTAGGTTCCATTACCATATTATCCAATGCAAAGTTTGCAATAATAGTCAAACTATGTGATAAAAGCATTTTCATTGGCATTTTAACAAACATGTTGAAGGAATATAGTTTTCAAAGACAAAATCAAGTACCAATTGACCATTACCATGTAACCACATGTTCAAATCACAATTATAACATAAAAACATAAGTAAAACATGGGAAAATACAATTCAACAAAGAACAACCAAAGCCTCCTAACATATACTTCAAAACCCAAAACAATACCACAATAATGCCATGAAAATCATTCATTAAAACATTTTTTTAGTTGAACTAACAATTAGGGAGGAGTAACATGCCTTAGACAACAAGGAAAATGGATAGAAACCAACCTTAAGAGCCTTAATTGATTGCTTTGACGAAACCCTAGCCTCTTCTTGAACCCAAAGCATGAGAGAGATTTTAAAAGTGTTTAAGAGTGTTTGATTGAGAATAGGAGGCTAATGAATCCCCAAAAGATGTTTTAAGTCATGGAGTCAAAATGATTTAAGGGGGGAAATGTCCAGAATACCCCCAACTTAAACTGTAAAAAAAATTTGTAGGAGGGTACGGTTGAAACCCTCCACTCGTATCCACATTATACGAGTGGTACCTTCCACTCGTAACTTGAGAAGAAAGTTGCACACCATATTCTGTCCAACATACGACTCCAAGGCCCCAACTTGTGACCAAATATGACTAGTATGGTCCAGTCATACCCTAGGAAGAATCCAAAAGGACTAACACTGGACAACAAATGATTATACCTTACCACTCGTACCCGATCATCACAGCTCTTAGTGAGCCACTCATACTAAGAGCAAAGTCAAGTTACTAAGTTTCAGATAAAGTAAAGGACTAAATCAATGAACCGTCACCAAACCATACGACCCATACCCACCAAGTCGTAACCACAATAGAAACCCAACCACTACACACAGGAAAACTTATGATTTAGGGCACCTGACCCATACCCATATCATACGACATGTATTATGAGTTGTATGATGATCAGAAGGTTCAAGACTCAGGAAATTTTCAAGGGCCAAAACCTAGGGTGTTTCAATTCTCCCCCACTTAGATCATTCATCCTCAAATGATGGGATAAGGCAGTACAAGAATTATTAAACCCCTAAACGACCCTACGCTTACCTTTAAGATATAAAATAAAGATATCAAGAAATCAATCTTTCCTTTAACAAAGTCAAAAATCAAAGATGCTAAGAGCAACACATACCTTATGCACGAATTTCTGAAGCAGAAAATAGGAATGGGTACTTGGACTTCATGTCCTCTTCAGCTCCCCATGTAGCCTCTCCCACATTGTGGTTCCTCCATAGAACCTTTACCGAGGACATATCCTTGGTCACAACCAATAAACTTGTCGATCCAAGATCTCAACCGAGATCTCCTCATAAGATAGGGGATCTGAAATACGAATATCCTTGATAGGAACAACCTGCTATGGATTACCAATACACTTTCTCAACATGGAGACATAGAATACCGGGTAGATGGAGATCAAACTAGAAAGTAACTCAAACTCAGATGCGACATTGCCAACCCTCCTCAAAATTACATCAGGACCCATATACTGGGGACTAAGCTTCCCCTTCTTCCTAAACTGCATCACTTCCTACATAGGAGATACCTCAGGAAGACCCTATCTCCAACCTTACACTTTAAGTCGCTTTGCCTTACATCTGCATAGGACTTTTGGTGACTTTGGGCAGCATTAAGCCTATACCAAATCACCTTCACCTTCTTCATAGTTTGGTGAACCAATTCTGGGCCAAATATGTCTGCCTCACCAACCTCGAACCACCCAATAGAAGACCTATACCTCCTACTATATAAAACCTCAAATAGAGCCATCCCAATACTAGAGTGGTAGCCATTGTTGTATGTAAACTCTACCAGAGGCAAATGCTTAACCCAAATACCTCCATAGTCAATCATGCAACCCGAAGCATATCCTTTCTGCTTGCCAATCCAACTATGGGTGGAAAGCAATACTCATACTCACCTTGGTCCCCAAACCTTTCTGAAATGACTGTAGAAAGTGAGATGAAAATTGCGTACCATGATCAGAGATGATAGAAACAAGTACCCTATGCAACTTCACAATTTCTTGGAGGTACAACCTTGCATAATCCACAGCCGAGAAGTTAGTTCTCATTGGCAAAAAGTGAGCCAACTTTGTCATCCTAGCCATGATGACCCAAACCAAATCAAACTAATTCTGAGACCAAGGGAGATCCATAACAAAATCCATGTTAAGAACTTCCCACTTCCATTCAGGCAACTCAATTTCTTGATACAATCCTTCGGGTTCCATGTGCACAACTTTCACTTGTGGAACACCATGCACTTGGCCACAAAATTAGCCACATCCCACTTTATATTGTTCCACCAATACATCTCCTTGAGGTCATGATATATTTTTATCGAACTGGGATGAACAACGTAGCGACTCATATTCCTCAGCTAAAATCCTCTCTCATAAACCATCTACCTCAGGAACACATAACCTTCCTTAGTACTGCAAGGTACCATCACCACTAATCTCGAAGGCCATCACCTTCTGCCCACCTACATCACCCTTGATCCTCATCAAGATAGGATTTAATATCTGCTTCTTATTGATTTCAGCATCAAGAGACGACCACACCACTTCTTGCACAAACACACCACCATTCTTGAATCTAAAAGGCGAACTCCAAGGTTAGCCAAATGGTGAATGTCTTTTACCAACTCCCACTTCTCCTTATCCACATAAGCCAGACTCCTTATAGATAACCTGCTAAGAGCACCATCAACTACGTTAGCTTTACCTGGTAGTAATGAAGACTCATATCATAATCCTTAATAAGCTCAAGTCATCTCTTTTGACTGAGGTTAAGCTCTTTCTGAGTAAACATATATTGCAGGTTTTTATGATCAGAAAAAATATCCACATGCACTCTATACAAAACATATATTGCAGGTTTTTATGATCAAAAAAGATATCCATATGCACTCTATACAAATAGTGACACCAGATTTTCAATGCGAGCACCACAGCTAACAACTCTAAGTCATGGGTCGGATAATTCTTCTCATGCACCTTCAACTGTCTGGAAGCATAAGATATCACCTTCTCGTGTTACATCAGAACACAACCAAGCCCCATATGGGATGCATCACAGTAGACCAAAAACCAATCAGTGCCTTCAAGCAAAGTAAAAACCAGAGTCGAAGTTAGCTTATCCTTCAACTTTTCAAAACTCCCCTCAAAAGCATCATACCATAGGAACTTTACCTTTTTCTGAGTCAACTTAGTCAACGAGACAGTTATAGTCAAAAAAACTCTCCACAAACCTCATGTCGTAGCCAGCTAAACCAAGAAGCTCCGAATACAATTGGAGTCGTAGGTCTAGGCTACTTCTTCACCACTGCAATCTTCTGTGGATCTACTATGATTCTTTCACTAGAAATGATATAACCCAGAAAGGTGACAACGTTCAATAAGAACTTATATTTCGAGAATTTAGCATACAACTACTGCTCTTTCAAGGTATACAATACACTATGGAGGTAATTCGTATGATCCACCTCGCTCTTAGAGTACACCAAAAAATCAACTGTGAAAACAATGATGAAAAAATCTAGAAACTGACGGGTGACTATATTCATCAAATCCATGAATGCGAAAGAGGTATTGGTCAACCCGAAAGACATAACCAAAACTCAAATTGCCCATACCGAGTACGGAAGGCATTCTTAGGGATATCCACCTCCCTAATCTTTAGCTAATGATACTGGTATCGAAGATCAAATTTGGAGGAAAACTTAGCACTTTACAACTGATCAAACAAATCATCTATCCTTGGAAGAGGATACTTATTCTTTACTGTTACCTTGTTCAACTGTCGTTAATCAATACACATCTGAAGCGAACCATCCTTTTTACGCTTGAATAACACCGGTGCACTCTACGGGGACATACTAGGACAGATGAAACCTTTGTCTAAAAAATCCTTGAGTTGCTTTTTAAGCTCCTTCAACTCATATGGAGTCATTATATACGGAGGAACAGAAATTGGACGAGTGTCCAAAACAAGATCGATCCCAAACTCAATATCCCTATCAGGGGAACAGCAGGAGGTCATCAGGAAAGACCTCAAGAAATTCATTTACCACTGGTACAGAATGAAAAAAAATGACCCTCTGAGTTAGAATCTTTAACCCGGACTAGATGGTAGAGACACCCCTTGGAGATTAATCTCTGAACTCTAAGATAAGCTATGAACTTCCCCTTAGGAGTTAGGGAACTACCTTCCCATTAAACAACTGGCTCACTAGTGAATTTAAAGACGACCATACGGGCCCGACAGTCTAGAGATGCATAGAACGAGGGCAACCAGTCCATCCCCAATATGATATCAAAATTAACCATATCTAATTCAAACAAATCCACTAAAGTCTCTCGACTACCTACAGACACCACATAACCCCTGTAGACTCTGCTAGTCACCATAGAGTCACCCACCAGGGTAGAAATAGAAAAAGTATCTGAAATGCACTCTGGACCAAAACCAAAATGCACAACCACAAATGGGGTTACATAAGATAAAGAGGACCCCGGATTAAGTAAACAGTACACATCACGGGAAAAAAGTTTCAATATACCAGTCACGACATCAGGCAATGCCTCAAACTCCTGGCAAGTAATGAGAGAATAAAGATAATTCCGAGCAGTGTTGGAACTAGATGGTGCACCCTTCGGTGCCTGAGCTTAAGAAGAGTCCTAACAAGAACCTTATTTGCCTCAAAAGCAACCTTACCAATAGGATAGTTCTTAATTATGTTCCCTAGCTTACCACAGCTGAAGCACTTATCCCTTTCTTCTTCACAATAACCTCGATATAATCTACCACAAAACCTTTAGGAAAGATATGATTGAGCTGAATGGTCCCTACTAGCCTGAGATTAGGCACCCTGTTCCTTAAAGTTATCGCCACCTTGGAATCCCTTGTCACCCAACAACTTTGGGTAGGGAGCACTAGCCATCGAGTAAGACCCAAAGTTGCCCCACTTCTTCTTAGGCCACTTTCTGCCATCTCGACCACCCTGCAGTTAGCCACCACCCTGCTCAGAGAACCTGAACTTCTTACTTTATCTCTCTACTATCTCAACCTGCTTGTTCTTCTCTTCCTCTACCTGTTGTATGTATATAATTAACCTGGAAATATATATGTTCTTGATCAACAAGATAGCCTTACTCTCTAATATCAAATATCTGGATAACCCAAAGGTGAACTTCTTCATTCTAGCTCTCATGCTAGAAACCATCTCTAAAGCATACCGAGATAACTGGTGAAACTTCAAGGCTTACTCCTTGACTGACATATTTCCTTGCTTTTTAGAATAACAAACTCTTCTACCTTCGCTTCCCTCAACTACTAAGGAAATAAATGGTCCAGGAAAGCACCAGAGAAATCCTCCCAAAGAGTTGACTCATCACCATCATCCCTTTACTGATCCCATTCATCGTAGTACTGGTATGCCACATCCTTTAGTTGGTAGGCAGAAAACTCCACGCCTACCATATTCATGACATCCATAACACAAAAGATCTTTTCTATTTTATCTAGAAAACCCTGAGAATCCTCCTCCACCTTAACACCAATAAAGGTCAAAGGTTTCAACCTCATGAATTGGCCAACCCTTGTGGCCTAAGAAGATGGAGTAATAGATGTACCACGATCGGGCCGAGAAACTACCAACTGAGATAACATATAGATATATTGAGAAAACTCAACATTCATCACGTCAGCCTGGGGAGCTATAGAAGGACTGTAGGAAACTGGTGGAACTCCAGGAGGACAATCAAGAATTGGACCCCTAGACCGGGTTTGGACCCCATAAGTAGGACGGGTCCCATCAATGTTGTCCTCAGGTAGGACAGAAGAGTTTCTATGAGATTCAATCATCGAGGAGGCATGATCTGAAAAGCAAACAAATAAGAACTAGAGAATGATTCAAGACCTTAGACTCTCCAGCTCAAAAATAAAACACAAGAAAGAGAAATATTTCTAAATGCCTCGTAGCCTCTCCTTTAAGAGTGTGGCATGCTACACATCCTTAAAAAAGACTCTACTCGATAGGAATTTGTGGACTCCTAAGTGACCATGAACCTAGGTATTTTATACCAATCTGACAAGACCCAAACTAGGGCCTAGTGGTGTCGAGCATCTCAAGTCTGACCCAGACAAGATACTGCCCCCAATACCCAACCATAACTACCCTGTACCCTATTTCGGATGAATTTCAAACATATAATAAGATAGAACAATTATATTTGAAAGGAATTTACCAAAGTTCATAACCATAACTATCCAAACATCTAACCAAGCATCCAACCGGTGTCAGCCTAATTCCAATACCAATGCCAAGACTGATACCAATACTAAAACCACCATGCCCATAGTAACACATAAAGCCTTTAATAGAAATCCAAGAATATCCGGTTAGGATATGTCCCCGACCATAGTCAAAATTAATGTCCAAGAAATAAATAAAAATATGAAAAAAGTTCATAACATGAAATGGAGTATTCTGAAGCATGAAAGCTCACCACTTCAGTCTGACACGAATGTTATTCCTGAATCCAAGTCACTGAGCAGATTGATTAGTATGGTCGGTTCCTACATTGCGTGGGAATACTTTTCCCGAAGATGGGTTAACGGGTGAACGCTAGATGTACTCAGAAGTAAGGATAAAATAATGTCATTATTCAAAACCAAAGTAAGTAACCACATGTAACCAGATACATACACATATATATACTATGCCAGGAAAGGGGGCCGAGTTTAGAATGCATTTAAAACCTTTAACCAGGATTATGTAGCTCTATCATCCCAAATTCACCCATGGGCTATATGGGCTCAGCTGCCCCTGCTGAAAAGGCCTCAGAGCATGTTAGCCGCATGAACCAGATAAAAACCTAAGAAGACTAGTATATCTCTCAAAATATAAGTATGACATAATGCCCACGGTCACCAAAACAAACCTCAAATCGGCAAACGTGAGTTTTCAGTTTTGGTCCCCTCGGGACTTCCATCTTCCATGGCTTTGCTAACACATCCCTCCTTAAGACCATATTAAAACCATTCACACATAACCAACCATTTATTAAGGAATCTTATTTATTATGCATTAACCATTGGTATCATCATACCAAAACTAGAGCTTGCAAGTCTATCCATTTACGCCATACTAAAGTCATTTAACCAATTTGACTCCAAAGTTTCCGTTTAAACCAATATCATGGCCACCAAGGCATTTCCAATCCATTTAAAACTATTTAAACCAATTTAGGTTCCATTACCATATTATGCAATGCAAAGTTTTCAATAATAGTCAAACTATGTGATAAAAGCATTCTCATCGGCATTTTAACAAACATATTGAGGGCATATAGTTCCAAAGCCAAAACCAAGTACCAATTGACCATTCCCATGTAACCACATGTTCAAATCACAATTATAACATAAAAACCATAAGTAAAACATGGTAAAATACTATTCAACCAAGAACAACCAAAACCCCCAACATATACTTCAAAACCCAAAACAATACCAAAATAATGCCATAAAAATCATTTATTAAAACATGTTTTTAGTTGAACTAAAAATGAGGGAGGAGTAACATGATTTAGACAATAAGTATGACGAATAGCAACCACCCTTAAGAGCCTTAATTGATTGCTTCGAAGAAACCCTAGCCTCTTCTTGAACCCAAAGCTTGAGAGAGATTTTAAGAGTGTTTAAGAGTGTTTGATTGACAATAGGAGGTTAATGAAGCCCTAAAAAATGTTTTAGGTTGTGGGTTCAAAAGTAGTTAAGGGGAGAAATATCCAAAATACCCCAAACTTAAACTATAAAAAATTTCTGCAGAAGGGTACGGTAGGACCCCTCTACTCGTATCTACACCGTACGAGTGGTACACTCTACTCATAACTTGATCAGAAAGTTGGAAACCACATTCTGTTCAACTTATGACTCCAAGGTCCCAACTCACGACCAAACCATACGACTAGTATGGTCCAATCGTACCATAGGCAGAATCCAAAGGGATTGAGACTAGACAACATACGATTACACCTTACCACTCATAACCTATCCTCATAACTCATAGTGAGCCACTCATAGTTAGATCCAAGTCAAGTTACTAAGTTTCAGATTAAGTAAAGGACTAAACCAATGAACCATCACCAAACCATACGACCCATACCCACTAAGTCGTAACCATAACAGAAACCCAAACACCACACACTAGACAACTTACAAGTTGGGTCACCTGACCTGTACCCACAACATATGACACGTATGGTGAGTCGTATAATGATCAGAAGGTTCAAGACTCAGGAAATTTTCAAGGGTCAAAACCCAGAGTATTTCAGCGAAGGCTGAGCATATGAGGCCTGGTGGGTTGCTTCAGAGGTTACCCATTCCTGAAAGGAAGTGGGAACGGATCACTATGGACTTTGTGACTGGTTTTCCTCTTACATCTCATGGTTTTGATAGTAATTGGTTCATCATAGATCGATTGACCAAGTCAGCTCATTTTATTCTGATTCAGTTATCATTCAGTATTGAGAGGTTAGACCGTATCTATATTTGTGAGATTATATGTCTGCATGGTGTGCTGATGTGCATTATTTTAGATCAAGGTTTTATGCTCACATCTAACTTTTGGGAGGCTTTCCAGGATAAGTTAGGTACTCGAGTTGATCTTAGCACAGCATTTCACCCCAGAATGATGGCCAGTTAGAGCAAACTATTCAGGTTTTAAAGGATATGTTCCATACATGTGTGATGGATTTTGGTGGCCAGTGGGTGCAGAATTTTACTTTAGTGGAGTTTACATATAATAATAGTGTAATACCCTTACTTTTCCTAGCTTAAAATTTTTTCCCAAGAATGTTAGAAACTTTCTTTGAAAGACGACTCCACTTTTATAGATATGGTATTTTTAAGATTTTCACTTTTTGTCATGTGAATAATTCCATAAGATTTCCATCGATACCAAATTCGCCCAAATCCGACACTCGGGCGAAGAGTTAGAGCCTTTTAGTGAGACAGTGTATCACCTAAGCAGTCAGCGCATTACGGAGACAACTTAAATGGCAATTGTCAATTTCCAGTGTTGATCCAAGATAGTGGCGCATCGCGCCAAACTTCCAGGTCTCAAACAAGGTGGTAACGAGATAGCTCCGCATCGCTCCACCATGCAGATCCCCAATTATCCAGTTCCAGTGACTTGGCGCGATAGTGGCGCATCGCGCCAAGGATGAAAATTGGGAAATTTTCATGAGAATTAAAATATGTGTCCTAGGGTTAAAAGTGTCAATTTCCCTACCCTATATAAACTCAAAAACACGGATTTGTGCCTCCATTACACCAAAATATACTCTATGCTCTCAAAATCCTCTCAAGAACACATTAGGGTTTTTCATAGAAGATTCGAGTTAAGAATTTCCTCCGTCAATCTTCATGTATTTACGAACCAAGGTATGTGTAGTGTTCATTCATGGACTCTTTTCATCCATGAAGCCCAAGAATCTCTTTTCGAACTTCAAGTTTATGGATTTCTTTATGAGTTCATGTTGGGTTTGTTTTATTTATCTTGAGAATGATTAATTGAATTCTAATCCATGTTGGAATATTAATTTTATGTGAAATTGATTAGTATAGATGTATATTCATGTGAACTTACGATTAAACCCTATAATGATGAAATTAGAATTGAACCATGATGTATAATTATTGTACAACGTTGTTTACATATACTATGCCTACCATGTGTTTGATTGAATGCCTATATGAAGGAAAAGTGCCCAATTAGCATGATATTATGAAATCCCCATTTATGTACAAATTTATGCATATCACATGTTTGATGAAGTACTTTAATATATGAATTATGAATTGTGTTATTGGTCATGTGTTCGAGTAAGTCATGTTATGTCAGTTTCTTTCCATCAAGTCCTGGGGTTATTTGTACCTGACAACTTAGCTGTGTGCCTAGAGCCATGTCATGTTTTCACGATACTCTCAAACAAGTCACGATCCATAGAACTCGGTCAGTCATGTGACCTAGGAAATCTCAAAAATCTCAGTAATCTCAGTAGTTCAGTAACCTCCGTGATCTCAGCATTCCCAGTAAGTCTCAGTAACTTTAGTACTCTCAGTCAGTCCTCAGATCTCAGTAGCATTCCATCGGTCAATGAAACTCAGTAAATTCAGTTCAGCTCCGCTAAACGATACCATCAATTAATCAGTTTAGTTCAGTTGAATCAGTTAAGTTTAGTTAATCAGTTCAGTTTAGTTAAATCAATTCAGTTTAGTTAATCCGTTCAGTGTCTATTCAGTTGGGAGTAGGATTCAGCACCGAGTGAACCCAAGGATGGGGACTCACCTGTTATTCAGTAGAGGGTGTGATCCTTAGAAGCAATCCTTGTGTTCCAGAACTACGTAGCTAGCGTAGGTTGAGATGCAACCTACGTGTTTAGGGATATATATACATCTCATTTGGGTTACCTACTAGGAGGGGTTGACGGAAGAGCTCCCTGTCAGCTAGGGTATACTCACAGTAGGTCTTTACCCGTGGCACGATATTGATACCCTTCCAGCTGGGATTACAGGTTGGATCCCACCAGTTCAGTTCTGAGGCATATCGATTAGATGATTACCTCTCACAGTCTTAGTCTTAGTCTTAGTAAAAGAACTCAGATAGTTCTTCAGATTTCTTGACTGTCAGATACAGTCAAATTCAGATACAGTATGGAACTCAGCTAGTTCCATCAGATTCAGGACTGTCAGATACAGTCACTCATGTTATCAGTTATATCAGTTCTCAGAACTTATATTATCAGTATTCAGCTTCAGGACTGTCAGATACAGTCAACCAGACCAGTTCTTCATAATCAGAAATAGTTATTCATGATCAGTAACATAGTATCAGACCTTTAGTATTTAGTAATATAATATCAGACTTTCTCACTTATCAGCGACTCAAGGGTCAATATCAGTAGACTCAGTATTCAGTCCTATCACGATCTCAGTTATAGTTACGTAGTCATGCATGTATTCTCACGTTCATGTTAGTTAGTCAGTTAGTATCGTTCATGTATATGAACCATTTGCATTCAACCTACCCTACTTGCATACCAGTACATTCAAAGTACTGACGCATTTGTGCTATGGTGTCTTATACCATAGGTTTAGAAGCATGAGCTCCAGAGAACCAGTAGCATCTAAGTTCAGCAGTCAGAGTCAGCTGTGAGTCCTCATCCTTCGAGTACATGATAATTACATTACTAGTTCAACTTTTAGTTTAATTCAGTGGTCGGAGTTAGTTGGGGACCTGTCCCATCAACTCCTTATTCAAACAGTTTAGAGGCTTTCAGACTATAGCATGTTAGACAGTTATTTCAGATTTGCTTTGGTCTTGTTATAATATTTTTAGACATTATTTATCAAATTTTCATTCAGTTTTTAACCTTATGTCCATTCACTTGATGTTTTTGCATATTTACAATATATTTTCCAGTGCTCAGTTATAGATATTAGTCATGAGTTAGATTATGGTCTTTTGGGGTCATGAGCATCGTGTAACGTCTCGAGTACCATATTAGGGGCATTATAAACTTGGTATCAGAGCCTAAGGTTCAATAGTGTCCTAGGAAGTCTGAAAGCCGCATCTAGTAGAGTCTTGTACATGCGTGTGTCGTGCACCACACTTATGTGCAGGAGGCTATGAGATGTTTTAGGAATAGTTTCCCTTCTTTTAGTATTTATGTCATGCCAGTGAGCATAGGCTTAAAGTTAAACTCTCAGCCTAATCCGCTTCTTCCCTTTATTTACAGATCATGCCTCCCAAAAAGGCTAGCGAATGGGGAAATGGAAATCAGTCAGCACCTCAGCCCGTCCATCTAGATCCTCTGGATGAACATATCTCTCATGCAAAATTCAGGACTGCATTCACTACTCTAGCCAGTTCAGTTGCAGCCCATAATGAATGGCCAGTTATTGTTCCAGCCAACCCAGTGGTAAATTTTATTACAGTCAGGATTCGAGACTTTACCCGAATGAATCCTCCTCTATTCACCGGTCCCAAGTCTAAAAAGGATCCACAGGAGTTCCTTGATCAGGTTCAGAAAGTCACAGACATCATGGGAGTGACTTCCAGTGAGAGCGTAGAGTTATCTACCTATCATCTATAAGATATAGACCATACGTGGTATAAACAGTGGAAGGTAGATACGGGTACAGATATAGAGCCCATAGAGTGGGAAGAGTTTCCTATAGCTTTCTTAGATAGGTTCTTTCCCATAGAGAAGAAGGAGGCTAAAGTGTTAGAGTTTATCAATCTCAGATAAGGTACGATGAGCGTAAAAGAATACTCCCTCAAGTTTATTCAGTTAGCCAGGTACGCTCCCCATGTAGTAGCAGATAGCAGATCCAGAATAAGTAAGTTTGTGTCAGGTGTATCAGGTAGAGTGGTTAAGGAATGCAGGACTACGATGTTGATTGGTGACATGGACATATCTAGGCTTATGATATATGCCCAACAGATGGAGGAGCAGAAACTTAAGAAGAAGAAGAGAGAAAATAAGAGAGCCAGAATAGGTAGTTATAGTTTTACACAGCATGGGTCACAGGGTGGTAACCATTCTTAGTTGTGTAAGAAATATTCAGCCCCAGTTCACTCTTCATCTAGTGCCTCAGTACCAAAGTTCAGAAATGACCGTAGAAATAGGGCATCAGGCTCCAAGGCTCAGAATATTGAGAGCAGGATTCTTACTCATCCGTTTTGCATAGAGTATGGTAAGTATCATAAGGGTGTATGTAGAGCCGGCAGTGGTGTGTGTTTCGGATGTGGTGAGTTAGGTCATAAGGTCAGAGACTGCCCCTGATTAGGTTATCAGAATTATCTCCACTTATCATTTCAGTCCAGTCGCCCAAATCAACAGGGTTCTAATTCCAGCATTATCAGTGGGCAATGCCTAAGCAGACTCTATGCACTTCGGTCCTGGCAGAATCAGGAAAATCCTCCTGATACAGTCATGGGTATGTTATAGATCTCTCATTTATATATTCACACTTCTTCATATTCATGAGTTCTTTTTTCTTTTGAAACCTTGCATAGCAGTTAAACCATGGGGTCAAAAAGTCAAGACTTTAGATTCTAGTTATAGTTCCAGTATGTGTAGGTAATCACTAGGGAAAGATGATTCCTGACCTACTCTTATCTCAGTGTAATTATTTTGTACCACAGTCATTACCTTACCTATGCATATTTCACACACTTCCCATAGGATCGTGTGCGTGTCTAATTCCTAGTAGGACGGGTTCCAACACCCTCAGTAGTATGGGCCATGTTCCATGAACACAAAAATTTAAGACTTAAGTCATGCAGCTCATGACTAAGGAACTCATGCCATGTTTTACCATATGTTCAATCCACATGACTCATGCTCTAATCCTAGTGATCAGTCAAGCTCAGATTACGTCATGTATACCTCCAGTTTAAATCTCTTGATAAATCCATAATGTTGGTTCTCTGTTTCTCAGGCCTTAGTCAATTGTTTAGGTTGATATAGTATTTATTTGAGCATCGGATCCTTGCCTATGCCAATATTTCCCCAAGTAGTTATCAGTATCCAGTCTCAGTACTTCAATATTAGTATAAACCTTAATTATCAAAACCCAGCATTCAGTTCCAGCCAGAATCTCAGTTACAGTTTTAGTTATAATACCAACTTCAGTTCAGTAATCAGATCAGAAACTCAGTTCAGTTCCAGACTTACTTGACCAATCCTACAGCTATCAGTCACTCAGTTAATAGTGTTTTAGTACCTCAGACTATAGAATGTTTCCAAACCATGATATATGTCTAGCCTCTCATTCTTGAGGTGATGCAGTTCTGCTCATTCATTCTCAGTTACCTCACGTTATCCAGTCAATCATTATCTCCTATGCATAATATTTTACAGGCTTAGTTTAGTTATTCAGACTAAGTACAGACCATTCTCTCATACCCAGTATTCAGCTATCAGTTATCAGTTAATCAGATAAGTCAGTATGTTTACGCATTCGTGCTCAGCACCTCATAAATCTTTCATTAGTCTCAGTTGTAGTGCATGAAGCTTAGTTGCTTCATCTTAGATGATGTATCAGGCCTCAAGTTATAGATCTCATATAATCAATCGTGATTCAGATACTAGGTGCCTTGCGCATCGCTCAGTTTTCCCCTCAGTAGCTCAGCCAAGACAGTACTTCTAGAGGGATCTAGTATCCCAGGGGGGAGATATGCTAGGATCCCCCGAACCTTTATAACATAAGTTAACCCTCAAGTTTGAATCTCAGTCGTGAACCATGTATTTAAGGGCTCGGATCAGTTTACGAAATTTAGTTTATATGCCATGTTTCAGCCTCAGTCATGTTCTCAGGTCCCCGTTCATGCATACTTCTAGCATAATCATGGGGTCATCAGTGACTTTCAGTCACGTCATAGTTTTCTTAAACTTACTCAATTCCATATTCAAACTTCCATTACAAACTTGGTATTCAGTTCATGCTCAGATCCTCATTACAAACTTGATACTAAGTACTCTTGAATATTTAGTCATGCATTCATATATCAGTTCAGTTAAGTAATCATGCATCAGACATGCCTTCTCACTTCAAGAAATTCAGTTCATCAGAACATTCAGTCATGTATTAATAAGTCAATTATCCATGCATCAGATATTCTTGAATTTAGCTTATCAGATATGCATCAGACATACATGTTCAGTATGTTATATTCAGCTCTTTAGTCATGTCAGTCATGAGATCATGTTTCAGTTATTCATGTTTAGTATGTACATCAGTTCATCTTCTCCCCTCTCACTCAGTCTCATTCGAGGACGAATGTTCTCAAGGGGGAGATATTGTAATACCCGTACTTTTCCTAGCTTAAAAATTTTTCCCAAGAATGTTAAAATCTTACTTTGAAAGATGAATCCACTTTTATAGATGTGGTATTTTCAAGATTTTCACTCTTTTTCATGTGGGAAATTCCATAAGCTTTCCATCGATATCAAATTCGCCCAAATTCGACACCCGGGCGAAGAGTTAGAGCATTTTAGTGAGACAGTGTATCACCTGAGCCATTAGCGCATCGCGAAGCCAGCTTAAATGGAAATTGTCAATTTCCAGTATTGCTCCGCGATAGTGGTGCATTGCGCCAAACATCCAGGTCTCAAACAAGGTGGCAACACAATAGCTCTGCATCGCGCCACCATGCAGATTCCCAATTGTCCAGTTCCAGTGACTTGGTGCGATAGTGGCGCGTCGCGCCAAGGATGAAAATCAGGAAATTTTCATAAGAATTAAAATATGTGTCCTAGGGTTAAAAGTGTCAATTTCCCTACCCTATATAAGCTCAAAAACACGGATTTGAGCCTCCATTACACCAAAATATACTCTATTCTCTCAAAATCCTCTCAAGAACACATTAGGGTTTTTCATAGAAGATTCAAGTTCAAGAATTTCCTCTGTCAATCTTCGTGTATTTATGAACCAAGGTATGCGTAGTGTTTATTCATGGACTCTTTCAGTCCATGAAGCCCAAGAATCTCTTTTCCAACTTCAAGTTTATGGATTTCTTTATGAGTTTCATGTTGGGTTTGTTTTGTTCATGTTGAGAATGATTAATTGAATTCTAATCCATGTTGGGTGATCAATTTTATGTGGAATTGATTAGTATAGATGTATATTCATGTGAACTTACGATTAAACCCTATAATGATGAAATTAGAATTGAACCATGATGTTTAATTGTTGTACAATGTTCTTTACATATACTATGCCTACCATGTGTTTGATTGAATGCCTATATGAAGGAAAAGTGTCTAACTATCATGATATTATAAAATCCCCATTTATGTACAAGTTTATGCAAATCACATGTTTGATGAAGTGTTTCAATATATGAATTATGAATTGTGCTGTTGGTCATGTGTTCGAGTAAGTCATGTTATGTCAGTTTCTTTCCATCGAATCCTGGGGGTACTCGTACCCGACAACTTAGTTGTGTGCCTAGATCCATGTCATATTTTCATGATACTCTCAGACAAGTCACGATCCATAGAACTCGGTCAATCAAGTGACCTAGGAAATCTCAAAAATCTCAGTAATCTCAGTAGTTCAGTAACCTCCGTGATCTCAGTATTCCCAGTAAGTCTCAGTAACTTCAGTACTCTCAGTCAGTCCTCAGATCTCAGTATCATTCCATCGGTCAACGAAACTCAGTAAATTCAATTCAGCTCCGCTAAACGATACCATCAGTTAATCAGTTCAGTCCAGTTGAATCAGTTCAGTTTAGTTAATCAGTTCAGTTCAATTGAATTAGTTTAGTTTAGTTAATCCGTTCAGTGTCTATTCAGTTGGGAGTAGGATTCAACACCGAGTGAACCCAAGGATGGGGACTCACCTATTATTCAGTGGAGGGTGTGATCCTTAGAAGCAATCCTTGTGTTCCAGAACTACATAGCCAGCGTAGGTTGAGATGCACCCTATGCATTTAAAGATATATATACATCTTATTTGGATTACCTACTAGGAGGGTTTGACGGAAAAGCTCCCTTTCAGCGAGGATATACTCACAGTAGGTCTTTACCCATGGCACGGTATTGACACCCTTCCAGCTGGGGTTACAGGTTGGACCCTACCAGTTTAGTTCTGGGGCATGTCGATTAGATGATTACCTCCCACAGTTTCAGTCGCAGTAAAAGAACTCAAATAGTTCTTCAGATTTCTTGACTATCAGATACAGTCAAATTCAGATACAGTACGGAACTCTGCTAGTTCCATTAGATTTAGGACTATCAGATACAGTCACTCTTGTTATTAGTTATATAAGTTCTAAGAACTCATATTATCAGTATTCAGCTTTAGGACTGTAAGATACAGTCAACCAGACCAGTTCTTCATAATCATAAATAGTTATTCATGTATCAGTAACATAGTATCAGACCCTTAGTATTCAGTAAGATAGTATCAGACTTTCTCACTTATCAATGACTCAGGGGTTAATATCAGTAGACTCAGTATTCAGTCCTGTGACGATCTCAGTTATAGTTACGTAGTTATGCATGTATTCTCACGTTCATGTTAGTCAGTCAGTTAGTATCGTTCATGCATATGAACCATTTGCATTCAGCCTACCTCACTTGCATACCAGTACATTCAAAGTACCGATGCATTTGCGCTATGGTGTCTTATACCATAAGTTTAGAAGAACGAGCTCTAGAGAACCAGTAGTATCTAAGTTCAGCAGTCAGAGTCAGTTGTGAGTCCTCATCCTTCGAGGACATGATGATTACATTACTATTTCATCTTTCAGTTTAATTTAGTTATTGGAGTTAGTTGGGGACCTGTCCCATCAACTCCTTATTCAGATAGTTTAGAAGCTTTCAGACTATAGCATGTTAGACAGTTATTTCAGATTTGCTTTGGTATTGTTATACCATTTTTTAGACATTGTTTATCAAATATTCATTCAGTTTTGAACCTTATCGCTATTTACTTCATGTTTCCATATATTTACAGTATATTTTTTAGTGCTCAGTTACAGATATCAGTCATGGGTTAACTTGTGGTCCTTTGGGGTCATGAGGATCGTGTAACATCTCGGGTACCAGATTTGGGGCGTTACCAATATCTACCATTCCAGTATTGATATGGCTCCTTTTGAGGCATTGTATGGTAGGCGTTATTGTTCCCCTATAGATTGGTTTGGTGTTTTAGAGGTGAGACCTCGAGGTGTGGACTTGCTTCTTGAGTCTTTGGATAGAGTCCAGGTCATTTTTGATAGACTTAGAGCGACTTACAATAGGAGAAGTGCTACGCTAATCATAGACTTTATGCTTTGAGATTTGGTGTTGGTGATCGTGTCTTTCTTTGAGTTTCACCCATGAAGGGTGTGATGAGGTTTCGAAAGAAGGGTAAGCTTAGCCCTAGGTATATCGGTCTATTTGAGATTCATCAGACTGTTGGTGATGTGGCTTATGAGTTGTCTTTGCCCCCTGATCTATCAGTTGTTCATTCAGT
This sequence comes from Capsicum pubescens, assembly GCA_030864215.1. Lineage (NCBI taxonomy): Eukaryota > Viridiplantae > Streptophyta > Magnoliopsida > Solanales > Solanaceae > Capsicum > Capsicum pubescens. The sequence goes on along the minus strand of CM061540.1, from coordinate 64,781,351 downwards.
TTTTCATGTTTCTACATTTCACTTCTATATTCTTGATGAGTCTCATGTCATTCGTTGGGTTTCGGTTCAGCTAGATAAGCGGTTATCCTTTATTGAGAAGTCGGTCTCTATTTTGGCTAGGGATGTTAGGCGGTTACGTTCTAGAGTTATCCCTGTGGTTAAGGTTTAGTGGTGACATCGGCCTGTAGATGAGGCTACTGGGAGGTTAAGTCTGATATGCATAGCTCCTATCCCCAACTCTTCATTGATTCAGGTATTTCTTTGCCTTAATGTGAGGACAAACTAGATTTTTAGTAGTGGATGATATAACGACCTAAAAATTTGATGAAATATGTAAAAATTTATAATTTTGTGTGATTTAACTATTTTACCCCTCATCATTGTTGTATTATGGTATTTATGGGGTGTAGGAGTGCTTGGCATTGTTTTTGATGTATTTTGGTACCATTTATATGATATTATGGTTTTTGATGGCTTCGAGAGCCTTATTTTGACTTATGTGGATATTTTAATTTATGCGATGGATGGCTGAATGGACTAAGCCAGCATCTCGGGCTCATTTCGTCCTGTTAGTCGAAAAGTTAGAAAATTAGAAATATGAATGTGGGACCCACATTTGGTCGAACCAACCTCAGATGGAAAATTCGACTTCGCCAGCAGATCCAGAACATTGATTTTAGGGTGGTAACATATTTGGTGTGATTTATGGTTTTTAAATCTCATTTCGACACTTGGTTTGGAAAATTGTGATTTCGGATATCAGGGGTCAACTTTGTGAAAATAACATTTTTTCAAAAATCTGACTTCATCAACGCATCCGGAATGTAGAATTTAGTATAATTACATAGTTTGTTTGTGTATATAGGACTCCAAATGAATTTTGGGCACCTCGTCGATGTCTATTATGTTTAAAAATAAACTGCTATAAATTGCAGATTTTTTCCCTCTTTTTTGGCCCATTTTGCTCATTTTTCATCTTGCCTCTTGAAATTTAAACCCTAAAAAAGTGTGAGGATCTTAAAAGTGAAGTTTGTGGGAGCTTGGATAGCTATATTAACATCTATTTTTTATTCTATTACAAATTTAAGGTAAGAATTCACCCTTTTCTTAATAATTTCTTGATTAATTTATCAAAACCTCAAAAAATTTAGGGCTTGATTTTAAACCCCAATTTCACTCATTTTCACTTGAATAATATTTTTATCTTATAATTACTAGTTTTTCATTAATTTAACTTTCAAAATAACTCTGATTCTTGATTTTAACCCGAATTTCAAAGATTTTATCCGGTAAAGCTTAAAAATGACTTTTCTGCGATTTGAACCTCATTTTTTACTCAATTTGACTTGAGTTTTCAGCTGTAGATTTCTAAAATTATGAAAAATATATTTTTGAAGTAAAGTTACGATTTTGCTCTTCTTTTTTGAAAATCCATTTTGGGGGTCCGTTTTGACCCTGAATCCAAAGTAGTCAATATGGGTGTCGTTGTTTTTATTTTGACACGTATATTTCATATTTGATATTTTTAGAGGAGCTCAGGATCATTCATGGAAAATAAGATCGTGGGTTTGAGGTATAGTTGATCGATTTTGACTTTTGAGATAGGTTATGGCTTAACTCTTTTCGACTGGGCTGGGTTGTAAATGATGGTACAAAATACATGTTCGGGGTGGGAACTAATCATGAAAAAATGGGTATTTATGTGTTGTTCCCGTGTGGGGGCCTATATGAGATGTAATTGTCGAAATTGAGATATTATTGATATGTGTGACCGTGTGGGATCTTATGTAATATTGATAGCCTTGAATACATGTGAATAATTTTATTGTGTTGTTAAAATGCTTAATGTGGTACCATTGGTGTATTGTAATTATATTCATACTTTATTAGCACATGAAACATATAGAAATTCATGGATAAAATAAAAATAATGAGTAGACATTAGCTAACATGGTTGTGGAAATGTATCATTGTGGCTGGTTGTGGAAATATATCATGTAGTTAGTTGTAGAAATACTCATTGTGATTGGTTGTGAGCATTACATCCTCATATCATACTTATTCATGAAACATTGGTACCATCGTGGCAAAATCTTTTTAAAAACCCTCCCCGGGGGATATGCCGGGAGGAGATATTATAGCACCTTATAAAACCCTTTTTGAGAGATGTACCGGAAAGGAGATATGAGCTATGTAGATTGTATATGGATTGAAGAATCCCCTCCATAGGTCCTATATCGGGAAACTTTAGCTTTGTAGGTGTATACGGGAATTGTGCAATGATCCCGGAGGTTGTACGACGACCTCGTGCATCATTATCATCATATACATTGCACTTACTTTATTGTGATCATATTATGTTGTATTGCCATATTGACTTGTCATCTATGTAATTGTCTTACTCTCTCCATCCCAAATTATGTGTCGCAATTTCCTTTTTCGTCCATCCCAAAAAGAATATCGCCTTTCCTTATTTGGTAAGTTTTTAAAAATACAGTTATAATTTTACCCTTAGTGGTCCCACTTGATTTTAAATACTATTACTCCTTTTTTTCAAGTAAAAGTCAAATCACTTCAATCAAAATTTAAGCTTTTTATTTTACACTTAAACCAAAAATAGTAATGCCATAGAAAAGTCAAAGATTAACTAAACCGATAAGGTGGAACATATTTCAACTTGGCTAAACAAGTTTTCAAGAATCTGAGGACTTAGATTTTGCAAAAATAACAATTGTCCCATTTGCTGGCCAAAACTCCAATTACACAATTCTTCTTGTTGTGTTTTCTTTCTTTTTATACAACACAACCAGAAATACATTTAATGCAACATCGAACCAAGAAATATTTACTGATGTGTACCAAAGTCCAGACGTAACAAAATGCTGAAAATAGAGTCCTCAACTTCAGTTGTACAACTCCTTTACCGGAGAGTAAAGTTGCCTCATAATTTGCAACTCTCACTTCAATGTCCCATTCTAATACACACACCACCAGTACAAGGAGAAAAATAATTGAGTGAAACCACAACAAAAAGTTGATATTAACGTACTAGCATGGACAAATAAGTAACGAACTCTTCTGCAGTAACAGCTTAAGCACCAGAAATTTATGTTGCCGGAAACACAACTGATTTTTAAAACAAAACAAGATCACTCTTTAGAAGTTTTCAATTGTGAATCCATACAAGTTGTGTTTTATAAAATTACTGCAATAAGAACTACACCACCAGAAAAACTCTCGATCAATGGGATATCTTTGCTAGAAGGAAGTAGACGTTGCTTCTCAACCCACTGTCGAGCCATATTGACAAAATTGCCACTGTTTCCACTAACACCCTTTTTTGCAATGATATCTGCTTTATTGTCATATGGGATTTCAAAATGGGCAACATGTATTTAGATTCTCGATAATCTTAGAAACCCTAACAATGGTACCATTCTTTCTGTAAACAGAGAAGCCTTTCTACCAAAATGAATCATGTGAGAGCATCTCCTGTGTGTGCTTTTCACAACCATATTGTCCACAATATGGGTATACTGATGGAAAAAATTGACTTATCTAAGTGGTCCTACAGGAAGTAATCTGGTGGAGGCTTTTTAGCAGGTGCTCATCTTGAATCCTGAGGTGCGGTTTCAAACATACGAAACTACTTAGTAAGATTCTCGTATAGATCAAGAATCGCTGTAACATTTTCACATCTGTAACAGATGTTCGGAGCAGACCAGACTATAACAATTTGATTATTGAACATGTGCACAGCATATGAAGTCTATGCTATTAGTATGGTTAAATGAAGTGACAACACTGCCACCGAAAAGGAAACTTGCACCATGAGGACTCAATCCCCATCCATCAGTGATGTCCTCTGGATCTGACCATAGTAGGTCATACATAGCACCCTTATGAGAAACTTGTTGCTTCTTATCAATAGTTTGAATCTGGTCTAATGTAGCTATTGTAGAGATATACCACCATGAATAGAGAATATCTTATTATCAATGAGATAATATAAGCTTAAGTAGTCAAATATATCCGTGCAATATTGCCAAACATTTACTGAACCGTACTTCCCTAAGCATTCATCATAGAATCCATATACCTATGTGATCTGGCGACTCTCATAGACCATAGTTACCTCTGATAAGAGTAATACGATCTGGATATCTTGCCTTAAGAGCTAATAGAAGAAGAAATGTCTCAACGAAGTAAAATCCTCTATCGACAAAATCCCTGAGAAACAAGTAATTTATCTTCGGATAATCACCTCCCACATTGAATAGCTCTTTCATGTCATAAATTGCTCATGGATATCACCATATATAGTAACAAGTGCATCAACTCTCTGGACATTACTTTCTTCAACAAGGATTTCCATAGCTTTAAGACAAAGTGCCTTAACTTCCGATTCTTTTAACGGTTCACATCTCTTCAGCTACTCAATTTGCTTGTCTAGGTCTGACATTATTTCAACTTTCTCTGTTACCGACAGCGAACGACGAGCTTTGTTTAACCAAAATTTACTACTACAAAAGCATATGAGTAGTAGTAGCTGAAGAGAATTTGCTTTCTTCTCTACTGTTGCACCGTCGTTACACAATTCTAGTTTTTTAATAGTTCTAATACTTTTCTTCCGTGGAGAATTGATACAAACTCATTCTTCAAATAGCCCAACTCCGAGTATAACGTATGAATATGTTAGGTCTATTTCAGTCATTAACAGTATGAAAATGGTCCTTCATCAGATAGTTATTTGTGAAGCCTGCTAGTTATCCTTGTGGGCATATATCTCAGATACAATATGTTTACTATCCATAGCCTATCGATTTGATTTTCCTTTATTTGGAGGCAGAGCTGCGTCAGACAAGGAAAAAGGAGAGGATATAGGTTATGAAGAAAGAAAAAACATTGTTGCATCCAAATGATTAAAAGAAGCTAACTTACGTCAAAATCTCTGACATATGACCAGGTTAACAAAATTCATAACTAGAAATTCAATAAGCTAGATCCTCCCACAGATAACACATATCAAGTACTGTAAAAACTACTCTCTATCTCCTTTTATTGTTACAGTTCCAAGAAAATTCATTTCGGAAGAAAGAAAGGGAGTGAAAGATCAAATTATGGATGCAGTAAAAGATCAAATACTAGACAGTAAACTCTATGCCACACTATTATTACATCCGCTTACGGATCAAAATCTAGCAAGCTTAAGCTATGGTTCAAAATATAAAGTTTAAACATGATTCTGAAGATAAATCTTGAGGTGTATGAACATCCCAAATTAACTAAGTAGTCTAGCAATTCAGGCAAAATGCAGTGCTTTATTCATGTAAAATCAAAATATAATTGAATCTGAAAGGCACAACCTCTGAGAACTTAATTGTTGCAGTGTTTCAAGCAATGAATAACTACATACAGAAAACAAAAGGAGCGCGCCAAGTAATCCTGCAGCTAAACCACCATTTACAATAAAAAATATTGTGCAGATGATCGCAAAATACAATTGGCATCAATCCACTAACGAATACTAGAGGAAAAAAAAATGATTATACCACATACATAATAATTTCAAACTTTATGTCATCTTAACTGGAAAAAAAAGAACTAACTACCAACTCAAATTACATTACGATCACCATGTCTATACATAATCATGAGCACAAAAATTACATTATGATCACTATGTCTATACACAATAATAATACTCCTAACATATTTGACAAAACATCATTGTAGAAATTACATGACGATCACTATGACTATACACAAAAGTTTAACATACTTGACAAAACATCATTCCTACTTCAAAATATGTAGCTTTACCATAATAACAACCCATATCATTATTAAAGTAGAGCTGAAGCTTGATTAACGATATCAATATCACAACAAAGTTAGAGAGGAAGATTACCTTCTTTTTCTAGTCCATTTTTGTTCAAATGAGGTACTTTGTAATTATTACCGCCATTATCTTTCATCACCTCAATCATACAAGATTGTAAAGTAAGAAACACATGATTGAGTTGATCCACTTTTATTTCATCAAAAGATCTTTCCACCGCTTCCACTAATTCATCAACATTTTTAGGTGTCTTTTGATATTGAAGAGATTGGACCACTCTAAAAAAAATCAAGATCTAAAATATTTAAATCTGTATTGTTCGATGGTTGAAAACAAAGTCTAATGTCAAATCCATCTTGTTGGGCAGCTTCAATAAATTTCAAATCATTGTTACCAATATGTGGCCTTGCGTTATCTTGTTGTACAAAGATAGGATTATTTGAATCGAAAGCTAGCCATTTTGCTCTAATAGCAGAAAGAACTTTCTCGATCAAGCAAGCTCTAGTGATCTCTTTAGTTACTGACTGAATGGGTTTTGTTTTCATAGTTCCTGTTGTTCAATTTTTGCTATTCCACTTAGCTGGTTCCTTAATTACAAATGGGAAAATGCCTATTTTTCCAAAAAACAACTCAAATTCCATTTTCATAAATAGAGGACGTGCTACAGCAGCCATAAACATAACCTTTGGGAGAAAATTTTTAGTTTTACAAGAACGATATGGATCTGGCTCAAGTTCTCTGGGAAGCAGGTAGTACCTTTCATTTTTTTTGGACAAAAAAATCACTTTTCATCAAGATGAACATAATTAAACATATTCATAAATATGGGATATATGTGGATTGTATTTTGATCAATCATTGAGAGGCAGTATTGAAGTCGTACCTTTTTGTTTTCTTTAGTTAACTGGGGCTTGATGGAAATAGAATGTGCTCGAATAATTCCATCTTTCACGCGCCAAAAGATGGTTGATTTTTCCATGTTCATAGCAAAAGCCAGAGATCAAATATTTGTTCAACGACAAAGTGGAATTTCTTTGACTTGATTAATATCGACTTCAATCCATTTTCTTCCATATCTGTCTTTAAGTCTTAAAGACACATCTAAGGATGTACCATTATCAGTTGATGATAGACATTATTTCCAAATGCGTTGAATAGTTCTTATTGATTTCTTGAACAAGATAGCAGCTTGTGTTATAGATCCGTGTTTAAGATTTCCATCCTTGCTTTCTTTCAAAAAAAACTTTGCAATTGCTTGACGTTCTTCTAATTTCAATCGCTTACTTCTAGTGATTGAATCTATAGGTACAACAAACCTCATCTTTGAAATAATAGCAAAAATAAGAGAGAAGATGAAGGAAGCATCCAAAAATCATCCAAAATAAAAGAAGAAAAAAAACAGTAACCAAAAGATACAGGACATCTCTATATTTACACTACCACTTGCTAAAATTTCAAATGAAAAAAAGGTTTGCCGCCACAAAGTTGAAATCAAAATTAAATTAGAAAAGTAACTTTCACGGCAAATTCATACATGACAACAAATTTGTATCTGAAAAACTTTACTCTTTGTCAAAGTTGTGTAAGTGTTGTACCGTGTTTAGACTTTTTTTACACCACTAGTAATACTGTACTACTTTAGAGTACATTTTTAAAGTTAAAATAATAAAAGTGCATAGCGGTTCAATATTTTTTAAGAAGGGTAATTTTGTAACTTTAACAAAGTCAATACTTATTTCTTAAATATCGTGTCCGGTCAAATAGCGACACATAATTTGGGATGGAAGGAGTATCTTCTTTTACTTATATTTGATGATCTTGTATATGCATGTTCTCCTTTGTTCTACTTATATGTGATATAATGCATACTTGTGTTCTATCTTGGTGTGATGTTACAATGTATGTGATATATTAGAACTGTTAGTGCAAGCGGTGTGGGCTACCGTTGTGGGACATTTTCTGATTGCAGGTGATATGCCCTTAGTGTGTATTTTGTATGCTTTATTTAATACTTTGCTTGGTCGGCCTATGATACGTACTAAGTACAAGTGGACCATGCCTATGCCTACTGCGCCCTTTTGGTGCAGATCCAAGCCCAAGTGCGCCTCAACTTACTTGACTCGGGCAATTGTTGGAGCTTCTAAGGTAACGATTGGACATTCATGCTTTCGGAGTTCACCTCTAATTTTTTGTATTAGTTATGTCTTTATTAGTATTCGGAGAAAGATATTATTTTTTTGTGGTTATTTTTAGATGTATTTGACTCCTAGATAGTATTAGTAGCTCTTACACCTTTGATATCAGGTTTTGAAAGTTATGGTTGCATGTATTGATTTTATTCTTTTCGCTTTTATTATATTTATGTGGTTAGGTTTCATTCTAGAAGCCTTACCTTAGGGGAATTTCTATCTTTTTCCTGTGTATATCAGTTTGGGTGAGAGGCTTACTTGTCAAGGTTCGCTGCGACAAGTGCCATCACGACCCTTATTTTTGGGACGTGACATTTAGGGTGTCTGTCGGGGACATTTTTCACTTACATATTCATTAATGCATATTTAGGCAAAACTTAGGCCGTTAATATTTACATAAACGAATTAAGATAATTAAATTAATTCACATATTTACATAATGAAAATTGTATATTTTTTTCTCTTTCAAGTAAAATCTTTATTTTTTTTCCGTGATTTTGGTCAAGTAGGTAGTGTTATTTGCAAAATACTTTTTCTTTTATAATACGTAAAAGATACTTCTTTTCTACATGTAATTTGTACATTTTTATACATATCCTTTACATATTTTCACAACATTAAGTTTTATTTATATACCTAATACACACACACCTTTTACATTATTTTAAATATTTATACCTCCTCCCTCTTTGATAAATTTAGGCTAGCCGGGTACCACATTTGTGGATTCTGAAGGGTGCTTAACCCCTTTGCTTTATAATAACTTGAACCCTTATCTACAATCTCAATTGTTTTCTCACAAACAAAAATATTAATTATATATGTTAATAATTAAATAGGTTTCCTTATTTTCCTTGAAAATTATGTGGCGACTCTATACAAAATTCAATTCTTTAGAGTCCGTACGTCATACTTTATTTAACCTTGGCAAAAACAGGACATAACATGATGTATTTTGGGTATATTTTGTAGGAAATCGGGTTTGGATGCTAAACGTTTGAAAAGTTGAAGTTTTGGCTACTTAGCAGTTTTGGGTACATCTGCCACTTACAAAGCATAGGTGATCAAAGTATGTATCAAAAATTGAAGTTCAGAGGCTCAGGAGTAGAAAAAAAGATCCTGCACTATCCTATGACCACATACGATCTGTATGTGACCCAAGATAGTGTAGAGTTCCAAAGTCCAGAGAGTTGCAGGATCTGTACTTGAGTTCCGGCACTTAACCATGTCCACATACGCTTTGTATATGGTACATACGGTCCATATGTGGCCTGAGTAAGTGGTCTTCGACTTTGTTATTCCTTTTTCATTTGAGGGTTGATTTTTAAGATTTCTTTATGTACTATATATACCCTTTTTGACGTTTTGTAATAGGTTACACACTCTTAATACGCAAAAATATATATTTGATTCCAAGATTTGATTTTGGCCTTAGGATTGCTTTTGTATTGATTTGATTGACAATTCAGTTATAGACTTTGAGCTTTATTCAATTATTCTTGTGATATTGCTTAATGTTATTCAATATGAATTCCGTTGATCGTTTCACAAGCATGAGCAGCTAAAACCCTTAGCTAGGGTTGTGGGAACCCTAGCTAAATAATAAAGTAAGGAAAGTATTCAATCCCGCTAGGCAATTATTATTGCATGTATTGTGGTTTCCTTCAATTTTATTGATGTCCAAACGGTTGTAAACGCAAGGACCCAACTTGTATTCAATATGAACTCGAGAAGGAGGTAGAGATTGGGAAAATGAGATCATAATGGTGATTTGGGGTTAAGTGCAAAAATAAGCTTATCTTTATTATTTCCTTAAGATGGTTAAGTTTTATCTAATCAACTTGAGATCGAGAGGAGATAGTTGAAAATAGAGTCCATGGTAAGATTTAGTAAGGCGATGCTCTGAGAACAAGAGGAAATGAGTAAAATTCATCAAAGTATGTTGAGAGGCGGTTGGTGATACCTATCTTACCAGACTCTACATGCACAATAGTTGAGTCATTGGGTTGAATACGATAAGCCTACTGAGTTAAAGGCTAGGGGGAACACAATTCTAGTGTTCGTCTACAACTGATTACAACCAGAGTTGATATTTGTTACTTGTTTGAGATTGTCACCACAAACGCCCATTTACTTTTTCAATTCTTCCCGTTGATTACAGCAAGTAAGAGCCTTATTCCACGTAGTCCCTTGGGTTCGACCCCAACCTAAGTTGGGTACTATATTTTGACAGCGACCGCAATAGCCTTTTTGGGAGGGATGGTTTGGGCATGATCAGGACCTAATAAAACTGTTCAAATTGTCATCCGACACTCAAAACAACAAATATTCATCGAAGTCAACTATATGACTTTTAAAGCCTTAAAAAACTACAAACCATCCCAAAACATACCTTATCGCATCGAGAATCATGCCGATTATCCCCACATTCTAAAATTAACATGTAACAACTACAGGAAAGAGCAAAATGATCATATCACATCAAAAGAAAATTTTCATAAATCAAATCATTATAAAGATATAAAGAAACGACATATGAAGCTTCATGGTTTGATGCACTAAATTTGGAGAGGAATTTTGTTTCATCCGAGAGAAAGATTGGAATTATAGATGTTACTTTTCCTAATTCAACTTTTAATGGCTTGAAATTGTTGTTACAATTTTGATTGTTATGGATAAAATAGTGGTGTTGTTTTACTGGTGTTGAAGGTTTGAGCTATAATTTTTATTATAGTTTTATGATTTGAATTTTTAAGTTCCAACTTGTATCCAATTCAATATCCCAATTGACTAATTTTTATCTCGCCGAGTGAGAGGCAACCTATTATTGGCAGTATTCTCTTCGTTTCATTTGAGAAACAAAATTGGAGAGGAATAAAATAGAGATGAAAATAAGTGTATAAGGAAGAAAGATGAATGGGTGTATTGAGAAAGATGAAGAAATGACTACTGGATCCTTTTTGATAGCATTTTAAAAGGTTGAATGTATTTGGTAATGTAATTGAGTCACTATACTTTTATCTCTAATATTTATGTGAAAAAAATTATTACTATGTTAGACGATTGTTAGTCTCGAGAGGTATATTTGGACATGTAAGTAAATGATAGAGATCTTTTCATTCAGAAACTACTATAGTAGAGAATAAATTTAGTCTAACATAAATCCCACTAGTTTGTTCTTTAATTACCCTCTCTTCCGATTTTCTTATTTAATTTTTTTCTCTTCCGAATTTTAATTATTCATATACATAACTGGACACCAATATACATTACTATTTATGTATTTGAATTAACTAATTTAACTATAATTAAGAAAATAAAATATTTGTATTAAATACATAACACAATTACCTCTATATTTATGAAATTGTGATTAATGGATCCCTTAAATTCATTAACAACTTTTTAATTTCAAAATTTTGAAACACCAAATCAACTTCTATGATCAGAATTAGAGATAGAGGAATCTCGGGTTGATTTAGACAATTGCATCTGAATTGCATCTCTTGTAATAATATAATTGCAAGCCAATATTAGTTTAATATGCAACAAAACTTAAACAAAAATTTTCAAAATACGAAAATATAAAACAATGTGTAATATTCATGCCTAATATTCTTTTATATACATAATAATGCTATGTATATTGGGATGAAATAAACACAACTCAACTTGTCTAACAAAGTCATATACGTAACTGTGTTACGTATAACACCGTTAATGCGTAACATATACATAACTCTGTAATGTATATGCTCTGAAAATACAACAGTCCAACAATGACTGTTTCAACACATATATATAATAAACTTATGTATATGAATTAATATGCATAATTGTGATATGTATAACACTGTTAATGTATGACATATACATAACTCTATAATGTATACGTGATGAAATAAACAACTCATCAGTGTTTGCTTCACCACATATACATAACAAATTTAAAGTATATGAGCTCATATACATAATAATGTTCTGTATATGGGATGGAGTAACAACAAATCTTGAATGATTGCCCCAAACATAGCCACAATATGTATCAGGGTTAAAATAATAACACTGATATTTTGTAGCTATGTATATAAATACAAAGATTAAGCAAAATAAACAGATTCAGACACCAAACACTCTACCTTGGGAATGCATGATCGTGATATTTATTTCTTTTTCTTCCTTGAAGATTCACCAATGACTTTTTCTAAGCTTCTACGAGCAACTTTCCTCAACTTTTTCATCTTAGCGGGATCGTTGTAGTGTTTTCTCCAAGATGGAATTTTTTTAAATCTCGTCTTTATCAAAATTGATGATTGATACAACGAAGAAGGGGGGAGCGAAGATGGAATTGATGAAATTATAGGGTGTAAATAATGAAGATCTTTAGTAATATTAAAAACTTAAGTTAGCTTTTAAGGATTTTAATCAACACGCATAAAAATTGATGTTAATAATCTTGTGTTTTCTAGTGTAATTGAAAGGAAAGGATTACCCTGCAAACGAATGGTGAGAGGAAAGAGAAAGTTAGGTAATAGAGGTATATTAGAAAACAAATACCAATTCAAAATAATATATTAGGTAATTTTCTCCTTAATTACCCTCTAAGATTTCTTAATTTTAGGCACTTTGTAAGATTCCTTAATTTTAGGCACTTTGTAAGGCAAGAAAGTTATAAATGAGTAGGTGGAGTTATGTATATGAATTATAGAGAGACAAATTGTAAAAAGAGACATTTGTAATTAGTTTTGAGATTTGAGATATTATAAAGTAAAGTCGTAGTTTTAAATAATTTTTCATAAATTTAAAAATATTTCAAATAATAACACCTCTTTGGATGGTTTTTAGTTGTTACATATTGTTTCAAAATATATAGTACTATGCATATTGTATTTTACTAATTATTTTACTAGGATACAAGTGTAAAACTATTAAAAATGTGGGGTAAATGAAAAAATATGATTATTAAATAATAAAAAAAGATAAGATAAAGCAAATAAAATAATAATACGATCACATCAAATCAATTATTAGACAAATGAGATTTTTCATCATTAACTAATAATGAATTCAATGAGACCATATAATAAAAAGTAGGTAATAATTAAAATGAATATTATATTTAAGTTAAATTAACAATATAATACGCTAGATTAAAATAAATAGTATGCTAGATACAATAACATATAAAGTGAGTTTCCACAAGTATTACTACTAGATAGATAGAATGATAAAGATAAAGAGATTATTTTTAAGAGATCTTAAGCATAATAATTAAATGATAAAAGAAAAGAGAAAAAGAAAAAAAAAAAAAAAAAGGAGAACCAAAGACACAAATGAAACCGATGTTCCATGTGTTGAAATAGCCCGAAAAAAGCATGTTTTCTGGGACAATTTTGCCCTCAACTTCATGGCTCAGTTCAAAGTCCACCAAATAAAAAGATTGAGAAAATCTGTGTAGGATTTTCTATTGAATTTCCCCCAATGTCAAATCCTTAGCTTACAAAACCACAATTTTCAATTGCAAATTGCAAATTGCACGGCTGAGGAGAAAAATAAATAAAAATTATTTGGGGGTTTACCAGTCCTAGACCCTCAATCCAATTTCAACCTTCATAGTTGATTTTTGCACTTGAAGAATCCATCACTTCCATAGAGGCAAGGGTTTTTTTTTTTGGTGCATTCTTTATTTGTTTTTAGGCAAATCTTTAATTTTCTTGATTTTGTTTGGTCTCTCTCTTTTTTTTTTTTGATAATCAGGGTGTCTGAGACAGCTTTTGCACACCTCAATTAAATATACGGGATATCTACCTCCCACCAGCAACATATATTTTGTTTGGGTTCTTTCTTACTGTTGAATTCAAATGGGGTTTCACCATTTGACCTAACCCTGCTATTCGTTTTGTTGTGGCGGGTCGAATGAGAGTCTTTATATGGGTTTTGCTGTTGTAATGAGTAGAAAAAAGGATAACCTTTGATTAAAAAAAATTGGGACTTGGCTTGCAAATCTAGAGCCCCCATTTTGATGATTTGCACCAATGGTTTTATGAGTTTACTCATTTTGAGATGTTACTGTTAGGATACATATGGCCTTTTGGCCAAACTTTTGGAAGGCAAAAACTGTTTTTTTTTTTTTAGAAAAGTGAGGTGTTTGATGAAGCTTTTGGGAGAAAATTGTTGTTTCAGAGGAGTAGCAGTAGCTGTTTCTCAGAAGCTAAAAAATGTAGCTTTTCAGCCAAACACTATTAATTGCTGTTTAAAAGTGATTTTAGAATTTATTGGCCCAACACAAAATGCTTCTCACCAGAAGGACTTTTTTGAAAAGCACTTTGAAAAATAAGTTGATTTTGGAAGCTTGGTCAGACAAACTATTAGTTTTCTTATGTGTGTGTGCTATTGAGGTTGATACACTAATTTCCCAGACTATGTGTATGAAGGGATCAGTTGACTGAGCTGAATTTTTCTGATAATTTCAGTTGTTTTGTTGTTAGGAGCTGGTACAGTATAGAATCAATCACATGTCTTTCAATCCCAAGCTATTTGGATTCAGATGTATAAATATTCTACATCCATTCTGCTTTCTATTCCAATACTAAATGATCTGTCTTTAAAAGCCAATTAATGATTATTTAGAAATAATGCAGTAAAGTTAGCTGTCATTTAAAAAAAAAAAAATCCTCAACCAATGTACTGAATGTAGGGTCCCTTGTATTTCTTTATCTTTATACACGTATTGGAATTAAGGCTGCTATTGCCACTTGATGTAGTTCTGATCAATTACTTATTCTATCTCGTTTGGTTGCAGGCTATAGCAATCGCAGGCTATCTTTGTAGAAGTTCTCATGGCTGACTCTGGAGAAAATAGTGCTTTGTTCCCAATCTTTATATTGTCAGTAATTGCCTTACCCTTAGTACCCTATACAATACTTAAATTACTTCGTGCTACTTCAGAGAAGGAAAAGAGTATTCACTGCGAGTGTTCAGTTTGCTCTCGATCAGGGAAACATCGCAAATCCATTTTTGGAAGGGTGAGCTATCAACCAAACACCTGGATACAATTTTATGTTGTATGCATGCATGGAGTTATGTTATTGGTATTGTGGCCCAATAACCTGTTTTCTAATCGTTGAATTTCTCCTCTCGCAGATTTCTAAGTTTTCAACCTGTAGCAACTTCACCGTGCTGCTGCTTTGGGTCATTGTGGTTTTCCTTGTTTATTGCATCAAGCAAAGTAGTCGTGAGGTGAAATTCAACCATACTACAATTATTTCAGCTTTCTAATTGACATCATAGGTTTATCCTAGATTTTTCTCCTTGCATATCAATGTTAGGAACAGTAGCAGAGCGAGGAACTTAAATGAGGGGATTCATTAAAATGCTAGATTCTCATGCATGAGATTTGAATTTGTGACTTAAAAGTAAATTTTAAACCTGCTTTTCCTCTATAATAGAAGCATCCCTTTATGTCAAGGTGATATAGATATATATAACAGTTTTACTCTATGGTTAGGAAAATATGTTTTGCAATCTTCTCCCCCCTCCTGCTCGCCCAGCCAAAAGAATTGAAAAAAGAGCCAATAGATGTTGCGAGTAGAGGACTGGCTGATGTTGCACCTTTTTCTTTTAATCAGATTGAAGCTTTTGATCCGTTCAGCATTCTTGGGCTAGAACCAGGAGTTTCCGATTCTGCAATAAAGAAGGCATACAGGAGACTTTCAGTACAATACCACCCGGACAAAAACCCTGACCCAGGTGAGAGGTGTTACAGGGATGCAGTTTATGTGTCACTTTACCTTTAAATGATGAAGATCCATTTCTCTCAGAGAGAGAAAGAGGGGAAAAAAGGAGAGAGAGAAGGGGAAAATGAACCGACATTGATGAAGAATCACACATTTTGTATTATGATGTCTGCTTATGAGTTATATTAATCCTTCTTCTCGATTTTCAGCTGCTCATAAGTATTTTGTGGAGTATATTTCCAAAGCTTACCAGGCCCTGACAGATCCGATCTCAAGGGAGAATTTTGAGAAATATGGACATCCAGATGGCAGACAGGTGTTGCTACTTATCCAGTAACAAAATTATACAAGTCATCTTATCTGTGGAATGAGAGAAATATGTTCAGTGCCTTGAAATCCGTACGTAGATGCTAATTATATTATTTGCTGCTGTAGGGTTTTCAAATGGGAATAGCACTTCCTCAGTTTCTGCTTGATTTTAATGGCTCTTCTGGTGGTATATTGTTACTTTGGATTCTTGGAGGTTTTATACTACTGCCAATGGCGTTTGGTGTTGTTTATCTATCAAGAGCATCAAAGTATGGGGGAAATAATGTTAGGCGTGAAACTCTTGTCACTTACTTTGATTTAGTGAAGCCCTCCTTGGCTCCAAGGTAAAAATATTTTCGCTAAACATATGCACTGTAATTGTTCGTTACATAAATATACTTTTGATACATTCCATGGTGAAGCCTCCTGTAAAAAAATATGATGGTGCATCAAGCAACTAATTCTAACTCGATCATATTAACTCTCTTAGAATTTATCTTAAAACAAAAACTTCCTTTTGAATTAGTACATCCTCGGGAAAAAGAGAGATAGTTACTCTTTGTTGGAGAAAACTCATACAACCATTGGCTGAGAGCTCCCAGTTATCCCTTGGCAAAACAAATACCAGAAAAGAACTGATCCTATTTTCTATTAGAATGGTGGGAGGGTTGCTCTTTTTCAGTACTATAAGTGTTACATTTCATCCATTTTCATTTTTTCTCTCTTACTTCTGGTGAATCTAAATATCAGTATAAACCTTAACTAATTGCCTCGTGTGCAGATTTTTGCATGCTTGTTAAATCTCTGTTTCTTTACTGCCCTCCATGCTACATATGCTTAACCAGTGTTGATCAGCTTAGCTTCTATAAATCAGAATAACCGATTCAGCTATTTGTAATTGCTATGTAGCTTCTATGGTTCCTCTAGATAGATTACGTTAGCATCCAGCCAGAAATATGATTATTTATTTATCAGCTGTGTCAAAATTGGAGAGAGTTACCCAATATGTGGTGCTGGTGGGAGGTGGCAGTGCGCGCAAGCTGGTCTCAGCTCCATATCAATAAAATAAAATAAAATAAAATAAAATAATAATGACAACATTTTGAGTCCTGGAGATGTATCTCTTGGTATCTTGAAGGGCAGAGGCTGCTATAATTTTCTTCAGGAAAAGATCAATATTATCTAAAAGTGTGTCTGTTATCCTTAGCCCACTGTTCAAGGCAAATGTCTATGCAATTCATATTCATTTGCTCTTTGATTCAAGTATCTGTCCCTAGAACTTCCTAGAATTGATTTTTGTTGTGTGATAAATGCGATAGTCATGTTAGCACACATCTCCCATCTTCCTAATTCAATCTAAACCGGCATTGTGTTACGATTCCTGCTCCATATGCGACTTTATTAGTTAAGGACTTTTTTTCTTTACTTGAAGATCAAGTATAGGTCATGGCATTCTATTTAATTTTCATTTTTAATATTTCCTTTATTGTTCTTGATCAAAATATTTTTTTTATTGCCGTCCTTTATCTAGTTCCAAATATATTGTTCTTGTTTTCTTTTTGTTAAACAATTTTCTTGACCTTTAATACCAAAATCACATCTTACAGAAAGAAAGCACAATGCGGAAGGTGAGAGACTATTTGAGATGTTTTAGTTATGTCCTTCACAAACCTTCAAATGCACTGATATATAAAGGTGATACTAGTATGATTTAATGTGTTAACAGGAGACAAGGTAGACCTAAAATCACATGAGAGGTAGTAATCTCAAAAGACCTACCACCTCTAGGAATTCATGTGGATTTAGCTTGGAATAGGACATTATGGAAGCAAAAGATCAATATAGATGTTATCAATTAGTTATGGTTTATTGTTTAGTTATTTTTTACATTTACTGGGCTTGACAATAGCTAAGTTGCTCAGACTCGGGATCTAGAGGTCGGATACTTCATGATCTCAATTTTAAGATTCCTGGATATGGATCTAGGCATGGATACAGGTGTCAGGATTCGGCTAAAAATAAATTCGGCTAAAAATAATTTAAGTATCTAAAAATAGAGTTATAAAACTTAAATTATGAGATATTATGTGGAAAACTTGAGGAGAAAATATTTATCAAGAGGAGAATCATGAAAGAAGATGAAAGGAAAAACAGTAACATAGAAATTTCTAAATACAAGGTATTCCATTTTCTTCAATTTCACATGAGCTTTTGTTTCGATTGCAAAAATCATTAAATTTGTCTAAACTGTCGATTTTGGTCAAAGTACCCAAAATCGGTTGACCAGATCGGGTACGGATCCCACACCCACACCCATGCCGTGTCGACACGGGTGTGGCACCGAAAGTGAAGAGTCCGAGTAACTTAGGACAATAGGGCTTGGTTGGCTAGTGTAACTTGCAAAATCAGCCCGTACGAGCAGTGGCGGAGCCAAAATCTTAATCAAGGGGGTTCAAAATCAAAAAAATGTGAACAAAAGAACTAGTCGAAGGGGGGTTCAATGTCCGCTATATATATACATGAAAAATAATTTTAAGCTAAGGGGGTTCGGATCCCCCTCACTATTAGCTAGCTCCACCACCGTGTATGAGGATTAAAACTGAGCCAGATTGTACTATAGCAGGTTGCTATAGGGACTGGGCGCTGAATTGATCTGTGACCCAAAAGTCCACCTTCTAACCCTTAAAATATATATTTTTAAAAATGCTACCACCCAGATTTCCACAGTTGATCGTGTATTTTTAAGTTTAAGGGCATGACCAATACTCTAAGGAAGTTTCTTGGTGAAGAAACCCACACCTTAAGATATAAATTACTTGATTTTTTAAATTCTTTATAACTGAGAAATCTTCTAGGGCCATCTGTCACAGTTCAAAGCTGGTGGATAATAAGACTCTACCCTCCTCCGCTTAAATATCAGACTTTAATCCGCTGTAGGGTTCAAATTTGTGACCTATGAGGCTCTGACTTGTACGTAAACCACACGTCACAAGACATGAGCTATGCTTGTACCATCAAACCAAGTTCTGAGGGCATATAAATAGCTGAATTACTATTGAAATGTATGAATTTATGCGCATAACATATTTTGAAATTGACATTCTTATAAGGAATATCATGAATTTGGTTCCTATTATTGTTTAACACAACTTTTTCATGATAATAGTCTACACTCTTTTCTTTAAAAAAAAATACAATTTGAAAGGGAAAACTATTTTTTCAATTTGAGTGGGTGGTTTGTGGACGCTAGATCTCGTGAACAGCGCAAGTGTGAAAACAATTTGCATAGTGTAGAGGACTGAATTTGTAAAGTTACGTGATAATTTGTGTATTGTCGCCTTTAACATCTTAATGAATGTGATTGAAAACAATAGCCTTAGCTCTGTGTGGTTGTTTTCCTGCGTTGTTAGGAGATTCACAAACCTGAAGAAATGTTATTTAGAAAATTTTATCTTAGAGAAAAGAATTCCGTTTACCTGTATCCTCAATCTTTGAAAATTAAGCATTTTGTCTTGGTTGATATTGAGTTTGTTCAGTATGTATGTGATGTTTACTAGACTGCTTGTGACACTTGAAATGACAGCAAAGTTATGGATGTATTCATTAAGGCAGCTGAATTCATGGAAATACCAGTTCGAAGAGCCGATGATGAACCTCTTCAGGAACTCTTCAAACTTGTGAAAAGTGAACTGAACCTGGACGGTAAGAATGCCAGGCAGGAACAAGCAAAATTTTGGAAACAACATCCTGCTATTGTTAAGGTGAAGCCCGAAAGAGATATAGCCATGAATCATGATAGTTGAAGCATTCTGTATTTGCCATGAATCTCTTGTAGCTAAGTCTAGTTTCCTTCCTTTTTTCAGGCCGAATTGTTGATTCATGCCCATTTACTTCGTAAAGCAGACACTTTGTCTAGTAACTTGCAGCAAGATTACAAACATGTGCTGCAGCTTGCGCCTCGCCTTATCGATGGGCTAACCAAGGTAATTTTTTGCGTTACTTTTCCGATCACGTAGTTTTGATCTCAGAGTTAAGTTTCATGTTATTACAGAGCACGTATGCCGACTCTCAGGAACTTGAGTTGAATTTGTTATGGAAGTACTAGGGTACTGTGGAAAGCTAATAGGCTGTCCAAATGGAAGCAATTCTCTTGTTTTTCTTGCTAGAAAACATACTGCCTTCTATTTTCCAAATAGAACAACCACAACAAACACTCAAAAGTAAATAAAGGGCTAAATGAAAATCTAAAATTGCTATACAAATAGAGTAGGATATAAAGAGGCAAGCTCAAACCTGTAACATTCGCGGGAAACTGACTTGGGTTTGACATTCATGAACCAGTCTAGGAAAACAAGCTTTTTAGCAATCTAAGTTTGAAGAATTGTCCTAAGTTTCCGTTCTGTAGACCCAGACTCCTTATCTACTTCTCGTTTGCAACATCACAGAAAATGGAAATTATGAGGGCAAAATGAAGATACTAGAACAGTATTTCATATTACTTGACATATTTATGACGGTTAGATGGTAACATTTAAAGAATTTTTTTAATCAGTATTATGTGTTCTACATAGTTGGCTAGACTTATTTAATTTCTTGTAGATGTAGTTTTGAACTTATCGGTCAAACAGCTTTTCTTTTAGGTTGAGATTGTCTTGATGTTGACGCAACCAGCCATCTTTTTTTTTTGTGTGTGTGTGCATGAATACTATTTGCTGTTGTTCAGTATGTGTTGGCTAACATAAGTTAACTTTAAACTTTAGCTTTTGGTTTCTTATCTACCCTCTTTTTCAGTTGTGACTTGAAATTGGTCCTCTTGTTTATTGTTCATGCAGATGGCAACTGTGCCACACACTGCTAAGGGACATGG